>BLBF01000002.1:2252351-2271976 GCA_015471245.1 Laticauda colubrina | reverse complement strand
TTCCTTCCTTCCTTCCTTCCTTCCTTCCTTCCTTCCTTCCTTCCTTCTTTCCTTCCTTTTTCTTTCTCTGCTCAATTCCTATGTCCTGAGAACATAGTCAAGAAAGTGAAACATTTGTGCAACCGTTCCTCATATGATTTAATCTCCAGTCCCCTAATCATCTTTGTTGCTCTTCCCTGCACACTTTCTAGAATCTCAACATAATTTTTCTACCACAGCAACCAAAACTGGATGCAGTATATTCCAAGTATTTTATGCTGCGGTATAAAGCAGCATTGTCACTTCTCATAATCTTCATACTATCTCTCTATTATTGCAGCCTGGGATTGCATTGGGTTTTTTGGCATTGCAGCCCATTGAAGCAGCTGTCCAACAGAACTCCTAGATTCCTCTCAGAGTTACTACCATTGAACCAAATACCACCTATTTTATACCTATGTGTTTCGGTTTTTTTCTTGCCTAAATGAAGGACCTTGCTTTTCTGATATTGGACCAGTTTCACCCTATCTCATCCTGTAAGTTTTTGGTGGTTTCTTGTTAAAGCCCATGTCACACTGAACCAATGGATGCAAAGAGGATGTAAAATGGACAAAAAACCTTGCCATCCGTTCGAAAACGCGATGTACTCACTGCCTCCATTTGGCTTCCTCTCTATCGGTCCAGCATATGTTTATGGATGTTTCATCCGCTCCGAAAATTTTGGGCTGCCTAAAACTTTTGCATGGAAAATGTATCCAGTTCGACCGTTCTGCATCCGCTACGCATCCACTACGCATCCGTTATGCATCCACTATATCCGCTAGGCATCCGCTGCACATCCAAGCAACTCGCATCCACCTGGACGCAGGGAGGAAGCAGAACGGACGCAGAACGGATGCAGAACGGATGCCTAGCGGATGCAGAACGCAAACAAAGCATTTAAAATGGAAAAAACGTTCGCAGAGGGGACCTATCTCGGATATTAAGGATGTCTAGAGGATGCCTAGAGGATGCCTAGAGGATGCCTAGCGGAAAACCTATACTGCTTATAAAAAGGGGGAGCAACTCACCTGCATCTCACTTTCAGAACAGCAGCCCAGCAGTGCAGACCTCTGCAGCCTTCATCTGGCTCTTCCTCTTCCACAGCATCCAGTCATGTCCACCGTGGATTGTAACAAAGTCCTTTCGGCAGCCACCATCATTCTGCAACAGTGCGAAGCCATCTGCAGGCCCTGTGAACACTACTGCGAGAAGAAAAAGAGGCAGTCAAAAAGAGTCTGGGTCTGACACCCAGGTTGACCAAGGCAAACACCAGCTTCCGGCCCAGCCTGGAACCTGGGCTCAAGGTGGCACTCACTCTGCGCCACCTGGTCTCAGGGACCTCCTACAGGAGAATGCAGTACGGCTGGAGGGTGCCATCCAACACCATCAGCATTGTGGTCAGAGAAGTGGTGCAGGCCATCATCGAAGAATACAAGGAGGAGCTCCTCCAGTGCCCCTCCACTGAAGAAGGATGGAAGAAAGTTGCAGAGCAGTGGTATCAGAAGTCGAACTTCCCCCACACTGTTGGAGCCATAAATGGCAAGCACGTGGCCTGCAAATCTCCAGCCAAGTCAGGGTACACTTATTTCAACTCCAAGGGCTTCTTCAGCATCATCCTCTTCGCCATGGTCGATGCTGACTACAAGTTCATGTACATCGATGCTTCAGGCAACGGCTCATCTTCAGATGCCCAGGTATACAACGCCAGTCACCTCAAGGAGGAGCTGGAAGGCAACCTCATCGTGGGCTTCCCAGATCCAGAACCCCTGCCCAACGACACACAAGATGTGCCCTACTTCATCGTGGGGGATGACACCTTCTCCCTCACAACCTACCTCATGAAGCCCTACACCTCCAGACTCCTCACCTGTGAAGAGAGGATCTTCAACTACAGGCTGTCCAGGGCAAGGTGGGTAGTGGAGAACGCCTTTGGCATCCTGGCCAACAGGTTCCAGGTACTTCTCACCACCATGCAGCATTGCCCAGAGACCATCAGGAGGATCATGGAAGCTTGCTGCATCCTGCACAATCTCATGCGCACCTGCTACCCAGTCTTGCAGAACAGGCTCGTGGACCTCCAGCAAGGCAATGGGGACATGGAGCCTGGGGAACGGAGGCAAGGGCGAAACCTGATCGACACTGAGGATGTGGAAGGCCCCAACAGAGCCTCACATGAAGCGAAGAAGCAGCACAACCTCCTGAGACAATGGTGCAACTCCCCAGCTGGAGCAGTGGAGTGGCAAGACAGGATGGTAGATGCTTAATGGATGCTTCCTTTAGCCTGTCTCATCACATGGATGAGATTGGGCCATGTATGTTTGGTTGGCCTACAATGAACAGGGCGTTTAATAAAGAGTTGTGTTTATGTTGACATGTGTGGATAATTATTACATTATTATTGATAATAAAGGGCCATAGGTGTGGCACCTGGGAGGGTGGACCATACAGTTCCACTATGCTTGCACTGGAGGTTTATCTATCCCACTGCTATCCTAACCCATCCCACAGCTATTACCCATTCCGCAGATATCCTAACCCATCCCAAAGGTATCCCTGCCCATCCCACTGCTATCTTAACCCATCCCACAAGCATGCAAAGGCTTAAACCATTTCTAAAAGTTTCCAGCAAGACTTTATTAAAAAAAAGAAATGAAGCAAGTGTGTGAATCATAAATAGACTTTATTAACAACAAGCTATAAGACAAAAATGAGTCTCTGGTACTCCTCTTGGTCGCTCAGTCCCAGGGGTGAAGGGTGCAGGTGCTGTGGAGGTGGCTGGTGCTGGAGTGCTTGTCATCAGCTCCTCCAGAAGCAGAAGCAGCAGAAGTGCCAGCCCCAGAAGAGCGAGCCCATGCTGCAGAAGCCTCAGCAGAACCAGAGTGAGGGCCAGGGGGCGGGATGGTAGCCCTGTCCCTCTTGCCAGGGCTGGCAGCAGATGGCTGAGGCTTGCTGTGCTTCCACATGGTTGTGGGGTTGCTGGCTTGCAGGGAGGCTGGCAGGAACCAAGGCTGGCAGGGAGGCTGGCAGGGAGGCTGGCACCAAGGCAGGCTGGAAGGCTGGCATGGAGGCAGGCACCAAGGCTGGCAGGAAGGCTGGCACCAAGGCAGGCAGCAAGGCTGGCAGCAAGGCTGGCAGCAAGACTGGTAGCAAGGCTGGCAGCAAGGCAGGGAGGCAGACATGCAGGCAGGGCAGGCAAGGCAGTCGATGTATCCGGCAGCAGGTTTTTCCTCTGAACGGCGACCTGCTTCCAAGCTGCTTCTGTTATATCCGTGGGGCTGATGCAATGCATCCTCCCCACATGCGCAATTAATGCCAGGCATCCGCTAGGCTTCCGCTGTGCATCCGCTAGGCTTCCACTCTGCATCCGCTTCATCCATTCGGCATCCGCTCTGCATCCGCTGTATACGTTCCGCGTCCACTTCGCTGAGCCCCCCCGGAAGCCCTGCGGATGTGCCATCTACTCCCATCCGCTCCCATCCGCTTCCATCCGCTAGGTTTCCATTCCGCATCCGTTTTGCATCCGCCCTGCGTCCTCCCCGCGTCTGTGTTATCCGCTCCAGTTATGCAAATTTTTGCCCCTTTTGAGAGCGGATAACAACGGATGGAACATTTTGCTCGTCCACTGTGTCCTTTTTGCATCCGTTGGCCTGTGTGACATGGGCTTAAGATATTTAAATTTAGTAGCTGGAGAAAAATGTTGTTCAGTAAGCCAGAACACACAGTTGTAATTGATTGATTGGAGAGTGCTGGCTCCTGCGTGAGGCAAGCTGCACTGTGATTGGGTGCTGTGGTTGTAAAGGGGAGTTTCCCTTTTTCCCCACCTTTTTCTTCTGTGCATCCCTTTGTGCTCTGTGATTTACCTGATGATGTTCCTTTTTATTTATTTATTTTTATTCCTATGTAAATATTTTGAATGCAGTGTATTGTCAGGGCATATCATTTACAAAAACAAAGAGAAAAAGAAAATAAATAGTAACTTTAATGCTAATAACAACAGTAATGGTACAACAGAAGGGTTTTAAGCAAACATATCTTTATGTTATCTTATTTGTAATCCTGTTGATTATACTGGCATACCTATAGTTATAAACCATCTTTATGTTTAATTCATACATAGCAATAATCTTTCTTAATCTAATTCATCTAATTTCTACTCTGGTTTCTCTTCAGATCATATAAATCTCTTGTCTTTTACCTCCTAATATTCCTGTTTAGCCTGATTATCTAATTTGCTGTATGTATAGTTGTAGATATATATTTATGTATATGAAACTACAAGTTTGTGTCAGCATCTTTGACTCCATTTGGACACCTGCTGCACAATTCTCTGACATTTCTTAATTAGGCCATTGTTTACTGTGGAGTCCTGTCATCAATTCTCTATTATTTTTGGATTTGACTTGGTTGAAACTATGATGAAGTCCGTCCATGTGTTGTGCAATTAAGAAGTTTTCTTCATGTCTTCTCTGGGAAGCCCCTCCCCCCCTTCTAGAAGAATGAAATATTTTGGGGGAATATTGAAAGAAGTAGAATATTATATTTCCCCAAAGGGAGAAATGGAGAAACATGCTCTTAAAGACAGAAAGTAGACTCAATCTTTCTTAATAGCTCCCAGTAGATATTTTATGCCCATTAAGAAATCCTGGGCCAACCTATTCACAAAACATCTTCAACTGATGGTGATGGGATTAAGGATGAAAAAATACCTGTCCATTAAAAAAAAGGCAGGCTAGAGGCAATACATAACAGGATAAAATCAATTACACATGCCCGACAGGATTAGGACTGAGGAAGTGATAATTAAGACCCAACATAAGCCTTTGCAAAACAAGTAAAAACACACAAAGCAAGCCTCCAGATTACAAAATGCTATTAAAAAAACTGTACAAAAACCCTTGCACTCATCAAGCTAATTGATCAGCTATCCCAGAACTGCATGCTGTGTGTTTGTGTGTGTGTTGCTTCTGCTTTCAATAAACAGAAGCTTTCTTTCTAATCAGCCTCCATGCTATTTCCAGCATCTTTCTCCCAGCTTGGAACTGAACCAAATGGATTTTCCTTCCAACACTTCTGACTCTGATTTCTAGGTGGTGTTCATGGAAGTTCTTGTTAGAAATTCTGTTTTTATATAGTACCACAGAGCAAACAAAGAACACAGTCACCATGTGTTTTACTGCACAACTATTTTACTATTACAGCAAACTTTACTTTAGAACAACAGAGCATAAAATACATACCATAGATCCAAACTTGTAAATACTGCCATCTCCTGGCTGAATACTACTGTAGTTCTTGATGAAAAATACATTTCAAACAATGAATTCCAACAATGCAAGATGTGGTGAGAAAACAACCAAGCTCAGAGAGTGCCAAGGACCTTATAGTTCAACCCTGAACTACAAATCTTATCTTGTTTTGGAATCCTGGTAGTTTCTGTTACTTTCCACTGTATTATCACACACATTCAGAGGACCAAGAGAGACACCAAACAAATAGATGAAGCAGGCAGAAATGGGACTGAGGTCTAATTGTAGGAAGCAGCAAAGCTGGAATCAGGAGGGCTATCCACCAAATGAGGTCTTGCTATTCTGTGTGAATAGTTATTATTCATTTGCAAAATGGAATGAAAATTGGAGTAGCTTTGCAGTAAATGGTCCAATTGTCCCCTGTAACTTGGCTGTGGCTGTTAACTACTCAGCAAAGGATGCAATCTATCCTATTTTTTTTATAATGGCAAGTATTTCACTCTGTTTATTAGGAAAGAGAAATAGTATAAAACTCTTCACCCTTTCAGTTTTGCTGTTACAAATATGCTGATAATTTGAAGTTGATAGCATAAAGATGGAGAAGACAATACCATCCAGATCATTCTTGGCAACATTTCCTGGACTAAAATTAGGAAATAATTGCAGAATATCAAAGAAATGACTCTCTGCTTTTGCTGATGGTGCTTCAGAACACCCCACTGAATACAAATGACAATTCTCCTTCTTCTCCTTCTTAAAACATTTATAAACATTGAGTAATAGAAGCATCCCTATCCTTATCTAGACTGCCTGATCTGCCATCTACAATGGTGCAGAAACATGGGCATTGAAGTGGGTGCACAGTTGACCCTATAACTTAAAGGAAGCAGGAGATATATCTGGGGCCCATATTCTTTAGTGAAGAATGTAAATCTGAAGCTCAAATGATGTTCTCAAAGTAAGGGAGGAGGATCTTCACATGATCTGGTTATTATTTCTCTGTTGCTGCAAGCTAGGATTGTGTTGGCTTTTTTGGCAACTGCAGCACAATTGTTGGCTCCTATTTAAGTGATTGTCCATTAGGATTCCTAGATCCCTGTCACAGTTCCTATTATTCAGCTAGTTAACATCTTTTCCATAACTGTGCATTTGGTTTTTCTCATAGGGAGTCGGTCCCTGCACCTCTAATCACCACTTTCCACTGTATAATTCCCTTCTATAGTTGAACACCTCTTTAGCAGCAAATACAGGAGATGGCTGAATTGTCTATATGATGAAATAGTTGATTCCCATGATAGAAGGTCAGAAATGAGGTGGTTCCAGGATGCAAGAATTGGGTATATCTAATATAATGAAAAGAAGGATTAAAGGTGACATGATAGCAGTGTTCCAATATCTAAGGGACTGCCACAAAGAAGAGGGGGTCAACTTATTCTCCACAAGAAGTTACAGATGAAAACTAATCAACCAACCTAGAACTAAGGAGAATTTTTTTGGCACTAAAAACAATTAACCAGTGGAACGGCTTATCTCCAGAAGTTGTAGGTGTTCCATCACTGGAGGTTTTTTAATAGAATAGAATAGAATTTGTTACATATTAACATATTGGTAATACCCTAACCTGATTGGCTGAAACGAACTGCACTGTGATTGGTCGAGACGCACGACAGTGATTGGTTAGTAAGGAATCTCCCATGATTGGACGAACCGATCATGGGAGATTCCAAAAGCTGTCATTGGGTGAGAGCCACCGGCTAGCTCTATAAGAAGAGCTGCCACGGCTCACTAAAGGCTACACAGATCTATATCTTGAATAAAGAGGTGAAGTTACATTGGTCTCCTGTCTCCTGATTTCCCGCGCTTCTACACTGGCGATGAGGATGGGATTCTGAGACAAAGAGACCAGTCAGGCATGTGGCAACTGAGCTGAACAACCAATGAGATGGCTGGCAGCAACTCGCCACCCACACCATTCAACCAGGCAACTGAGGACTGGGAATCTTAAATCGATAGATTCCTCATGTTCCTCAAGAGCAACAATCTCAAGGATGCAAACTACCACCGAAAGAGAGCTTGTGTTCCTGACCCATTGCGGACCAGCCGTATTCAAGATGGCCAAAGCGTTGGCCAAGCCAGAGGACGTGAAGGAGATGACTTGGCCAGATCTAGATCAATAACTTCAGAACCACTATGCCCCAGCCATGCCAAACCTGATTCGGCGACAGAAATTCTAACGTCGGGATCAAAAGGATGGAGAGAGCATCAGGGATTTCGTGGCAACATTGAGGAACATCAGAGGTGTGTGTGGCTTTTCAGACATGGACGAGGCTCTGAGGGACCACGTGGTTCTTGGTCTCAGAGACCCCGTGCTCCAGAGCAGGCTAATGGCTTGAGCAGACATTACAGTTACTGAAGCCATTGCTGAAGCCACCGCAGCCAAAGCCACGAAGAAATCATCAGCCAAGATGAGACTAATGAATGCAATGGACCGGCCAACAACATTGGAGACCAACACATCCCCCAAAAAACAAAGTGAAACTGGTCACAAAGCAACAATGGTGCACAACGAGGACGTCAATCTATCACCCAACACCGACGATGAGGAAGAGGAGATCCACAGATTGCAAGCGGAGCAAGACCGGTGGAGAAGTCGTAAGTCGGGCTTCTAGTGCACCAGTTGTGGCGGCAACCACCCCCATTCTGAGTGCCAGTTTTTAGACGCCATTTGCTGGTACTGTGAAAAATGGGGGCATATCGCCAAGGTCTGCCGAAACAAATGGAACTCCAGCCCAAGACAATGCGACAACGTGCCTCCCAGAAACCGAGACAGATTCACAGAGAACTGATGGAACCGCGAAAACCGTAGCAAGCGGCTCAGCAAGACCAGACGATGGGAAGAAACCCATCAAACAGTCACAATCTGCCATTCAGACAAGTCAGACACAAGAAAAGTACACGTGCAGGTCAGCTTCGAAGACAGGCCATGCAGAATGGAGGTGGACTCCAGATCATACCTCTCCATGGTGTCCTGGAACACAATTAAGAGGTTAATGCTCAGCTTACAGAAACAAGAGCTGGAGAACCAGAGACTCATCATTAAAGACTATCAGGGGAACAGAATCCCCGTAATAGGAATTGGACACTTCCATGTAACCTTCAAAAGGCATGAAAAAGTACTTCCACTCACTATTGTTGACAGAGACCACCCAAGCCTGCTGGGTCTGGAATGGTTCGTGCCATTAGGGATCGAGGTGATGGGCAGCAACCATGTTGAGAAAACAGACTGGGAAGAGGAGCTGATGAAGGAATTCCAAGAAGTGTTTGACAGACAATTAGGCAAGTACCAGGGGTCCCCAATATCATTTAGCTTGAACCCCAATATTGCCCCAATCGGGCTCAAACCAAGACGAGTTCCATTCGCCCTCAAACCAAAAATAGACGAACAATTAGATAAGCTCATCGCACAAGGGGTCCTGGAACCAATAGATCATGCACACTGGGAGACCCCCATAGTCATCCCAATCAAACCAGACGGGTCCGTGAAAATTTGTGGGGACTATAAAGCGACACTTAACAATGTACTGCAACAAAGTGCATACCCAGTCCCGGTGGTACAGCCCCTCCTACACTCACTCGGGGGAGGAAAGGTCTTTGCGAAGCACGACTTGGTGCAAGCATATCAACAGCTGCCTGCCAATGCTGAGACTGCAGAAGCACAAACTATTGTGACCCACAGGGGGGCTTTCCGGTGCAAAAGGCTCCAATTCGGAGTCAGTGTGGAACCAGGGGTGTTCCAGAGTCTCATGGAATAGTTACTCCAAGGAATTAAAGGAGTTGTGCCATATTTTGATGACGTGTTGATAGTGACCAAAGACAAAAGACAATTGAGAAGCCGACTCAGAGAAGTCCTACAAAAATATAAAAATGCAGGAATTAAAGTAAAAAAAAAAAAAAAAGTGCCAGTTATGCACTGAAAAGGTTGAGTTCCTGGGATATCTGATGGACAAAGACGGAATCCACCCTACCCACAAAAAAATAAAAGCAATAAAGGAATCCCTGAGACCTCAAAATAAGGCAGAATTAAAAGCCTTTCTAGGACTAATCAATTTCTACAATGTCTTTTTGTCACAGACGGCAACAACAGTGGAACCTCTGCATAGGTTGCTTGACAAGACATCCTTTTGGTCCTGGGGCAAGCGGGAAGAAGCCGCCTTCCAGAACATAAAAGACCTCCTCACATCACAATCAGTCCTCATCCAGTACAGCGAGACCTTACCATTAACAGTAATCTGCGACGCCTCTCCATTCGGCATTGGAGCTATACTAAGCCATACCTTGCCAGATGGGAGAGAAGCACCGATTGCTTACTTCTCAAAAACACTATCAAAGGCAGAAAGAAATTATAGCCAGCTCGACAAGGAGGCACTTGCAGAGGTTACCAGCGTGAAGCGGTTTCACAAGTACTTATACAGTAGGGACTTCACCCTCATCACCGACCATAAACCACGACTGGGGATCCTGGCAGGAAACAAGGCCACCCCTAACATAATGTCTCCCTGGATGACAAGGTGGTCTGAGTTCCTTGCCCCCATACCTACCAACTAATACATCACCCAGGGAAATGCATCTCACATGCCGATGCACTAAGCTGTTGCCCCCTGCACTCACCACATCCACCCTGCAAATAGAGACATTGCCCAACCTACCAACAACCATGTCAGACATTGCGAGAGAGACGAGCAAAGACAGCAAACTGGCACGAGTTTTGAACTGGGTGGTAAAAGGGTGGCTGGAAACAGAAAGCAGTGACCAGTTTAAACCCTTCCAAAACTGGCAAACTGAATTATCCTCCCAAAAGGGATGTATACTATGGGGCGATAGAGTGGTAGTTCCAGACAGCTTACAAAAAATATATATATATTACACATGTTGCATGAGGGACACCCTCATGAAATCCCTAGCCAGAAGCTACGTATGGTGGTCAGGGATAGACAAAACCATTGAAACCTGGGTGGCTACATGTGACATATGTCAGCAATCCAGACCAAACCTGCCCGAAGCACCAACCCTCCAGTGGGAAACACCAAGGGGACCATGGTCGAGGGTCCATATAGACTTTGCGGGACCCACAAAAGGGCACACTTTCTTGATCACAGTAGACGCTTACTCCGACTGGTTGGAGGTAAGCCTAATGCGATCTACCACAACAGCGGAGGTTACAAAACAACAAAACAGACTTTTTGGCACCCATGGCCTACCTAACTTGATAGTATATGACAACAGGCCACAATTTATGGCATTGGCATTCAAGGAATTCCTCGCAGAACGGGGAATCCGACACGCATTGACAGCACCCGTTCATCTGGCGGTGAACGGGCGGGCGGAATGAATGGTCAGATACACCAAAGATGCTTTAGAAAATATGGACACTGGTAACATACACGACAAAATAAATAAACTATTAACAATACAGCACATAACACCAAGTGCCAAAACCAATAAAAGCCCGGCAGAACTCCTGATGGGAAGAAAACTCTGTTCCCATCGAGACAGACTTCACCCGAATTACAATCCAGAAAAACCACCAGACTCCTCCAGCCGGTACCAGGCATTTAATCCAGGAGACACGATCTATGCTAAAAAAAATTCAGGGGACCCACTATGGGTACCCGCTACAATAATCCAAGTAACAGGCCCCCGGTTGTACCAGCTGGAAACAGAGGACGGAAGAAACTGGAAATGGCATATCGACCAAATACGATCAAGAATAATTTTAAACAGCACTGAAAACCCACAAAACTCACAAACAGACTCTAATAAAAAAAAAAAAACAGAGGGGGGGAAAAACCCCAAACAATCATCAAAAAGAAAGAGAAAATACGACTACAAGACAACGGCAAACCGAACGGGCCCAACCAACGCAAACTGAACCAGAAATACAAACTCCACAAAATAAAAGAAGAAACCAACAATACTGGAAAATGAAGACAGCTGAAGGGTACCAGAGGAAGACGAACCACTCAGAACCTCGCCTGGAAGGAAGAGTCAAGCCAGCTCAACCAGCCCAGAAAGACCGGCTGGGAACAAAGAAGCCGACAACTCGGCCGAACCCAGTAGACTGGGTGGGAGTTGCAGCGAAAGGCCTGACTCACCCTTCCAGGCGGTTCCATGGAGAAGAGCGGGAGCAATGAAGATCCCTTCCGAATTGGCTGAAGACCATGCAGCAACTGAACTGCACAGGTCAAGTAGGCAAGTAAAAAGCCCTGCCTACTGACACGACTACGTCACGTAGGATGGACCATACCAAGAGGGGAGGGGTGTTACATATAAACATACTTGTAATTCCCTAACGTGATTGGCTAAAATGAACTGCACTGTGATTGGCCAAGACGCACGACGGTGATTGGTTAGTAAGGAATTTCCCGTGATTGGACAAACTGATCGTGGGAGATTCAGAAAGCTGTCATTGGTTGAGAGCCGCTGGCTAGCTCTATAAGAAGAGCTGCCATGGCTCACAAAAGGACACACAGATCTATATCTTGAATAAAGAGTTGAAGTTACGCTGGTCTCCTGTCTCCTGATTTCCTGCGCTTCTACAGAATTCTTTATTGGCCAAACGTGATTGGACACACAAGGAATTTGTCTTGGTGCAAATGCTCTCAGTGTACATAAAAGAAAAGATCCATTTGTTAAGAGTCAAGAGTCATCAGCTACAACACTTAATAATAGTCATAAGGTACAATAAGCAGTCAAATCATACTAGGAAAAAGTCAATATAAATCATAAGGATACAAGTGACAAAGTTACAGTCATACAGTCACAAGTGGGACGGGATGGGTGACAAGGAGTGATGAGAAGATTAATAGTAATAGTCATGCAACCATTTGTAAATAGTTGGATAGTGGTGAGGGAATTATTTGTTTAGAAGAATGATGGAGTCTGGAAAAAAAACTGTCCTTGTGTGTTCTGGTGTGCAGTGCTCTATAGAATCGTTTTGAGGGAAGGAGTTGAAACAGTTTATGTCCAGGATGTGAGGGGTCTGTAAATATTTCCACATCCCTCTTTTTGACTCATGCAGTATACAGGACCTCGATGGAAGGCAGGTTGGTAGTAATTGTTTTTTCTGCAGTCCTAATTACTCTCTGAATTCTGTGGAGAAGAGATTTCAATGGCCATTTATCTGGCATGCTTTAGGGTCTCCTACCTAAGCCGCAGGTTGGACTAGAAGACCTCCAAGGTCCCTTCCAACTCTTATTATGTGAGCATATAAGCAGGTTTCCAAGAGAAAGCACTTGCTATTCATAACGCAATGAAAACATGAGGTATTGAACTTTATCACAACAAAGCAAATTAATTCTTCCACTATTAGTCTTGGGGGTTTAGACAACAAATAATGTTGGCAAAAGAGGATTTGTACACTTGTTTGCAGAACTGGGTTTCCCAGGAGCATTTGGTGAGCCATTCTCAGAAGCAGGACATGGGGTGGGGTGGGGGGAATGCACTTTAGTCTGATTGCTTTCATTTTAACATCACAGTTTTACTGATTTATGCTTCTGATACCTCTTGTAAGCTACCTTGGGAATTTTTTTTTCTTTGAAGGGCAGAGAAAAATGATGGAAAAGATAAACTCAGAAATAAAGCATTAAACAAAGAATCAGATACATAAATGCAATTGAGGTTTTTAAAAATGTTATTTTGTGCAGAAAGAGCATTGTGGAAGATAACAGTTTCTTTTTCTGCTTAGTCCTAGATCGGTGATGGCGAACCTATGGCATGAGTGCCACAGGTGGCATGCAGAGCCATTTATGCGGTCAGGCAAGCCCCAGCCAAACTTACCTCACCATGCATGCACGCATCTCCCAATTGATTTTTGGCCCGTTTGAGGCCTTTTTTGGCCTCTCAGAGGCTCAAGGGAAGCCTCTGCAGCTTTTGGAGGCCAAAAAACAGGCCCGTTTCATCACTTCCTGTATTCCCAGAAATACCAGACGTAAAAAAAAGGGCCCATTTTTCGGTCTCCAAAGACTGCAGAAGCTTCCTTCGAGCCTCTGGGAGCCCCCAAAAGGTCTCAAATGGGCCAAAAATCAGCTGGGAGGTGCAGTGCAGGTAAGGGGGCAGAAGGGGGTATCGTGCATGCATGAGCAGGGGGAGAGAGTGCTGTGCATATTGCCTTCTAGGTGCTGGCATGCGAGTGTGTGAGCATGAGCACGCATGCAATTTTCAGCACAGAAACCCAAAAAGGTTAGCCACCATTGTCCTAGGTGAAAGTCGAAGATAGTTATCTCAAAAGTTATTTTTTTCTAAGAGGCTACTGGACTTTCTGGTTTTTCTTGGAAGATGTTTCATTTCTCATCCAAGAAGCTTCTTCAGCTCTTCAGTTCTTCAGAAAAAAACCATAATGTCCAGTTGCCTCTTGAGAAATAAAACACCTTTGGGGCAACCATGACTGAAAATCTCCATAAAGAGAGTTGCAAGGTACCTTGGAGGTCTTCTAGTCCAACCCCTTGCTCAAGCAGGAAACCCTATACAAGGAGATCTTCAAGGTCCTTTCCAACCCTTTTATTCTATGTTGTAGATCAGGGGTGTCAAACTCAATTATTATTGAGGGACGCATCAATGTGAGGTTGTGTTTGACCTCGGTGTGTGTGTGTGGTCAGGGTGGGCATAACCAGCTTGACATAACTTGTGTTGGGGGTGCCTGTGGCAGTCCGAGTACTCTACCAGCAAAAAGGGGTTCCCAAGCTCCATTTTTGGCCTGCTGCAACCCTCTGCCAGCAAAAACAGAGCTCGGGAGGGATGCCTGCAGTGCTCCCAAGATCCATTTTCACTGGCAGAGCAGTGGTGGGATTAAAAATTATTTTCTACTGGTTCTGTAGATGTGGCTTGGTGGGTGCGGCAGAGGAAGATTACTGCACAATCCCCATTCTCTCCCCACCCCACTAACCTGCTTTCCAGATCCATTCTCCTGTGCAGGGCAACAAAAAAAGACCCAGCCAATCAGCTGGGACTCCGGAGGCAGAGTGTTCTGTATTAAAATAGTAGACTCCTAAATGCATGATTCTGATTGGCTAAGAAAGCCAGTATAGGGATTGGTTCACTAGGAACCAATACACATAGCTGCTTAAAGGCGGCAAAAATGAATATCTGTCATTGGCTACAAGCCGGCAGGCAAACTGCTATAAAAGGGCTGCTGCGGCTTGAGCCAATGTTCCGTTCTTCAACTACTGTTAACAAATAAAGACTTTGTTGTTGGAACCCAGTCTACCTCGCATTTTTCCGGACGGAACACTGGCAACGAGGATGGGATCGTCCTAAAACGCGAGACTGAGCATGCGGCAACCAAAACCAGACTGAAGACAATGGCTTCATTGTCTTCATTGCACCGCCCGCACCATTCAATCCCAATGAAAAGGATTGGGAATCCTATGTAGACCATTTCCAAATGTATTTGGAAAGTAACGAGATGGAAGAGATCTCAGATCAATGTAAGAGGATTTTTTTCCTGATACATTGCGGGCCCACGATCTTCAAAATGGCTAAGGCAATAGCGAAGCCCCAAGATGTGAAGCAAATGACTTGGCCTGAGCTTCAAAGAATACTGAAGGCTCACTACACTCCGGTGGTGTCAAACCTTATCAAGCGGCACGAATTTTACCTAAGAGACCAGAAAGAAGGCAAGACCATCGCTGATTTTGTGGCAGCTCTCTGACAACTGGGGGAAGCCTGTGAGTTCCTGAACTTAGATGAAGCGATGCGAGATCAAGTAATATTGGGTTTAAGAGACTCTAATTTACAAAGCAAGCTGTTAAATAAACCCAACATAACCGTAACCTAAGCCATCGCAGAAGCCACAGCCGCTGAAGCCGCGAAAAAATCAGTGGTCAAAATGAAACAGATTAATGCGAACAATGACGAAACGAGCTTAGCCAGAGGAAAGAAACAATTTCCCACCAGCACACACCACGAAGATTTTGACGAGACGTCAGAATCCGGAGAGGAAGACGACGAAGTCCACTGCCTATACACCAACAAAAAAGGGCACGAAAAAAGAAATTGGCGGGAATGCGCCGGCTGCGGAGGAAACCATCCCCGAGCCGATTGCAGATTCCTTGATGCCATCTGCAGAGCTTGTAAGAAAAGGGGGCACATCGAGAAGGTCTGCAGAAATAAAAAAAAATACGGCCCAAACAGACGCAGCAACTCTCCCCCACAAGCTGAGCCAAAACAAACAGAGAGAGTGGCAGTGGAACAAACGAGCCAGTAACCGAGAAAAAATGCATCAGACTTTCACTATCAGAAGCACTCAGACGGAAAGCGGGAAGAAAGTAAAAATAATAGTAAAAATAGAAGGCAGCCCCTGCAAAATGGAGGTAGACTCAGGGTCTTTCCTATCAATGGTGTCATGGGACACCATCAAACAACTGGTCCCAAATATCAAACTTAAGGAGCTCCAGAGACAGAAATTAACCCTAAAAGACTACCAAGGAAACCGAATTCCTGTGGAAGGCCTAGGACATTTCCGAGTCGCCTACAAACAACATGTCGAAGTACTACCGTTGACCATCGTCGACCAAGACTGACCAAGCCTCCTGGGCATGACCGGAGTAGACCGGGTAGCCGCAACCAACTGGGAAGAAAGCCTGATCCACAAGTTCCAGGATGTTTTCGATGGCTCCCTAGGCAGGTATCGGGGGACCCCAATTTCCTTTAGTTTAGACCCCCAGGTAGCCCCTAGAAGGCTAAAAGCCAGACGAGTTCGTTTTGCTCTAAAAGCAAAAATAGAGGAACAACTAAATAAATTAATAGACCAAGGGGTTTTGGAACCTGTTGACCATGCTAAATGGGAAATGCCAATCATAACACCAATTAAACCTGATGGGTCAGTTCGCATCTGCGGAGACTACAAGGGTACCCTGAACCACGCATTGCAACAAAGCGCATAGCCGGTGCCTGTCGTACAACATCTACTACATTCACTTGGGGGAGGAAAAGTTTTCGCTAAACTAGACCTAGCGCAAGCTTACCAACAGCTTCCAGTAGACCCCTTGCATTCAAATGCAACAGACTTCAATTTGGAGTGAGTGTAGCCCCAGGCGTTTTCCAAAGCCTCATGGAACACCTATTGAATGGAATAAGAGGGGTCGTACCATATTTTGATGACGTCTTAATTTCGGCCAAAGATACGACTCAGCTAGAAAAAAGACTAAGAGACGTACTAACAAAATTCAGAGAATCTGGCCTAAAAGTAAAAAAAATGCTGCTTAATGACTGATCGCGTCGAATTCCTGGGCTATTTAATAGATGGAGAGGGTATACACCCTACTGACAAAAAGGTCAAAGCCATTAAAGACGCACCAGAGCCAAGAAACAAAACTGAATTGCAGGCATTTTTGGGACTAATAAATTTTTATAACGTATTCCTACCCCACAAATCGACAATAGCGGAACCATTACACCGATTACTGGATAAAAATACAATTTGGACTTGGGGTTGTAGAGAAAAAAAAGCCTTCCAAAAAATAAAAAAATTATTAACATCAAACACCGTTCTTATCCAGTTTAGCAACACACTTCCATTGATGGTGTCCTGCGACGCCTCACTGTTTGGAGTCGGTGCCATTCTGAGCCACCAATTGCCATATGGGAGAGAGGCACCCGTCGCCTATTATTCAAAGACTCTGTCTAAAACTGAATGTAACTATAGTCAATTAGACAGAGAAGCCCTGGCAATTGTCACCGGAGTAAAATGCTTCCACAAATATCTATATGGAAGAACATTTTTGATAGTAATGGACCATAAACTGCTACTAGGAATTTTGGCGGAAAACAAGCCCACACCGAACATTCTGTCCCCGTGAATGACTAGATGGTCAGAATTCCTAGCGGCCTACTCTTATACATTGACACATCACCCCGGGAAGCAAATCTCCCATGCTGATGCGTTGAGCAGAGCGCCATTACCGACTACAAAGGAAGACCCAGCACCGACAATGACCACTTTGCAGATAGAGACATGCTCTGATCTACCGATATCTGCAAACGATGTCACCAGAGCTACCGCAAAGGACCCATTGACTGCCCGCATACTGAACTGGGTAGGTAAAGGCTGGCCGGAAAACCAAAAAACTGAGAACTTTAAACCTTTCCGGACCAGACAAATCGAACTCTCGATTCAAAAAGGTTGTTTATTGTGGGGTGATCGGGTAGTTATCCCTCCTAAATTACAAACTAGGGTACTGGGTATGCTTCATGAAGGCCACCCTGGTATTGTTAAAATGAAAAGTCTGGCTAGAAGCTATGTCTGGTGGCCGGGTATAGATAGGGACATCGAATACTGGATAAATTCTTGCAACAAATGCCAAAAAACCAGGCCTTCCCCACCACAAGCACCTATAAAGGACTGGGAAACCCCACGAGGCCCCTGGTCGCGAATCCACATTGACTTTGCAGGTCCTACTAAGGGACATACATTCCTAATTGTCGTAGATGCATATTCGAATTGGCTGGAGGTTGTAATTATGCCATCTATGACAACTGAAACCGTCATTAAACAACTTGACAAACTCTTTGCTACCCACAGCCTGCCGGACGTCCTGGTGTCCGACAACGGGCCACAATTAACTTGTATCCAATCTGAACAATACCTAGCCTCCCTAGGTATACGCCATGCCCTAACTGCGCTGGCCCACCCAGCTGCAAATGGTAGGGTGGAGAGAATGGTCAGGTTTACCAAAGAAGGGTTAGGAAAAATGGACATTGGGGATGTCCAAGACAAAATAAACCGCCTACTCACCCTCCAGCATATCACACCCAGTACTATAACAAATAAAAGCCCGGCGGAACTACTAATGGGAAGAAAACTTAGGTCGCAATTAGACAGATTACACCCGGATTATACACCAGAGAAACTCCCCGATTCCTCCACCCGTTTCAGGACATTTGAAATCGGCGACCTAGTCTATGCAAAAAATTTCACCGGGGACCCCTTATGGCTTCCAGGCACAATCACACAAATTACAGGCCCCCGGTCCTACCAACTAACTGTGGACAATGGGAATGGAAGTGGCACCTAGACCAGCTTCGATCCCGGAACATTGAAAGAACTACAATCATACAACCACAAATAATAAAAAACGACGAAAATCAAACCAAAGGGGGGGGGGGGAAATACAAGAAAATAATAAAGAACCGTTTAAATTAAACCCAGAATACGATAACAACCAAAAAGAGCAAAAAAGAGACTTACAGTCAGAAGAAACTTGCAAGAAGAGTCCACTCGAAGGGGCCAGCCAGGCCAGCTCGACCTGCCCAGAGAAAACAGGAGGGAGCGGCAAAACCACCGGCCTGAGAAACTCAGGTGGCAGTAAAATGGCTGACTCACCCTTCCAGGCGGTTCCATGGAGAAGAGCTGGAGAGACAGCAACCCCATCCAAACCGGTCGAAGTGTTCAACAGAAATAAACCGCACAAGTCCAGTAGAGCCAGGAGAAGCCCCACCTACCTGCGCGACTACGTCACCACGTAGGACTGAACCAAGAGGGGAGGGGTGTTCTGTATTAAAATAGTAGACTCCTAAATGCATGATTGTGATTGGCTAAGAAAGCCAGTGTAGGGATTGGTTCACTAGGAACCAATCCACATAGCTGCTTAAAGGCGGCAAAAATGAATATCTGTCATTGGCTACAAGCCGGCAGGCAAACCGCTATAAAAGGGCTGCCGCGGCTTGAGCCAATGTTCCATTCTTCAACTACTGTTAACAAATAAAGACTTTGTTGTTGGAACCCAGTCTACCTCACATTTTTCCGGACGGAACACAGAGAATAGATGGGAGTGGGGCCAGTCAGTGGTGGTATTTGCCAGTTCTCCAAACTACTCAAAATTTCCGCTACCAGTTCTGCAGAACTGGTCAGAACCTGCTGAATACCACTTCTGTGGCACCATGGGCCTGTTCTTCGCTGTTTCCGAGGAAGCCCCACAGGCCAAATTTAAACACCCAGCAGGCCAGATCTGGCCCCCAGGCCTTGAGTTTGACACCCCTGTTCTAGATGCTTGAAAAGGAGCAGCTGCCCAGAATCACATGTGGTTGGTGGTTCTACTTCATAAATAAAGGAAATCTTTCTTTCCAATCAGCCTCCAGACTCCATTTTATATTCAGTGTCTTTTTCCTGGCTTGGAACTGGACCTGGATATTTTCCTTTCAACATTTATAAGACTGACATACAAGTGACTACTTTCTTGCAAGGCTTTACAGAATCTTCCAAGTCTGAAAATCTAGTTCTCCCCATCTTCTTTATCCCTGAGAAATTAGGGAAGGTCTCTTCTCTTCTCTTCTCTTCTCTTCTCTTCTCTTCTCTTCTCTTCT
>BLBF01000002.1:2239688-2252341 GCA_015471245.1 Laticauda colubrina | reverse complement strand
TCTCTTCTCTTCTCTTCTCTTCTCTTCTCTTCTCTTCTCTTCTCTTCCTTATGCCCTGCCTGTTATCGAACTGCGGATTATGCTATCTCTTATCTGTTCATCCTTCGGCAAGAAGAAAAATAGATTTAACTGTTCGCTAACTTCATTAAAAGAATGTTATGGAAAACTTTAGCCCTACGGCCCTCCAGATCAACGCTATCACTTATATAATGTATGTTTTGCTATTTGGCTCCAATTATTTTGTGCATAAATTAAATAAAAGGTCTCCAGAAAGATGGATTTGCATTCCACCTTGCCTAACAATTAGATGGTCCTGAAATTATACCATAAAGTGTAATGATACAGCAATAACTCCCCTTATTTAAATCTTGGCATGTGACATTCAGAAAGCTTTCTTCCATCCCCTAACCACTATTTTATCACCCTAATTTCCTGTCTCTGACTAGGATGAGAAAATAAAGTCCAGATTTCTATAGAATAGAGGGTTGGAACAAACCTTGGAGGTCATCTAGTCTAACGCCTACTCAAGCAGGAGACCCAGATAAATGTCTGTAGAGATTCTCAGTCATCCAGGCCCTGGCTGTCCCAAAGGTATTTTTTTCAAGAAAACTTTCTTTTTTTTTTTCTTTGAAGATGTTTCACTTCTCATCCAAGAAGCTTCTTCAGCTCTGATGGGATAATGGGGAATGGAAGGATTTATACTCCTTAAAGACAGGTGGTGATTTGCATCCTTTTAGTGAGCATTTGGAGGTTTATCTGTGTCCTCAGGGTCACCTGAGCAGCACTCCTGATTAGGAGGAATTGATTTCCAGAGAAAAATTACAGACTGCAGGAACCAAGAACATTACTCAGCTGATCCTGAGGACACAGAGAAACCTCAAAGTGGCCTCAATGACTTTTAGGGCCTGTCACGTAGGCCGACGGATGCAAAAAGTATGTAAAAAGGACACAGCAGATGGGAAAATTTTCCATCCGTTGTTATCCGCTCTCAAAAGTGCCTCAAATTTGCATAAACAGAGCGGACAACAACGGAAAGGAACGGACGGGGGGAGGACGTAGCCAGGATGTAAAGCGGATGCTCCACGGAAGCCTAGCAGATGGAAGCGGATAGAAGCGGATGGCACATCCGCAGGGCTTCAGGGGGAGCACAGCGAAGCGGACGTGCAGCGGAAGGAACGGATGCAGAGCGGATGCCTAGTGGATGCCTAGTGGATGCCTAGCGGATGCAAAGCATTCACTGTGCATGCGGGGAGGATGCATTGTGTCAGCCCCACGCATATAAAAGGAGGCAGCTCGCAAGCAGGTCACCATTCAGAGGAAATACCTGCTGCCAGACACATCTCCAGCCAACAACCATGGGGAAGAAGAGGAAGCCTGTGCCATCTTCTGCCAGCCCTGGAAATAAGGACAGGGCCACCATCCCACCCCCTGGCCCTGACTCTGCTTCTGCTGGGGCTTCTGCTGCTCGGGCTGACTCTGCTGGTGCTGGTGCTTCTGCTGGCACTGCTCCTGGTGCTGGGGCTTCTGCTGGTGCTTACTCTGCTGGCGCTGCTCCTGGTGCTGGTGATTCTGTTGGTGCTTACTCTGCTGGCGCTGCTCCTGGTGCTGGTGCTTCTGCTGGTGCTTACTCTGCTCGGGCTGACTCTGCTAGTGCTGGGGCTTCTGCTGGGGCTTACTCTGCTGGCGCTGCTCCTGGTGCTGCGGCTTCTGCTGGTGCTTACTCTGCTGGTGCTGCTCCTGGTGCTGGTGCTGCTGGTCCTGCTTGTGCTGCTGGTGCTTACTCTGCTGCTGCTGATCCTGGTCCTGCTGGTGCTTCTGGTGCTTCTGGTGATGCTGGTGCTGCTGGTGCTGCTGGTGCTGCTGGTGCTGCTTTTGCTGCTGCTGTTGTTGTTGCTGCTGCTGCTGCTGGTGTGGTGGAGCAGCCCCTAGAACCTCAAAGCCCCTCTGATGAGAGACCAGAAGGCCCTGCCAGAGGGAGGAAGAGGCATACACGAGATAGCGAGAGGAGGCAATACTCAATCGAAGAGGAACATGAGGATGAGGTGCTCAAATGGCAGAGGGAGAGCGAGTACCTATGGCGGAAGGGACACAGGCTCTATCGAGACACCAAGAGGAAGCAGGCAGCTTGGAGAGAGAAGGCAGAGAACCTGGGCTACACTTCGGAGGTCCTCCTTGGGTGGTGGAAGCACATGCACACCTGGTACGGGAAGCTGCACCTCAAGAAGTCTGGCCAGGCCGCAGTCAAGCTCACCGACTGGGAGACCTACGTGATGGCCAAGTGCAGCTTCTTGGAGGGTGAGATCCACCACCGAGGAGCAGCCCCTCTGTCTACCCTCTCTCTCAGGCAGCCTACAGAGAGCCAGTCATCTTCTGGCCAAGAGTCAGCTCCTGTGGAGTGTCCCATGATGGAGACCCCCCTCGACAGCTGCACTCCCCATGGTGGAGCACATGGAGGACTCCCAGATGCAGTGGGAGCAAGGAGAGGGCACCTCCACCTGAGACCAACCCACAGCCACACTGTCCTGCTGGAGATCAGGGACACCATCAAAAGCAGCGTAGATCTCCTTTCTCAGTTGGTACACACCAACATACCATCCTCAAACCGCAAGCCCTTCCTCACCTACATCAACCAGACCCTCATGGACATGTCTGAATCACAGTACCAGGTGATCAAGGACAGGATCACCGGTCTACTGCACAATGGTCCAGGCCCAGCTGAACCTGCTCTGATGCAGTCCATGTCTGCTGCTCCACCCCAGGTGATATCACAGCTCTTCCAAGGCTTTCCACAGGCCCTCACCTACCAAGGTTACGGCTACCTGGAGTTCCAGCAGCACAGGCAGCCCTTCCCAGTCCAGGCACAGGTTCATCAAACACCACAGATGCCACCAATGCCACCAACGCCACAGATGCCACCGACACCACAGATACCACCCACGCCACGGATGCCACCAACGCCACAGATGCCACCCATGCCACAGATGCCACCCACGCCTCACCTCACTTAGCTGCAGACCAGACAGCCCCACTACACTCCTCCTTCCTCGACCACACAGCCAAGCCCGGCCTCAGAAAATCTGTCATCAGTCTTTGGACTGACACCCCATGTCATGGAGGAAGGGGGTCTCAACATCACGGGACTGAGCCAGATCTCTGAGAGCCTCCTGCACAGGCCATCCCCTGTTGTCCTCTTGGGGCCAGGCACCCCAATGGCGCCTCAGACCAGCACTCCAGCAGCAGCTACCTCCACAGCACCTGTACCCTTCACCCCTGAGACTATGGGCACGCCTCAGAGTGACTGAGAAGAGTGCGAGAGACTGGGTTGCTACCTGTTGACTTTATCTTTGCTTGGGACACTTTACTTGGGTCATTTTGCTTTTACAGTTTGTTATTAATAAAGTTTATCTTTGCTTCACACACTTGCTTCAATTCTTTTAGTCAATAAAGTATTGATGGAAACTTTTAGAAATGGTTTAAGCCTTTGCATGCTTGTGGGATGGATAAGGATACCTGTGGGATGGGTAATAGCTGTGGGATCGGTTAGGATAGCAGTGGGATAGATAAACCTCCAGTGCAAGCATAGTGGGACTGTATGGTCCACCCTCCCAGGTGCCACACCTATGGCCCTTTATTATCAATAACAATTTAATCATTCATCAACACATTTCAACATAAACACAACTCTTTGTTAAATGTCCTGTTCATTGTAGGGCCACTCAACATACATGGCACAATCTCATCAGTGTGATGAGACAGGCTGAAGGAAGCATCCATTAAGCATCTACCATCCTGTCTTGCCACTCCACTGCTCCAGCTGGGGAGTTGCACCAGTGTTTCAGGATTTGCGCTGCTTCTTCCCTTCACGTGAAGCTCTGTTGGGGCCTTGCACATCCACAGTATCTATCAGGTTTCGCCCTTGCCTCCATTCACCAGGCTCCATGTCCCCATTGCCTTGTTGGTGGTCCACGAGCCTGTTCTGCAAGACTGGGTAGCGGGTGTGCATGAGATTGTGCAGGATGCAGCAAGCTTCCATGATGTTCCTCACGGTCTCTGGGTGATGCTGCATGGTGGTGAGAAGTACCTGGAACCTGTTGGCCAGGATGCCAAAGACGTTCTCCACCACCCGCCTTGCCCTGGACAGCCTATAGTCTAAGATCCTCTCTTCACGGGTGAGACATCTGGAAGTGTAGGGCTTCATGAGGTAGATTCTGAGGGATAAGGTGTCATCTCCCATGATGAAGTACGGCACATCTTGTGTCTCTTTGGGCAGGGGGTCTGGATCTGGGAAGCCCATGATCAGGTTGCATTCCAGCCCCTCCTTGAGGTGACTGGCGTTGTATACCTGGGCATCTGAAGCTGACCCGTTGCCTGAAGCATCGATGTACATGAACTTGTAGTCAGCATCAACCATGGTGAAGAGGATGATGCTGAAGAAGCCCTTGTAGTTGTGATAAGTGGACCCTGAGTTGGCTGGAGCTTTGCAGGCCATGTGCTTCCCATCTATGGCTCCAACGGTATGGGGGAAGTTCCACTTCTGATACCACTGCTCTGCAAGTTTCTTCTAGCCTTCTGCAGTGGAGGGGCACTGGAGGAGCTCCTCCAGGTATTCTTCGATGATGGCCTGCACCACTTCTCTGACCATAATGCTGATGGTGTTGTGTGGCACCCTCCAGGCGTACTGCATGCTCCTGTACGTGGTCCCGGAGGCCAGGTGTCACAGAGTCAGTGCCACCTTCAGTCCAGGGTCCAGGCTGGGCCGGAAGTTGGTGTTTGCCTTGGTTAACCAGGGTCTCAGCCGCTCCACAACTTCGTCAAACATGGCTGGCGGCATCCTCATGAAGTTCTGGAATGCACGAGAGTCTTCGTTCCTCAGCTCTACCATCAGCTTGTTATACAGTCCGTACTCGGCTCTTCTCGCGATCCATCTTCAGACCCAGACACTTCTTGGATGCCTCCTTTTCTTCACGTAGAACAGGTGAAAGAGCCTGTACAGGGCTTCGCACTGTTGTAGAACGATGGTGGCTACCAAAAGGAGTGTGTGATGATCCATGGTGGAGATGACTGGATGCTGTGGAAGAGCCAGAGCCAGATGAAGGCTGAAGAGGTCTGCATCCCAGGGCTGCTGGTCTGAAAGTGAGATCCAGGTGATTTCTCCCCCTTTTTATAGGAAATATAAGTTTTCTTTTGCATCCTCTAGGCATCCTGCAGACATCCTAAATATCCGAGATACGTCCCCTATACGAACGTTTTTTCCGTTTTCATGCTTTGCATGCAAGCTGCATCCGCTTTTGTTCTTTCTACGTCCGTGCTACTAACATTTCGTGTCAGTTCTGCGTCCGTTTCGCTTCCTTCCTGCGTCCGTTTTCTGCTGGAGCGGATGCGAGTTGCGCAGATGTGCAGCGGATGCCTAGCAGATATAGCGGACGCGTAACGGATGACGACAGACGTCTAACGGATGTTCCCCGTATGCGTAGCGGATGTATAATGGACGCGTTGGATACAGTTTCCACTCAAAAAGTTTTGTGCAGCTCAAAACATTTTCAGCGGGTGAAATGTCAGTAGACGGATGCTGGACGGATAGAGAGTATGAAAAATGGACGCAGTGAGTACAGAATGGCTACATCGCATTAACCCATGGATGGCAAGTGTTTCTCTCTGTTTTACATCAACTTTCCTTCCATTGGTGCTGTGTGACAGGGGCTTTAAAATGATGCAAATGACCAGCTGTCTGCAAGGAGCATAAAACCTTCCATTCTCCACTAACCTGTCAGAGCTGAAGAAGCTTTTTGGATGAGGAGCGAAATGAAAAGAAAAAACAAAGGATGTCCAGTTGCCTCCTCAAAAAGCACCTTTGGGATTCTGGACAAAGGGTTGTCCAATCTCTTCCTAAAAATTTCCAGTGTTGGAACACCCACAACTTCTGGAGACAACACATTCCACCGATTAATTGTTCTAACTGTCAAGAAAATTCTCCTTTTTTCCAGAATGGTTCTTGCCTTGATCAGTTTCCATCCATTGCTTCTTGTCCTGCCTTCAGGTGCTTTGGACAATAGATTCTGCAGTAAACACAAAACAGATTCTGCAGCAAAAGCTCAGAACGAGCTGTCAAAAGAAATGGGTCAAGTCAAATGAAAGTTTGCTCAACAGACCATTCAACTTGAAATAAAGAAGTCTCACAACTTTGTGCTTTTACAAGACAGCCTTAATGGCTGTGGGCAGGATTGCTTCTTTACACAGTGTTGACTGTTAACTATGATTTATTCTTCAGATAGGTTGAGGACAGTTGTCTGTCTTTTGACCAACAGTTGCATTTTACTACAATATTTTTTCCATATCAGGTTGATACCTGTTAGGAATATGAGTCACCTAACAGCTATTTGGGTTAGAAATATATAAACCAGGATAGACATTTTAATCCTGTCTCTTTAAGGGAATGCAAGAGCATGCAATTGGGTGTGGTTACTCAAACAACCATAAGATGGAGCCAGAAACCTGGTTTGTCTTTAGTCTGAGTCTCAGAAGAGAGTGTGCGTGTATCTTTGTTTCCTTCTGTTGGAAAGTATTTCTCCATTTTTCCTAATTGACTGATATTACTGGATTGAACTGTTTTTGACACTGGACTTTGATATTTGGACTTTCCCTGGATTGAAAACTGACTGATTTACTTGTGAATGACTTACTTTGGACTGCCTATTTTGGACTTTGCTTCAACCTTTCTGGAAGTAAAAACCTACATTTACTGTATAGTGTATCTGTGTACTGTGTGTGTATTATTCAAACACTACTCTCTATACATCTCCCTTTATGCATTCATTCTCCTAAAGGGGAATTACCTCAACAATACCACTACAGGTGATAGAACCAGAATTTTTATTGATTGATTAATAGCTTACTGTTATTACCTTTCATAGACTAGGCAGTGAACATATATTATACTCTTTCCAACTCCCATTTTCTCCACAAGAACTACCTTGTGAGATGGGTTGGATTGAGAGAGAGTGACTGGCCCAAAATCACCCAACTGGCTTTCATGCCTAAGATGGGACTAGAACTCACAGTCTCCTCAGAGGCGGGCTGCTGCTGATTCTCACCGGTTCAGGCAAACCGGTAGTTAAGATTCTGCACAGTTCGGCAAACCAGCAAATCCCATCACAGCCTGGTCCTGCCCCTTTTTTGGGCCATTTTAGATTGTTTGGGGGGGTCATATTTTAGGCTAAAAATGGCCCAGAAAATGGCCTGAAAAAGTCCCAAAAATGCCCTGAAATTGGTCAAAAAACAGGCCAAAAAGCAAGCAGGGGTGGGGCCAGCTGGTGGTGGGATTAGCCCCAACTTGCTAAATCCTACCTCTGCCTTTGAGGTGAGTGGCTAAGAGGTGGGGCTAGGCATGATGAGTGACATCACTCACCCAGTCACATGACCAACTGGCCATGCCTACTGAACCAGAGAACTGGTTTTTAAAAAATTTGCCTCCCAGCATTAAATTTCCTGGTGATTGACCCAAAGTCATCCAGCTAGATTTTATGGAGGGACTAGAATTCACAGTCTCCTGGTTTCTAGCCTGCTGCCTTATCCACGAGATCAAATTCATTCTATTTTACTCATTCATTTAGGATTTGATGGTATTTATATCCCCTTGTATCCTCACATCCCAGATATAAACTGTTTCAACTCCTATCCTCAAAATTACACTATGGAGCATTGCACACCAGAGCAACCTGATACAAGGACAATTTTTTCCCTAATGCCATCACTCTGCTCGACTAACAATTCTCTCCACACTGTCCAACTATTTACAAAGTCAGCACTACTATTACTATTAATCTTGTCATCACTCCTTATCACCCATCCTGTCCCACTTGTGACTGTATGACTGTAACTTTGTCACTTATATCCTTATGATTTATATTGACTTTTTCCTAGTATGATTTGACTGCTTATTGTACCTTATGACTATTATTAAGTGTTGTAGCTGATGACTCTTGACTTTTGACAAATGGATCTTTTCTTTTATGTACACTGAGAGCATTTGCACCAAGACAACTTCCTTGTGTGTCCAATCACACTTGGCCAATAAAGAATTATATCATCTATCTATCCATCTGTATATCTATCTATTATCTATCTATCTATCTCCCATCTCCCAAGCTGGTCATGTGATCAAAATTCAGATGCTTGGAAACTGACTTATGCTTATGACAGTTGCAGTGTCCCAGGGTCATGTCATCACCATTTCTTGCCTCTATCAAACAAAGTCAATGGGGAAGCCAGATTCATTTAACAACCATGTTACTAATTTAATACCTACAGTGATTCACTTAATACCTGTGGTGAGAAAGGTTGCAAAAGGGGAGAAACTCACTTAACCACTGCCTTGCTCAGCAACAGAAATTTTGAGTCAGAAAGTTGTGGTCATGTGTTGAGAACTACCTGGAAGATGAGTTGAGAGCAAGGAAAAAATCCAGGACAAATATTTTCTTCAAATATGTCAATAGCAAGAGGAAGATAAGGGAGGCAGTAGGCTCAATGCCAATACCAAATGAAAAAATCTTAATGGATGGACATGCCTTATAATCCTCTCCCTGCTCTTTGATAAGGTAACTCTCTTAAATCAACAGAGTAAATCTATCTTGATTTCAGCCAAGCTCTTGACATGGTGCCACCTGGCATTCTCACTGATAAGCTGTTAAAGGGCAATTTGGACAACAATCCAGTATAATGGCTCCACAACTGGCTGGCTAATTGTGCTCCTATAGCCAGCATCAATGGCCTTACATCGATCCAGAGGGTAGAAAGCTGCAGGGAAGATTGATAGTACCAATATCCAGGGTTTATTTATTTGTATCCCATCTTGACTGTTTTTGCAAATAAGTCAAGGTGATTTACATATCCAACATACTTTCCTTCTCCTATCTTCTTCTATGAGGTGGGCTGGGCTGAGAGAGAGGGCCTGGCCCAAAGTTGCCCAACCAACTTTCACGCCTAAGATAGGACTAGAACTCACTGTCTCCTGATGATTGTCCCAAAGACACTCAGATGGCTTTCATACCTGAGGCAGGACTAGAACTCACCATCTCCTGGTGATAGGCCCAAAGTCACCCAGCTGGCTTTCATGCTTCAGGGAGAACTAGGACTCACTGTCTTCAGGTGATTGTTCCAAAGTTACTCAGCTCATTTTCACTGCTAATGTGGAACTAGAACTAACCATTTCCTGTAAATGGTTCAAAATCAACCAGTTGGCTTTCATGCTGAAGGCAGAACCAGAGCTCACGGTCTCCCACTTTCTAGCCTGGTGATTCAGAAACAAGACACCCACCTCCCTCTGGCTAAAAAATAAATAAATACTGATTTTGATCTAATCTTGATAAATTGGAATACTTGGTGGAGATTCTTCCAATGCAACAAATGTAAGATTTTACAGTTAGGGGAAAAATATAGGCTGTTCATAAAAGACATAGGATTCAAAGTTTGGGAAGTGTACGTTCGAGAAGGATCACAGGTGGTCATTGACAATAAATTGGACAGAAGATTTCATTGTGAGACAGATACTAGCAGGACCCACAGAGTGATCTCTGAGAAATCCTCGGTGCTCTTTCAGCTTGGTTGTTTTCTTGTGGACATTTCATTACCAAACTAGGTAGCATCATCAGTGCACTGTGCTGTGTTGATGATGTTACCTAGTTTGGTAATGAAACATCTGCAAGAAAACAACCATCCTCAGAGATCACCAATAAACCTACAGTACCACCTCCTCCTCCTCTTCCTCTTCCTCCTCCTCCACCCCATTTTCTTCCAGCACTGATGATGTTACCTAGTCTGATAATGAAACATCTGCAAAAAAACAACCAACCTCAGAAAACACCAAGGATCCCACAGGCCTTCTTCTTCTCCCCCCCCCTCCTCCTCCTCCTCCTTCTCCTCTTCTTTCTAAACTAAACATATGAAAAATGGTTGCAGGATTTGGGTTTGACTAGTCTGGAGAAAAGAAGGACTAGGGAGACATGATAGCAGTCTTCCAGGATTTGAGGGGCTGACACAAAGAAGAGGGAGTCAAGCTATTCTCCAAAGCACCAGAAGGCAGGACAAGGAACAATGGATGGACACTAATCAAGGGGAGAAGCAACCTGGAATTAAGGAGAAACTTCCTGACAAGGAGAACAATTAACCAGTGGAGCAGCTTTGACTTCAGAAGTTGTGGGTGCTTCATCATTAGAAGTTTTTAAGAAGAGAGTTGACAGCTACTTGTCCAAAATGGTATAAAGACTCCTGCTTCAGTGGGGGGGGGGGGGTTGGGTTGGGCCAGAAGACCACCAAGGTCCCTCCCAGCTCTATTCTGAACAGTTTGATTATGTGAGAGACAAAACAGTGTTGACATTCTTTAAAGGTTTTATGTTTGAATCAATGACATAAAAAGCAGTTTTAATTGGGAAGGCAGAGGCCAATAAGTTGCCATTACAATTCCTTTGACACCTGCCCCCTCTCTATTCTTGTACCAAGTGTGAAGACTGTTGGACTCCCTGTATTTCATACTTATTGGCACATTTGCTGAACAGTTTCATTTGAAACCAGCTAAGAAGATTGAAGTTAGCAGGCTTGCAGAAATGCCAAGCAAATATTTAACATGTTTCATAAGAGTGGGTGAAAATTGCACAATTTGGTAAGGGTCTTACAGAAGAGACAAAGCCATTTAAAACCTTCCATGAAATAAGTACAAAATCTGCAGTAGAGCAAACTACATCTATGAACTGATATTTGTACAGAATATGAGAAATAACAGAGTTGGAAGGCACCTCAGAGGTCTTCTAATCCAACCCCTTGCTCAAGCAGAAGATCCTATGATATTTTGGGCAAATATGAGGGCTATCCACAAAATAGATTATGTTTTCATCTGTAGCAAGAAGGGGTGGGGCTAGTGCGGCCATCTTTAGTCTGTGCGTCTGCCGCTAAGTCTGCATCTAGTAGTGCTAGTGGGAGGTTCGTATCATTGCCTGTTATTTCATAGCAAATGTTTGAAATGTGTGCTGCAATTGAAAATCCCATGAGTTGTGAGGTGCGATCAGTGATAAAGTTTTTGTTGGCAAAAAACCATAAACCGATTGAAATTTTTCAGCAACTGTGTGAAGTGTACGGAGACAACATGATCACTGAAGGTGGAGTGCACCAATGGTGCATTAAGTTTAAAAATGGACGAACTAACATTCATGATGAACAGCGGAGTGGACGTCCGAGCATTGTGACTGATGAACTGGTCGCGAAAGTCGATGACAAGATTCGTGAAAACCGCTGTTTCACAGTAACGGAACTTTTGCTTAGTTTTCCACAAATTTCATGCAGTTTGTTGCATGAAATTGTTACACAAAAGCTAGGCTACCACAAACTTTGTGCAAGATGGGTGCCAAGAATCCTGACAGAAAACCACAAGAGTCAGCGTATGGCCGCATCATTGACATTTCTGTACTCTTACGACAAAGATGGAGATTCATTTCTTGATCGAATCGTAACTGGAGATGAGACTTGGGTCAAACATGTGAACAGCGAGACCAAATTGCAGTCTATGGAGTGGGGGCACACAAATTCCCCCCAAAAAACCAAAAAAATGTTTGCAAACGTTCTCTGCAAGGAAGATTATGGTGACTGTTTTTTGGGATAGGCAAGGTGTGCTTCTTATCGATTTTCTGGAACATGGTGCAACAATAAACTCTGTGAGGTATTGTGAAATGTTGCAAAAACTAAGAAAAGCAATTCAGAACAAGCGTAGAAGAAAGTTAAGCTCAAAAATTTTGTTTTTGCATGACAATGCCCGACCACACACAGCAAATCGTACTCGAGAAGTCTTGAATGCTTTCAAGTGGGAGATTTTTCCTCATCCGCCCTACAGCCCTGATTTTGCACCAAGCGACTCCCACTTGTTTCGAGGATGAAGACCTGGCTTGGAACTCAGCGCTTTGATGATGACGTGGAACTGCGGGCGGGCGTGACTGACTGGCTCAAATCTCAGGCGGCTGAATTTTATGACAATGGAATTACAAAGCTTGTTCACCGCTATGATAAGTGCCTCAATTTGTTTCGTGAATATGTTGAAAAGTAGTATTTAAGTGTCACTTTCAAGTGTATCTCATATTTTTTTTTCCTACACTTTGTTTTTTTTCTATCGCAAAATGTAATCTATTTTGTGGATAGCCCTCTTACTTGTCTGAGCTCTTCTAAAAATCATGATTGATTACTTATTGCTTGTATGTACCCTGAGAGCTTATGCACCAGAGACAAATTCCTTGTGTGTCCAGTCATAATTGACCAATAAAGAATAGAATAGAATTCTTTATTCAGTTCAGTTTTGGAAGAACTGAACTGAAAAGCTGACCCAGAACTGAAGAAACTTCTTGGACGAGAAGCGAAATTTCTTCAAGGAAAAAAAAAAAGCCCAGGTGCCTTTTGAAAAAGCACTTTTGGGACAACCATGGCCTGAATGACTGGGACTCTCCATAGAGATCCATGGGTTTGTTTTCTTGGAGTCTTCTCCAATGCCAAATTTCAAACACATCAATATTCTTCAAGGGACAGCATACTTGTGTATTCACTTCATTGGAAAGAATAGAATAGAATAGAATAGAATAGAATAGAATAGAATAGAATAGAATAGAATAGAATAGAATAGA
>BLBF01000002.1:2224589-2239286 GCA_015471245.1 Laticauda colubrina | reverse complement strand
GAATAGAATAGAATAGAATAGAATAGAATAGAATAGAATAGAATAGAATAGAATAGAATAGAATAGAGCTGGAAGGGACCTTGGAGGTCTTCCAGTCCAGCCCTCTGCTCAAGCAGGAGAACCTATACTATTTCAGACAAATGACTGTGTAGTCTCTTCTTAAAAACCTCCAGTGATGGAGAGCCCATGATTTCTGAAGGCAAGCTATTCCACTGGTTAATTGTCCTCAGTGTTAGGATGTTTCTCCTTCATTCCAGGTTCAAGTGGGCAATTTTCTTGTGAAATCACAAATTATCTCTGCATCTTGTTTGATGAAGTATCCTTATCTGGAGATAGTGGAGGAAGTGATTCTGGTTTTTCCGTTCTGCTGAATCCATTGTCACAGGAGGAATGTTGCTCCATTTAAAGTTCCTTTTTAAGCCGGCACCACTGATCATCGACAACCACATTTTTGTGAGGAATTAAATCCTCTTCTTTATCTGAGGCAATTAAAGCCCTTCAATTTTCCTTCTTATCTAATTAATCCAGAATGTCAAATCGGAAATCAGCAAGTTGGGAAGGAGGAAAAAAAATAAAAGAAGATTTTAATGGTTTGGAAAAATTAATTAGCTTTTTATTAAGACCGTAAAATGCAGAAATATCTGGTTGAGAGAGAATGTTAATAATTATACACTGTTCTTTGAACTATAATTAAAATGTTGAGTTCCAACTTGAGCGGAGAAATTGCTGAGCAAATTGAACCCCCATGACAGGTGGCTGGGTGGGACAGAGGGTGGGAAATCTGTACATTTCTAAATGACATGGGGTCACTCCAGACCCCATTTTTAATCCCATCATGGCTTTGATTCAGAAGTTGATCTGACAGCTCCATTAACGGCAGACTGCATTTGATGAACATTAGTAGTTATCTTCTGAGCTTATAAAGAATTGATTCCTTCTGTGCCACACCAAGTTTCATTATGGAAGGGTTTCTCCTCTCCTTTCTGTTAGCTCAGGAGGGAAGGAAGGAAAGAAGGAAGGAAGGAAGGAAGCAGGGAGAGAGAGAGGGAGGGAGGAAGAAGGGAAGAAAGGGAGAGGGAGGGACAAAGGAAGGAAGGAAGATAGGAAGAGAGGGAGGCAGGAAGAAGAAAAATTAAAAAGAAAGAAGGAGGGAGGGAGGAAGATAAGAAGGAAGGAAAGGAGGGAGGGAAGTAAAAAGAAGAAAAATTAAAAAGAAAAAAAGAGGGACGGAGGGAGAGAGGATGCTCAGAAGTAATCTCAATCTTGATTTTCCTTTCATTGTTATCCTTTAAAAGGTCCTGCTTACAGGAGACAAGGAATTGTGTCATTCGTTTGTTTGTTCGTTCTTCATTCGTTCATTTGTTCATTCATTTGTTTGTTCATTCATACATACATTCATTCACTCACTCACTCACTTGCTTAGTCATTCACTCACTCACTCATTCATTCCATTCATTCATTCATTGTTTCAGTCATTCACTCAGTCACCCCAGCTCCTTATTTGCCAGATGTCAGAGAAGGCTCTTGCAAATGCAGTGCACAAATGACAAGTTCAAACCACCATGAATAGACCAAGAAATATTTATGCATTTATTTAGCAATGAACAGCAGGGCCTATCACAATTAATATATTTTATATCTACCACTCCAAGCAGATAATGGACAACTAATGGGCCTAGTTAATTGGCTTTTAACTATTGCCGTCTTGTTAGACCTGGGTGGGTTTCACCCATCATTTCTTGCCCCAAGGCAGTGGACTTCCTGGGGATTTTGACACGAATTTAGCATGCTAGAGAATTTAATTAAACTTTTTATTGCTTATGCATATGCAACTTCATTTGTATGCAATGGGAAAGGTCAACGGTTGGAGTGTTTCTGCTGAAAGCCTCAAGAATGAGACAGAAATGGTGGCATTTGGGGGATTTTGTTCAGTGGGAAGGATTAGCTTAGGATTTCTCACGTTGTCTATAGGCTTGTCAGATAAAACCGGTTTGAGTCCTGTTGTCCAAGTTTTCTTCCCCTGTAAAACGGGTTTCTGCTTTTTTATCTTATTTTGAAACACCTTTGGGATGAATGGTTGAGCTTGCTTCCTTGTGGTTAAGAGAAACTAAGGTCTTCTAGTGCAGGGGTCACCAACCTTTTGGACGTCAGGGACCACCAAACTCATAATTTTAAATCCAGCAGACCAGAAACCCTGGGAAATGTCTGTAGGGAAATTCCCCATCCTGTTTTCTTACCAATCGATCATTCTTTATTTGGGATCACAGGACACCATTTCCAGCTCCGTTCTCGGGGGGGGGGGGGAGAGACTTTTGGCTTCATGCAAGGAAAGCAGCAGAAACAGCAGAACTCTTTCTTTCTCTCCCCCAAACTCCATCAGAAATGAGTCTTTGTAAGACTTGTCATGCTGGTGCAGCTTCTTGCAGAGGTCTTGCAGAGTCCCAAAGATTCATTTCTGGCAGAGTTTGGGGGAGAGAAAGAAAGATTTATGCTGCTTTCCTTGATTGCAGCCAAAAGCAGAAAAAGAAGGAAATAGAAAGAAGCAGCCCTGTGGCCAGGCGAGGCACGTGGGGTGAGTTTCCCCCCTCTGCCCTTCCCCCCCTCCCCTCACTACCTCGTGTTGTTCACAGTGCAAGCGACACAAGCCTTATGTTCCCACAGGCCATGTGGGTGGCACAGTCTTGTGTTCCCATGCAGCCTGGATTAATTGTTTTTTTTGGGGGGTGCTTTGGGGGTGGCATTTCTCCGCGGACCACCAACATTTTCTCATGGACCACCAGTGGTCCCTGGCCCGCTGGTTGGCAACCACTGTTCTAGTCCACTCCCTTGCTCAAGCAGCAGACCTTATAATATTTCAGACAAGTGGTTGTCCAATCTCTTCTTAAAAACCTTCAGTGATGGAACACCCAGAATTTCTGAAGGCAAGTTATCCCACTGATTAATTGTTCTCCCAGTCAGGAAATTTCTCCTTAATTTTAAATTGCTTTTCTTCTTGATTAGTTTCCACCAATTGCTTCTTGTCCTGCCTTCAAGTGCTTTGGAAAATAGTTCGACCCCTTCATCTTTGTCCCACTCTCGTCTAGCATTGATGATGTTGTGTTATGAAATATCTACAGGAAAGCAACCTGAGAATACCAATAAAGCAACAGAGAATACCAAAGACTCTATAGTCTCCTCCTCCTCCTCTCTATAAACCCCGCTCTCTTCTAGCACTGATGATGTTACCTAGTTGGATCATGAAACATCTGGAAGAAAACAACCAACTTCAGAGAGCACAAAGGAAGCCAAACATTGAAGCCAGCCCTTGAAGTTACAAGTTAACCAGGGTCCCAACTCAGCAACCCAGCACCAACTATCCAATTCTAAAATTTTATACAACGACCCTTTATTTTCCTTTATTGGTGCAATCAACTGATCTTAGAATGTCTTTTCTTCTGTACTGTCTCAGAAGGTATACAAGACACCTCCTATTCTCAAGATTGGAGTCTAAAATTCAGCATGCATATATATCCTGGGTTCCTTTACACTCTTAGAAAGGCAGCACACACACCCTCGCTATCTCCCCTGTTTTGCAATGAAAATAATTCATTAGTATTGCCAGGTTATCTCTTGCGAATAGATTGCTGAGCTGACCTTTCCACGATGTTGCCTTGCATTTCATCACCAAAAAACCAGCTTCTCGCTTCTCCTTTCTTAAAAACAAAATGATTCCAAGGAGGAGGAAATTTTTAAAGGACTCCAAGACAAAAACCAAAGACAGGGTGTGTATCGTTGGGATTTAGTTTAACAAATCAATTATCTCTCCTGTGCAGCAAGCTGTGAAGAAGACGGGCATGGGAAAAGAGATGAAACGGGCTCCTTGAAATGTTACATTAGGGCAAAGTAACAGCTCATTAGATTATACAAGGTAGGTGTAATTGCCCAGTAAAAATGCAATGACTTCTAGGGATGCTTAATTTAATATGGGCTTGTTACAGCCACCCAACCAATATGCAAGATCTGTATCCTTTGGCCCAAACCCCCTGGATTGGAAAAAGAAAGATTGCTGCAGTTAAAGAAGGAACAGACCATCATTTCATTGCATCTAGAGAGGAGGTTTGGTCTAGTGGTGAAGGCCCCAAGCTAGAAAACAGGAGCCCGTGAGTTCTAGACCCATCATAGGCATGAAAGCTGGCTGGGTAACTTTGGGACAATCGTGAGGAGCTTGAGAGTTCTAGACCTGCCTTAGGCATGCAATATGATAGGGTGACTTTGGACCAATTGCCTGGAAACTCCCAGTTCTAGTCCACCTTAGGCATGAAAGATGACTGGGTGATTTAGGACCATTCACTAGATGATAGTGAATTTTAGTCCTGCCTTAGGCATGAAAGATGACTGAGTTACTTTGGATTAATCATTAGTAAACTATGAGTTCTAGCCCATCTTGGGCATGAAAGCTGACTGTGTGACCTAGGAACAATTACCAGGTAACAGTGAGTTCTAATTCTGCCTTAGGCAAGAAAGACAGGTGGGTGACTTTTGGCCAATTATACTATGAATAAACTATGAGTTCTAGTCAAAGGATGCGGTAGCTTAGTGGCTAAGATGCTGAGCTTGTTGATCAGAAAGGTTGGCAGTTTGAATCCCTAGCGCTGCATAATGGAGTGAGCTCCCATTACTTGTCCCAGCTTCTGCCTACCTAGCAGTTCGAAAGCATGTAAAATGCAAGTGGAAAAATAGGGACCACTTTGGTGGGAAGGAAACAGCACTCCGTGCATCTTCGGCATTTAGTCATACTAATCACATGACCAAGGAGACGTCTTCAGACAGCGCTGGCTTTTCGGAGATGAACACTGCCCCCTACAGCCGGAAACAACTAGCATGTATGGGCGAGAGGAATCTTTACTTTTGAGTTGTAGACCATCTTAGGCATGAAAGCTGGTTATGTGACTTAGGACCAACCACCAGGTGATAGCAAATTCTAGTTCTGCATTAGGCATGGAAGACTGTTCGGTGACTTTGGGCCAATTATCAGTAAACTATGAGCATCTTGGGCATGAATGCTGACTTAGGACAAATCATTAGGTGATAATGAGTTCTAGACTTGCCTTAGGCATGAAAGTCTGCTGGGTGACTTTGAGCCAATCATCAGTAAACAATGAGCTCTAGTCCATCTTGGGCATGAAAGCTAACTGGGTGGCCAAGGATGAATCACTCGGTGATAGCGAGTTCTAGTTCTGCCTAATGCATAAAATCCCACTGTGAAATTTTGGGTCTGTCCAAGTCTCTCAGGCTAACCCATTTCACAGAGTTGTTGTTGGGGAAAATAGGAGGAGGGAGAAGGATATGTTTGCTGCTTTGAACTAATTATAAAGCAGGAATGAAATCAAATAAGTGATAAGTACAAATCACCTCCAAGGATATTGAAAACTCTGAATCTATGAGGTGGTTAAAGGCCTCCTTGAAAACTGAGACAGTTTCTGAGACAATGACTATTTCTTTACTTTTTCCAACCACCAAACGCAAGTTCTCTCCCAGCTAATGCTGACCTTTCCTTGTCCTATTTTATTATTATTATTATTTTTTGTGAATGTGGGATTGTGGGCCCTCTTTATTTGCCAAGGTACAAATTTCATCCATCTTCATTTGTTCCCCTTCTGATTTCACTCCCACTGGTTCATAAGTAACCTGGGAGAGGCTAAGAGGCAGAGAGACCTTGTAGGATGTTAATCGATTCTGCCTTGCCGAAGAATGTTACAGCTGCATTGGGCTAGAAAATGGAATGTGTTTTAATGTGATGCTTGAAGGAATGCACATGCCATACAAATTTTAAAGTGGAGCTGGAGGGAGGCAGAGCTAGATTCCTTGTTCCCTAGAAGCGAAGGGCTGGGATTTGAGAGTCTGTCCTTGAGGTATCTACCAGGAGTTTTGCAATATTTCTTCCAGATCATCTCTGACCCATGGGAAATGGAGAATGCAACATTCCTTTTGCCTGAGCGAAGGGGCACTGAGGATTTTTTGAAAAAGAAAAAGAATGAACAGCCATTTGATTGGGATGGTGTAAGGACTACTACCTTGGGAATGGGTTTGGACTAGAAGACTTTCAAGCCCTATGATTCTATGTTCTATGATTCCACGGTTCCATGATTCTGTGCTTCTATGACTCCATGATTCTATGGTTCTATATTTCCATGATTCCATGACTCTATGGTTCTATGATTCTATGATTTAATGGTTCTAAGATTCCATAGTTCTATGGTTCCATGATTTCATGATTCTATGGTTTGATTCCATGATTCAATCTCCATGATTCTTTGGTTCTATGATTCCATGATTCCATGTCTTTGATTCCATGGTTCTATGATTCTGTGATTTTATGACTCCATGATTCTATGATTCCATAATTCTATGGTTCTATGATTTCATGATTCTATGGTTTTCATTCCATGATCCTATGAATCCATGATACCATGATTTTATGGTTTTGATTCCATGATTCTATGGTTTTGATCCCACAATTTATGGTTCCATGATTCTATGGTTCCATGATTGCATGATTTGATGGTTCTATGATTCCACAATTATATGATTCTATGATTCCATGATTTGATGGTTCTATGATTCCATGATTTGATGGTTCTATAATTCTATGGGTTTTGTTCCATGATTCTATGAATCCATGATTCCATGATTCTATGAATCCATGATTCCATGATTCTATGAATCCATGATTCCATGATTCTATGAATCCATGATTCCATGATTCTATGGTTCCATAATTTTATGGTTTTGATTCCATGAGTCTGTGGTTTTGATTCCACAATTCTATGGTTCTCTGATCCCATGGTTCCATGATTCTATGGATCTATGATTCCATGATTCTATGGTTCTATGATTCCATGATTCTATGGTTCTGTGGTTCCATGATTCTATGGTTTGATTCCATGATTCTATAGTTCTATGGTTCTATGATTCCATGATTTTATGGTTTTGATTCCATGATTCTATGAATCTATGATTCCGTGATTCTATAGTTTTGATTCCATGATTCTATAATTCCATGTTTATATGGTTCTATGATTCCATGATTCCATGATTCAATGGTTCTATGATTTCATGATTCTATGGTTTTTGTTCCATGAATCTATGAATCCATGATTCCATGATTCTATGAATCCATGATTCCATGATTCTATGGTTTCATAATTTTATGGTTTTGATTCCATGATTCTGTGGTTTTGATTCCACAATTCTATGGTTCTATGATCCCATGGTTCCATGATTCTATGGTTCTATGATTCCATGATTCGATGGTTCTATGATTCCATGATTCTATTTGTAGACTTTGGGGATGTGGCAAGTCAAAACAAGACATACTGATCTTCATTTTTATGTAAATGACACATAGCAAAGACCTGAACAATTGCAGATGGACCTGTGTAGAGGCTCCGGAAGGTCTGCAGAATGAAAAACAATTTAATTTTTGTGACGTCTGCAAAAGATAAATGAAGAATATGTAACAAAGAAAGCTGAAAACTGAGTAGCTTAAAATCAAAGATTTGTAAGATGCATGGTGCTCCCTGAGCTTGGTTGTTTTCTTGCAGATGTCTCATAGTCCAACGAGGCAATATCATCAGTGCTAGAAGGGAATGGGAATTGTGGAGAGGAGGAGGAGGAGGAGGACTGAGGGGGTCATTGGTGCTCCCTGAGCATGGTTGTTTTCTTGAAGATATGTCATGGCCCAACTAGCAACATCATTAGTGGTAGAAGAGAATAATTCTGTGGAATTATTGGTGCTCTCTGAGCTTGACTGTTTTCTTGAAGATATTTCATTACCAAATTAAGTAACATTATCAGTGCTGGAAGAGAGTGGGGTTTGCTTTCAGTTTACACACTTGTGTCTCATCCTATCCTACATACATAAAAAGGCTAGATACTCAAGTAATTCCTCATCTATAACTGTATACTTTTAGGTTTCAGAAAAGAAAACTGGCACTGAAGTGTATATACTTGTAATCCACCAAGATTCCAGTTGACTCCAGTGAATAATTGATTGCAACCATTAAATATTCACTTCCCTGAAAAGCAAAGCAGTACTAGGTATAGACACTGAAATTCAACTCAGGGGGAATTAAGTGGAATTTTGCAAGGCCTTGCTGGTTGTCTCATTGCTAAGCGGGGAAACAGCTCCACGGATGGTGTCGCGGCCTCCCAGTTTATACAAGAAACACTTAAAAGACTCAACCTCAATCCCAACAAAAGATCCTCCAAGCACCAAGAACAAAGCCTTCCTTTAACTGGATCATAATTGGCCTATCTTATTAAGATCGGGAGGCCATAAAAACCACTGCAATTTCAATCTGCACAAACAGATTGCTCTTATTATAAGTCACACTCTCGCAACTCCAGGAGGGGAACGCCGCAAATGCCCAGCTGTTGTGTAAATATTTGCTTGAAATTCCATGCCAATTCGATTTGCATGTGCAACCACGGGCTTATTATTTTTATTGCTACTAAGTGCACTTGCAAAAGCCGGGGCCTTAAAGTGATTACAGGAGGAAGAGCAGAGGGGAAGAAGAAACATGGTTCAGAATTCATAAACACAAAAGCATTCCTTTTTTCACCCTGAAAAGGCAATTTGGGAAGATCGGAGAAGATCCATTGTCGCTAGGCGCATCTAGAAAGCCCCAGGTTGAAATCTCTTTAAACTTTTGAAAAGAAACAATCAACCTCCGAGATGAAAGTTTGCAATTGCTATCTTTGCAATTAGCTTTGAAGTCAAAGTGGGCTGCCTTCCTTTGCAGTTCTGTTTTTAAAAACAATTTTAAACCACCTTGCCTTTTCAAAATCACCTGGTCTGCATTCAAAAGGAGTATAATTGCAATCATATTCCAGGCCTTTGTTGATCAAAAAGCGTTGACCAAAAGGTAACAAAATCAGCACCACGAGACCAAACTATGCAATTAAAGAGTCAGGGCGGAGGGGGGGGAATAAGGGGAACATCAATTAATCTAGCACCGAAGGAATTGACAGAGAATGAGGAAAATCATGGTTGAAATAGAATAAATGGGGAAAATTATCTTGACCCCTCCAAGAAAACACTCTGGATTTTATCACATCTAAACAGAGCCTAAATGATAGCTGGAACAAATGATGAATTGAAATTGATGTACAAGAAAAAGAACAGATGTTCTTCAAGAATCAACTGTTGGAGAATGCTACTCCAGAGATCTCCACAAAATCAAAATGGCAGCCGCAAACATGATCAAAACTGTATCTCTTTTGATATGTATTTATTTATTTGATTTTTACATTTATTTTTAAGTAACTCAAGATGGGAACATAACAACAACCCTGTGAGGTGAGATGGCTGACAGAGAGGGACTAGCCCATACATCTGGCTGGCTTTCTGCCTAAGCTGGGACTTAAACTCAGTCTCCTGGTGATTGGCCAAAGGTCATCCATCTAGCTTTCATTCCTAAAGTGGGACTAGAACTCACACTCACCTGGTGATTGGCCCAAAGTTACTCAGCCAGCTTTCATGGCTAAAGTAGAACTAGAATTCACCATCTCCAGGTTTCTCAGACAGCACCTTAACCACCATGCCAGACTGGCTCTCAACATGCAATATGCATTTTCAAAGATGGCTGCCATTGTGACTTTTTTGCCCACCTCTCCAGATGTACGTGTTGCTCAGATTTTCATCCCTTGTCAAACCTTCTAAAGAAGACCCTCTCGCCTTTGGCAAGTTAACACGAGAAAGGACTTTTTGAGGAAAACCAAACTAATCTCCTTAAAACATAATTGTAGTAACTCCTCATACGAAAAAGAAAAAAATGATCCCGCCAACGTCTTATACTCCACCAAAGAGGTTTTGGATAATAAAGTTGGTTAAGAAAATAGTCCGAAGAAGGAAAATTAAAGGACCCTCCAAATTTTTTTGCTAGCAATGAAATACCATTTACAATAACAAGCTGTCACAGGGACATCAATCAAAGATGATTTAAGCTCAGTTAAATATACAACTCTAATTACTACTCAGTGGTAATTGATTTAGAGGAAGGAAGGTAGCAAATGAATTTGCTTTGCTTCCCAAATTGGTATCCACTGCAGGGAAAAACAGATGGGAAGGAAAACCAACTGGGAATACAGGTAGTCCTTCACACCAGGCCACAATTGATCTCCAAATTTCCATTGCTATGGTCTTGAGCTTTCTCTTAACAATTAGACCCACAATTCTTGCTGATGTTGGTGATCCATCTTGTTTTAGATCTCTTTTGTAGAAGCCTTTGATCAAGCGGGATTCAGTCTCTGACGGCCTTGACCATCAGTTCTTCTTCCGATGTGACCATTTCTATTTCATTCTTTTACTTTCTTGATGGCATTGTATACAATTAATGAAATAAAATAATACAGTAAAATATTAAAATTAAAATTAAATAATAAAATATAAAAATAAAATATAAATTTAAAATTAAATAATAAAATAAAATATAAAATTAAAATTAAAATAAAACATAAAATATTAACATAAAATAATAAAATAAAACAAAACAGGGATTTTCTGTCTTTCATTATAAGTTGCATTGTATTGGGGAGTCGGGTGACTAAGAGAGGCTTCAGCCAATCTCATTGTACACATGTTGTACACTGACAATAAAGGTTTGAATTTGAATTAAAATTAAATAAAACAAAACATAAAATTAAAATAATAAAAATGCTCCTTGATCAGAGAGTGTGAGAAAAGATTGGAAAAAAAGGGAAACCTTGTAGTGCTTGGAAGAAAGATGTTAAGTACTGTAAATGTGGCCATAGCAGAAAAAGTCCAGGTTTAAGTTATGGTCCATTGAAGTAGTTTTACGTTAAACAAATAATTAAGGTTGGGTTAAATATCCTGTTAGACTTTGCAGCAGAAATTCAAATCCAGACAGCACACACAGATGACTGATTCAGCAGGATTCATTAACTTCTTTATATACATAATTATATGAGTAAAATGTGCAATACCAATAGTAGATTCTTCCAATATAACACAAGCAAAACACAAGAAGCAGCTTCAGAGCAGAGAGTAGACAGAAGCCACACCTAGACTCTCTCTTTGTTTCTAATTCAGCTCCCTTTAGCTGATCTTGTTAACCATGTCTCTGCCAGTTCATGAATATTCTGACATGTCCTTTCAACATGGAGTTATTTAACTTATTCTGCAACACATGTAACACACAATACCATCATTGCATGTGAGTGTTGGTCAATGGGACACCCATCATGCCCTCATGTAGTTATGGGTTTTCCCCCCAACATTTCAAAGTCAGAACTAAGTTAACCAAAGACAACTCAGGAGGAAAAATGCTGAAAGGACAGAAGAAAATATCAAAATTATTTCCAAATTGTTTTAATATCACACGCCACCACTTCATAGGAATATCACACGCCACCACTTCTGTCCCCTTTAAGAGACAATTTACCTTTTTTGACCATGGACTAAAATCTAACAACTCTACCAGCAAATGAGGTACGAAATGCTGTCAAAAGGACGTCCAGTCTACAACACGTGGAATTAATATTCAGTGTCATAAACTGAAGTGTATTTAAATTGATGGATATCTCAATTAAATTTTATGTTGTGCCTGTTAGGGTTTACATCAGATTTCAGATTATTGGGTGGTTGTTGTTTTTTTACTTGGAGGAGTTTGTTCTTTGAATGAATCTATAGATTTTTGGAGAGCCAGTTTTGAGATTTAGACACCAGCTTAGGAACCAGGAGACTCTGAGTTCTAATCCTGCATTAGCCAGCTGGGTGACCTCAGGCCAGCCATTGTCTCTCAGCCCTCAAAAGACAGCAAGTAAAAACTGGAAATGTTGTTTAAAAAAATTGTACAGCCTGGTCAAGTCAGTGACTAGAAGTCAGCACTAACTAAAAGGCCTAGCCCGGGGGTGTCAGACTCAAGGCCGGAAGCCAGATCTGGCCCATGGGTTGTTTAGATCTGGCCTGTAGGTCACCCTGCAAATAGCAAAGAACCAGCCCATGGTGCCTTTGCGGGGGTGGGGGATTCTACCAGTTCAGACCGGTTCAGGCGAACTGGGTATTTGAACCAACCGGGTGGCCCTGCCCACCCTGCCCCTTCCCTCCCAGGAGTTTCCATGTGGCCTATTTTTGATGCAGGTAAATGCAGGGTCCATGCGGAGGCTCTGGGAGGAGGAAAAATGGGTCTTCCGGAAGTACCAGAAGTCCAGAAACAGGCTGTTTCCAGCTTCCAGAGGACCTCCAGAGCCTGGGGGAAGACTCTGGACCCTGGGGAAAGTGAAAATTGGCTCCCCTGGAAGCTCTGAAAGTCCAGAAATGGTATTTGAACAAATTGGGTGGCCTTGCCCATTCTGCCCCTCCCCTCCCAAGAGTCTCCACATGGCCCATTTTCGATGCAGGTAAGTGCAGGGTCCACACGGAAGCTCTGGGAGGGCAAAAAAAAAGGGCCTTCTGGAAGTCTGGAAACGGGCCTGTTTCCAGCTTCTGGAGGGCCTTCAGACCCCAGGAAAGGCCATTTTTGCACTCCCAGAGGCCTGAGGGAAGCCTCCAGACCCTTGGGAAGGCAAAAAAAGGCCTTCCCGGAAGTTCTGGTAGGCCATGGCCACCATGGCCATGCCCACCCAGCAAAGGGCAGTGAACCGGTTGCTGGGATTTTCGAATCCCACCCCTGTGCCTCTGCCAGTGAAAATGGAGCTTGGGAGGGCCATGTACAGCTCACCCAGGCTCTGTTTTCGATTGTGATGGTCTCCTGCAGCCCTCTGCCAACAAAAATGCAGCTTGGGAAGGCCACACATGGCCTGCCAAGGCTCCATTTTCAGCTGTGACAGCCTCCTGCAGCCCTGTGCCAGAGAAAACAGAACCCAACTGGCTGCACAGGGCCCTCCTGAGCTCCGTTTTCACTGGCAGAGGGCTTCAGGAGGCCATCAGAGCCAAAAATGAATGACATCGAGCTGGCCACACCTACCCCAGCAATGCCCCCATCCAACACCAACACCAACAACCTTAGGTCAAACACAACTCTGATGTAGCCCTCAATAAAATAGAGTTTGACACCCTTGACCTAGCTATACTCACACTGTTGTGGTTCGCCGGCAGCAGGTGCAGACAGCTGAGGTCTCAGAAAGTAAGGACTCAGATGAGGGGCCTGCTTGTGATGCAGGGATGGGTCCAGGACCATCAGGGAGTGGAGTGCTACCTTCAGAGATTGTGGGGACTGGCAGCATTGCTGAAAAGGTCCCCGAGGAGCCTGTGTCCAGCACGCATGTGTGCAGGGTTGCTCGAAGGAAAGAGCACCTGCAGCAGCATGGGTGACTCAGGAGTAAGGCTGCAAGGTAATGCCCCCTCCTTTAAGAGATAAAAGCCAGCTGAGAAACCAGAGTTCATTGCAGGAAGCAAAGAAGTTTTTGCACTCAAGCCTTGTGGATGTTAGGAATATCTTGGTTGGTATTTGGAGACTCTTTGTGTTTGAAATATTTCTTAGTAACTTTATCTAATGTTCTTGGCAGCCTTGCACAACCTTGGCAAGGCTCATTCTTATCAGAGACAATTAGTTTGAAATAGCCTTTTAACTGTGAAGGAACGGAATTTGTAAAGAATCATTAAAAGGTTTTGCTGTTACCTCCATTTGGTGTTTGTTTCCTTGGAACAAAGTTTGGGTCAGAACACACACACAGATGCACAAACACACACACTAACACACACAAAGGAAATGACTTACAACTGTTGCAGCATCCCAATGGTCATGTGATCCACATTCTGAGGCTTGGCAACTGACTTATATTTACGACAGTCATAATGTCCCAGGGTCACCTCATCCCCTTTGTCGACCTTGGGGAAGCCAGATTTCCTGAACAACCTTGTTGCTAACTTCACAGCTGTGGCAAGGAAGGTTATAAAAAGGGTACAAAACTCACTTCACAGGTGTCTCACTTAGCAACAGCAACTTTGGGTTCAGTTCTGGTCATACGCTTGAGGACTACCTGTATAAATAGGAGTGCATTCCTTTGTTGGATGGGGGCCATTTCTCACTTTTCTTTGAAGAGAGTCCCACAGGCACATGCCATCTAATAAACTCTGCCATAAGCCTTGATTGTTTGCTTTGATTCCATAGTGGTTCCTTGATTAAGCTGTTGTTTACTGTGAGCTTGTTTCTCTGAGTTGGTATTTCCTTGATTGAAGTGTATAACAAGCTAATAGTAAACACAGACTACTCAATGAAAAGAGTCTCGTCTGGGTGAGATGGCCAATTCTAATAAACAAATAAAAAACAGTCTAATCAAGGAACTACTAAGAATGCTCCCAACAGGGCAAGTAACTTGGGTATAAACACGACTCCCTTCTGGCCCTGATGATGTGACCGAGTTGGGTAATAAAAAACCAAGCTCAGAGAGCACCAATCTTTCTGCTTCTCTTTCTCCTCCTCCTCCTCTCTGCAAATCCTACTCCATTCCAGCCCTGATGAAGTGAGCTAGTTGGGTCATGAAACAACCAAGCTCAGAGACCACCAAGGACCACCAAATCCTCCTCCTCCTCCTCCCCCTTGCAAATCCTACTAGGCCAGCCCTAATGACATGACCTAGTTGGGTCATAAAACATCTCCAAGAAAACAACCAAGCTCAGAGACCACCAAGGACCCACAAATAATCCTCCTCCTCCTCCTCCTCCTCCTCCTCCTCCTCCTCCTCCTCCTCCTC
>BLBF01000002.1:2202331-2224579 GCA_015471245.1 Laticauda colubrina | reverse complement strand
TCCTCCTCCTCCTCCTCCTCCTCCTCCTCCTCCTCCTCCTCCTCCTCATCATCATCATCATCATCATCATCATCATCATCATCATCATCATCCCTTCAAATCCTCCTCCACTCCAGCCCTGATAATGTGACCTAGTTGGGTCATGAAACATCTTCAAGAAAACAGCCAAGCTCAGAGAGCACCAAGGACATCTAACTCCTTCTCCTTTTCCTCCTCCCTTCTCCTCCCTCCTCCTCCTCTCTGTAAATCCTATTCCAGTCCTGATGATGTCGTGAAACATCTGAAAGAAACCTACCAAACTCAGAGAGCACCAAGAACCCCACAGCTCAATCCTGAACTTCAGAATTCTACTGATAAATAAAAATAAACAAATGATGGATATAGTGGGACACTATGGGGAGCCCAAATGATCCTAAAAATATCACGCAGAGAAACGCCTTGAATCATTTTTCTTTTAAAATTTCACTGATCATTCGAGACAACCAAGAATGAAGACAGAGAAATTTCCATCACGCTCACTTTTCTATCCTCCGAGTTTGTTGCCTTCCCACCCCTTGGCAGAAGATGGGAATGTTATTATTAGCCAACTACCAAGAGAGTGGTAGCATCTGGAAGGAGAGCTCTACCTTTTTAAGATACAGAGATTCAAGGAGAGGGAGGGAAGGAAGGAAGGAGGGAGGGAGGGAAGCTGAAACATTGCGGAGCAGTGAAACACCGAAATATCGCTTTCTTCTAAAATGCTCAGCTCTTGTGGCTGCCTTTGTAGAATCTGGAATTATTGGATGTGATGTCTCCATAGACATATGTTCAGGCATCTGCTGTGCCTCTCCTGAGCTGTCAGAGTGGCAAAGTCATTTAAGCCAATAGCCTGTTTTATCTCTTCTGTTCCTTTTTCGGCAACCATGAAATATAACTACAGTTGAGGTGGGAGTCAGGCAGGGAGTGGGATGTTTGATCAGAAGATGCATCTGTCCAGCTGCACTTCCTAGCCATCTATTCTATTCCAAATAGAGCTGGAAGAGACCATGGAACAGTGGTGGGATTCAACTTTTTTTTACTACCGTTTTTTGAGGCATGGCTTGGTGGGTGTGACATGGCTTGATGGGCATGGCAGGGGAAGGATAGTGCAAAATCCCCATTCCCTCCCCACCCCACTAACCTGCTTTTCAGCTCCGTTCTCCTGTGCAGGGCAACAAAAGAAGAGCCAGCCGATCAGGTGGGACTCGGGAGGCAGAGAATAGATGGGGGAACGGCCAGTTAGAGGTGGTATTTGCCGGGTCTCCAAATTGCTCAGCATTTCCGCTACTGGTTCTCCAGAATTGGTCAGAACATGCTCCATACCACCTCTGCTGTGGAGGTCTTCTAGTCAAATTGGGGGGGGGGTGTCAACTTATTTCCCAAAGCACCAGAAAGCAGGATGGCTGGAAACTAACCAAGGAGAGAAGCTACCTAGAACTAAGGAGGAATTTCCTAATGGTGAGAACAATAAACCAGTGGAACGAATTCCTTCCAGAAGTTGTGGGTGCTTCATCACTAGAAGCTTTGAAGAAGAGACTGGACAGGCATTTGTCTGAAGTGGTACAGGAAGCTGGACTAAAAGACCTCTAGTGTCCCTTCCAAGCTCTATTCTGATCGATTGAATCCTCTGCACAAGCAGGAGACCCTATACTATTTCAGACAAGTGGCTGTCCAATCTTTCTCTTCTTTTTTTGAATGCCTCCAGTGATGGAGCATCCACAACTTGTAGAGAGAAGTCGTTGCACTGGTTTATTCTCACTGTCGTGAAATTTCTCCTTATTTCTAGGTTGTTTCTCTCCTTGATTGGTTTCCATCCATTGTTTCTTGTCCTACCTTCAAGTCCTTTGGAAAATAAGTTCACCTCTTGTTCTCATAAAAATAAGTTTGACCATGTCACCCAAGGACCCTGCAACCATCATAACCATGAGTCAGTTGCCAAATGTCTGAATTTTGATTATGTGACCATGGGGATGCTTCAATGGCCATAAGTATGAAAAATATTCCTAAGTCACTTTTTTCAGCGCCAATGGGACTTTGAACAGTCCGTTGGATTCCCTGTCTGAAACAGAAGATTTTGTATGTGTGATCCAATTCTGCCTAACAATACAGGTAGTCCTTGACTTACAACTGGTTGCTTAATGACTATTGAAAGACCTCCCCAGAATAACAGAGTTGGAAGTAACCCTGGAGGTCTTCTAGTCCAACCCCCTGCTCCAGAAGGAAACCCTACACCCTTCCAGACAAATGGATGTCCAATCTCTTCTTGAAAACCTCTAGTGATGGAGTACCCACAACTTCTTAAGCCAACCTGATCTACTGAGTTATTGGTCTCACGGTCAGGAAATTTCTCCTTAGTTCGAGGTTAGTTGCCATCCGTTGCTTGACTCCCTCTTCTCTGTGGCAGTCCCTCAAATATTGAAAAAGTGCTATCATGCCACCCCTAGTCCTTTTTTTCATCAAACTAGAAATGCCCAATTCCTGCAACCATTCTTTATATGTTTTATCTTTCAATTCAGAGGTGATATTCAGCAGGTTCTGGAGAACTAGTCGTTTTGAGTAGTTCAGAGAACCGGCAAATCCCACCTCTGACTGGCCCCGCCCCCATCTATTCTCTGCCTCCCGAGTCCAAGCTGATCGGCTGGGTCTTCTTTGGTTGCCCTGCACAGGAGAACAGAGCTGGAAAGCAGGTTAGTGGGGTGGGGAGGGAATGGAGATTTTGCAGTATCCTTCCCCTGCCAGGCCCACCAAGCCACACCACACCCAACAAGTCATGCCCATCAAGCTATGCCCACAGAACTGGTAGTATTTTTTTGTTTAATTCCACCACTGTTCCAGTCCCCTAATCATCTTGGTTGCTCTTCTTTGCACTCTTTCTGTTCTGTAAAAAATGGTATACTCCAAACTATGCAATCTGATTGGCTAAAAGACTAAGCATTGGATTGGTTCATTAGGAACCAATGCAACAGAACCGCTGAAAGGCGGAAAATTTAAATAGATGCCATTGGCTACAAGCCGGCAGGCAAGCCTGTATAAAAAGGCTGCTGCGGCTTCAGCCAAACTGTTCCATTACTGTTGCTTACTTGAATAAAGTAACTTTGTATGTTGGAATAAAGACTTTGTATGTTGGAACTTGGTCTACCTTGCGTTTTTCCGGATGGAACACTGGTGATGAAGGTGGGATCATCCTAAACGCGAGACCGAGCACGTGGCAGAAAGAATTCCAGACTAAAGTAATGGCTGGGAATAACACGCTGCCCACACCTTTCAATCCCAACAAAGAGGATTGGGAGTCATACGTAGACCGTTTCCTGATGTTCTTAGAGAGCAATGAGATGGAAGAGATCTCAGACCAGCAGAAGAGGGCTGTATTCCTAATGCATTGTGGACCAACCATTTTTAAAATGGCCAAAGCATTGGCGAAGCCCAGAGACGTGAAACAAATGACCTGATCTGAACTTCACCGAATGTTAAAGGCCCACTACGCCTCAGTAGTGTCAAATTTCATCAAGCAGCATGAATTCTACAAAAGGGATAAGAAGGAAAGCGAAACCATCGCTGACTTCGTGGCAGCTCTCTGACAACTGGGGGGAGCTTGCGAATTCCTGAACTTAGATGAAGCTATGCGAGATAGAGTTGTCTCTAACTTACAAAGTAAACTACTAAATAAACCCAATATAACAGTGGCTGAAGCGATCGCAGAAGCCACAGCAGCAGAAGCCGCGAAAAAGTCAGCAGCCACTATGAAACTAATGAACTCCAATAATGACGCGATGACCCTACCCAGAAGAAAGAAGCAAGTTCCCACCACAACTCATGAAGAATTCGACAGTCCATCAGAAACAGATGATGAGGACGATGAGGTCCATCACCTGTACGGCAACAAAAAAAGGCGCGAAAAAAGAAATTGGCAGGAATGCGCTGGCTGTGGGGGAAACCACCCTCGAGCCGATTGCAGATTCCTTGATGCCATCTGCCGAGCTTGCAAGAAGAGGGGACACATCAAAAAAGTCTGCAGGAATCGAAAAAAACAGCCCAAACAGACGCAGTAACTCCCTACTACCAGCTGAAGCAAAGCAAGCCAAAAAGAAATGGGAGTGCAACAAACGAACTGGCAACCGAGAAAAGACCCATCAAACTGTCACTATTGGAAGCGCCCAGATGGAAAGTGGGAGAAAAGTCAAAATTGTTGTAAAAATTGAAGGAAGCCCCTGCGAGATGGAAGTCGACTCAGGATCCTTCATGTCAATGGTGTCTTGGAACACAATCAGACGGCTGGTTCCAAACATCAAATTAAAAGAAATCCAGAAACAAAAATTAACTCTAAAAGACTACCAAGGAAACCGAATCCCTGTGGTAGGTCTAGGACATTTCCGAGTCACATACAAGCAGCACACTGAAGTCCTTCCTCTAACCATAGTCGACCGGGAACACCCCAGCCTCCTGGGCATCGAATGGTTCGCACCATTGGGCATCAGAATGACCAGGGTGAGCTGAGTAGCCACAAATGACTGGGAAGAGAGCCTGATACAAGAGTTCCAGGACGTTTTCAATGGCACCTTAGGCAGGTACAGGGGGACCCCAATTTCCTTTAGTTTAGACCCTCAGGTAGCATCTAGAAGATTAAAAGCCAGATGAGTCCCCTTTGCTTTAAAGGCCAAAACTGATGAACAGTTAAATAAATTAATTAAGCAAGGGGTCATAGAACCAATTGACCATGCTAGATAGGAGACACCAATAGTAACACCAGTTAAACCTGATGGGTCGGTACGCATCTGTGGAGACAACAAGGCTACCCTGAACCATGTGTTGCAGCAAAGCACATACCCTGTACCAATCGTGCAATATTTACTGCACTCGCTAAGGGGAGGAAAATTTTTTGCCAAGCTTGATTTAGCCCAGGCATATCAACAGCTTCCAGTAGACCCAATAATGGCCAAGGCACAGACAATAGTAACTCACAGAGGGGCATTCAAATGTAACAGACTTCAATTTGGAGTGAGCGTTGCCCCAGGTGTTTTCCAAAGCCTTATGGAATGCCTACTAAATGGAATTAAAGGGGTCGTGCCATATTTTGATGACTTTCTAATTTCGGCTAAAAACATGACCCAATTAGAGAAAAGACTGAAAGAAGTGCTAAAAAAATTTAGAGAATCCGGCCTGAAAGTCAAAAAAGAAAAATGCTGTTTAATGAGTGATCGTGTTGAATTTTTGGGGTATTTAATTGACGGTGAGGGTATACACCCTACAAAAAAAAAAGTCAAGGCTATTAGAGACGCACCACAGCCAAAAATCAAAATGGAATTACAAGCATTTTTGGGTTTCATAAACTTCTATAACGTATTCCTCCCTCACAAGGCAACGATAGCTGAACCGTTACATCATTTATTGGATAAGAAAACTAGTTGGACTTGTGGGCATAGAGAACAAAAAGGATTCCAAGGCATAAAAAATCTGTTAACCTCAGACACCGTTCTTATTCAGTTCAGTAACACACTTCCATTGACGGTCACCTGTGACGCCTCACCATTTGGAGTCGGTGCCATCCTGATCCACCAACTGCCTGATGGGAGAGAGGCACCCATTGCCTTTTACTCAAAAATACTTTCTAAAGCAGAACGCAACTATAGTCAACTAGACAGAGAAGCCCTGGCAATTGTCGCTGGAGTTAAACACTTTCACAAGTACCTCTATGGGAGAACATTTTCAATCGTAACTGACCATAAACCACTACTAGGAATTTTGGCGGGAAACAAACCCACACCGAATATTTTATCTCCTCGAATGACTAGATGGTCAGAATTCCTAGCAGCGTACTCCTACACTTTGATACATCGACCTGGGAAACAGATCTCCCATGCAGACGCATTGAGTCGAACACCGCTGCCAATGACAGAGGAAGACCCGGCGCCAACAATTACCACCTTGCAGATAGAAACCTGCCAGAGCTACCAATATCAGCACATGATGTCGCCAGAACAATCGCTAAAGACCCAGTGACTGCCCACATTTTAAATTGGGTAGGTAAAGGTTGGCTGGAAAACCAAAAAACTGAAAACTTTAAACCTTTCTGGACCAGACAGACTGAACTGTCAATACAAAAAGGGTGTTTATTGTGGGGTGATCGGGTGGTAATTCCTTTCAAATTACAAACTAGAGTGTTGGGTATGCTTCATGAAGGCCACCCAGGGATCATGAAAATGAAAAGCCTGGCTAGGAGCTATGTATGGTGGCCTGGTTTAGACAGAGATATTGAGTACTGGGTTGCCACATGCAATAAATGCCAGAAAACCAGGCCATCACCACCACAAGCTCCTATAAAGGATTGGGAGACCCCACAAGACCCCTGGTCTCGGATCCATGTTGACTTTGTGGGTCCGACCAGAGGGCATATGTTCTTGATTGTTGTAGATGCATACTCGAATTGGTTAGAAGTCGCAGTAATGTCATCTACAACAACCAACGCCGTTATAAAAAAGCTAAACAAGCTATTTGCAACCCATGGGTTGCCGGACATCCTAGTGTCCAACAATGGGCCACAACTGACCGCTATACAATTTGAACAATATCTAGCCTCCTTAGGCATACGCCATGCACTAACCGCGCCAGCCCACCCGGTGGCAAATTTTAGGGCTGAAAGAATGGTCAGGTTTACCAAGAAGGGTTTGGAAAAAGTGGACCCAGGGAATGTCCAGGACAAAGTAGACCATTTACTCACCCTCCAACATATCACTCCCAGCACTGTGATTAACAAAAGCCCAGCAGAATTGCTAATGGGGAGGAAACTTCGATCACAATTGGATAGGTTACATCCAAATTACACCTTTGAGAACCCCCCCCCCCCGACTCCTCCAGCCATTTCCGCACATTTGAAATCGGCGACCTAGTCTACACAAAGAACTTTACCGGGGACCATCTATGGCCTCCAGCCACAATCACACAAATAACAGGCCCCCAGTCTTACCGTCTGACCGTAGACGATGGCAGGGAATGGAAGCAGCACATAGACCAGCTTCATTCCCAAAATATCGAGCGAAATACGACCGCACAACCTCCAACAATAAAAACCGATGAAAACAAAACCAAAGGGGGGGGGGAATACAAGAAAATAATACTGAAGGAAAAACGAACTGTTAAAATTAAACCCAGAACATGTAACCAATCAAAAAGAGCAAAAAGAACACTTACGGTTAGATGAAACTGGCAGAAATAATCCACAGTAGAGGAACCCGTCCTGGAAGGGGCCAGCAAAGCCAGCTTGACCTGCCCGGGAAAACCAGGAGGGAGTGGCAAAACCACTGGCCTGAGCAACTCAAGCAGTAGCAACCTTGCTGACTCACCCTTCCAGGCGGTTCCATGGAGAAGAGCCGGAGAGACAGCGATCCCATCCGAACCGCTCGAAGTCTCCAGCAAGAATGAACCGCGCACATCAAGTAGAGTCAGAAGAAGCCCCACCTACCTGCATGACTACGTCACCCACGTATGACTAAACTAAGGGGGGAAGGGGTGTTCTGTATAAAATGGTATACTCCAAACTATGCAATCTGATTGGCTAAAAGACTAAGCATTGAACTGGTTCATTAGGAACCAATCCAAAAGAGCCGCTGAAAGGCGGCAAAGTTAAATAGATGCCATTGGCTACAAGCTGGCAGGCAAGCCTGTATAAAAAGGCTGCCACGGCTTCAGCCAAACTGTTCCGTTACTGTTGCTTACTTGAATAAAGACTTTGTTTGTTGGAACCCAGTCTACCTCGTGTTTTTTGGGACGGAACACTTTCTAAATTTACTTATGGTCCAGTTCCAAAGTTCCAATGGCCAAGCTCCTCATCCTGATCCCACATGACCTAATTTTGAGAGCTTAGCAATCTGTCCATATTTACAGTTGTTTGCAGCATCCTGTGGTCACGTGACTGAAATTTACTGATGGGGTGATGGGTGTTTGGCATTTACTATGAGTTTGTGACCCTTCCCGAACAATGGGTTCTCTTAACGTCTGCAGTGTTTGCTCTACAATAATACCATTTGCATAACAAACAGTGCAAAAAAGGTATTAAAATCAAACGTGATGACAGTACTTGTGAACATAATTGTCAGGTTCAATTACAGTTGTAAATTGAGGACTGCTGACTCTGAATTAAGTAGGAAGGCTATTCAATCTGAATTTCCATCTACTGCACTAAGAGAGAGAGTTGGGTGAGTCCTTTCCAGCCCAACCCAGTGAAGAGGACACAATTACAATTTTGGGTGTAAAGGTTCTCCTTGCACCTACATGCTAGTCATTTCTGGCTCTAGGGTGAGGTGCTCATCTCCATTACAAAGCTGAAGAGCCAGAACTGTCCGAAGATGTCTCTGTGGTCATGTGACCAGCACGACTAAATGCCGAGGGCTTATGGAATGCTATTACCTTCCCACCAAAGTGGTCCCTATTTTTCTACTTGCATTTTTACATGCTTTCAAACTGCTAATTTGGAAGAAGCTGGGACAAGTAACGGAAGCTCACTCCGTTACACGGTGCTAGGGATTCGAACCGCTGAACTGCTGACCTTTCTGATCAAAAAGCTCAGCATCTTAGCCACAGAGCCACTGTGTCCCATAATCTTGGATGTAGTTGAACCAAAAACACACACAACAACAACAACAACAACCACAACAACAACAGTGCAATGTGATACACCCATCAAAGGAAAGGTAGAATGAAACTTTCTAAGGCCATTTCTAAAGTTTCAAGTAGTGTATAAATGACAACTAATTAGGCAATAAATTAACAAAAATTGAGATTGTTGTCTTGTCTGGTTGCAAGAGAGGTTGAAGAAATGGGTATGTTTTCAATTTTTTAATTTCATTTCATTAAAATGTAATCAGACACTTTATATATGCTCTACATCTACATTAGGGGATTTTTTTACCTTTGCTTTTAAGGAAAACAGATATATATACCTGTATGTTTTCTGAGGTTTTCGCGAGTATTTGTATGTGGATCTTTGATTATTCAGGTTTTCTCCCACGTAAAATTGGAAGTATCTAGGCAACATTTTGATGAAGTCTCATTCATCATCTTCAGGCTTGTTTCTTCGGCTCTGTGCTTCTGAGTAATGTGAGCTTGCAGCTGCTTCTTCCTTTTAACTGCTAGTAGGGGTGTGACTTGATTGGGTGGGGGCTTGGTTGTGTTCCGATTGGGTGGGGATGTGTTCTCATTGGTTGGGAGTTTGGCTGTGTTCTGATTGGTAGGGGGATTGGCTGTGTTCTGATTGGCTGGGGGTGTGTTCTGTTCAAGTGGGGGCTTGGTTGTGCTCAGGTTAGTCTTAGTTGCTGGGGGATTTGAGCTAGTGAGCTGTGATCCTGTTGTTTGGCTTCACATTCGGGGTCGTGCCAAATCTTCATGGTGGGTGTCAGTTCGCTTCTTGTATGGGTCAGAGGGGTTTGAAGCGGGTAGTGTTGCACCCGCTACCCAGTGTTGCAGGACAGGCTTGTTGACCGTCAGCAAGGCAATGGGGACATGGAGCCAAGAGTGAAACCTGATAGACACTGTGGATGTACAAGGCCCCAACAGAGCCTCACGTGAAGGGAAGAAGCAACGCAACCTCCTGAGACACTGGTGCAACTCCCCAGCTGGAGCAGTGTAGTGGCAAGACAGGATGGTAGATGCTTAATGGATGCTTCCTTCAGCCTGTCTCATCACACGGATGAGATTGGGCCATGTATGTTGGGTGGGCTGACAATGAACAGGGTGTTTAAAAAAGAGTTGTGTTTATTTTGACATGTGTGGATGATTGATTATATTGTTATTGATAATAAAGGGCCATAGATGTTGCGCCTGGGAGGGTGGACCATACAGTCCCACTATGCTTGCGCTGGAGGTTTATCTATCCCACAGCTATTACCCATCCCAAAGGTATCCCTGCTCATTCCTCAGGTATCCCTGCCCACCCCACTGCTATCTTAACCCATCCCACAAGCATGCAAAGGCTTAAACCATTTCTAAAAGTTTCCACCAAGACTTTATTAAAAAAAAGAAATGAAGCAAGTGTGTAAATCATAAATAGACTTTATTAACAAGAAGCTATAAAACAAAACTGAGTCTCTGGCACTCCTCTTCGTCGCTCAGTCTCAGTGGTGAAGGGTCCAGGTGCTGTGGAGGTGGCCTGTGCTGGAGTGCTTGTCATCAGCTCCTCCAGAAGCAGAAGCAGCAGAAGCGCCAGCCCCAGAAGAGCGAGCCCGTGCTGCAGAAGCCCTAGGAGAACCAGAGTGTCGGCCAGGGGGCGGGATGGTAGCCCTGTCCCTCTTCCCAGGGCTGGCAGTGGATGGCTGAGGCTTGCTGTGCTTCCGCATGGTTGTGGGGTTGCTGGCTGGCAGGGAGGCTGGCAGGAACCAAGGCTGGCAGAAAGGCTGGCAGGCAGGCAGACAGCAAGGCTAGCAGGCAGGCTGGCAGGCAGGCTGGCAGGCAGGCTGGCAGGCAGGCTGGCAGGCAGGCACCAAGGCTGGCAGGAAGGCAGGAAGCAAGGCTGGCAGGTAGACTGGCTGGCAGCAAGGCTGGCAGCAAGGCTGGCAGCAAGACTTTCAGGCAGACATGCAGGCAGGGCAGGCAAGGCAGTCGATGTGTTTGGAAGCATGTCTTTCCTCTGAATGGCGACCTGCTTCCGAGCTGCTTCCGTTATATCCGCGGGGCTGATGCAATGCATCCCCCCCGCATGCGCAATTAACACCAGGCATCCATTAGGCTTCCGCTGTGCATCCGCTGTGCATCCGCTGTGCATCTGCTTCATCCACTAGGCTTCCACTCTGCATCCGCTCTTTCTGTTCCGCGTCCGCTTTGCTGCGGCCCCCCAGAAGCCTAGTGGACGTGCCATCTGCTCCCATCCACTTCCATCCGCTTCCATCCGCTGGGCTTCCATACCGCATCCACTTTGCATCCGCCCCCCGTCCATTCCTGTCCATGTTATCCACTCCGGTTATGCAAATTTTTGCCCCTTTTGAGAGCGGATAACAACGGATGGAACATTTTGCTCGTCCGCTGTATCCTTTTTGCATCCGTTGGGCAGTGTGACATGGGCTTAAGTGCTATTCTTCATCATCTTTTAACAACCCCATAATCCCTTGTGGGGTGGAGTCTGGGCAACTGAATGGAGCTATCAGTGTGTTTCAATGGCCAGATGCCCTTCCTACTACCAATGAGGAGTTTTGTTAAGCAGATATATTCTCATTCTGCCCAGAGAGAGAAATATCTGCCTCTACCTAGGATCGATCTCATCGTCTCCTGATTGTGAGACAAGAGCTATTCCTCTGGTCACCACTCCAAATGTAAGTGTAAGTGCTTTTGCTATTAATGATTTTCTGCAATGATTGTCCTCAATCCAAGAGCTCATTTCTCATTCCTTGGCACAGATCTGTGCCTTGTGATGCCACCCTTCTCCAAACAGCTGGCTGGAGAGTTATCTGAATATAGTTAAAGAGCCCATAGATTTGGGCTTGGCATTATATTATGCAACAGTTAGAATGGCTAAATAATGGAAAGGCTCATGAATAAGAAAATAACCCCACAAACAATGTTATGTTTCCTGGAGGGATGATTTTTAGCCAGCTAATGAGTAATGAATGATCATTATCAGAAAATACACACCTTGGGTGGATGGCCTTTCTTCAATCTAGGAGTCTTTTCTTCGTTTTGAGAAAGAAGATGTTTTTAATCAGTTCTAGAAATGGGAGTTCCTCGAACTATCTACACAAACTATAAGTAACTGGTGGATTGCAATGAAATTGGGTCAGCTTTGGATAAGATTCAGAGATAGCCTGCAGAAGAAACAGTCTAAAGTCAATTCCTTTCACCAACATTTCAAGACTTCAAGAATAAGGAAGTAAGCTGAGCAGCCAATAATTAGATAGATAGAAAGATAGATAGATAAATAGATAGATAGATAGATAGATAGATAGATAGATAGATAGATAGATAAACTTCTATCTATCTACCATCTATCTATCTATCTATCTATCTATCTATCTATCTATCTATCTATCATCCATCCATCCATCCATCCATCCATCTATCCATTCATCTATCTGTCTATCTGCCAAGAACTGAGGCCTTTGAATTATGGTGCTGGAGAAGACTCCTGTGAATCCCTTGGACTGCAAGGTGATCCAACCGGTCAGTTCTAGAGGAATCAACCGGACTGCTCTTTAGAAGGTCAGATCCTGAAGGTGGCTAGATGGAGTCACCAAAGTAGTAGGTGTGAGCTTAAATGGACTCCGAGGGATGGTAGAAGATAGGAAGGCCTGGAGGAACATTGTCCATGGGGTTGTGATGGGTCATACATGACTTCACAACAACAACAACAAATCTATCTGCCATCTATCCATCCATCCATCATTTATCTTGTTCTGACCAAGGCTTCCTGAGACAGTTAGAATCACATGCTCCTTCCCCTTTTTTATTATTTCAATGGCTGTGTATTATATTCATTCACAGCCCATAATGTATCCCAAACAATTTATGAATAGTCCAACAGAAGCCTGCCACAGTCCTTCGGAATAAAGGTGATAAGCACCCACCTTTATCTCCCTTGAAATGCTGCCAATGACTAAATTGCCAATTAAGACCAAACAGAGGACAAAGTCAACACAGACTTCAGATTTTAAACTGACCACAATGAACAAAGTTGCTTCCTGCAAAGGCTCGTTTCCCTTTGCTCCTCCTTTATGTCTTATGGGAGGGTCCAATCATCTCCAAGCCTTACTTGAGCCATTTTTGAATAACAGGAACAGACTTATTGATTTATTATATGCTATTAATCTGATCCTTTTCCAAAGTACCTGAAGGCAAGAAGAAATGGAAATTAATCCAGGAGAGAAGCAACCTAGAAGTAAGGAGGAATATGATGACAGTGAGGACAATGAACCAGTGGAACAGAAGTTGCTTTCAGAAGTTGTGGGTGCTCTGTCACTGGAGGCTCTTAAGAAGAGAGCAGGGACCACCACTTATCTGGAAAGTTATAAACTTTCTTGCTCAGCTAGAAGTTGGGCCTTCAGTGAACAGCCATAAATGTGGGCTGGTTGCCAAGCACCCAAAATATGATCACTTGACCAAGGTGGGGGAGTAGCGATCAATCTGCGACTCTGAATTGTAAGTTCTTCTTTGCTGTCCATTATAACTTTGAAAGGTTGTAAGTTAAGAACTACCTGTGTACAATTTGTACTTATCAACTGATGATGTTTTAACTATTGGTTAACTATTTCCTTTGTCAGCATCTGATGTCAAAATCAAAGACCCCTTTTTTTAATTACAGAAAATTCCTATAAAGAGGAAAGCCCTTTTACACATTGTATTGCATTCTCAGAAATTATATTAAAGTGGAACTTAGGAAGCAGTTCTGTATCCAAAAATTCTGAAGATGTACATAGCAATAGCTCTTGGACTTATATACCACTTCACAGTGCTTTACAGCCCTCTCTAAGCAGTTTACAGATTCAGCCTGTTGCCCCAACAATCTGGGTCCTCATTTTACCAATCTCATAAGGATGGAAGGCTGAGTCAACCTTGATGGTTGCAGTGTCCTGGGGTCGTGTGATCTCCTTTGGCGACTTTCAGACAAGCAAAGTCAAAAGGGGAAGCCAGATTCACTTAAAAACCAGGTTGCTAATTGAACCCACTGCAGTGATTCACTTAACAACTGGGGCAAGAAAGGTCATAAAATGGTGCAAAGTTCACTTTGCAACTATCTCACTTAGCAAGAAAGTTTGGGTTCAAATGCAGTCGAAAGGGATACATGTATTTTTATGGGAAGGAATGGAGTGTTGATCTGTTACTACCGATCTTTTAATGCTAATGCGATTTTGATTAATGTAAATTCCCAGAAAATGATGGTCTTTTAACTTTGTGGTCAATTTGTTGATACTGAAGGCCAGCATTAAAGATATTTTAAAGATAAAGAAGCTGTTGGAAATTTTAGCAGTTTAACACTTTATGAATTTAAACATCTATAAAGTTAACCGTTTATGAATTTACAGTTTATTAGCAGTTCATGAAGAATGGTTGTAGGAATTGGATAGTCTAGAGAAAAGAAGGATTAGGGAGGTCATGATAGCAGTATTCCAGTATTTGAGGGGCTGCCCCAGAGAGGAGGGGACAATTTATTTTCCAAAGTGCCAGAAGGCAGGACAAGAAATGGAAACTAATCAAGAAGAGAAACAAGGTGGAATTAAGGAAAAAAATTCCTTTATGTGAGGACAGTTAACCAGTGGAACTGCTTGCCTTCAGAAGTTGTGGGCGCTCCATCCCTAGAGGTTTTTAAGAAGAGACTGGATAGCTGTTTGCCTGAAATTGTATAGAGTCTGCTGCTTGAGCAGAAGGTTGGATTAGAAGACTTCCAATGTCCCTTCCAGCTCTACTCTGATTAAACCAGAGTAGAGATTACTTCATCCTTCTCCTTTCTGCAGATGCTGGGAACCCATTGACTGGAGCTCAATCACATATAGGCAAATGAGTTCAAGGTTTTAGATTTTGTTTTTAAATAAACCTTGAGGCGTTTGCTTTGCGTTTTAAGCCCATGTCACACTGCACCAACGGATGCAAAGAGAATGTAAAATGGACAAAAAAGCTTGCCATCCATTGGAAAAAGCTATGCATCCGTTGTGTACTCACTGCGTACGTCTTTCATACGCTGTATCCGTCGAGCATCCGTCTACTGCTATTTCATTCGCTCAAAAAGTTTTGAGCTGCACAAAACTTTTTGAGTGGATGAACTTTCCACTGCATACAATCTACATCCGTGACACGTACGGGCAACAAACGTTCTACGACCGTTGTCATCCGTTACATGTCCGATGTATTCTCTCAGCTTCCTCTGGGCATCAACGCAATTCACATCCACTGCAGCTGAAAACGGAAAGAGGGAGGAAACAAAAGGTACGCGGAACTTCCACACAGCGTTAGTAGCACGGAAATAGAAAGGATGAAAGCGGATGCAGCTTGGATATAAAGCATTAAAACGGACAAAATGTTCATATATAGGACGTATCTCGGATATTTAGGATGTCTGGAGGATACCTAGAGTATGTGGAAGGACACCTAGTGGAAAACTGACATTTCCTATAAAAGGGGGGAGGAAATCACCTGGATCTCATTATCAGTCCAGCAGCCCTGGTGTGCAGACCTCTTCAGACTTGCTCTTGCTCTTTGACATCATCCACTGATCTCCACCATGAATCATCGCACACTCCTTTTGGTAGCTGCCATCATTCAACACCAGAACCAAGCCCTCTTCAGACTGTTTCACCTTTTCTACGCAAGGAGAAGGAGATGTCTAAGAGCTCTCTAGGTCCGAAGATGGATTGGGAGAAGAGTGGAGTTTGGACTCTGTGACAAGCTGATGGTGGAGCTGAGGAATGAAGACCCTCGTGCATTCCAGCACTTCATGAGGATGCCACCAGCCATGTTTGACGAAGTTGTGGAGCGTCGGAGACCCAGGATGACCAAGCCGAGCACCAACTTCCATCCCAGCCTGGACCCTGGACTGAAGGTGGCACTGACTTTGTGCCACCTGCCCTCTGGAACCTCATACAGAAACATGCAGTATGCCTGGAGTGTGCCACACAACACCATCAGCATTGTGGTCAGAGAAGTGGTGCAGGCCATCATCGAAGAATACCTGGAGGAGCTCCTCCAGTGTCCCTCCACTGAAGAAGCCTGGAGGAAAGTTGCAGAGCAGTGGTATCAGAGGTGGAACTTTCCCCACACTGTTGGAGCTATAGATGGGGTGCACGTGGCCTGCAAAGCTCCAGCCAACTCAGGGTGCAATTATTTCAACCACAAGGGCTTCTTCAGAATCATCCTCTTTGCCATGGTTGATGCTGACTACAAGTTTATGTACATCGATGCTTCAGGCAACGGGCCAGCTTCAGATGCCCAGATATACAACACCAGTGACCTCAAGGATAGGCTGGAAGGCAACCTCATCATGGGTTTCCCAGATCCAGACCCCCTACCCAAAGACACACAAGATGTGCCCTATTTCATCATGGGTGATGAAGCCTTCTCCCTCAGAACCTACCTCATGAAGCCCTACACTTCCAGATACCTCACCCATGAAGAGAGGATCTTCAACTACAGGCTGGTGGTGGAGAACGCCTTTGGCATCCTGGCCAACAGGTTCCAGGTACTTCTCACCACCATGCAGCATTGCCCACAGACTGTGAGGAGCATTGTGGAAGCTTGCTGCATCCTGCACAATCTCATGCGCACCCGCGAACCAGTGTTGCAGAACAGGCTTGTGGACTGCCAACAAGGCAATGGGGACATGGAGCCTGGTGAATGTAGGCAAGGGCGAAACCTGATAGATACTGTGGATGTACAAGGCCCCAACAGAGCTTCACGTGAAGGGAAGAAGCAGCGCAACCTCCTGAAACACTGGTGCAACTTCCCAGCTGGAGCAGTGGAATGGCAAGACAGGATGGTAGATGCTTAATGGATGCTTCCTTCAGCCTGTCTCATCACACTGATGAGATTTTGCCATGTATGTTGAGTGGCCCTACAATGAACAGGGCATTTAATAAAGAGTTTTGTTTATGTTGAAATGTGTTGATCAATGATTAAATTGTTATTGATAATGAAGGGCCATATGTGTGGCAGCTGGGAGGGTGGACCATACAGTCCCACGATACTTGCACTGGAGGTTTATCTATCCCATAACTATCCTTACCCATCCCACAACTATCCTTATCCCACAGCTATCCTTACCAATCCCACAGCTATCCTTAACCATCCCACAGCTATCCATCCCACAGCTATCTTTACCAATACCACAAGCATGCAAAGGCTTAATCCTTTTTTCAAAGTTTTCCCAACAATTTATTAAGTAAAAAAAATGAACCAAGTGTGTGAAGCAAAGATAACCTTTATTAATAACAAACTGTATAACTTTATTAAAAAGCAAAATAATCCAAGTAAAGTGTCTTAAGCAAAGATAAAGTGAACAGGTAACAACTCAGTCTCTGGCACTCTTCTCAGTCACTCTGAGGCATGCCCATGGTCTCAGATGTAAAGGGGCCAGGGACTGTGGAGGTGGCTGTTGCTGGAGTGCTGGTCTGAGGTGCCATTGGGGTGCCTGGCCCCAAGAGTACAACAGGAGATGGTGTGTGCAGGAAGCTCTCATAGAGCTGACTCAGTCCCGTGAGGTTGAGAGGCCCTTCCTCAAGGACCTGGGATGTGAGGCCCAAGACTGATGACAGATGTTCTGAGGAAGGGCTTGGCTGTGGGGTGGAGGAAAGAGGAGTGTAGTGGGGTCTCATCTGCAGCTGGGTCAGGTGAGGCATCTGTGGCGTCTGTGCCATCCGAGGAACCTGGGTCTGGACTGGGAAGGGCTGCCTCTGCTGTGGGAAGTCCTGGTAGGGGAAGGCTTGGGAGGCGAGGGGCTGTTGAAATCTGTGGAAGGGCTGAGACATTGCCTGGGGTGGAGGAGCAGACCTGGAGTGTGTAGGAGCAGGTTCAGCTGGGCCTGGAGGGTGGTGCAGAAGAGCTGTGATCCTGTCCTTCATCGCCTGGTACTGGGCCTCGGGCATGTTCATGAGGGTCTGGGTCACGTACGTGATGAAGGGCTTGCGGTTAGAGGATGGTATGTCGAAGTGGACCAGCTGGGAGAGGAGATCTGTGCTGGCTTTTATTGTGTCCCTGATCTCCAAGAGGACAGTGTGGCTCTGTCCCTCTGTTCTGCCTCTCTGCCTGCTTTCTGTGGAGGTGGAGTTGGGGGTGGGGGTGGGTTGGTCTCTGGTGGCTGCTTCTTCTTGCTCCATCTGAGACAGGGGATCCTCCTGGTGGCTGCTGCTTCTTGCTCCATCTGAGACAGGGGATCCTCCACGTCCTCCGGCATGGTGAGTGCAGCTGTCAGGGGGGTCTCTGTCATGGGGCCCTTCAAAGACACCTGCCTGGACATGCTAGCTGTCTCCTGGCTGGAAAAGGAGTGGCTCTCTGTGGGCTGTCTGAGGGAGAGGGTTGACAGAGGGGCTGCTCCTCAGTGGTGGATCTCACCCTCCAGAAAGCTGCACCTGGCAATGACATAGGTCTCCCGGTCAGTGAGCTTGACAGCGGCCTGTCCGGATTTCTTCAGGTGCACAGTGCCATACCAGGTGTGCATGTGCTTCCACCACCCAAGGAGTACATCTGAAGTGTAGCCCAGGCTCTCCGCCTTCTCTCTCCACGCTTCCTCCTTCCTCTTGGTGTCACAATAGAACCTGTGGCCCTTCCTCCACAGGTACTCATTCTTCCTCAGCCATTCCAGCACCTCCTCTTCATGGTCCTCAGAAATGGAGTACTATTTCCTCTCTCCCTTCTCCTTGCCTTGCCTCTTCCTCCCTCTGGCAGGGCCTTCAGGGCCTTCAGCAGCAGGGCTTTGAGGCCCTTGGGGCTGATCCACCACAGCAGCAGCAGCATGAAAAGCAGCAGCAGCAGGATAAGCACCAGCAGCAGCAGGAGAAGCACCAGCAGCACCAGCAGGAGAAGCACCAGCAGCACCAGCAGAAGAAGCACCACCACCAGCAGCAGCAGCAGCAACACCACCAGCAGCAGCAGCAGGAGAAGCACCAGCAGTAGCAACACCAGGAGAGCACCACCACCAGAAGCAGAAGCACCAGCAGCTTCAGACTCAGTGCCAGGGGGTGGGATGGTGGTTCTGTCCTTCTTGCCAGGGCTGGCAGGAGTAGGCACAGGCTTCCTCATCTTCCCCATGGTGTTCTCTCAAGATGTCTCTGGCAGCAGGTCTTTCCTCTGAATGCTGACTGCTTGCGAGCTGCATCCTTTTATATCCATGGAGCTTATGCAATTCATCCTCCCCGCATGCGCAGTGAATGCTTTGCATCTGCTATGCATCCTATAGACATCCGTGATGCATCCGCGTCATCCGCTATGCATCTGCTACGTGTCCGCTACGAGTCCGCTTCGCTATTCTCCCCTGGAAGCCCTTTGGATGTGTCATCCGCTTCCATCCGCTTCCATCCGCAAGGCTTCCTACGAACATCCACTTTATATCCCCCTACATCCTTCCCACGTCCATTCCTTTCCGTTGTTGTCTGCTATTTATGCAAATTTGGGGCACTTTTGAGAGCGGATAACAACGGATGGAAAATTTGCTCATCCATTGTGTCCTCTTTGCATATGTTTTGCATCCGTTGGCCAGTGTGACCTAGTCTTAAAACTGTTCAAACTCATTTGGGGCCATGTGCAAAAATGATTTTTTTGTCTTGTCTCTGCCATCAACAAATGGAGGTACCACCATTTTTTTGGCAACTGGGCTGGCATTGAATCTTAAAACATCAGTGCTATCATAGTTATGTAACTGATGTTAATAAAATATAATAATAGAATATTAATAAAAATAAAGGTCACTGTTTTTTACAACTGAAAATGTGAATCTTTTTTTAAAATTGAAGAAAAAAAATTGTGTAACTATCCTTCTCTCTGTGTCTTCTTTTCTCTCTCTCTTTTCTCTTTCTTTCTATGTTCCTCTTCTCTTTTTCTCTTTCTTCCTCTCTTTTTCTCTCTCTTTCTCTTTTCTCTCTTTCCCTCTCTTTTCTTTTTCTCCCTCCCTCCCTTTTTCTTTTTCATTCTTTTCCTCATCTTCCTTTTTCTTTCTCTCTTTCTCTCTCTCTTTCTCTCTCTCTCTTTCTTTTTCTTTCTTCTCTCTCTCTCTCCCTCCCTCCCTCCACCTCTTTCTCTCTCACTCTCGGCTTAGTTGCTGTTATTCTCCTGCATTTACACAGAACATTGCTATAAAAATATACATGAAATATGTCTGACATCTCAGATTCTGAGAATGGACGGACTCCACAGTCTTTTTTTATAATTTTCAAACACTGTTCATTTCAAACTACATTTATAGCACAAACTAGGACAGTAAATTGTTTTAAGACATAGTGATTTAGTTGGAAGCACGAAGCAATCTGAGGCTCTGTAAAAGTGTAAAATATACTTCTATCCAATTCCTAGCCATTCATCTTGAATGGTCCAGGCAACTGAGCTAAGAATTTGGGAAATTGGGGGTTATCTGATCAGTCTGCTAAAGTGGGGGGCAGCAAGATGATTTGATGCATTCATGAGCCAGAATTGACAGAATAATTCTGGGCTATTCGTGAGCCAGTATCCATGCCTCCCTATATCAGAAGTATCTTCATCCGGTTGTAAAAATATCCCAATAAAGAGGAACACAGGCAAACAACGAGCAACAATTCTTACTTTAAGATTCAGAGGTTTATTTCATGAGCAATTTGGAACATGAACAGCCATCATTACAAACTTATATCGATAACCCATTGCAATGAGGTCCATTGACATAGCTGAGTCCAGCAAGGAGTAGCGATGGCCAGTGGTCCTGTACTCATCCCAAGACAGTCTTATAGTTTTCTGCATGCATTTCACAGCTTACTTATTTCCTTTCTTTCTTTCTTTCATTTCTTTTTAAATTTTAATTATGAGAATACAACACAATACAGCCAGTATTTGCAATACAAGTATACATTTTACTTCATCGTTTATAATCTCCTTATTTAATATATTAATTACTAATTAATCTAATCATAACTACTAACATTTTGACCTTCTCTTCTGCTTTATAACCATTGATAACATTTATTCCATGTTTTATAATATTTAGACTCTCCTTTGTCTTTTATTTCTAAAGTTTACCTATCTGATTCTGCACATGCCATAATTTTTCTTATTATTTCTCTTTCTGGAGGTATGATTTCATTTTTCCAGTATTGTGCATATATTATTCTAGCCGTCAATACATGTGCTATTAGATACATTACTAGATACTTCCTTGTTCTTTCTCACTGACTGTCTCCACATATACCCGTGTACATCTCAAATCTCTATCCATCGGCTACTTGATGACGAGGTGAACCAGTTGCTTTCATGCTGTGGAGACAATAACTTGGTCCTCAACACCAATAAGACCAAGGAGCTTATAGTGTACTATTGAAGGAACAGATCAGATATCCAGTCTTTGCTTATCAATGGAGACCGAGGGGAGCAAGTGGCCAGTTTTAAGTTTCTGGATGTTACCATAAAAGAGGACCTGACCTGGGGTGCTCACATTGCAGCCCTGGTCAAAAGGGCCCAGCAGAGTTTATTCTACCTGAGGCTTCTCAGGAAACAACAACTGAATGAAAAACTGCTGGTGACCTTCTATTGCTGCAGCAAAGAGAGTAAAGTAGTGCACCTCTGTATGGTTTGCCAATTGCACAGTGGCACATAGGAAAGCACTCCAGAGGGTTAACGTCATTGCCCAGAGGATCATTGGTTGCCCTCTCTCCTCTTTGGAAGAGCTTTATAGCTCTCGCTGCCTTAAGAAAGTTCAAAAGATTCTCAAAGATCCATCTCATCATGGGAACCCTTTGTCTGAACTATTACCATCTGGCAGATGGTACACAATAATAAAAACAAGGATAAATTTGGCTGAAAAAAGTTTCTATCCCAGGGCAGTAGCTCTTTTGAATTCTGCTGTATAGTGCAATATTGGTGTGATGTCTGGGGTTTCCAGTTCAATGTGTGGAGGGTGAAGGATGTGTGTTTGTGTTTATTTTCATGGGCATGGTCATGATGTGCACTGAAGATAATATTTGATTTCGTTGTACAAGGTGCAATGACAATAAAGTAAACCAAACTACTTTCAGTTCCTTATTTCTTGGCAGTTTTCAAAACTATGTATTTTGCAAAATCACATTTCACAGCAACAGCTCAGCAGGATTACAAATAGTTCTGGTACACTTTAAAATCTTTCTATTTAAAACTTTGGTTCATGTAGCTTTTTTTGGGTGGGAGGCTGCTATCCTTCTGAGACCTATGGACTCTGGTAGTCTAATAGGCTATTTTTTTTCTTTTTTCTTTTTATTAAGTTTTGTTGATTTTTAAAAACAAACAAAACATAAAAAACATCCATCTTTCTTCCATAAATATACAAGCAGTGTGTTGGTTGGTTTGCAAATTTTTTGTGCTTCAATTTCATAGTCTCAGTTACAGTTACATAATAACTCATATTATCAATCAAAAATTGAATATCCTAGTATTATTATAAATCAATCATTTGACTATAATTTTGTTCATTCATACTTTGCGAGATAGCTATACTTTACTTAGTTTATTTTATAACAGTTCATATAGTCCTCCCAAATCTATCCTAAAAACATTATATATATATATATATATATATATATATATATATATATATAATGTTTTTAGGATAGATTTGGG
>BLBF01000002.1:2186880-2201931 GCA_015471245.1 Laticauda colubrina | reverse complement strand
TGGGAGTTGAAGTCCACAAGTCTTAAACTTGCCAACTTCTTCATGTGGATTAATTTAGGAACTCGGTTGATAACATTGTGTGAGTGATCTACCTTAAAAAGATTGCAAGGATTTAAAGGGGGGGAAAGTATTTGGAAGCGGATGTGAGCTTGCATTGGTATAGGTAGAGATCTCCTTAAATCAAATATAATCCTTGGAAAATATTATTTTATGGATGGAGGTGACAAGGTGGTGCTTGCTTATATCCCAGTGCAGTCTTTCCCCCTTCAGATCCAAAGTGTTATATAGACCTAAAAAATTGCATTTTTCAACAAACTTTCTCTGAAGGATGGATTTTGAATACATTTGTATGTCCTTTTATTTCCAATTCTGAAATTTGACTAATATTTTTCCCCACTTTCCAATGTTTTATCCTAAATGTCAGCATAGAAAGGAGGATGAAGAAGGGGAAAAACTGTATCATGGGTATGATCAGGAAAGTGATTTAAAGGAAAATAATTCATCCCTGTACTCTTCTGAAGTACTCTTCTGAAGTTATCACAAATCTGTAGAATTAGACTGCTTGTAGAGTCCTTGATGCTCTCCCAGGTTGGTTGTTTTCTTGTAGATGCTTCATTATCCAACTAGGGAACATCATCAGTGCTAAAAGGGTGTGTGGAATGATGGAGGAGGAGGAGGAGGAGGAGGAGGATGGGGTCCTTAATGCTTTCTGAGCTCGGTTGGGTTTTTTTTGCAGATATTTCATTATCCAACTAGGTAAAATAATCAGTACTAGAAGGGCCTGGAGTTTGTTTTCTGTTTATATGTAGCACTTTGCCTGGTCAGTTTTGGTTGGGGTGTTGTTTTCTTCTTGGTTGTTCCTTGATTAAGCTGTTGTTAATGTTGCTTACTGTTGAATTATTTGTCTGAGTTGGTAGTTCCTTGATTGGGGTATTATTTATTACTTGGTTGTTGCTCTAATATTAATCATGGTTTAATCTCTGCTTATCTGGGTGTTGATTGCTGGCAATGAAATGTTTGGTCCTTTGGTTTCCTTTTTGGCTTTTTGGTTGTCTCTGTTGAATGCTATGTAGATGTCATTTATCTCTATGTGCCTGTTGATGGCTGATTTGATCTGCTTCCTCCATGTCATAATGGCATCGACACTGAGGAAGAGAGGAGATGCTTGCCACATTTGCAAAGAGACACAGACTTTGAAACAACACAGGTCTGTTTTACTGCCCTTCTAAATCCTTCAATCTTTTTTAGTGAATGCTTTTGCTGGGGAATAATAATTGGATATGATCAATAGAGAGATGTTCTAATGTTCCAAGGTAATTTACTGTACCCCTGAATCAGTAAATGGATTTTGTCTTGGTTTAGAATTGGACCCAGGGATGAGAAGTATGATGATTACAGAAAAGGCCAGCTTAGAGTCTATTTACTTCAGATGATAAAAATAAATCTCTCTCCATCATTCATGGGTGAGGCATTGATCGAGTAGCTAAAAGTCAAATGGACAGTTTTGGGCCTCAGTTGCGAGAAGTAATGTCCAAAACCTTTAATATTTTGATCCATTATTCCATGTTCATGCAAGCAAAACCAATTTATCAAATCCTGAAAGACATAATAATTTTCTATATGCTTGAAATCAAGTCCACCCCATCTGTTAGAAACCCACATTGCTAATGTGATTCTCTAGCACAGTAGAAACATGGGGCTTTAAACCCAAGGAAATGAACAATCAAATGTTTTATTTTACACCACATCAACAAAAGCACTGTTTCCCTACTACACAGTGGGAAAGGAAAGCATGATGCACTAAGACAAACAACTTGAAAAATATCTGGAACTTTGTTACTGTATATATTTAGTCTAGTGGTTAAGGCATTAGGTTAGAAACTGGGAGATGGTGAGTTCTAGTCCCACCTTAGGCATGAAAGCCAGCTGGGTGACTTTGGGCCAATCACCAGGAGTCTATGAATTCTAGTCCCACCTTATCACTGGTGGTTTTCAAAAAGAGATTGCAAAATCATTTGTCTGAAATGGTATAGGGTCTCCTGCTTAAGCAGAGGGTTGGAGTAGAAAACTATTGAGAGTTGTGCAGTGATAATTCAGCACCATAAAAATAAAGACAGATGGCTGATGCTTCATTTAGCATTTTTATAAACATAAGTAGATTTTACAAACCAGTTGTAGATTTCTCCAACATGGATCAAACTCAAACAGAAACATGCTGCAAGTTCAAAGCAGAGCTCCAGTCTTCTGCAAGCAAACAAGTTAGTTTCATCTTCAACAGACAAACGCACAGAGGTCAACATAGCTGCAGAGCTGCAGCGCTTAACATAGAGGCCCATCTAGGCTACTTTTAGTTTCAGTTTCCAGCCTAGGCTAAATCTAGTTTCAGTTTTCAAAAACAGTCCGCATTGGCTGATTTAGTTGTTATGCCTATTCATTGGCTTACCTTCTTACCAAGCTCTATTCCAGTTCATGAATATACTCTGACAAAGACCTCTAAGGTCCTTTTCAATTCTGTTAAACTGTTATGCTGTTAGTTGAACAGCTTGCCTATTTGAGTTGTGTATGCTCCACTGTTAAGGGCCTGTCACATTGGCCGATGGATGCAAAACATTTGTAAAAAGGACACAGCGGATGAGAAAGTGTTCCATCCGTTGTTATCCGATCTCAAAAGTGCCCCGAATTTGCATAACCAGAGCGGACAACAATGGAAAGGAACGTACAGGGGGAAGGTGTAGAGGGGATGGAAAGTGGATGCTCCATGGAAGCCTAGCGGATGGAAGCGGATGGGAGCAGATGGCACATCCGCGGGGCTTCCGGGGGAGCACAGCGAAGCGGACGCATAGTGGAAAGGCCGGATGCAGAGCAGATGACGAACGGATGAAGCGGATGCAGAGCGGAAGCCTAGCGGAAGCCTAGTGGATGCACAGTGTTCACTGCGCATGCGGGGAGGATGCATTGTGTCAGCCCCGCGGATATAAAGGGAAGCAGCTCACAAGCAGGTCATCATTCAGAGGAAAGACCTGCTGCCAGACACAGCGCTAGCCAGCCAGCCAGCCAGCCAGCCAGCCAGCCAGCCAGCCAGCCAGCCAGCAAGCCAACAACCCAACAACCATGGGGAAGAAGAAAAAAGCCTCTCCCATCGGCTGCCAGCCCTGGCAAGAGGGACAGGGCCACCATCCCACCCCCTGGCCCTGACTCTGCTTCTGTTGGGGTTTCTGCTGCTGGGGCTGACTCTTCTGGTGCTGGAGCTTCTGCTGGCACTGCTCCTGGTGCTGAGGCTTCTGCTGGTGCTTACTCTGCTGGTGCTGCTCCTGGTCCTGCTGGTGCTCCTGGTCCTGCTGGTGCTGGTGCTGCTGGTGCTTACTCTGCTGCTGCTGATCCTGGTCCTGCTGGTCCTGCTGGCGCTGCTAGTGGTTACTCCGCTGCTGGTGCTGCTGGTGCTGCTGGTGCTGCTGGTGCTGCTGGTGCTGCTGGTGCTGCTGCTGGTCCTGCTTTTGCGGCTACTGTTGTTGTTGCTGCTGGTGGTGGTGGTGGTGTGGAGGAGCAGCCCCTACAACCTCGAAGCCCCTCTGATGAGGGCCCATATGGCCCTGCCAGAGGGAGGAAGAGGCATACGCATGAACGGGAGAGGAGGCAATACTCAATCAAAGAGGAACATGAGAATGAGGTGCTGGAATGGCTGAAGGAGAACGAGTATCTATGGCGGAAGGGACACAGGCTTTATCAAGACACCAAAAGGAAGCGGGCTGCTTGGAGAGAGAAGGCGGAGGGAAGGTGCTCCTCGGCTGGTGGAAGCACATGCACACCTGGTATGGGAAGCTGCACCTCAAGAAATCTGGCCAGGCCGCGGTCAAGCTGACAGACCGAGAGACCTATGTGATGGCCAAGTGCAGCTTCTTGGAGGGTGAGATCCACCACCGAGGAGCAGCCCCTTTCACAACCCTCTCTCTCAGGCAGCCCGCTGAGAGCTAGTCCTCTTCTAGCCAAGAGTCAGCTCCTGTGTCCAGGCAGGTATCTGTGGAGCGTGCAATGACAGAGAACCCCCCGACAGCTGCACTACCCGTGGCGGAGTGCGTGGAGGACCCCCTGATGCAGTGGGAGCAAGGAGAGGGCACTTCCACCACAGGCCAACCCACATCCACCTCCAGCTCCACCTCCACAGAGAGGCAGACCAGAGGGGCAGAGCCACACTGTCCTGCTGGAGATAAGAGACACCATCAGGAGCAGCATAGATCTCCTCTCTCAGCTGGTACACACCAATGCCCCATCCTCCAAGCCCTTCCTCACCTATGTCAACCAGACCCTCCTGGACATGTCTGAACCCCAGTACCAGGTGGTGAAGGACAGGATCACCGATCTTCTTCACAACCCTCCAGACCAAGATGAACCTGCTCCCACCAAGTCCAGGCCTGCTTCTCCACCCCAGGTGATGTCACTGCCCTTCCAAGGCTTTCCACAGGCCCTCCCCTTCCAAGGCTACAGCTGGGGAGTTGAACCTGTGTTTCAGGAGGTTGCGCTGCTTCTTCCCTTCACATGAAGCTCTGTTGGGGCCTTGCACATCCACAGTGTCTATCAGGTTTCGCCCTTGCCTCCATTCCCCAGGCTCCATGTCCCCATTGCCTTGTTGGAGGTCCACGAGCCTGTTCTGCAACACTGGGTAGCAGGTGCGCATGAGATTGTGCAGGATGCAGCAAGCTTCCACGATGTTCCTCACGGTCTCTGGGCGATGCTGCATGGTGGTGAGAAGTACCTGGAACCTGTTGGCCAGGATGCCAAAGGCATTCTCCACCACCTGTCTTGCCCTAGACAGCCTGTAGTTGAAGATCCTCTCTTCACGGGTGAGGTATCTGGAAGTGTAGGGCTTCATGAGGTAGGTTCTGAGGGAGAAGGCGTCATCACCCATGATGAAATAGGGCACATCTTGTATGTTGTTGGGTAGGGGGTCTGGATCTGGGAAACCCATGATGAGGTTGCATTCCAGCCCACCCTTGAGGTCACTGGCATTGTATACCTGGGCATCTGAAGATGAGCCATTGCCTGAAGCATCGATGTAAATGAACTTGTAGTCAGCATCGACCATGGTGAAGAGGATGATGCTGAAGAAGCCCTTGTAGTTGAGTTGACTGGAGCTTTCCAGGCCACGTGCTTACCATCTATGTCTCCAATGGTGTGGGGGAAGTTCCACCTCTGATACCACTGCTCTGCAACTTTCTTCCAGCCTTCTTCAGTGGAGGGTCACTGGAGGAGCTCCTCCAGGTATTCTTCGATGATGGCCTGCAACACTTCTCTGACCACAATGCTGATGGTGTTGTGTGGCACCCTCCAACCATACTGCATGCTCCTTTATGTGGTCCCTGAGGCCAGGTGGTGCAGAGTCAGTGCCACCTTGAGCCCAGGGTCCAGGCTGGGCTGGAAGTTGGTGCTCTGTTTGGTCAACCTGGGTCTCAGCCGCTCCACAACTTCGTCAAACATGGCTGGAGGCATCCTGATGAAGTTCTGGAATGCACGAGGGTCTTCGTTCCTCAGTTCCACCATCAGCTTGTTGTACAGTCCGTACTCTGCTCTTCTGGCGATCCATCTTCGGACCCAGACACTTCTTGGCCACCTCCTTTTCTTCGCGTAGAACAGGTGAAAGAGCCTGTAGATGGCTTCGCACTGTTGTAGAATGATGGTGGCTACCAAAAGGAGTGTGTGATGATCCATGGTGGAGATGACTGGATGCTGTGGAAGAGCAAGAGCAAGAGCAAGGCTGACGAGGTCTGCACCGCTGGGCTGCTGGACTGAAAATGAGATCCAGGTGAGTTCCTCCCCCTTTTTATAGGAAATATAGGTTTTCTGCTAGATATCCTTTTGCATCCTCTAGACATCCTGCAGACATCCTAAATATCTGAGATAGGTCCCCTCTGCAAACGTTTTTTCCGTTTTAATGCTTTGTATGCGAGCTGCATCCGCTTTCATCCTTTCTATGTCCGTGCTACTAACGCTTTGTGTCCGTTCCCTGTCTGTTTCGCTTCCTCCCTGTGTCCGTTTTCCACTGGAGCGGATGCGAGTTGCACGGATGTGCAGCGGATGCCTAGCGGGTATAGCAGATGCGTAATGGATGACGACGGATGTAGAACGGATGTTCCCCATATGCATTGCGGATGCAGAACAGATGCGTTGGATACATTTTCCGCTCAAAAATTTTTGTGCAGCTCAAAACTTTTTGAGTGGATGAAATGTCAATAGATGGATGCTGGATGAAAAACGGAGGCAGTGAGTACAGAACGGAAGCATCGCGTTAACCAACAGATGGCAAGTGTTTCTCCCTGTTTTACATCCTCTTTCCATCCATTGGTGCTGTGTGACAGGGGCTTTAGCGCTTTCCAAGAAAAGATTGGACAACCCTTGGGCCAGGGAGTGTTTTGGGACTAGAGGACCTCCAAAGCTTTCAAGCTCCATGTTTATATGTTTATATAATTCCATATAAATTAACCAACATTCATTATTTTTAGTGGTTTTTCAGTTCTTTATGCAAACTGTGAAAGTGTGTGTGTGTGTATGCTACCAGGTAATTGAGTACAATTTCACTCACATTTTCTGAGTCTGTTCCTTACACAAATACAAATAGGGGTATTGATTCAAATATTGGTTCCCATTCAACTTTGGGTTGAAATGCAGTCCAGGTGTTGAATACAACAGGAGAGGACAATTGGATATGCCATGTCTCCACTAATACAAAGGAGAATAGCAAGGCAGTGCAAATGAGGATAAGAGAATTCTCTAGAGGTATTTTTTGATTCTGTGTGCTAAATAGAAGAAGTCTAAAATATAATTTTTTTCTAAAATACAATCCATAATAGAATCAGTTATATAGGGAAGGAAGAGATATTCAGCAGAATATACAAATGTCAAATTATTAGAGGAGGAGGAGAATCAGGAGAAGAACAGAAGGAGGAGGAAGAGCAAGAGGAAGGAGAATGAGAAGAGGAGGAAGAGCAAGAGGAAGAAGAAGAACAAGGAGGAGGAGGAAGAAAGAAATTTCTCAAACAATCAACATTTTTAAATTCCAAAATTGTTGACATGACTTTTGTAAAGCCAACTCCATAATAACCTTCTAGATGTGGATGTTGTTCTATATTGGCTTCTAGTGCTGAATGATGCCATATAGATGGCCCTGGGCTTACAACCATTAGTCTAACATCCATTCAAAGTGACAACCACACCCAAAATTGATTCACTGCCAGTCCTCGCACTTACAACCATTGCAGCACAAACACACACAACTTCAGTCACACGATCAACATTTTGGGCACTTGGTAACCCAGACCTAATTTATGAGGGTTGCAATGTCCCAGAGTTGTGTGATCACCATTGGAGGCCTTCTCATCTGGCTTCTGACAAGCCAAGTCAATGGGGGAATCCAGATGCGGTTAATGAATACACAATTCCCTTAACTGAAGAACTGAAGAAGCTTCTTGGATGAGAAGCAAAAGGTCTTCAAGGAAAAAACAGAACAAAACAAAGGAAGTTCCAGTTGTCTTTTAAAAAGCACCTTTGGGATAACCATGATTCTCTTAATAACTGGAATGATTTGCTTACCAACCATAGCAAAAAGGAAGAATGGGTGGGATGCAAATATTTTTACTACCGGTTCTGTGGGCATGGCTAGATGGGAGTAGCTGGGTGAGCATGACCATGTGACTGGGTGGGCGTAGCCTTTCTTTGCAGAAACCCGCCCCTGTGCTCCATTTCGTTTTGCCTCCTGGGACTCAGGGAAGCCTCCTGGGAAGCCATTTTTGCTCCCAGGAGGCTTCCCTGAGGCACAGGAGTCAAAAAACCGAGCTTGGGGGGGCTGCACAGCACTCCACCCTGTGCCCCTTTTTGCCTCTTGAGCCTCAGGGAAGTCGCCTGGGTGAAGCAGTAAGACAGCGAGGGAGATCCCAGCAGAGCTGATTGTTGGAACAGCTGATCGTCAGGAGGGGAAGAAAAGAAAGAAATAATAGTTTAGCCAAACCAGTAGCTGTTTTTTTACTACCGGTTCAGCTGAACCAGACCGAGCTCGTAGAATACCACCACCAAAAAGAAGGTTGTAAAATCAAATCAGACTTACTTAACAACACATTGTGCTAAGCAATGGAAATTCTATTCCCAACTCAAATGAGAATGTCATCAGGAGAATTTCCAAAACAGCTTACAGGAATCAATTAGGGAATCACCAAAATCAGGGAGACGTAGCGGTCTGTTCAAAAGTTTTACTCACCTTGCTTAAGTGAGTGGCTTCTACCATACTGGAGGTGAATAAACGGAAATATTTTTTTCAAAATGGCATCTGCTTAATTATCCTGTGCTGTCAATTAAAAAGCCATTAAAAAGTGCTTTGTCTTGGTAGGAAAATTATTCTTACAAATAGGTGGCATCTGTTTCTACCCATTCTTTTATGGGTTATTTTTGTTGTTGTTCCAAAGGCTGGTCCCCCCCACCCCCGATAAATGTACTTAGAAAATGTTACCTTTCTTCTTGCTCTTCTTGTTCTCTACTTCCTCCTCCTCCTCCCCTCCCCTTTTGTTTCTCCTCTTCCTCCTCCTCCCCTACCCACTCCTCTTTCTCTTCCTCCTCCTTCTCATAATCCTCCTCCTCCTTCTCTTCCCTACCCATTCATTTTTCTCTTCCTCTTCCCTCTCCCTCTTCTTTCTTCTTTTTCTCTTCCTCCTCCTCCTAATCCTTCTCTTTCTTTTCCTCTCTTCCTTCTTATAATCCTCCTCCTTCCCTATTCCTTCCTCTTTCTCCTTTTTCTCTTCTTCCTCCTCTTTCTCCTCTTCCTCTCCTTCTCCTCTTTCTCTTCTTTCTCTTCCTCTTCTTCCTCCTTCTCATAATCCTCTTCTTCCTCTTTCTCCTCTTACTCCTTCTCTTCCTCCCCTACCCCCTCTTTCTCTTTCAATTCCTCCTCCTCTTTCTCCTCCTCCTCCTAAAGGTAAAGCTAAAGGTAAAGATTCCCCTCGCACATACATGTTAGTCATTTCCAGATCTAGGGGGCAGTGCTCATCTCCATTACAAAACCAAAGAGCCATCGCTGTCCAAAGACGTCTCCGTGGTCATGTGGCCGGCATGACTAAATGCCGAAGGTACACAGATTAGTGTTCCCTTCCCATCAAAGTGGTCCCTATTTTTCTGCTTGCATTTTACAAGCTTTTGAACTGCTAGGTTGGCAGAAGCTGAAACAAGTAACGGGAGCTCACTCCATTACATGGCACTAAGGTTTCAAACCGCGAACTGCTGACCTTTCTGATCGACGAGTTCAGTGCCTTAACCACTGAGCCACCACCTCTCTAGTGATATACATAAAAAATGTGGCACATTTCAGTTTCACCTGTATTCCCAAGCATATTTTTAATTTAACTTCTGCTCTTCCAGAAAATATTTTGATTTTCACTCTTCCTTAATCTGCCTTTTGTATGTGTTTATTCCTCCCATAAACAGACTTATACAAAAAACTTCTTGTGAAATGCAATATTTGGTACACAACTTTCTTTAATGGATACACCAAATGCAATTTTTATTTTTTAGAGCTGTATCATAAAATGTGGGCGGGGGGGAGGAAATCCAGTGTTCCACTAGTAGCCATATTCTAAATGAGGATGAAATCCACAAAGTGGAAATTAAAACTGTTAGCAAAGTAAAATTACCCAGCATGTAATTTTATGAAACCTGGTTTATGATTGAGCAATTTGCACAATTAAATTCGCTCAATCTTCCATAAAAATATTATTTCTTCATCTACTGATTTTTCAGGACTTTGGTGGGATATGTGAGTGAGTTCCAATATTTTACTGCCTGAGGCAGAACTACATTGTTTCGACTTGTTGTTTGTAGAGAGATAAAAATGTGTAGGTATCAACCCAGCATTCTCATAATAGGTAAAAATTATCACATTCAGCCTGGTTGCTGGGTGGACGTGGCCATGATGGACATGGCCTAGTCAGTCTCCTGCACCACAGTGGAGATTTTCACCCTCCTCATGCTCCAGAGGCTTTCCTTGAGCCTCCGGGAGGTGAAAACGGTCTCCCCGAGCTCGGGAGGCCATCTGGAGTCCAGAAATGGGCCAATTTCCAGCCTTCTGGAGCCTCTAGGAAGCCCATTTTTCACCCTCCCCATGCCTCCACATGGGGCCTACACTTACCTAGGATCCAAAATGGGCCATGTGGGGACTCCTGAGAGGGGCGGGGTGGGATTTACTGGTTCACCGAACTGGCCATAAAATTAATTATCAGTTCACCCGAACCGAGGTGAACTGGTAGCAGCCCACCCCTCCATTTCAAGCTCAAGATTGAACTGTGGGCTCCTGGGTGCTCTCTATCCTTGATGGTTTACAGATCAACCATCCTTCAACAAGCATTAATAGTCATCAATACTTAATCAGTACTTAATAATTATTCATAGAGGGATTAACAGGTTAATAATGTCAAGAGTCTGTAAAGACTGCAGAGAAGAGCAACAAGAAGTATTAGTGGGCTGGAGGTTAAGGGCCTGTCACATAGGACGACAGATGCAAAAAGTATGTAAAAAGGACACAGCGGATGAGAAAATTTTCCATCCATTGTTATCCGCTCTCAAAAGTGCCCCAAATTTGCATAATCAGAGCGGACAACAACGGACAGGGGGAGGACATATCCAGGATGTAAAGCGGATGCTCCACGGAAGCATAGCGGATGGAAGTAGATGGAAGTGGATGGCACATCCGCAGGGCTTCCGGGGGAGCACAGCGAAGCGGACGCGCAGCGGAAGGAATGGATGCAGAGCGGATGCCTAGTGGATGACGCGGATGCATCACGGATGCCTAGCGGATGCCTAGCGGATGCAAAGCATTCACTGCACATGCGGGGAGGATGCATTGCGTCAGCCCCACGAATATAAAAGGATGCAGCTCGCAAGCAGGTCACCATTCAGAGGAAAGACCTGCTGCCAGACACATCTCCAGCCAACAACCATGGGGAAGAAGAGGAAACCTGTGCCATCTTCTGCCAGGCCTGGCAAGAAGGACAGGGCCACCATCCCACCCCCTGGCGCTGATTCTGCTTCTGCTGGGGCTTCTGCTGGTGGGGCTGACTCTTCTGTTGCTGGAGCTTCTGCTGGTGCTGCTCCTTGTGCTGGGACTTCTGCTGGTGCTAACTCTGCTGGCGCTGCTCCTGGTGCTGGGGCTTCTGCTGGTGCTTACTCTGCTGGTGCTGCTCCTGGTCCTGCTGGTGCTCCTGGTCCTGCTGGTCCTGCTGGTGCTGCTGGTGCTTACTTTGCTGCTGCTGATCCTGGTGCTGCTAGTCCTGCGGGTGCTACTAGTGCTGCCACTGTTGTTGTTGCTGCTGGTGGTGGTGGTGGTGTGGTGGAACAGCCCCTAGAACGTCGAAGCCCCTCTGATGAGGGCCCAGATGGCCCTGCTAGAGGGAGAAAGAGGCATACGCGAGAACGGGAGAGGAGGCAATACTCCATTGAAGAGGAACATGAGGATGAGGTGCTCAAATGGCTGAGGGAGAATGAGTATCTATGGCGGAAGGGACACAAGCTCTATCGAGACACCAAGAGGAAGCAGGCTGCTTGGAGAGAGAAGGCGAAGAGCCTGGGCTACACTTCGGAGGTGCTCCTCGGCTGGTGGAAGCACATGCACACCTGTTATGGGAAGCTGCACCTCAAGAAGTCTGGCTAGGCCACGGTCAAGCTCACCAACCGGGAGACCTACGTGATGGCCAAGTGCAGCTTCTTGGAGGGTGAGATCCACCACTGAGGAGCAGCCCCTCTGTCTACCCTCTCTCTCAGGCAACCCACAGAGAGCCAGTCCTCTTCTGGCCAAGAGTCAGCTCCTGTGTCCAGGCAGGTATCTGTGGAGTGTGCCACGATGGAGAACCCCCCGACAGCTGCACTACCCATGGCGGAGCGCGTGGAGAACCCCCTGACGCAGTGGGAGCAAGGAGAGGGCACTTCCACCAGAGACCAAGCCACACCCACCCCCAGCTCCACCTCCACAGAAAGCAGGCAGAGACCCGGACCGGAGGGGCAGAGCCACACTGTCCTGCTGGAGATCAGGGACACCATCAAAAGCAACATAGATCTCCTCTCTCAGCTGGTACACACCGACATACCATCCTCAAACCGCAAGCCCTTCCTCACCTACATCAACCAGACCCTCATGGACATGTCTGAATCACAGTATCAGGTGGTAAAGGAGAGGATCACCGGTCTTCTGCACAACCCTCCAGACCCAGCTGAACCTGCTCTGACCCAGTCCAGGTCTGGTCCTCCACCCAAGGTGATGTCACAGCCCTTCCAAGGCTTTCCACAGGCCCTCACCTACCAAGGCTACGGCTACCAGGAGTTCCAGCAGCACAGGCAGCCCTTCCCAGTCCAGCCACAGGTTCATCGAATGCCACCGATGCCACCCACGCCACAGATTCCACCCACCTCACCTCGTTCAGCTGCAGACCAGACAGCACCACTACACTCCTCCTTCCTCCACCCCACAGCCAAGCCCGGCCTCAGAACATCTGTCATCAGTCTTGGGACTGACACCCCATGTCATGGAGGAAGGGGCTCTCAACATCTCAGGACTGAGCCAGCTCTCTGAGACCTTCCTCCACACACCATCCCCTGTTGTCCTCTCGGGGCCAGGCACCCCAATGGCGCCTCAGACCAGCATTCCAGCAGCAGGAGGCATCCTGGTGAAGTTCTGGAATGCATGAGGGTCTTCGTTCCTCAGCTCCACCATCAGCTTGTTATACAGTCCGTACTCAGCTCTTCTCGCGATCCATCTTCGGACCCAGACACTTCTTGGACACCTCCTTTTCTACGTGTAGAACAGGTGAAAGAGCCTGTAGAGGGCTTCGCACTGTTGTAGAATGATGGCGGCTACCAAAGGGAGTGTGTGACGATCCATGGTGGAGATGACTGGATGCTGTGGAAGAGCAAGAGCCAGATGAAGGCTGAAGAGGTCTGCACCACAGGGCTGCTGGACTGAAAGTGAGATCCAGGTGATTTCTCCCCCTTTTTATAGGAAATATAGGTTTTCTGCTAGGTGTCCTTTTGCATCCTCTAGGCATCCTGCAGACATCCTAAATATTCAAGATACGTCCCCTATGTCAACGTTTTTTCCATTTTAATGCTTTGTATGTGAGCTGCATCCGCTTTCATCCTGTCTACGTCCATGCTACTAATGCTGCGTGTCTGTTCCCTGTCTGTTTCGCTTCCTCCCTGTGTCTGTTTTCCACTGGAGCGGATGCTAGTTGCACGGATGTACAGCGGATGCCTATCGGATATAGCGGATGCATAACGGATGACGACGGATGTATAACGGAAGTTCCCCGTATGCGTAGCAGATGTAGAACGGACGCGTTGGATACTTTATCCACTCAAAAAGTTTTGTGCAGCACAAAACTTTTTGAGCGGATGAAATGTCAGTAGACAGATGCTGGACGGATACAGAGTATGAAAAATGGACTCAGTGAGTACAGAACGGATGCATTGCGTTAACCAATGAATGGCAAGTGTTTCTCTCTGTTTTACATCCTCTTTCCATCCATTGGTGCTGTGTGACATGGGCTTTAAAGCATGTGAAGAGGGATAGAATCAAGATCACGTGAAGTTCTAATACTGCTTTACAAAGCCTTAGTGAGACCATACTTTGTAACACTGCATCCAATTCTGATCAACAACAATTTAAAAAAGATGTTGAGACTCTGAAAAGAGTACAGAGAAGAGCAACAAAAATGATAAGGGGGCTGGAGGCTAAAACATGGGAAGAACAGTTATAGGAATTGGGTATGTCTAGTGTAATGAAGAGAAGGACTAGAGGAGACAAGAAAGCAGTCTTCCAATATTTGAAGGGCTCCTACAAAGATGAGGGGGTGTCAATCTATTTTCCAAAGCACCTGAAGGCAGGATAAGAAACAGTGGATGGAAACTAATCAAGGGGAGAAGCAACCTGGAATAAGGAGACATTTCCTAATGGTTATAGCAACCATCCAATGAAATAACTTGCCTCTAGAAATTGCAGGTACTCCATGACTGAAGGCTTTCAAAAAAAAACTGGACAAGTGAATTGCTCCAGTAAAATTAGTAACATGGGACAATCAATCAGTGGAACTGCTTACCTCTGGAGGTTGTGAGTGCTCCAACACTGGAGGTTTCTGGAAGAGATTGGACAACCATTTGTCTGAAATGGTATAAGGTTTCCTGCTTGAGCAAGGAGTTGGACTAGAAGATCTTCAACTCTTCCCTTCCCTTCTCTTCCCTTCTTTTCCATTCCATTCTATTCTATACATGTTCATCCATGTTAGCCATTACAGCACTATAAGATGACAACCAGATCATCCACTGATCAAATTCTTCACATAATTTTCTTTGACAGCATTCTTCAGCACCTCTGTGGTCCACATGGTAACTGATGGAGGTACCTATCCTTCTCTTCTCATGAAAGCCTAAGATCATCTAAATTAATTTGGATTCTCCGATTTGTACTGGCAAAATAAATGCAACCTATTTTATTTGGACATCTGCATGGATGCATGAAGCATCAATGAGATGCCAAGATGAACAGCAAACTCATCACAATGAATGGCAATCTCCATCCTTGGCCTCAGTTGTAGAAAACCACAAATATACAAGGTGTCAACTTGCAATGCATTCCTGACATTCTCTTGAGTTGCCATAGGCAAGGGGGATTGGGAATTGAGCCTTGCAGCTGCATTTGCAACAGAGTGGTCAGTGCCTGGAATGCACTACCTGACTCTGTTGTTACATCCTCTAACCCCCACTCCTTTAACCTCAAACTAACCACTATTGACCTCACCCTATTCCTAAGAGATCTGTAAGGGGCGTGCATAAGTGCACCATCATGCCTACCATCCCTGTCCTATTCTCCTCATTTATTCGTACCTATTTCCTGTATTCATGTTTATATTTATACCTATTCTCTTGTAAGTGACTGACAAATCAAATAAATAAAATAATAAAATAATAAAATAATAAAATAAAATAAAATAATAAAATAAAATAAAATAAAATAAAATAAAATAAAATAAAATAAAA
>BLBF01000002.1:2144389-2160497 GCA_015471245.1 Laticauda colubrina | reverse complement strand
ACTGGTGCAACTCCCCAGCTGGAGCAGTGGAGTGGCAAGACAGGATGATAGATGGTTAATGGATGCTTCCTTGAGCCTGTGGCATAACACTGATGAGGTTGTGCCATGTATGTTGAGTGGCCCTACAATGAAGAGGGCATTAATAAAGAGTTGTGTTTATGTTGACATGTGTGGATGATGGATTACATTATTATTGATAATAAAGGGTCATAGGTGTGGCACCTGGGAGAGTGGACCATCCAGTCCCACTATGCTTGCACTGGAGGTTTATCTATCCCACAGCTATTACACATCCCACAGGTATCCCTGCCCATACCACTGCTATCTTAACCCATCCCTCAAGCCTGCAAAGGCTTAAACCAATTCTAAAAGTTTCCACCAAGACTTTATTAAAAAAAAGAAATGAAGCAAGTGTGTGAATCAAAGAAAGACTTTATTAACAAGAAGCTATAAAACAAAAATGAGTCTCTGGCACTCCTCTTGGTCGTTCAGTCTCAGGGGTGAAGGGTCCAGGTGCTGTGGAGGTGGCTGGTGCTGGAGTGCTTGTCTGATCCCCCACATCATCAACTCCTCCAGAAGCATAAGCAGCAGAAGCTCCAGCCCCAGAAGAGCGAGCCCGTGCTACAGAAGCTCCAGCAGAACCAGAGTGAGGGCCAGGGGGTGGGATGGTGGCCCTGTCCCTCTTGCTAGGGCTGGCAGCAGATGGCTGAGGCTTTCTGTTCTTCCCCATGGTTGTGGGGTTGCTGGCTGGCAGGGAGGCTGGCAGGAACCAAGGCTGGCAGGAAGGCAGGCACCAAGGCTGGCACCAAGGCTGCTAGGCAGGCAGGCACCAAGGCTGGTAGGCAGGCTGGCACCAAGGCTGGCAGGCAGGCAGACACCAAGGCTTGCAGGCAGACATGAACCAAGGCTGGCAGGAAGGCAGGCAGCAAGGCTGTCAGGCAGACCGGCTGGCAGCAAGGCTGGCAGGGAGGCTGGCAGCAAGGCTGGCAGGGAGGCTGGCAGCAAGGCTGGTAGCAAGGCTGGCAGCAAGGCTGGCAGGCAGACATGCAGGGATGGCAGGCAAGGCAGTCGATGTGTCCGGCAGCAGGTCTTTCCTCTGAATGGCGACCTGCTTCCGAGCTGCTTCCGTTATATCCGCGGGGCTGACGCAATGCATCCTCCCCACATGCGTAATTAACGCTAGGCATCCGTTAGGCTTCCGCTGTGCATCCGCTGTGCATCCGCTGTGCATCCGCTTCATCTGTTCCGCTTCCGCTTTGCTGAGGTCCCCCGGAAGCCTTGCGGATGTGTCATCCACTCTCATCCGCTTCCATCCGCTGGGCTTCCATTCCGCATCCACTTTCCATCCGCTCTGCATCCTCCCCCCATCCGTTCCTTTCCGTGTTATCCGCTCTGGTTATGCAAATTTTTGCCCCTTTTGAGAGTGGATAACAACGGATGGAACATTTTTCTCATCCGCTGTGTCCTTTTTACAAACGTTTTGCATCTGTTGGGCAGTGTGACAGGGCCTTTACTCTCTCTAATAACATACTACTTCCAGGAAGTTCTCTAATAACTTGACTCTCTGTTATAACATACTACTTCCAGGAAGTTCTCTAATAACTACTCTCTCTACTAACATTCTACTTCCAGGAAGGTTGCAAGAAGTAGCTTGTGATAAAAAGCACCATGTTATCATATGACTGGGAGTTGGTTATATAATGGACGGCTATGGAAATGTTTTAAACAAACAAATGCTAAACATATACATGTGTTTAATTTATATGTGTAAAATACAAGAGCCAGTTTTGTCTAATGGTTAAGGCACCAGGTGAGCAAGAAGGTGACAGTGAGTTCTTCCACCTTAGCCATGAAAGCCGACTGGGTGCCTTTGGGCTAATCACTAGGAGATGGTGAATTCTAGTTCTGCACTAGGCATGAAAACCAAGTTATTTTGGGCCAATCCAAGGAGAGGATGAATTCTAGTCTCACCTTAAACATGAAAGCCAACTAGGTGACTGTGAACCCATCACGAGGAGACAATGACTTCTAGTGCCAATTTAGGCATGAAAATCAGATGGATGAATCACCAGGAGACAATGAGTTCTAGTCTCAGCTTATGCATGAAAATTGGTTGGATGAATTTGGGCCAATCACTAGGAGACTGTGGTTTGTAGTCCCACTTTAGGCATGAAAGCCAGCTGGGTGACCTTGGGCTAGTCCAGGGGTCCCCAAACTTGGCAACCTTAAGACTTGTGGACTTCAGCTCCCAGAATTCTCCAGCCAGATGGGTAGTCCCTCCTCCTCATTCCAATCTGTACTGTATTCTGTACAGTGGTGGATTTGTCTTCTGTACAGATGCAGATAGAAAAACTCAACAAGACATCCATAACAAAGTACATTTATTGGTTCATCCAGTATTTTAATAATTCACATTTGTGACAAAGTTCTTCTTTAATGATCAGTCCTTTGTATATCTGTCTTGTAAGGAAAAAGATGATTATCTTCTATCCTTTTCCTCTCATTTCGTGGTGATAGAAGTAGAACAGTTACCACGAGTCCATGAGTTCAGCCAAGAGTGAGGAAAACTCCTCCAACCCATCGAAGGTCAATTTAGTGACCAATCAGGATTACAGATGTGGTCACGTGATATGGACTACATTTCCCAGGATACCTTAACTACATTTATCATGATGCATTCCCTTAAGGGGACAGCTCACAATTGCTACCTAACTATCCAAATCCCATTAACTCTAAACTGTCTGGACAGCACACTCCCCACCTGGAATTGTAAATTCCACTATTAAAAGAAGAAGAAAAAAATTAACTATAAACTAAGATAAGCAGTAGACAGTAACACTAACTGAATAGCAGATAACTATATAACTAAGATAAACAGTTAGCTAGAAACTAAGAAAAACAGTGAACATTAATAAAGCATCAAGCAAAGCAAAGCATGCAAAGCTTGAGGTTCAATCTTCAAGTTCAGCCTCTTGGTGAAAGTCTGTTGGTCACCTCTGGCAACCTTGGTGCCAATGGTAAAAGTCTAGGCGGCCTTTTAGGATTGGAATGATACTCTTGCTTCCACGGTGTCAAAGGGCATCAGGAAGCTGTTGGAAAGGGTGTTGTGGAGGCATATGCCCATGTAGAGTGTCTTAGTGGGCATCTGGTGGTTGCTGGTGGACGTTTAGGGTGTCCTAGCAAAAGTGTACTGATCACCAGAGGCCTTCTCGTCTGGAATGGCATTCTTGTTTTCGATGGTGCTAAAGGGCATTGGAAGGCTGTTGGAATGGATGGTGCTCAGGCATTTGCATGGGTTGGGACCTGCATCCGATCGACACTGACAATTCCTATGATCCCCCATCCTAGTGGAGATTTGATGGCCACTGGGCCATCTCCAGGGCTGCCAATTGACTCAGAGAAGAGAAAGGCGCATGGGACATTATTTCTCAGCAAGAGTAGGACCTCAGCCTCCGGATCTAGAGTGGGGAAGTAATGAGCTAGGTGCTGTAGGTGAGGCATGCTAATGACCTCAGGTGTTGGGATCTGACTGTGGTTGTTTAGTACCCCATTGCATTCAAACACGGGCAGTAGTGGGAACCGGGAACTTCCATCCAATGACCCTATGCAGAGTCCAGTAGCTCTCCTCCCCGCCATGCTTTGATACAGTGAAGTCCATCCTGTTGCACCTCAAAGAGGTCAAAGAATGCAGGTCTGGTCTGGGTGCAGGTGCTTAGAGTGTCGATCCTCATGTACATTTTCACAGCATCTTCAGGGTGTCCTTCAGGGTACACTTTGGCTAAACAGATGGGAAGACATGAACAAGGACATGGCAGCACACAATCCCTCTGGGCTGATCCCTCCTCCTCATTCCAACCCACCTAACAGGGCAACAGGAAGAGAAAGGTGTTTTAGATAAGTTTGTTGTCTTAACAAGGGTGCAAAACAAATAAATACATAATAAGAATGCAAACTGACTTTTCTTTTTTCTTTTAAAAAAGGGAAAATTAATGCTAGCCAGATCAAAACCTTGTTATTCTTTATTTCCGATGAATCTGCCGGAATGCATAATTCATTCTCCAAAGGAGGTGGCTGCCAGACTGATTAACTGCCCCATTTAAAGCTTCTTGAGCGCGTGAAAATTGCAGTGAGATTTGCAAAGGCAACAGGCCATGCATTGTTCAGCAACAGTTCATATTAATCCAGGGCTTGATTTACACTCTTCTCGGAGTTGCGATGGAAAATATAATATACAATTAAGCCAACTTTGCATGTGAACGGCAACAAAGGCTCACATCTGTGCTGTTTTCTGTGTTTACAGGAGGAAAAACTATGCAGGCAATTATTCCAAAGGTGCTTTTTTCAAAAGGCAACTGGATTTACTTTTTTTTTTTTTCCCCTTGAAGACATTTCACTTCTCATCCAAAAAAGCTTCTTCATTTCTGCCTGAAGAATGGAAGGATTTATATGGATAAATATACCTGTAACTACTTATATGGATATATTCAGACTTGAACAATATGCCCCATACAACAAAGCAAAATTTAATGTGGAGAACAGCAAGATTTTAAACTTAGGCAGGAAAAACCAAAGGTACAAATATGGATTACACAAAACCTGGCTCAAAATCAATAACCCTGAGAAGGAACTTGGAATCCTAGTGGACAATCACTTAAACATAAGCCAGCCTTGTGCAGCAGCAGCAGCCAAAAAAGCTAATGCAATCTTTGGTTGTATAAAGAGAGGCAGAGAATCAAAATCAAGTGAAGTGTTAGTACTGCTTTATAAAGCCTTAGTAAGGCCACACCTGCAATGATGCATCCAGTTTTGATCATCGCATGACAAAAAAGATGTTGAAAAAGTGCAGAGAAGAGCAACTAAGATGGTTTTAAGCCTGATGACTTAAAACATAGGAAGAATGGTTGTAGGAATTGGGTATAGCTAGCCTAGAGAAAAGAAGGGGTGACATGATAGCAGTATCCTAGCATTTCAGAGGCTGCCACAAAAAGAAAGGGTCAACTTAATTTTCAAAGGAACAGAGGGCAGGAAAAGAAACAATGGATGGAAACTAACCAAGGAGAGAAGCAACCTGGAATTGCGGAGAAACTTCCTAACAGTGAGGACTATTAACCAGTGGAATGACTTACTTCTAGAAGTTGTGAGTGCTTCATCACTGGAGGTTTTTAAGAAGACGTTGGACAATTATTTGTTTGAAATGGTATAGGATGCTTGAGCAGGGGGTTTGACTAGAAGACCTCCAAGGTTCCTTCAAACTCTGTTCTTTTTTTTAAAAAAATATTTTTATTATGCATTTTCTTTAAAATAATATATCATATTTTTAATTATATATCAACAATCCATCTCTTTCCGTCGCCTTCCTTCTCTTTCGCTGCCTAACCCTAACCCTTCAGGCTCTATTCTGATTGATTGATAACCAGGCAATTGAGAAGACAAATATTATAAATGGATATGGCCAATCAATTAGCAGTGCATAGGTGTAGTTAGGAGAGCATTGACTTTTTCAGTCCATCTTTTCTACCTTTCCAGATAAAATACATGGGAAAATCCCATAGGAGGGAAAACCCACTTAGGATTAGGGTTAGGTCCCCATGAACCCATAGAGGAAAATGGATGTCACCAATAAATTTGCAGTGTGTAGGTATGGTTAGAAGGATGCTGACTTTTTCAGTCCAGCTTTTCTACCTTTCAAGGTAAAATACCTGGGAAAATCCCATTTAGGGGTTATGACCCCATGAACTGGAAGAGCTACAGTTGATGGATAGTATGCAGCAAAGATTGAGATCCACCTCCTGAATAGACAGTGTGACACTTCAGTTTGAATTCATCCCAAATCATAAAATTTTGCATATTTTGCTCATCTTTTGTAAAACGTGTTCTGGCAAACAGGAGATTGTAGAACTGGGCCATAACGTTGCCTAGCAGAAATGGAATTTTGCAAAAACCTCATCCAAGAGCTGCAGTTGTATAGTTGAAACCCCGAGCATTTGACATCATGAAATGTTTTCCGTTTGCCTGCTCACACAACAAATTTTTATTCAAGCTGTCTCTTTATTCCAGACAGCCCAAAGGGAGGCAGGGATAGAAGAAAAAATGGAACGCAGATGTTTTGCTTTCTGTTTTTAGCTGAAGTTGGGAGATTAAATACAGAAGCACTGGGCATTATCGTGAATCAATGCCATTCCTGATGGGATTGTAGGTGGTTCAGCCCATCCTAATGCAAGCCAGATTCCCAGAGCCCTGAAATAAATAAATTAAAAAATTGCAATGCAAGGCAATGAGATTGCTTCTGCAGCATAAACAGAATAAGGCCAGGCCTTATTTTTTTTGACCCCCGAAAAAACAGCTAGGCCGTCTTTTCAGGGGTGACTTAATTCCCCCCCTTGCATCCTCAGGCAGGTGGGTGGCGATGCCTTGGATGTTGACCTTGGCGTTGGTGGGGCATTTCTTGTTAGGAAACTTTCCGCCACCATTGCTTTCCCTTCTCCCCATGCTGCCACGGCATTTAGAGCAACGCCACGGCAGTAGAGCAACGCCGCAGCATTTGGGCACCTCCCTGCAACTGGAGCCTGGCGGAGACACTCAGCTTCAGGCACTCTTGTTGCTGCCTTCCCTTTGTCTTCAAAGGCAAAGCCAATTCTTTTAAAATTGACATCCTACTACCGGTATGACAAAGACTCCCCTGCCCAAGAGGGCAGTCCAACCCCACATGGGGAGGCAAATCTCCCGGGGCTGCAGCGCAGGATCAGCCTACCCCGGGAGAAGCGCCCAGCCGCCATCCCTGCCTGGTGCCAGGAAGAGCAAAAAGAGCTCTGCCTGGGGTGCCCAGCGCAGCTGACAGGTGGGCCCTCCTGCCCATTAGCAGAGCTCTCACCAAGGCAGCGAGCGCCTCCCCGCCAGACTCACTGCTCATCCCGCCAGAGCCATACAGGTTGGGCAGATCTGGGAAAGCGAGCCGTGGGTTCGCACCTGCCTGCCAAGCAAAAGACCCAGGCTCACCTGCTCTTGGCTTCCTTCCCAAGTCCCTCCAGGTCGAGCCCAAAGGGGCCACTGGGAGAGGCCACCCAAGACAATTATAGTGCTGTGGACAGGAAGGCAAGGCAATGGCCTGCGCCACATCCTCCTCTGAGCTGAGCCCTGCCAAGTGAGCGGCTCTGCCCAATGCCCATGCCACTGCAGCATTTGGAGCTGCCGGTGCGTTTGGAGCTGCATGGGAACGGGGACAGGCTGGTGAGGGGTGGAAAGGATGGAAGGCTTTGGGCTCTCTCCGCCAGACCCGCCGGCCAGGGAAGCAGCACTGCTATCGCTGTGCCTCCCTGTCCACGGAAAGGTGGGAACTATCATTGCCTCGGATAGCCTCTCCCAGTGGCCCCTTTGGGTTTGGGCTTTGAGGGACCTGGGAAGGAAGCCAAGCTCAGGTTGGCCCGGCTCTTTCAGTTGGCAAGCAGGTGAGCACCTGTGGCTCGCTTTCCCAGCTCTGCCCAGCTCGCATGGCTCTGGTGAGATGAGCAGAGGATCCGGTGGGGAGGCGCTCGCTGCCTTAGCGAGAGGTCCGCTGCCAGGCAGGAGGGACTGCCTGTCAGCTGCTCTGGGTGCCCCAGGCAAAGCTCTTTGTGCTCTGACCTGGTGCTCTGACCGGCGCCAGGGAGGGATGGCGGCTGGGCGCTTCTCCCAGGGTGGGCCGATCCTGTGCTGCAGCCCCAGGAGATTCACCTCCCCATATGGGGTTGGGCTGCCCTCTCGGACAGGGGAGTCTTTGTTGTATCGGGAGTAGGGCATCATTTTTAAAAGAATTGGCTTTGCCTTCGAAGATGAAGGGAAGGCCGTGACAGGAGCGCCTGAAGCTGAGTGTCTCTGCCGGGCTTCGGTTGCAGGGAGGAGCCCTGGCTGGCTGTGCATGGCTGCGTCAAACGCCGCGGGCAGCATTGCTTTAAATGCTGCAGCAGCATGGGGAGAAGGGAAAGCAACGGCGGAAGATCTTCTGATATGAAGTGCCCCACTAATGCCAAGATCAACGCAGGCAGCACTATATCCAGATATGCAACAAAAGTACTTCCTAATGGCCAGCCTCCCCGCCATTCCCCCCATTTTGCATGTTTAATATAGGTCTTATGCCTATAAAGCATGCTGGGACTTCCTATTGGGGGAGGCCATATTGTTGGAGAACCATGGTAATTCATGCGTGATCCCCTCCTGCTAGCCCCACCCCCTGTGCTTGCACATGCGACTCCTCACTCCCCCCATGCATGTGTTCATGACCCCCCTGTTTCCCTGCCTCCCCATACGTGTGCGGGACCCCCCACCCATGGCCCATTTAGGCCTAGTAGGCTGCAAGCATTGGATTTTTCCCCTTCAACTGAAAAGAACGAACTTTTGAAAACCAGGTGTTTCAAAAAGAATCCTTTATTCAAAGGGATTTTATCTCAACACTAGGCAAAGCAGAGTCTATGATATCCCCAGGCATACAGTCATAGATAAAGGAAGTTAAAATCCCTCCCCTTATTCAGATGTGGATTTAGTCAAACAAAAAACCAACATGTTAATTCCCCACCCCCCTTCTCTAGAAATGTATCTTAGCCAAGTTCCCAGGAGTGAATTCCAGAGCTGGAATTTTTATGGTTCCTTCTCATCTTATTATCTCTTCAAGAGGTGACAAGTTTCTGGATATCTGGCTCCACTCCATCAGTTGTATATCATATGCAAGTTATACAGGATCAATATAGGATTTAATATATTCAGGGTACATCAAGAAGGATTACTTGTACCAACTTCCCCCCTCCCTTCTTCTTCCATTGAAGAATACATGGATCTGACATAGGCCTTCCTGCAGCCTCCTGGGAGCAAAACAATCAGTTGGCTGGAGGGAGACACTCACGCATGCTTGGTGGAGCTAAGCTGGGGTGACGGCTTGCGTACCTGCAGAGAGGGCCATAAGCTCTCCATCATGGTGTCAGGCTCCATATTCAACGACGCCCACCAGCAGTAAAGATGCGAACCTCCAGGAAACAAAGCTGGTCTCATTCAGTGGGGAGTTGATGGGGATGCTCTATGAACTGCTTTGCAATGCTACCTGGGAGTTGGAGGCTGAATAGGAGATTCCCAATGACGTAGCTGCAGTCTCTCCAATTCATGAATCCAGTTGTGACATAGAACTATGATTATTCAAACAAAACAAAACAAATGGTTTTATTTGTTTTATACAAAATTATATTGTTATGGAAAGGGTGGAAAAGAAAGAAAATGAATGAAAGGCATGTATACAGACAAAAACTGTTCCAAGATTTCATGAATATTTCTTATAACATTGCATAATCATTAACAACAGCAAATTAATGTTAATTAATTGACATTAATTAACAACAAATTAATGCAGTGAAGAATTCTAAATGATTTTGCTTCTCCAGGGCAAATTACCTCATAGAGTGACAGAATATGAGATAATCCTATAAAATGGAAGGCTCAGTTTGAATTCCCAGCATTAAGAGATAAAAATAAATTGCTTCTAACAGTCTGGGGCTTGCTGTGTTCAAGCCAAGGTGGAAGATCTCAACTAATCACAGTATATCTGGAACAAAAAAACTTTCATATTTATTTGAAATTATCTGAAATGGTATTAGCAGGGATCTCCAATCTTGGCAGCTTTAAGACTTGAGGACTTCAACTCCCAGAATTCCTGAACTTATATAACTGGATGAGGAATTCCGGGAGTTGAAGTCCACAAGTCTTAAAGCTGCCAAGGTTGGAGATTCCTGGTATAGGGTCTCCTGCTCAAGCTGCAAGTTTGGACTAGGTGTTCTAACCTTGGCTTCCCCAAAAAGCACTAAGCAGACTCTTTCTCCTGGCAAAGCTCTTTTATTAAATGAAGGTGAATTTCTTGCATTCACCTTCAGCCAAAGGCCTGGCAAACAGTCTTTCCAGGGTGTAATTAGGAGCACAGACCTTATCTAACTTGGAGAGCTGCCAAGTAAATATTTTCAAATGCAGTGCTGACAAGGAAGGACTCAGCACAGAGTCTCTGAGATGCACAGACAGATCTTCACACTTCTGCAATGAACGAATTGTTTCCTGCAAAAGCCCCCTCCCCTTTTGCTCCTCTTTTAATCCAGATGGGAGGGGCCATTCACCATCTACCTGTGGCCTTACTCCCATGTCAACCCTTATTTTGTAATTTTTCTTTTCTTTTGGCAGCTCTGCGCATGCGCAGGCTGGGAAGCTGTTCCCTCTCCTCACTGCTGTCCGAGTCCAAAGGCAGCTGATGACTGCCAGCCTGCCCTGACCCCATCTCTGTCTCTGAGCCCTCGTCCGAGCCTTCCTCAGCCTTCAGGACTTGCCCAGGTTCCGCCCCAACTTCCTCACTGTCTGATTCTGCTGCCAACTCTACTAGCCACTGGCAGGCCACAACACCAGGAGTCCCTGCCAATTCTATTATTCTATGTTCTGTATTGTTGCTGAATTCAATTTTCACTTCCATTCTTGATCATCCTGATGAGGCTTCTGGGAATTTTATTCAGGAATACCTGGAACATTATATCTTTTTTGTCCCTTAAGTAAATCACACAATATAAAAACAAAGTTTTGAGAACACCAAAATGATCACAAATGGTGGAAATCTACTGTCTTTTCATTCGTCCTTTAGTTGGTGAACTGGATGAGAGGAGTATTGTTTATTTTATTTATTCATTAGATTTTTATCCTTCCTTTATTATTTTATAATGATAGCTAGATAAATGAGATAGGTAGGTAGGTAGATAGACAGAAAGAAAAATAGACAGAAAGATAGATTATAGAGATAGAAAAAGATCAGGATGGATGGATGGATGGATAGGATAGGATAGGATAAAAGATGGATGGATGAGAGAGAGAAAGAGATACATGGGTGGATGGATGGATGGAGAGGAAGATAGATGATAGATAGATAGATAGATAGATAGATAGATAGATAGATAGATAGATAAATAGATAGATAGAATCATACAGATAGAGAGAAAGAGATATGTTGGATGGATGGATGGAAAGGATAAAAGATGGATAGATGGATAAGATGAGCGAGAAAGAGAATGATAGATACATGGGGGATGGGGGGATGGATAGAAAGAGAGAGAAAGAGAGAGAGAGAGATGGAGGGAGGGAGGAAGAGAGAGAGAGGGAGAGAGAGAGAGAGATGGATGCAGGCAGACAGACAAATAGATAGATGGAATTACACATATATAGAGAAAGAGATATCAAGACAGATGGGTGGGTGGATGAATGGATTGCTGAATAGGATGATGATGATGATGATGATGATGATGATGATGATGATGATGATGATGATGATAGAGATAAATAGATGATAGATAGATAGATAGATAGATAGATAGATAGATAGATAGATAGATAGATTGATAGATAGATAGATGATAGAGAGACAGAGAGAAAAGCACATGATAAAGAGTCCCGAAAAAAAAGAGAGAGATTTATGGTGATGCCATCAGGAAACATTTAAACCCACCAACACAAAAGCTCTAAAAAGGACGCACCGGCTCACTGCCTAACTAGACATCTGGAATGATCTCCAAATACTGGAAGCCTCCAAGGAAACACAACAGCCACCGAGGGGAACCGTTGATTTGAAGCTACTATCTTGCAGCCATCGTATATCTTAATCTCATAAGAGGCTGTCAAACTTATTTTCCCCATTAATTCACACTTTATCATAACAATTAGTCATTTGTGAAATTACAGCACACAATTTGTTAGTGCATGCATTTGCAATTTGTAGCTTGCAATTAGTGTTCGCAATTGTCTGGCAGGGGGCCAATGAGAGGTTTCTGGCTGGCACACACTTTCCTAACTCTTTTCAATTCTCTTTCTTTCTTTCTTTCTTTCTTTCTTTCTTTCTTTCTTTCTTTCTTTTATTTGGTTTGTCAATTGTTTACAAGATAATAGGTATAAGTAAAAACATAGTTATGAATACATGGATACATAAAAGAAAAATAAAAGAAACATAGGACAGGGAGTGGAGGCACGTTGGTGCGCTTATGCACGCCCCCTACAGACCTCTTAGGAAAGGGGTGAGGTCAATAGTACGCAGTCCAAGGTTAAAGTTTTTGGGGTTTGGGAAAGAAACCACAGAGTCAGGTAGAGTATTCCAGACATTGACCACTCTGTTGCTGAAGTCGTATTTTCTGCAATCAAATTTGATGCGGTTTACCTTGGATTTGTTTCTATTGTTTGCTCTTGTGTTGTTATGGTTGAAGCTGAAGTATTCATTGACTGGTAGGACATTGCAATGTATGATTTTATATACTATACTTAGATCAGACTGAAGGCGGCGTAGTTCTAGATTTTCTAGGTTTAGAATTTTGAGTTTGGTGGCATAAGGTAGAGTAGAGGAGTGGAGAACTCTTCTTGTGAAATATTTCTGGACTTTCTCAACTGTGTTAATATCAGATATGTAATGTGGGTTCCAGACTGATGAGCTGTATTCAAGTATTGGTCTCGCAAATGTTTTGTATGCTCTAGTTAGTAGTGTGCTATTACCACAGAAAAAGCTATGTAAGTTTAGGTTAACAACTCTTAATGCCCTTTTGGCAGTTACAGTGGGCTTTACAGAAGTCTATGTAGATTGCGTCTGTTGTTCTGTCCTGATCAAGTTTGTAGTCCATATGTTTTTGCAGTGTAAGAGTTGCAGATTACAGAATAGTTTTTTTTCTGAAACCAAATTGTTTATTGGAGAGTAGGTTGTTTGTTTCTAAGTGGAGAATGATGGATTGGTTGATGATTGATTCCATGACTTTACAGTGACGCAGCATAAAGAGATTGGTCTGTAATTTTCAACTAGGCTGGGGTCTCCCTTTTTGAAGATGGGGATGACCGTGGCTTGTGACCATAGGTTAGGCAAAGAGATAGTTCTGAAAGATTTTTCAAAGATTATGCTTAGAGGTTCGGCTACGTCAGTGGATAGCTTTTTTAAGAAGTAGGCACATACTCCATCCGGTCTAATAGATAGAGATGGTTTTAGATTGCGTAGTGCTTTTTCAACATTGTCTACTGTAAAATCGATATGTATTAGATCATTGTAGTTTTCTGTGGTTCGACTAGGAAATACTGGACATGATCCATTGCTGTTTACAAATACTGAGCCAAATAATGTGCTAAAGAGGTTGGCTTTAATAGTGTCGTCATTGCATTCTTTACCATTAGGTCCTTTCAGGGGTATGGTGGACCTTGAGTCTTTTAGTTTATTGTTTACAAAATTATAGAAAGCGCAGATGGAATTGGTGCATAGAAGGTTTTCCTCTTGTTTAATGTGATAATTGGTGTATTCAATCTTTATGTGGTGGCATAAATTTTTGTATCAGCTTTTGAAATTGGCAATGTGACCAGATTTGTTTTTCCGCCAGAGTGATCTCTTTTTGGATTGAAGCTTCCTTGTTGTTATGGGTAATCTGTTTTTTCTGGTTTTGGGTGTTGTTATTGGTCCATATAGTTTGATGACTCTATTGACTTCAAGTAAAAATATTGTAATGGTCTTCAACAGTATTGCATCCAGTGAATACAAATTGCCAATCAAGGGATGAGAGATCATTGTCTAAGATCATAGGTGCCTTTTTTGAAGTTATAATTTGGGATCACATCATTGTGTTGATTTTTGTGTGGACATATGTTGAGATAAAAATCAATCATGCTGTGGTCACTGTTGGAAAAGGGTTCTTTAATTTGTATTCCGTAAATTGAATTCAAACTATTGCAGAAGATGATATCGAGGCAGTTGTTCAGTCTAGTATTGTTGGTTATTAGTTGTTCCAGTCCCAGGTTTATTACACATTGTAGAAGGTTGCATGTGTGGGTTCAGTTTTACATTTGTTTAGGGTCCAGTTAATATGAGGTAGATTGAAGTCACCAAGAAAGATAAAAGTGTGTGGGCAGGATGTGGCCCATGTTAGTAGTGAATTTAGCTTGTTTGCATGTTCGATGTCATAATCAAGGGCTCTGTAACATAGTAAGAATCTAAATGTGATATTTAAGGAGAGATCACAGACAATGGTCTCAGGAAGAGGAAGTTCCTGGATAACTTGGATGTTTTTTAGATGTAAGGACTTTTTACAGAAGATCGCAAGACCACCTCCTCTATGAATTTCATGATCTGATTGGTAAACATGATAGTCTCTTACTGTGGTAATGGAGTCAGGGAGAGATGCGTTGAGCCATGTTTCACAGACAAATACGATGTCGAATTTAGCCATATTTAATAAGAGGAGAAATTCAGGTACTTTATTCACAAGATTTCTTACATTGAGCAGCTTGCATTTAAGGCCAGTTGTAGTCGGAATTAAGATAGTTAGGGGCGTGTGTGCCTAGTTTTAAGTAATGGTGGGTTGGATGAGGTAGGGTTGGATGTGGAGTTGTGAGTTGTGTGATTTACATTTGATACAATCAGCGCCGTAGTCAACGTAGAAATCCTTCTCTCTATTTTGTAAATGTCTTTTGAGTTCCTTGTGGAGTTCATGGGAGCAGATTCTTTGCAGTATGGATGCAGTCTGGTCTTGAGCAAAGTTTTTTGTGGTTGGGATTGGTTTTTGCAATGGCGTTTATTGTATGAATGAATAAGCATTCGCTGGACTCATTTTTGCAAACAACTCTATAAAATTTTGGGGCCACCAAGCCATTATTGTATTTGGACTCAGGGCTATCTCTGGTTATTTCAATGATATCTTCAGGAGAGATGTTTGTTGTATTTGAGTTGCTTATGATATTATGAACTTTGGTGATGTCATCTAATTTGTTGGTGTCTTCAAGACCAAGTAAAATGGCATTTGGAAGTTTTTGATCACGTTCAATGGTGTCTCTGAGGAGTAAGGAGATATCATTTGTGGAATTATTTGATGGGATTCTTCCTTCTTCTGTACACCTAGCTTGAGAGGCAGGTTGGTCTAGTGGTTAAGGTTTCAGGCTAGAAACCGGGAGACCAGGTATACTACTCCTGGCTTAGCAACAAAACTAGCTGTATGCCCTTGGGCCCATCCCTCTCTCATAGTCCTAGGAAGGAGCATAAAACAGAACATATCATAGAATTGGAAGGGATCCGGGAAGTCTTCTAGCCCAACCCCCTGCTGGAGCAGGAGACCCTTTATAATTTCAGATAAATTGTGGTTCAGTCTCTTTTTGAAAATGGTGGTTCAGTCTCTTCAGGGAGGGAGCATCCCAAAATTTTGAGGGTAAGCCATTCTCTTGCTCAATTGCTCTCACCACGAGGATTTTTCCCCCTTAGTTCTAGATTGCTTCTCTTCTGGATTAGTTTCCAACCATTCTCTTGCCTGTTGGGACTTTGTAAAATATTTTGACCCCCTCATCTTTGTAGGTGCCCCTCAAATATTGGAAGACTGCTATCATATCACTCCTAGTTCTTCTTTTCATTAAACTTTGAATCACTGTGTGGACTCCTGGCCAATGGTGCGATTCAACTTTTTTTTTACTCCCATTTCTGTGGGCATGGCTTGGTGGGCATGTTGTGGCTTGGTGGGTGTGGTTTGGTGGGTGTGGTTTGGTGAGTGTGGCAGGGAAAGGATACTGCAAAATCTCCATTCCTTCCCCACTCCTGGCGGAAGGTTATTACAAAATCCCCATTCCCTCCCCACCCCACTAACCTGCTTTCCAGCTCCATTCTCCTGTGTAGGGCAACCAAAGAAGACCCAGATGATCAGTTGGGACTCGGGAGGCAGAGAATAGATGGAGCAGGGCCAGTCAGAGGTGGTATTTGCTGGTTCTCCAAACTACTCAAAATTTCCACGGCTGGTTCTCCAGAACTAGTCAGAACCTGCTGAATACTATCTCTTCTCCTGGCCCTGCCTGGACACGTCCCTGCTGTTTTCTTAGCCTATGGTTTGCCATTGCCTCTTTCCTAGGGCTGAAAGAGAGTGACTGGCCCAAGATCACCCAGATGGTTTTGTGTCTATGTTGGATCTAAGATTCAGAGTTTCTAAACTAATGCACTAATCACTCCCCCAAACTGCTTAATATATGCTGGATAGAGTAGAGTAGAGTAGAGTAGAGTAGAGTAGAGTAGAATAGAATAGAATAGAATAGAATAGAATAGAATAGAATAGAATAGAATAGAATAGAATAGAAT
>BLBF01000002.1:2134270-2144379 GCA_015471245.1 Laticauda colubrina | reverse complement strand
GAATAGAATTCTTTATTGGCCAAGTGTGATTGGACACACAAGGAATCTGTCTTGGTGCAAATGCTCTCAGCATACATAAAAGAAAAGATACATTCATCAAGAGTCAAGAATTATCCAGTACAACACTTAATAATTGTCATAGGGTACAAATAAGCAATCAAATCATATCAGGAAACAAGAATACAAGTGACAACGTTACAGTCATACAGTCACAAGTGGGAGGAGATGAGTGACAAGGAGTGATGAGAAGATTAATAGTAATAATAGACTTTGTAAATAGTTGGTCAGTGTTGAGGGAGTTATTTGTTTAGCAGAGTGATGGCATTTGGAGAAAAAACTGTTCTTGTGTCTAGTTGTTCTGGTGTTCAGTGCTCTATAGCATCGTTTTGAGGGTAGGAGTTGAAATAGTTTATGTCCGGGATATGAGGGGTCTGTAAATAGTTTCACAGCCCTCTTTTTGACTCTTGCAGGATACAGGTTCTCATTGAAGGCAGGTGGGTAGCAATTGTTTTTTTTCTGCAGTCCTAATTACTCTCTCAAATCTGTGTCTGTCTTGTTGGGTTGCAGAACCAAACCAGATAGTTGTTGATGATGACATATTCTTGGTATGTAAAATGCCTTGATTGTGAGAAGTAGCATGGCAGAGAAATATCTGAATAAACATCTAAATAAATATTGGTTGCATTCTTGCACTACCAAAAATCATACCATCCATGTTTAGAATATTGTGTGATGAGTTCCTTACTTGCAACATTCAAGATCATTCAGAAAATTATGATGTAGTCTTGCAGAAAGAAGGCAACATAGAAATGTATATGTAACCACTGTTAAGAAGATCAGACACTTAGGGATTATAGCAGCGTTCCAACATCTCAGGGGCTGCCACAAAGTAGAGGGAGTCAAGCTATTCTCCAAAGGACCTGAAGGCAGGACAAGAAACAATGGGTGGAAACTAATCAAGGGGAGAAGCAACTTAGAACTAAGGAGAAATTTCCTGACAATGGAACAAGTTGCCTCCATAAATTGTGAATGCTCCAACACTGGAAGTTTTTGGGAAGAGACTGGACAGCCATTTGTCTGAAATGATAGAGGGTTTCCTGCTTGAGCAGGGGGTTGGACTAGAAAACCTCCAAGATCCCTTCCAACAATTCTGTTATTCTGTGTTCTGTATCCCATATGCTTTCCTTTTTTTTTCTGTTTTTTTTCTTTTTTTTTTTTCCTTTTCTCTATTCCTTTCCTTTCCCTTTCCCATTTTTCTTTTTCCTCTCCTCTCCCTTCTCTCCTTCTCTCCTCTTTTTCAACAGATTTCCTATCACTTCATGGACTGTAGCCATCATGAATTGATACTCAGAAAATAAACTTGAAGCGACACATAGAATGGATGCATTTATCAATATGTTGTTTGAACACTACATGATAGGCTGAGGAATGAGGATCAAGCAAAGCAATGATTAAAAAGAGCACACTGAAACCAAGTCCACTATGAGATGAACTTGTTCCATTTTCCAATAAGGCCCCCATTTCCGTTCCTGGGCAGGCTGTGTGGCTTGTCCCCAATTCAAGGTGTTTAATCCAGCCACTCAAACGATAAGGTAAATTTGATTTCTGCATAAGCCCCCACGGCCCTTTTCAACTGTGAAATTAGTTTGGAGGCATCCAGTTGCTTTCATACCGATTTCCCAATTCAGTTTGCAACATCAGCTCGGAAATCCAATCAAACAAGTTTTAAATCTGGTCTTCAGACTGGAGCTTCATCCTCACTGACTTCTTGTGAGAGAAACCTAGATAGGTGTCATAACGAGGCTCTGCAGCCTTGTGTGGAGGAAACAGAAGATCTCAAAACCATGGGGCTGGCTAGTCCCATGAGAGGCTCCCCACCTGTAATAATCCAGTGCTAAACGGCCATCTTATAATATATGCGTAATACTGGAAGAAGGAAAGCATACCGTCAGAAACAGAGATAATAAGGAAAATTATGGGCAGAATCAGACAGGTTAACCCTAAATTAAAAAAACAAGGGGGAATCTGAGTACTATGAAATGTGGAATAAATTCTATCAGTAGTTGCATAGAAGAAGGCAAGATTGAAACATAACTAGCTATGATTATTAGAATAATTAGTAAACAATCTATCAAATAAGAGGATTATAAATGATGTAGTAACATTTATATATGAATAACAATTATAATGCCAAAAAAAAAAGAATTCTGCCTTTTGATGTTTAATTAGCAATATTCTATCATTTTGAAATTTTTGACCCTAATGTAATTGTCAATTTCTACTCCAAGTTTTTATCCACTCTTTTATTTCTCTGTTATATTGTACTGTACACTGCCCACAGCCCCTCTGTGATGGAAACGGGTAGTTTAGAAATACAAACTATAAATAAAAATAAATAAATAATATGTAGCTTATTTATTTCAGCACGACAACTTGCATAAATGTGGCTTTCAGGTGAAGCTCCATTCAAAATCCAAGAAAGAAAACCTTAGACTCCACTGTTATAGAGAAAAGGATTTTTACTGAAATTTGAAGTGGTAGAAGAAATCAGAAGAAATACAAGATCTGAGGCAATATATGTGAAAAATCACATATAGAAAGTTATCCCATGGTCCCATCCCCAATAGTTCAAACTGGCCATCCAATCTGAGGTGTGTTTCATGTCATGTGGGTGCCTCTTCAAGTCAGGAGTGGGATCCGACTGGCATAACAACCAGTTCGGGAAGCGCATGGATGCACGTCAAATGTGTGCTACATGCGCGTGCGCCCTACCAGCTCCAGCAAGCATTTACCTTCTCCAACTGATGAGTTGCACTCAGCTGTGTCAAGCAAAGCAGCTGAGGAGGAAAAGGCAGCCACTAAAGGACAGTCTGGAGCCCAGGCGGATGGGTGGGCCAAACAGCAGACTAAAACCTGGCCCCAGCGAACCAGTTCGGTGTCAGCTGCTCTTCAGAGCTACCGGGTCTATAGAACTGGACCGAACAGGTAGGATCCCACTCCTGCTTCATGTGGTGTTTCACACATCTGGCATGCCAAGATGGTTGGCCTTAGCCTACAGAGACAAGAGGCTACGTTTGCGCGGTAAGCAAGTGTGCATAACTAAGAAAGCATCTCAACTTTTACAATACCATCAACTTCATCCTCCAGCACCTTTCCCCCCCCCGCCCAATTATTTCCCCCCCCCCCCCATTTCTATGGCAGCTGGAAAGAAAACTAGCAGAAGAAGGATTTTTGGAGGCTGACAGTGGCATTTGGGTTTGTGTTAAGAATGATACAGAGAGCCCTTGAGCTACAATCATGAGGGTCATGACCGTTGAAAGTTATAATGACACGAAAAAAGTGACTCACAACCAATGCTCACAAATGATCAAACTTTGTGGTCCTGGCAACTGGTATGTACTTACAACGGTTGCACTGTCCCAGAGTCATGTGATCCCCTTTTGTGATCTTCTCAGCTGCCTTCCAACAAATGAAATCAATGGGGGATGCTGGATTCGTTCAACAACCATGGGATTCACTTAACACAGGGGTCTTCAAACTTGACCACTTTAAGACTTGTGGACTTCAACTCCCAGAATTCCTCCTCCAGTCATGTTAGCTCAAGAATTATGGGAGTTGGTCCACAAGTCTTAAACTTGCCAAGTTTGAAGACCCTTGTGTTAGAGTAATACAAGAACAGGAAATGCATCACAGGAACAATAGAGATGAAACCTGGAGGGGCAATGTGATACAGGAAACCACTCCAATAGAGGAGAATGATCGAGCTGCATATAAGATAGAGCAGGGGTCTTCAAACCTGACAGCTTTAAGACTTGGGGACTTCAACTCCCAGAATTCCTCCTCCAGCTATGTTAGTTCAGGAATTCTGGGAGTTGAAGTCCACAAGTCTTAAAGCTGTCAAATTTGAAAAACCCTTAAGCAATTCACTTAATAGCCATGGAAAATGAGATCATAAACTCAGAAGAGCCTTAACAACGGCCTCACTTAGCTACAGAAATTCTGCTTCCATTTGTAATTGTAAGCTGAGAATGACCTGTATTATAAAAAGCCTTAATTTGATTACTGAATTAACTCATAGGTTTGGATAATCCACTGTACCTTAAACTAATAAAAGTCTAAATTAACATAACATACTTATGCCACCAGACTCAAAATTCTAGACCTAGAAAACCTAGAACTATGCCGCCTTTGGTCTGATCTAAGTATAATATATAAAATCATACATTGCAATGTCCTACCTGTCAATGAATAGTTCAGCTTCAACCATAACACTACAAGAGCAAACAATAGATACAAACTCAAGGTTAATCGCACCAAACTTGACTGCAGGAAATACGACTTCAGCAACAGAGTGGTCAATGTCTGGAACACTCAACCTGACTCTGTAGTTTCTTCCCCAAACCTCAAAAACTTTAACCTTTGACTGCGTACTATTGACCTACAAAGTTAGTTAAGACCCCCACCCCCACCCCTGGGAGTCTGACAGCCAATGGGATACATTTCTTGCACAGGAACAGGAAACACTAAGGTGGGGCCCAACAGAGGGTATAGAACCCAGGTACTTTCAGCATCTCAGCCCTTCCTTCTTCTTGACCTGCCTTCTTTGGAGCTCCAGGGCATGTGGTCCTGTCCACCATTAAGTCATCTTTCCAAACAGCCTCCATGTTTCTAGTGCCTTTTTCCCCATGTGGAACTGAACCCAGAAGGATAATTCTTCCAACATCCCCAGAAATTAACTCAGGTTTCATTTTGTGAGTCTTGTACCACTGCTCTACTTCCCTTGCAAAAACACAGATTTGTTTTCCTCTACCCTGTTTCCCTTCCTGGCTATTAAATCCTGCATGCTCAGCAAACCTCCTTGGAACCCCATATGTGGAGCGGCAAGCAGCTGCAAAGTACATCTTTGGAACCCCTAACCACAATTATCTTCCAAAGGTTGTAAAAACACCCCCAAGGGACTGCTATTATCTGCTAATAATGGAAGGAAAGGGAGGGTTGATTCAGGATTAGCTGGAGATCTTCCCAATAATACAAATTAGCTCTGTAGGGATCGGGGGAATCAAGGAGCTCTTTCTTGCCAAGGAATGTGGAAAGTGATTATATCCAAGTATGAATTTCTCCATGGGGAAACGGAGCCCTTGAAGTCCTAATTAAGAAGCCTTGTTGGAATACAGGCAGCTCCACCTTCCTTATAAAGTTGGCTATTGTTCACTTTGTAAAGCAATTAAGAGATGGACATTTATTTATTTATTTATTAGAGGCTTGCTTGCCTTAAATTGCCTTATGCCCTGAAGCTGGAAGACTCCCAAATGGATAAAAACCCTCATTCCTAGCAATCTACAGTAAACCCGTGGTTTATAAAGCAATTAAAAGCTACAACAAAGTTAAAACATGCTTTAAAATCAAAATAGAATGTCTTTTTACAACAACAACAACAACAACAACAACAACAACAACAACAACAACAACATGCCAGCAAAAATAGGACTTCATCTCCAAAGTTTGGCAGGAGAACATACTGGAGCCAGGAGTCAGTCTGGTCTAGGGTTTAAGGTGCCAGTTAGAAACAAGTAGACTGTGAGTTCTAGTCCCACCTTAGGCATGAAAGCCAGTTGGGTGGGTTTGGAACAATCACTAGGAGACAGTGAACTCTAATCCTGCCTCAGGGTTGAAAACCAGTTTAGTGGCTTTTTAAACAGATTAACAGAGTTGGAAGGGACCCTGCAGATCATCTAGTCCAACCCCCCTCCCAAGCAGGAGACCTTACACCATTCCTGACAGATGGCAGCCCAGTCTTTTCTTAAAAGCCTTCAGTGATGGCGTTCCCACAACTTCTTAATATCCTTATTTATTAATGAAATTACTCCCAATATTACAAATGAATAGGCTGTTAGTTAGCCAATAGAGATTTTCCATCGTGAGAGAATGCAGAATACAATCATCGGTTGAGGTGTATGAAGACTTTGATCATACAATATTCATAATGCCCTTTAACACGGCAGCTTCAATGCAGCTTCTCTACCTTTCAAATGCTGACATCTAGATTTCGCTAAAGTGTTGATATTTCATCTCTTTCTGTTTCATTTTGAACCAGCCACACAAGAAAGAGACTCGCTTTCCTTTTGATTGTGATTTACACACTGTCTCTATTTAGAGACTCTGTGAAGGGAGGATGAATACGATAACCCTACGGGAACACAAGAAAATCACAAGTATGTCCCGAGCTTTTGTTATAGCTGATTTTTTATTTTATTTTTTCAAATTGTTTCTGCAATGTGCATCAAAGCTGCAGCAAGGTGAGAATCTCTCTGCATCACTCAGACAGAGGGTAGTGTTATGACAGTCTTTGACTTAAAACATTTCATTTAGCGACTGCTCAAAGTTACAATGGTACTGAAAAAAAGTGACATGACCATTTTTCACATGTACAACTTTTGCAGAATCACCATGGCCACGTGTTCTAAATTCAGGTGCTTGCTGTTGTGGTTTGGCAGCAGCCTGTGCAGATGGCAGCGGAATTGGACAATGGGGAAGAAAGGGGACCAGTCAGAGAGTCTGGAGAGGACTCAGATGAGGGTCCTGCATCCGATGCAGAAATGGGGCCAGGACCATCTGGTAGTGGGGTGCTGCCTCTGGAGCCTGGCGGCAGTGAGATATAGAAGCAAGGGAGCCTGTTCCCAATGCGCATGTGTGCAGAGCCGCTAGAAGTTAAAAGCATCTGAAACAAAAGGGGTCACTCGGGAGTAAGGCTGGGAGGTGACTGCCTCTCATATAAGGGAAAGATGGTGAAACCTTTGCAGGAAGCAAAGTCATTTGTTTGGTTCAGATTCATTCTTGGTTGGTTTTTGTTCTAGTTCATTTGATGCTTCTGTTATTGGCAGCACTTCACAGAAAAGAAAGGTGGGTGCTTATCTCGAGGGGCTGTTTGAGATTCATTACCAGCTGGGAATGAAAATAATTCCCAATGTTGCAATAACTCAGCACTGCAAGATTTGTTTTTAAAATAAGCCTATGCGTAATTATGGTTTAGGAAGCCTTGGTCAGAACACTTGCCAATGGGTTCATATTTATGATGGTTGCAGTATATCAGGGGCACGTGCTCGCCTTCTGACAAGCAAAGTTAATGGGGAATCTAGATTCACTTAATGACCATGTGACTAACTTTACAACTGTAATGATTCACTTAACAATTATGGCAAATCAGATTCACTTTTTTAAAAAAATAATGTTTATTCTTTAAAAACAAAAAAATTCTAAAATCTCATTTTCATTAACAGTTATTGTGTCATTGTATATACATGTTTCTCATTTTGTGACTATACATTATTTTTATCCTTATCCTTCACCCATTCGTACTACCTTTCCCATGTTGCATAGTATTCTCGATCCTCTTTGCCTTTCAGTTCCATAGTGAATTTATCTAGTTCAGCACAGTCCATTATTTTTTTAATCAAAACTTCATCTGGTGGTATTTTATCACTCTTCCAATTTTGTGCTAACGTGATTCTTGCTGCAGTTAAGATGTGTACAATAAGGTATCTTTTATCTTTACTCAAATTCCCTTTGATCATACCTAATAAAAACATTTTGGGTTCCAAATTCATTTTATATTTTTTAATCTCAAAAAGCCATCTCTGTATTTTCTTCCAGTATTTTTTGACCTGTATACATTGCTACCACATATGGAAAAATGTTCCTTTCTTTTGTTTGTACTTCCAGCATTCTGGTTTCAAGGTTGGATACATTTTCACCACTCATGCCGGCGCTAAGTGCCATCTACAAAACATTTTACATTGATTTTCTTTGAATGCCGTCAACAAAGTCAGCTTCCAGTTCTCAGTCCAAGTCTTTTTCCACTCATTCAAATTTATATTATGACCCACATTTCTTGCCCAGGAAATCATTGGTCCCTTAACAATTTCCTTCCCTAATTCTACCTCCAGTAAATAATTATATGTTCGTGTTATAAATTTTATATCGTTCCCTGTCAAGATTTGGCCCAATTTTTGGCCCAAACCCTTTATCTATTCCTAGCTCCTTTCCATCTTTCTTAAATTTAGTTTGAATTTTCAAATATACCCACCAGTCTAATATTATCCCTTGTTCTTTTAGTTTATCCAGTGTTTTTAATTCCCCCTGTTCATCTACCAATTTTTTATATGTAATCATATTTTTAAATGTCCCTTGTATTTGGATATAATATAGCTTCCATAGGTGAGATCCAGTTTGGTTTTTTCAAATAATCATTTTTTTTAATTTTCTCCCATTCTTGTAAAAGTGAGTCCCTTATCAAATGTCTATTCACTTAATGACCATGTTACTAACATAACTACATCACTACTATAGTAATATTTATTTTTATTTATTTTTTATTTTATTTGGTTTGTCAATTGCTTACAAGATAATAGGTATAAGTAAAAACATAGTTATGAATACATGGATAGATATAAGAAAAATAAAAGAAACAAATATAAAACAGATATAAAACAACAGATAGATCTGGACAGACTAGAACATTGGACCATATTTAGCAAAATGAAATTCAATGTAGAGAAAAGTAAAGTCCTACACTTAGGCAAGAAAAACCAAAACACATATACACTGGGTGAAAACAGGCTCAATAGCAGTAGCTAGGAGAGGGATCTTGGAGTCTTAGTGGACATCCAGCTAAATAGGTGCCAGCAGTGTGCAGCAGCAGCCAAAAAAGCTGATGCAATCCTAAACTTCATTAACAGAGGGATACAATTGAGATCAAGTGAGGTACTAATGCCACTCTATAAAGCCTTAGGGAGACCACACCTAGAGTACTGCATTCACTTTTGTTCACCACATTATAAAAAAGATGTTGAGACTCTAGAAAAGTGCAGAGAAAAGCAACCAAGATGATGAGGGGACTGGAGACTAAAACATACAAAGAACAGTTGCAAGAACTGGGCCTGGATAGTCTAGTGAAGAGAAGGACAAGGGGAGACATGAGAGCACCTTCCAATATCTGAGGGGCTGCCACAGAGAGGAGGGGGTCAAGATTTTTCCAAGGCACCTGAAGGCCAAACAAGGAACAATGGATGGAAACTGAACAAGGGGAGATCCAACCTTCAAATAAGGAGAAATTTTCTGACAATGAGAACAATCAACCAATGGAATTGAAGTTGACTTCAGAAATTGTGGGAGTTTCATCAATTGAGACTTTCAAGAAGAGATTGGACTCCCATCTGTCAGAAATAGTGTAAGGTCTCTTGCTTGGGCAGGGGGTTGAATTAGATTAATGGTCACCAATTGGTGGGCCTTGGCCCACTGGTGTTCCGTGAAAAATTTTTGGTGGTCTGCAGAGAAATGTCAACCCCAGAGCACCCCCCAAAGCAATTAATCCAGGCTGCGCAGAAACCTGGATTAATCCTGCAATTAATTAATGCAATTAATCCTGCAATTAATCCTGCTGCGCCACCCACATTGCCCACGGAAATCCTCCCTGCCCACTCACTCCTCATCTGGCAAATTTGCCTGCTGAGTTGCTTTTTTTCCTTTTTCCAACCATCAGCTGTTCTGCTGTTCCAGGAAATTTAGATTAGCTAGAAAGCAGGAAATCGTTGGATTTCTTGCTTTATAGCTGATTTTTCGATCTTTGGCTCTTCTTTTAAGAAGAGCCGAACCTTGCCTTGGACTGAAGCAGTACGGATGGACCTAGCCGATGCAGTAAACACAGATCTTAAAGTGAATCTGTGATTCTGTGAGCAACTCAATCTGCCTACCTGCTTTGCCTGATTTTGGGTAAAAGTTGATCATATATATATATATATATATATATATGTTTTCTGAGGGTTTCGCGGGTATTTGTATGTGGATCTTTGGTTATTCGGGTTTTCTCCCACGTAGAATTGGAAGTATCTAGGCAACGTTTCGATGAAGTCTCATTCATCATCTTCAGGCTTGTTTCTTCAGCTCTGTGCTTCTCAGAGTAATGTGAGCTTGCAGCTGCTTCTTCCTTTTAACTGCTAGTGGGGGTGTGACTTGATTGGTTGGGGGTTTGGCTGTGTTCTGAATGGTAGGTGGGTTGGCTGTATTCTGATTGGCTGGGGGTGTGTTCTGTTTAGGTGGGGGCTTGGTTGTGC
>BLBF01000002.1:2083792-2133454 GCA_015471245.1 Laticauda colubrina | reverse complement strand
TGTGTGTGTGTGTGTGTGTGTGTGTGTGTGTGTTTGTGTGTTTGTGTGTGTGTGTGTGTGTGTGTGTGTATCTTTGGATGTGGATCATACAAATACCTGCGAAAAGCTCAGAAAACAAATATATATATATATATATATTTCTATAGTGTACTAATTTACAAAAGAACAGATGGCAAACTGGGACACACCATATACCAAAAGAAAACACACACCAACCGCTACCTCAATGCCCAATCCCACCACCACCCAGCAGAGATAAATTCCGTGGTGAAAAAACTAATTACCAGAACCAAACACCTGGCAGATAAGACACATATAAAGACTGAACTATGCACCCTGACTGAAGTATTGACAGCCAATAGCTTCCAAAGAAACAAAATCACCAACTTGATCCACAAAAACACACCAAGACATAACAGAGACCTAGAAGACCAACAGACCTATGGAACAGCTGTCTTGCCCTACATAAGAGGTACTACAGATAAAATCAGTAAGATACTACACAGGCATCACATCAAGAGTGCCTTCAAAACAGACAAAAAAATAGCAGCCATCCTTAGAAACCCCAAAGACAAAATTGACCTGGAAAACCAAGGCATATATGAAATTCCCTGCACATCATGCCCGGCCACATACATTGGACAGACCAATAGAAGAATAAGTACCCACCTAGATGAACACAAAAATGCAGTAAAAAAACTGGAAGACACCTCCTCACTCGTCCAACACATTAAAACCACAGGTCACAACATCAACTTCAATGGCACTAAAACCGTAGCCTCTATAGAAAACCCCAACCACAGAATCATCAGAGGAGCCATAGAGATTGAAAAAAGACCTGAAAGCATGAATAGAAGAGATGACTCCAGTAGACTGACAATCATTTGGAAGCCTGCACTCTCAAATAGAAAGATCTCCACACCAGAAAACAGACAAACACCTGAGCACAAACAGACTCCCTCTGATGCCTCCAACTCAAACACACCCCCACCAGGCTCCCAGGTGAAACCTAACTTCTTAATGGATAGCAGCCGTCCTTTCACACGAAGCCAAGCTGCACTGAAAGCCTCCAACACAAGAACAGAGTGTTTCCAGCCAATCAAAGCCACAAAACAGACAGAAGAAACCAGAAACACCAATCAATCAAACTCCAAGTCCAGTGAACACAGACCCAGGCTCCTAGCCAATCAGAATAGACCAGACTCGAATTTGAAACCAGAAGCTGTGAGACACATATCCATACAGAAGCCTGATGATGGCAGATGAGATTCTGCTGAAACGTTGCTACAACTTTAACAGCACTACAATGACGTAGGATAATACCCGAAGAAAGCTAAACAGCAGATATGTAAGTACCTGCCAACTCTCACAGTTCTGCCGGGAGTCTCACAATTTTTTGTCATTTCTCACGGTCTCACGACAAGGCTCCTCAATCTCACGCCGAATTTAAAATGCTTTTTTTTTTTTTTTTCCAAATTTTGGGGTCGGCTTATATGCGAGTATATACGGTAATCATTTTTCTTCGTGTGTCATTTTGAAAGGGGAGTAGGCCCTGGCAACGAGGCTAGTTTCCCAATAATCTTTGTAAGTTCAGCGCGGGAAAGCCATCGCAATCGTATAAACATGGTGAAAAGAGGTGGTGATTTTTCAATAGAAGAAAGAAAGCTGCAACTTCTTACAACAGGGAACACAAAAAAACATTTAAATAAACTGTTAATGACTTTCCTCGATGGAAAAGGGGTTTGTTTAATCTTGATCGGGAAAAAAAATAGAATCTCACTATTTTTTATAGAATCTCCAGATTTTTTTTCATGGGTCTCCAGATTTTCTTTTATCAGGGGTTGGCAGGTCTGCAATGTTTCAGCAGAATCTCATCTGCCATCATCAGGCTTCTGTATGGAGTTTGTATGTTGGTCAGGCTATCACAGGCATTGGTTTTAAATTTGAGGCTAGCCTATTGCTGTGCCAGGATGTTTTTTTCTACATCCTGATTGGTTGGGAGTTTTGGTCTGTGTTTATTGGACTTGGAGTTTGTTTGATTGGTGTTTCTGGTTTCTTCTGTCTGTTTTGTGGCTTTGATTGGCTGGCAACACTCTGCTCCTGCACTGTAGGCTTTCAGTGCAGCTTGGCTTCGTGTGAAAGGACAGCTATTATCTATTAGGAAGCTAGGTTTCATCTGGGTGCCTGGTGGGGGTGTGTTCGAGCTGGAGGTATCAGAGGGAGTCTGTTTGTGCCAAGGTGTTTGCCTGGCTTGTGGTGTGGAGATCTTTCTATTTGAGAGTGCAGGCTTCCAAATGATTGACAGTCTGGTGGAATCATCTCTTTTATTCATGCTTTCAGGTCTTTTTTCAATCTCTATGGCTTCTCTGATGATTCTGTGGCTGGAGTTTTCTATAACAGGCTCGGGGACCCCCAGCAAGGCAATGGGGGCATGGAGCCTGGGGAATGGAGGCAAGGTTGAAACCTGATAGACACTGTGGATGTGCAAGGTCCCAACAGAGCCTCACGTGAAGGGAAGAAGCAGTGCAACCTCCTGAAACACTGGTGCAACTACCCAACTGGAGCAGTAGAGTGGCAAGACAGGATGATAGATGATTAATGGATGCTTCCTTGAGGCTGTCTCATCACCCAGATGAGATTGGGCCATGTATGTTGGTTGGGCCTACAATGAACAGGGCATTTAATAAAGAGTTGTGTTTATGTTGACATGTGTGGATGATTGACTACATTGTTATTGATAATAAAGGGCCATAGGTGTGGCACCTGGGAGGGTGGACCACTATGCTTACACTGGAGGTTTATCTATCCCACAGCTATTACCCATTCCAAAGGTATCCCTGCCCATCCCACAGGTATCTCAACCCATCCCACTGCTATCTTAACCCATCCCACAAGCATGCAAAGGCTTAAACCATTTCTAAAAGTTTCCACCAAGACTTTATTAAAAAAAAGAAATGAAGCAAGTATGTGAATCAAAAATAGACTTTATTAACAAGAAACTACAAAACAAAAATGAGTCTCTGGCACTCCTCTTGGTCGCTCAGTCTCAGGGGTGAAGGGTCCAGGTGCTGTGGAGGTGGCTGGTGCTGGAATGCTTGTCATCAGCTCCTCCAGAAGCAGAAGCAGCAGAAGCCCCAGCCCCAGAAGATCGAGCCCGTGCTTCAGAAGCCCCAGCAGAACCAGAGGGAGGGCCAGGGGGCGGGATGGTAGCCCTGTCCCTCTTGCAAGGGCTGGCAGCAGATGCCTGAGGCTTGCTGTGCTTCCGCATGGTTGTGGGGTTGCTGGCTGGCAGGGAGGTGGCAGGAAGGCTGGCAGGGAGGCAGGCACCAAGGCTGGCAGGAAGGCTTGCAGGGAGGCAGCCACCAAGGCTGGCAGGCAGTCATGCACCAAGGCTGGCAGGAAGGCTGGTAGGGAGGCAGGCACCAAGGCTAGCAGGAAGGCTGGCAGGCAGGCAGCAAGCCTGGCAGGCAGACATGAACCAAGGCTTGCAGGAAGGCAGGCAGCATGGCTGGCAGGCAGACTGGCTGGCAGCAAGGCTGGCAGGCAGGCAGACAGCAAGGCTGGCAGGGAGGCTGGCAGCAAGGCTTGCAGCAAGGCTGGCAGCAAGGCTTGCAGCAGGGCTTGCAGGCAGGCATGCAGGCAGGGCATGCAAGGCTGTCAATCTGTCCGGCAGCAGGTCTTTCCTCTGAATGGTGACCTGCTTCCGAGCTGCTTCCCTTACATCCGCGGGCCTTACACAATTCATCCTCCCCGCATGCGCAATTAATGCTAGGCATCCGTTAGGCTTCCGCTGTGCATCCGCTGTGCATCCGCTAGGCTTTCGCTCTGCATCCGTTTTATCCGCTCGGCACCCGTTCAGCATCCACTGTATCCGTTCCGTGTCCACTTTGCTGAGGTCACCTGGAAGCCTTGCGTATGTGCCATCCGCTCCCATCCGCTTCCATCCACTGGGCTTCCCTTCCGCATCCACTTTCCATCTGACCTGCATCCTCCCCGCATCCATTCCTTTCCATGTTACCTGCTCCGGTGATGAAAATTTTTGCCCCTTCTGAGAGTGGATAACAACGGATGGAACATTTTTCTCATCCGTTGTGTCCTTTTTACTAACATTTTGCATCCGTTGGGTAGTGTGACAGGGCCTTTCGCTGTTTTATAACAGCGTTGGTTGTTGTGGATGACATTAAGATGACTTCAAAACAATTTGAATATGCATCCGCAACTATTAAAAACGTATTGGCCCTAGTTGGTCCCGCAAAATCAATATGGATTCAAGACCAAGGGTCTCGTGGGGTCTCCCAGTCCCATATGGGAGCTTGTGGTGGTGTGGGTCTAGCTCTCTGACACTTGTGGCATGTTTCAACCCAGCGTTCAATGTCCTTGTCAAAACCAGACCACCAGATATAGCTCCTGGCCAGGCTTTTCATTTTAACTATGTCTGAGTGGCCCTCATGTAACATGCCTAACACCTCTTCTGGTAGTTTGGATGGAATCACCACCCGATCTCCCCACAACAAACACCCCTTTTGTATTGACAATTCAGTTTGTCTAGTCCGAAAAGGTTTAAAGTTTTCAGTCTTTTGGCCTTCCGGCCAGCCTTTACCTACCCAAGTCAAAATGCGGGCAGTAAATGAGTCTTTTGCCGTGGCTCTGGCGACATCATCCACAGTCAATGGAAGTTCAGGGCAGGTTTCTAGTTGTAGGGTGGTGGTGGCTGGAGCCGGGTCATCCTCTAAGATTGGTAATGGTGTTCGGCTTAATGCATCTGCATGGGCGATTTATTTCCTGGGTCGATGCAGCAATGTGTATGAATAGGCGGCCAGGAATTCTGACCACCTAGTCATCCATGAGGATAGAATGTTCGGTGAGGGTTTATTCCCAGCCAAAATCCCAAGTAATGGTTTATGGTAAGTAACAATGGATAATGTTCTACCGTATAGGTATTCATGAAAGCATTTTACTCTGGCGACGATTGCCAGGGCTTCTCTGTCTAATTGGCAATAGTTGCATTCCGCTTTGGAGAGCGTTTTTGAATAAAAAGTGACAGGTGCCTCTCTCCCATCAGGTAATTGGTGGCTCAGGATAGCACCGACTCCGAATGGTGAGGCGTCGCAGGTGACCGTCAAGGGTAGAGTATTTCTAAACTGAATAAGAATGGTGTCTGAGGTTCACAAGTCTTTTATATTTTGAAAGGCTTTTTGTTCTTTGTGACCCCAAGTCCAGACAGTTTTTTTATCTAGCAAACAGTGCAATGGTTCTGCTATCGTTGCTTTGTGGGGGAGGAATACATTATAAAAATTGATCAGACCCAAGAATGCCTGTAAGTCCGTTTTATTTCTAGGTCTGGGTGCGTCTTTAATTGCTTTGACTTTTTTTTCTGTTGGGTGGATACCTTGTTCATCAATCAAATATCCGAAAAATTCAACGCGGTCAGTGGCCAGGCAGCATTTTTCTTTTTTAACTTTCAGGCCGGATTCTCTGAATTTCGTTAGCACTTCTAACTGGGTCTCGTTTTTTGCTGAAATTAGGACGTCATCAAAGTATGGAACGACCCCTTTTATTCCATTTAATAGGCATTCCATGAGGCTTTGGAAGACGCCTGGGGCAACACTCACTCCGAATTGAAGTCTGTTACATTTGAACGCCCCTCTATGCGTTAATATTGTTTGTGCCTCGGCCATTATAGGGTCTACTGGAAGTTGCTGATACGCCTGGGCCAAAACGAGTTTAGCAAAAAATTTTCCTCCCCCAAGTGAGTGCAGTAAGTGCTTCACAACTGGTACTGGGCATGCGCTTTGCTGTAGCACATGGTTCAGGGTAGCCTTGTAGTCTCCGCAGATGCGCACAGACCCATCTGATTTTATAGGTGTTATTATTGGTGTCTCCCACATGGTGTGGTCAATTGGTTCTATGACCCCTTGTGCAATCAATTTATTTAATTGTTGATCTATTTTGGGTTTTAGTGCAAAGGGGACCTGTCTGGCTTTATTCTTCTCGGTGCTATTTGGGGATCTAGGCTAAAGGATATTGGGGTTCCCCGGAACCTGCCTAGAGTTCCATCGAAGACGTCCTGGAGTTCATGTAGCAGGTTCTCTTCCCCCTATTCAGCTCACTCAGGTCATCCCGATGCCCAATGGCGGGAACCATTCGATGACCAGAAGGCTGGGACGGTCTCGGTCGACTATAGTCAATGGCAGGACTTCAGCGTGTTGTTTGTAAGTTACTTTGAAGTGCCCCAGACCTACCATGGGAATCCTATTTCCCTGGTAGTCTTTGAGAATTAATTTTTGTTTTTTGAGTTCGTTTTGTCTGATGTTTGGAATCAGACGTCTAATTGTGTTTCAAGACACCATTGATAGAAAAGATCCTGAGTCGACCTCCATCTCACAAGGGCTTCCTTCAATGGGCACTACAATTCTGACTTTTTTTCCGCTTTCCGTCTGTGCGCTTCCTATAGTGACAGTCTGATGTGTGTTTTCTTGGTTGCTGGTTCCCTTGCTGCGCTCCCATTTTCTGTCAGCTTGCCTCGAGTCAGTTCTTGGTAGGGAATTACCGTGTCTGCTAGGGCTACTGTTTCTTTGATTTTGGCAAACTCTTTCGATATGTCCCCTCTTTTTGCAAGCCCAACAGATGGTATCAAGGAACTTGCACTTGGCTCGGGGGTGGTTTCCTCCGTAACCAGCACATTCCCGCCAATTTTTCTTCCTTTTGCGCCTTTTTTGGTTTGCATAAAGGCAGTCGACCTCATTGTCATATTTATCAGTGTCTGATGACTCGTCTAGATCTTCGTGGTGTGTGTTTGTGGCAGCTTGCTTTCTTCCTCCACCTGAGATCTTTTCTTTTGGAAAGGTTGTCGTATCAGCACTGGCGTTCATCATCTTCATTGTGGCCGCTGATTTTTTTGCGGCTTCTGTGGCAGTTGCTTCCGCGATTGCCTCTGCCACCGTTATGTTAGGTCTGTTTAAGAGTTTGCTTTGAAGGGTAGAGTCCCTAAGACCTAACATGACACGATCTCTCATTGCCTCATCCATATTTTGGAATTCACAGGCTCCTCCAATATGGCACAGAGCTGCCATGAAATCAGCAATGGTTTCGTCTTCCCTCTGGTCTCTCTTATAAAATTCATGTCTCTTGATGAGGTTTGAGACAACCGGCGCATGGTGATCTTTCAGCATTTGGTTAAGCTCAGGCCAGGTCATCTGTTTCACATCTCTGGGCTTTGCCAATGCCTTCGCCATCTTAAATACGGCTGGCCCGCAATGTGTTAGGAAGACAGCCCTCTTTCGCTGATCGGAAATTTCTTCCATTTTGTTGCTCTCCAGAAACATCAGGAAACAATCAATATAAGACTCCCAATCTTCTTCATTGGGATTGAATGGTGCAGGCGGCACGTTATTACCAGCCATCTCATCTAGCATGGTCTTTCTCTCGCCGCGTGCTCGGTCTCCGCTTCAGGACGATCCCATCCTCGTCGCCAATGTTCCATCCGGAAAGAAGCGCATGAGACCAGGTTCCAACTAACAACTCTTTATTCAGTTAACAGCAACAGTAACAGAACATTGGCTCAAGCCACGGCAGCCCTTTTTATACAGGCTTGCCTGCCAGCTTGTAGCCAATGATAATAATTTAATCTTACCGCCTTTGAGCGGCTTCTTGGATTGGTTCCTAATGAACCAATCCACTACTGGCCTTTTTGGCCAATCAGAATTGACTACTTGGAACCTTCCAAGTTTTACAGAACACATTGAAAGAAAAGCCAGAAAGTCCACCTGCCTCTTGAAAAAAGCATTTTTGGAACAAACATGACTTGGATGACTGAGAATCTCCATAGATGGATGGAAAGCAACAAAGGAGAGAAGCAACTAGTTCTAGTTCTCCTAGAACTAAGGAGAAATTTCAGTCAAGATCACATGAAGGTTTAGTATTGCTTTGGAAAGCCATAGTAACACCACGGTTGGAATATTGTATCCAGGTCTGGTCATCACAATACAAAACAGATGTTGAAACTCTGGAAAGAGGAACAAGCAGGGGTGGGATTTAAATTTTTTAACAACTGGATCTGTGGACAGGGCTCGGTGGGTGTGATCATGTGACTGGGTGAGCATAGCTTCTTCTTCTTTTTTTTTTTTTGCAGCAATGCCCCCTGGGATTTTTGCCTCCATTTTGGGGTCACCTGGGCCTCAGGGAAGCCTCATGGGGTGTGTTTTTGTTCCCAGGAAGCTTACCTGGGGCCCAGGAAGGCAAAAAACAGAGCATGGGGGGGGCACAGCACCCCACCCTCACCCTACCCTCACCCCTCCACATGCCCCTTTTTGCCTCCTGGGCCTCAGGGAAGCCTCCTGGGTGAAGCAGTAAGACAGTGAGGGGAATTCCGGCACAGCTGATCATGAGAACAGCTGATCGTCAGGAAGGGGGAAAAAGAAATATCTTCAGGAGTGACTGGGTGGGGGAGAACGCAGCCAACGATGTTGGGCATGCATGATAAGGACTGGCTGGGTGGGCAGGGAAAGGGAGGGGTGGGTGGAGAGGGACGGGGCCAGCCAGGGGAATGATTTACTGGTTCTCTGAACTGTGCAGAATCATAACAACTGGTTGTGTAGAACCAGTCCAAACTGGTAGAATCCCACCCCTGTACTGGAGACTAAAACATATGAAGAACGGTTGCTGGAAATGGGTATGTCTAGTTTGATGAAAATAAGGACTGGGGTGAAATGATAGCAGTGTTCCCATGTATCAGGGGCTGCCACAAAGAAGAGGGAGTCAAGCTATTCTCCAAAAGACCTAAGGGCAAAACGAGAACTATCAGATGGAAACTAGTCAAGGAGAGAAGCAACCTAGAACTAAGGAGAAATTTCCTTACAGTGAGAACAATTAATCAGTGGAACAACTTGCTCCAAAAGTTGTGAATGCTCCAACACTTTTAAAAAAGAGACTGGATAACCATTTGTCTGAAATGATACAGGGTTTCCTGCCTGAGCAGGGGGTTGGATTAGAAGACCTCCAAAGTCCCTTCCAACTCTGTTATTCTGTTGTGTGGGAAAATAGAAAGCTTAATTATCCCATTGGAGATATAGCTGGTTGGCTTTCAGTGGAGCATTGCCTGCAATCCCAGGGCAAGGATGGAGGTGTGGTGATTTGTCATCTGAGATACTCAGCGGGCCTTCAGAGGGGCTGCTCCACAGATTATTGAGTGCAAGATCCTGTTTACATTTGTCTAATGACCATTCAAAGTTACAACAGCACTGGAAAAAAAGAGATCTATGACCATTTTTCACACTTATGACCATTGTAACATCCCCATGGTCATGTAATCAAAATTCAGATGCTTGGCAATGGGCTCATATTTGGGAAAATTGCAATATCCTTGGGTCATGTGACCCCCTCTTGTGACTTTCTGACAAGCAAAGTGATTGGGGAAGTCAGACTCACTTAACAACTGTGTTACTAATTTAAAAACGGCAGTGGTTCACTTAACCAATGTGGAAAATGAGGCAAAACTCAGTTGACAAATGTTTCAATTCACAACAGAAATTTTAGGCTCAACTATGTCCTAGGCTTAGGCCTACCTCTATTCTTGGTATTATCACCTTTTGTTTGTTTTTCTAAAACAAAATTAAGTGTGGTTTTTGGCAGGACTACATTATTCAACCCTTGCCTCAATATATAACAAGCAGAGGTGGTATTCAGCAGGTTCTGACCGGTTCTAGAGAACCGGTAGCGGAAATTTTGAGTAGTTTGGAGAACCGCAAAAAACACCTTCGACTGGGTCCACCCCCATCTATTCTCTACTTCCTGAGTCCTAGATGATTGGCTGGCTCTCCTTTTGTTGCCCTGCATAGGAGAATAGATCTGGAAAGCAAGTTAGTGGGGTACGGAGGGAATGGGGATTTTGCAGTAACCTTCTCTGGAGTGGAGTGGGACTAGAGATTTTGCAGTACCCATTTCCTGCCATGCCCACCAAGCTTAGAGAACCAGGAGTAAAAATTTTTGAATCCCACCATTTATAACAAAGGTATATCATCTCATTTTTTCTGCAAAACTATTGTTTACTGGACATGATGTGGTCTCCCTTTTTTAGTTATTCGAATTACACCATGCTGAATGATTTGTAAAAGTATTTCTCCAGTTCCATGAATGTTATTTTATTTTATTTTATTTTTCCCATTGGCACACACACCACAAAAAAACAAAAACAAACCCGCACTTGGAGATAATGACATACTGGCAACCTTCCATGATGAAACTCATCCTGCAGAGGCAGTGAGAACAGTTCCATTTTTCAGCCTTAGATCTTTTATCTGATCAAGCTATTCCTTAGAAGAAGAAAAAAAATGTGTTTATACCTGCAGGCAGAAATAATCAAACATTGTTCCCATAAGAGGAAACGATTGTCCAAACATTTACCAAGCTAAGTGTTTAGCTTCTTTCAGCACTGAGAAGCAATTTCCAGCAGTTCTAGGCAGTAGCGAATATATACAGTTAGGGATAGTTTTTGACTTACGACCACAATTGAGTCCAAAGTTTTTGTTGCTAAGTGAGACAGTTGTTAAATGAGTTTTGTCCCATTTTACAACCTTTATTACCAGGGATTTAACAAACTAACAGAGGTAGAAGGGATCTTGTAGGTCATCGAGTCCAGGGCTTGCCAACCTTTTGGACCTCAAGAACCACCAAACTCATAATTTTAAATCCTGGGGACCACTAACCGGTTCTGTGGATGTGGCCTAATTTTTGGGTGTGGGTTGGTGGTCATGTGATTGGCTGGGCATGGTTTGCATGTAAAAAAATTGCTAGCAAGCAAACTCACAAAATTAACTCACAACACATCATGTATGTAAATACTGAATATATATGTGTGTGTGTGTGTGTGTGTGTGTGTGTGTGTGTGTGTGCTGTTCAGCTTCCTTCGGGTATTACCCCACGTCATTGTAGTGCTTTTAAAGTTGTAGCAACGTTTCAGCAGAATCTCATCTGCCATCATCAGGCTTCTGTATTGAGTTTGTATGTGGGTCAGGGTCTCACAGCCATTGGTTTTAAATTTGATGATAGCCTATTATTGTGGCAGAATGTTTTTTTCTACATCCTGATTGGTTGGGAGTCTTGGTCTGTGTTTATTGGACTTGGAGTTTGTTTGATTGGTGTTTCTGGTTTCTTCTGTCTGTTTTGTGGCTTTGATTGGCTGGCAACACTCTGCTCCTGCATTGTAGGCTTTCAGTGCAGCTTGGCTTCATGTGAAAGGACAGCTATTGTCTATTAGGAAGCTAGGTTTCATCTGGGTGAATGCGTTTTAAATGCTTTGTTTCCATGCTGCATCCGCCAGGCATCCATTCTGCATCCGTTCCGTGTCCGTTCCGCTTCCTCCCTGCGTCCGAGCAGATGCGAGTTGCGCGGATGTGGAATGGATGCCTAGCGGATATAGTGGATGCGTAATGGATGCAGAACGGATGCCTAGCGGATGCCTAGCAGATGCAGAACAGACACATTGGATACATTTTCCACGCAAAAGTTTTGAGCAGCTCAAAACTTTCTGAGCGGATGAAACATCCATAAACAGATGCTGGATGGATAGAAAGGAAGCAAAACGGAGGCAGTGAGTAGAGAACGGATACATCGCGTTAACCAACGGATGGCAAGTTTTTTTGTCTGTTTTACATCCTCTTTGCATCCATTGGTGCAGTGTGACAGGGGCTTAAACAAATTATTTGTAACTCATGGTTTACCTGATTTGTTGGTATCTGACAATGGGCCACAACTAACAGAAATACAATTCGAGTAATACTTAGCCTCTTTAGGTATATGCCATGCACAAACCGCGCCGGCCCACCTGGCAGCGAATGGAAGTGCCGAGCAAATGGTCTGGTTCACAAAAGAAGGCCTTGAGAAAATGGACCATGGGGATGTCCAAGACAAGCTAAACTGCTTACTTACACTACAACACATCATTCCCAGTAGCACAACAAACAAAAGCCCAGCAGAATTATTAAGGGGGAAAAAACTCAGATCCCATTTATATAGGTTGCACCCCAATTATACTTGCGAGAAACCCCTCGACTCTTCCAGCCGAAACCGCACTTTTGAATCGGCGAGCTGGTCTATGCAAAGAATTTTACCGGGGACCCTCTTTGGCTTCCAGCCACGATCACACAAGTAACAGGCCCCCAGTCCTACCGACTAACCATGGACGATGGAAGAGAGTGGAAGCGGCACATAGACCAGCTTCATTCCCGCAACATCGAGCGCAAAACAACCATGCAAACTCAAATAATAAATTTCAATGAAAACAAAACCAAGGGGGGAGGAATACAAATAAATAAAAAAGGGTGTGAAAATGAACCATTAAAATCACAACCAGAAAATCTGACCAACCAAAAAGAGCACTTACGGTTAGATGAGACCATTGGAAGAAGTCCTGGTGAAAGGGAAGCCAACCTGGAGGGTGCCAGCCAGATCGGCTCAACTAGCCCGGTTGAACTGGGAGGGAGCGACAGAACCACTTCGACCAGCCTGAGAAACTCAGGCGGGAGCAGCAGTACTGACTCACCCTTCCAGGCGGTTCCATGGAGAAAAGCCGGAGAGACAATGATCCCAACCGAACCGCTTGAAGTCCAAGGCGAGAATGAGCCGTGTAGGTCAACTAGGACCAGAAAAAGCCCCACCTACTTGCGCGACTACGTCACTCACGTAGGACTGAATTAAAGGGGGAGAGGTGTTCTGTATAACTTGGAAGGTTCCAAGTAGTCAATTCTGATTGGCCAAAAAGGCCAGTAGTGGATTGGTTCATTAGGAACCAATCCAAGAAGCCTCTCAAAGGTGGCAAGGTTAAATTAATGTCATTGGCTACAAGCTGGCAGGCAAGCCTCTATATAAAGGGCTGCTGTGGCTTGAGCCAATGTTCCGTTACTGTTGCTGTTAACCGAATAGAGTTGTTAGTTGGAACCCAGTCTCACGTGCTTCTTTTCCGGATGGAACAGAATGCATTTTGCTTCTCATCCAATAAGCTTCTCCATCCGCTATGTCTTCTCCTACCTTCACGGGCTTTGAATAAAAGCTTGATTCCCTCTTCTTTATGGCAGTCCCTCAAATATTGGAAGACTGCTGTCATGTCACCCCTAGTTTTTCTTTTCATTAAACTTGACCTACTCAATTCCAACATCTATTCTTTTAGCCTTCAGTCCTCATGCTGGTTGGGAAATTCTGGGAGATGAAGTCCACACATCTTCAAGTTTCCCAAGTTAAAAAAAAAAACATCTCTACTAAGTTGAGGTTGCATTCTCAATATACGGGTGCTTGTTCAATCTCTTTTGCCTTAAAATATTCAAGAGAGAAATCAATTACAGGACTGAACCTCTTCAATATACCTATTTCCTCTTGTTAGTCACAAATCAGCCTGCAAAGAGAATCTCTTCAAGGTGACACAAAAGCCACCAAATGTGGTTTGAAGGATTTGTTGATGGGCTCTCCTCACTCTTTCCTGATGAGGTTGTCTGTCTTGCAAAGCCCACCCAAGGTCTTCTCTCAATGGGAACAATGGAATAGTACCAATGGGTCACTTCCCAGTTGCTATTAGAAGATCAGGTCACCTGAGTCAGCACTGTATTAGGAGAAAACCAGAATTCAGTTCAGAATAGAGCTGGAAAGGACCTTGAAGATTTAACAGATTAACAGAGTTGGAAGGGGCCATGTAGGTCATCCGGTCCAACCATCCTCCCCAAGCAGGAGACCCTGTATCATTTCTGAAAATATGCAGACCAAACTCTTCTTGAAAGTCTCCAGTGATGAAGCTCCCACAACCTCTGAAGACAACTTCTGCTCCATTGGTTCATTGTTCTCACTGACAGAAAATTTCTGGGTTGAATCTCTCCTTGATCAATTTCCATCCATTGTTCCTTGTTTAGCCTTTGGGTGCCTAGGAAAGTAGTTTGACCCCCTCCTCTCTGTGGTAGCCCCTCAAATATTGGAAGACTGCTATCACATCTCCCCTGGTCCTTTTCTCCACTAGACTAGCCTTGCCCAGTTTCTGTTCCTCATATGTTTGAAGATCTTCTAATCCAACTCCCTGCTCAAGCAGAGACCCTATACCATTTCAGACAAATGGTTCTCCAATATCTTTTTAAAAGCTTCCAGTGATGGAGCATCCACAACTTCTAAAGGCAAAACATTCCACTGGTGATTGTCCTCACAGTCAGGAAATTTCTCCTTAGTTCTAAATTGCTTCTCTCCTTGATCAGTTTCCAGCCTTCGCTTCTTGTCCGGCCCAGGGGTGGGCTTCAAAAATATCAGTAACTGTTTCTCTGCTTGGTTGCTACATGGGCATGGCCATGGTGGGTGTGGCCTAGTCAGCCTCCTGCACCATGGTGAGGTTTTTCTTGTGTCTCTGGGAGGATGAAAATGGCCTCCCCCAAACTCTGGAGGCCACCCCAAGGCCAGAAACAGGCCCATTTCCAGCTTTTGGAGCCTCTGAGAGGCCTGTTTTTCACCCTCCCTGAGCCTCTGTGTGGGCCCTACAATTACCTGGCATCCAAACTGGCCATCTGGGGACTCCTGGGAAGGGCGGAGTGGGGTGCGCGGGGACAGACAGAGATGGGATTTGCTGGTTCTCTGACTATAAAACTAGCTACCAGTTTGCCCAAACCAGAGAGAACCGGTAGCAGCCCACCCTGGTCCTGCCAATTTGGAGAATAGGTTGATCTCCTCTTCTTTGTGGCAGCCCCTCAACTACTGGAAATCAGCACAGGAGCTTGTGGAAATATTGACTTCTTTTCCAGATTAATTCAAAGTTCACTTTACTTACAGGAGCCCCAGTGAAACCTACAGGACCACTTAATTATGCCTACTTTAGTACCATTGATTGCAATGGGTCGCATCTAAGCATTATTGATCCTGGTTCCAGCTTTCTGTTAATTAATCAAATCATTCAGATTTATGCTCTGCCTTTTCATCGAAAGCATATGAGGCATGCAAAGCATCCCTCCTTCCATTTCCCCATGTATTGACAACTAGGTGATGGTACAGTAGTCCTTGATTTACATCCATCCATTTAGCTACTGTTCCAAGTTACAATGGCCCTGAAAAAGAGACTGTGCAGGCCTTGGTGTGCATGTGAATCACCTCTCCTGTGGGAACTGCATTGGTTGCCAATTTGCTTCCGAGTGCAATTCAAGCAGAGATTGTATTCAGCTGGTTCAGATCAGTTCTAGCATACAGGTAGCAGAAATTTTTAGCAGTTTGGAGAACTGGCAAATACCACCACCTTTTCCTGTCCTATATGCTCTTGTTTTTTAGCTCAGCTGATTTGCGTGGAAGAGCTGATTGCTGTGCTTCAGCTGAGCTAAAAAACAGCAAAGCTCATCAGTGTTGATACACTGGGAGGTCTTTGAGTCTTGTGCGCACATGCAAAACTGTCAGAACCGGTAACAAAAAAATTTGGAAACCCATCACTGAATTCAAGTGCTGGTTGTCACCTTTTTTTAATTAATATTTTTATTTTAAATACAAATAATACAAATATAATACATATAAATCTAAATAAAAAGGAAAAAAAGAAAAAATACAAATATCACACTTCCATTCCCAGAGACCATTTTTTTCTCATAATTCTTCTTCTATAACCATTATGGAGAACCTATGGCACACAAGCCCCAGCCAAATTTACCTGCACTGTACCTGTGTGCACCTCCCAGCTGATTTTCAGCCCATTTGAGGCCATTTTTTCTCTCTCTGAGGCTTCAGGGAAGCCTCTGCAGCCTTGGGAGGCTGAAAAACAGGCTGTCATCCTTCAAGATCTTCTACTATTGCCTTGCATCTTTTGGCTGTCATAAGAAATGGAGGGGGAAGGTGGGGATGAGTCTGGGAAGTGAGCTGGAGGTGTTACTTTTTTCTGTTGTGTAAATGAAGGGGGAGGGAAGCATATAATAGAGTTAGGTTTCTATTTCTCGCTTAGCTTTCTTTTCTCTGCGCAACTGCAATCCTTTATCAAAGTATGACAAGATCAACGGACAGAGGCCTCATCATCACCTAAAGATGCCCACATGATCATATTCACAATTTCTAATTGGAAGTTTCATCTGAACTATTGGGGGTGGGAACATTTACATCACTTTGTATATGTGATTTACATGCCTAATTTCTCAGATTCAGAATTCTTTGGTTGCTACCACTTCACTTTCAGTAAAAGATAACTTTTCTCTAACTTAAAGAGTCTGAGTATTTCTTTCTTGGATTTTGAATGGAGCACCAGCTGACATTATTCTGAATCTCACTCTACCAGCCCACCCGGAGGAAACACCCAATTTTCTTCCAAGGGGGCCTGAACATCATGTCATCTTCAACTAGTGACCAGGAAGATCTGGGAGCCATTGGAGGGCAAGATTCTTTGCTGGTACAGGAAGCCCTATCGTTAGCAGAGCTCAATCTGGAAGAGGATCCAGATGTGAAGCCCAGATGGTCAGTGGGGGTTGGCTGGAAAGATCCAGAGAAGGACACACACACCCCATATCACCACCACCCACCGGCATGGAAAAGAGGAGCCATGGCAATAGAGGGAAAAGAGAGAACTCTCACTGGATCAAGCCAGGAGACTCCTTAATGAAGCATTTGAACAACTCCAAGCTGCACAAAGGTATGAAGGGGAAGGGGGAGTAGCCCCAGCTAAAAGAAGCAGAGCAGCCCCCTCTCCCAGAAATCAACCTGATCCAGCAGCAGCCCCGGGGCTCTCAGCGGAAGGTTTAATTCCTAGAAGGCGTAGAGCTCCTAGGCTTCCTCTGTTAGAAGTAAGATACGGGGGAGATCCCAAAACCTTGGGATTTTTCCTAGCCCAAGTTTGGAGCTATATGGAAGAATACGGGGAGGATTTTCCCTCAGAAGCAGCCAAAGTGAGATGTGTTACCAGGGCTCTGGAGGGAACAGCTGCAAAGTGGATGGTGACCCTGCATAATGATAATGCCCCCAAGTTGATGAATTATAACCTGTTCATGACTGCACTGTGAGCTAGATTTGAGGACCCATTGGCAGAGCGCAACGCTCGGATCAGGATGAAGACCATAAATCAGGGGCGGAAGTCAGTGGCTGACTACACCCAAGAATTTAGACAGTTAGCAGGTCATATCCGAGGCTGGTCCCAGGAAGCCCTGATGGAAGCGTTTAAAGATGGATTAAATGAAGATGTGTACCAGAGATGCATTGCTAGAAGAGACCCAAATGACTTGCAGATGTGGTACTTGCTGGCAGAAGAGGTGGAAATTGATTTAACCCGAAGCAGATGGCGGGGAGGTTCTGGGTGGAGCAAGCCTTTCCCCCCCCACATCCTCAAGAGATCCCCAACCTCAGAGGGGAGGAGCAGCGGCAAGACCCAACCCCTCTGTCTGTTTTTGATGCGGGAAGGAAGGTCACCGGGCTGTGAACTGTAAAGTCAAGCTGGAAACAAAGGGGGCACCAAAAGAAGGGAAGAAACCTGAAAAATCCCTAGCGAAGCCTTGCGAAGTGGCACTAAAGTCGAAAGAGATGGCAGAGGTCACCCCTCCCATGGAAGAGGAGTCAGAAACCCCAATTACCCCTGAGGAGGGTGATTTCGACTCGGAAGACGACTTCCTGGTAAGTCCAAGCGAGGGCCCTATGACCATTCCGGTGAAGTTGAGGGTACCCAATTCAGGGGTCGAAGGGGAAATGCTAGCCCTGTTAGATTCTGGGTGCACAAGGTGTATAATCAACATGGAAGTAGTTGAGAAAATGGGCTTAAAACTAAAACCTTTAAGGATGCCCATTTCCTTTTGCCAATTAGATGGATCATGGGAGAGCATGATGAGACTCTGCACTTTATTGTGGTCCCTGAGATGGAGCAACCATTAATACTGGGACTGCCCTGGCTCCAGAAATGGAACCCCCAGGTTAACTGGAGAAAGGGGATGTTGCGCATATGTACCAAGCAGCAATCGGAAAAAAGAGGACATCTCAGCCGAAGCTTCAGATTCCGATTGAAATAGCTTCTACAGGTACCGAACCCGTGAAAGGGGAGGAGAAAATTCCAAAAGAGTATTGGGATTTAAAGAAAGTGTTCAGTGAGAAGGCCTCGGATGAGCTCCCGCCTCACCGGTTAACAGACAGTGCTATTGAAATTTTGCCTGGGGTGAAGCTCCCAAAACCGAAGTTGTACTCAATGACACCACGGGAATTAGAGGTGCTAAGATTGTTTATAGATAAAAATCTGGAACGTGGTTTCATCCAACCTGCTAGACCCTGAGTAGCGGCCCCAGTGTTGTTCCGGGAAAAGAAAGATGGCTCCAAATGCTTGGTGGTGGACTACAGAAATTTGAACGCCATTTCCGTGGAAAACATGTACCCCCTCCCTTTGATGAAGGACATGTTGGCCCACCTAGCAAAGGGGAAGATTTTCACGAAGTTGGATTTGAGAGAAGCATGCTACCGAATTCAAATTAAGGAAGGGAAAGTGGAAGTGGAAGACTGCTTTTAACTGCCCGATGGGTTGTTTCCAATTCAACGTTCTTCCTTTTGGTTTACAAGGGGCCCCAGCTGTATTCATGCAGATGATCAATCAGGTGTTACATGAACATTTATACAGGGGGGTTCTGGTTTATCTTGATGACATCCTTATCTACACGGAAACTCTGGATGAACATGTGAAACTGGTGCGGTCGGTTCTACAGAAACTGTGTGCCTCTAAGTTGTATGCTAAACTATCCTAGTGTGAATTCCATCAAGAGAAAATTGACTATTTGGGATATCGCATTTCATCTGAGGGCATAGAAATGGATCCAGAGAAAGTGTGTGCCGTATTGGAATGGGCTCTACCACGTACCAGAGAACAACTTCAAAGCTTCTTGGGGTTTGCAAACTTTTACCAGCAATTTATTCTGACTTTTGCTAAGATAGCAATGCCCATCACAAATCTCTTAAAAAGAAAAGGGGAGGTGAAGCCAAGGCCGAGCAAGCCATTGGAGTGGTCCATGGAGTGCCAAGCAGCTTTTGAAAAGCTAAAAGGTCTGTTTGCTGCAGAACCAGTGCTAAAGCACCCGGATATGAAAGCTCCTTTTGTGATCCAAGCCGATGTGAGTGATGTGGCCATTGGAGCAGTGTTACTTCAAATCAACGAGAAAGGGACCTTACAGCCTTGTGCGTATACCTCCCGTAAGCTCTCTGAAACCGAGAGAAGGTGGGCCATCTGGGAAAAAAAAGCTTTTGCAGTTCGTTGGGCCTTGCTGACCTGGAGACATTTCCTGGAAGGAGCAAAACATCCATTTGAGGTATGGACTGATCATAAAAATTTTGAAGCCTTAAAAACGCCTCAGAAGCTATCCCCTAAACAAGTTTGCTGGGCCCAGTATTTCAAGCAGTTCAATTTCTCACTGAAGTACATTCCAGGGGGGAAGAACTTCATGGCAGATGCTCTCTCTAGACTACCCCAATATAATAGTATTCGCCAGGAAGTCATAAGTCCAATTGTTTCTACCAAACATCTCACCACCCCAGAGATCACCAGAGCTCAAAAGAAGAAACAAGAAGTGGATTTATCGAATGACCTAACCGAACAACTAAAAGAAGCTTTAAAACTTTATGATTGGTTCCTGGCTCATTTGAATGACTATACAGTTAGAGATGGTTTGGCTTGGGTGGGGACCAAGTTGTGTGTACCATAGGTGCTGAGGAGCCAAATACTACAACAAGCTCATGATTCTAAAGCAGCTGGTCACTTTGGATTTGTGAAAATCTTATACCTGGTTAAGCGGCAATTCTGGTGGCCTACTTTGAAGAAGGACATTGAAGCTTATGTAGCTAGCTGTCCAATTTGTGCTTTGGCAAAGAGACCTCCTGGTAAGCCAGTAGGATTGTTACAAAATGTAGCTAAACCAACAGCCCCCTGGAAGGAAATCGCTATGGACTTTATAGTAGAATTACCCGAAAGCAGTGGAAACATGGTTATTTGGGTGGTAACCGATTTGTTTTCCAAACAAGTACATTGAATACCTTGTTCCAAGATTCCATCTGCAAAGACGTTGCTAAACTGTTTATTTCACATATCGATAGGTTACATGGTGTTCCGGAATGCATAATCTCTGACAGCAGGATCAAGATTACCTCAAATTTTTGAAAGAGTTCCTGAAGTTGATAGGCTCCGCCCAGGTTTTAAGCTCCGCCCACCACCCTCAAACCAATGGGGCCTGTGAGAGGACTAACGCAGTGTTAGAATAGTATCTTAGATGTTACATAAATTATCAACAAGATAACTGGTCTGACTTACTACCATTTGCCAAAGTGGCATATAACAACTCCGTACACAGTAGTACTGGATTTACTCCATTTAAAGTAGCTTCAGGACAAGATTTTGTACCCATACCTGAACTTCCTCGTGAAAGGCCTAACATCCATTCGTTGGATGAATGGATAACTCAACTCCAACTTAACTGGCCAGTAACACGTAAAGCATTATATGAGGCCCATCAAGCTCATAAGAAGTTTGCAGACAAGAAAAGATCTCCACAGAAATTATATAAAGTGGGCGACAAAGTTTTCCTGTCCACTAGATACCTGAAAACTACTCAAAAGTCAAAGAAACTTGGTCCTAAATATGTTGGTCCTTTCACGATTGAACGGATTATAAACCCTGTAACAGTCCAGCTGAACTTAACGAAAACTCTTCGATGAATTCACCCGGTTTTCCATGTTAGTTTGTTAAAACCTGAACATACTTTTGATTTAAGACCCATCCAGGCTGACCCTCCCATACCAATACTGATTGAAGGTGAACAACATTTTGAAGTTAAAGAAATTCTGGACTCTCGCAAATGGAGGGGTCGGCTCCAGTATCTTGTAGTCTGAAAACATTTCCCTTCTTCACAAGCCGAATGGATTAACGAAACCGATGATAAAGCCCCTAAGTTGATCAAAGCATTTCGTTCCAAGTATCCTGATAAGCCCTAGGAGTGTATTCCTTTGTAATTGACTAATGATTAATTATTGTCTTTATATTTTTCTCCTCTCTCTCTTCTAGGACTGACGGTTTTCCTTTTTCTAGGAGGGCCGAATGTCAGCCTTCAAGCCTTGCATCTTTCGGCTGTCATAAGAAATGGGGGGGGGGGGGGGAGGCAATGAGTCTGGGAAGTGAGCTGGAGGTGTTACATTTTTCTGTTGTGTAAATGGGGGGGGAGCATATATCAGAGTTAGGTTTCTATTTCTCGCTTAGCTTTCTTTTCTCTGCACAACTGCAATCCATTATCAAAGTATGCCAAGGTCAATGGACAGAGGCCTCATCATCACCTGAAGATGCCCACATGATCATATTTACAATTTCTAATTGGAAGTTTCATCTGAACTATTGGGGGTGGGAATATTTCCATCATTTTGTATATGCGATTTAAGCGCCTAATTTCTCAGATTCAGAATTCTTTGGTTGCTACCACTTCACTTTCAGTGAAAGATAATTTTTCTCTAACTTAAAGAGTCTAAGTATTCCTTTCTTGGATTTTGAATGGAGCACCGGCTGACACAGGTCTTCCTTAAATACTGGAAGTGATGCAACGGGCCTGTTTTTTGACCTCCCAAGGCTGTAGAGACTTCCCTTGAGCCCCTGGGAGGGCGAAAACTGCCTCAAATGGGCTGAAAATCAGCTGGGAGGCATGTGCATGGGCAGTGCAGGTAAGGGAGGTATTCCATGCACATACGTAGGTGGTGTGGGGTGCATTGCATTGTGGCTACTGGCTCGCGTGTGTGTTTTCGGCACATCACAACAAAAAGATTTGCCATCATTGCTTTATAACAATTAAAAGATTTACTATGTATTCCAATTGTGCCCTTATCCTTCAAAACAATATATATTCTTGAGTAGGTTTATTCCCTTTGCCTTCCACCAACACTATTTTTATAAAATCCCCCCATATTTCATTAAAATTGTTTGCTTAATCATCCCTTTTTAAAATTCAATTGCTGTTGTTAATTTATCATTTGTTGCCATACTTCAAATTTCATTATACCACTCATTTCTTTGAATATCCCAATTTTGTCCCCAATATTTAGCCATCACCAATCTAGCTGCCATTATCAAATGTACAATCACTTCATTTTTTTGTTTCATTTATATCCCATCTTTCCACCAGCAACAGTCATGCAATTCTCAGTGCAATATCTAAATTTACTTTGAGAAGTGCATTAATTTCTTTATGCACTATGTCCAGAGGTGGTATTCAGCAGGTTCTGACCAGTTTTGGAGAACTGGTAGCGGAAATTTTGAGCAGTTCAGAGAACCAGCAAATCCCACCTCTGACTGGCCCCGCCCCCATCTATTCTCTGCCTCCCGAGTCCCAGATGATTGGCTGGGTCTTCTTTGGTTGCCCTGCACAGGAGAACGGAGCTGGAAAGTAGGCTAGTGGGGTGGGGAGGGAATGGAGATTTTACAGCATCCTTACCCTGCCATGCCCACAGAACTGGTAGTAAAAAAAATGAATCCCACAACTGAACATGTCCAATATGTTTTGTGCACTATCCCACCACATATGTTTATATGTTCCAACTTATTTCTTGCACCTCCAACAAATATTTGTATATTTGATTTAATTTATGTGGTGGTTGGTACAACCTTCATATCACTTTATATCCATTTTCCTTCACTCTAACTGACATATTCTTATATACTCTTCTATTCCAAATATTTTTCCAATCATTATCATTTATTTTTTCCTAAATCTGATTCCCAAATTAATTTTAAACCTTTTGCCTTTAAAGATTGTCACCTTTAAAGCCCTTCATGGCTTGATCTGAGGGACCATCTTTTGCCAGTCATATCTACCTGATCCACTAGAGCAGGGAGGAAAAGAATGTTGTGTGTCCCATCCCCAAGGGAAATATACCTGGTGGGACCCAGAAGAAGGGCCTTCTCCATGGTGGCTCCCTCTCTCTCGAACATCATCCTTCCAGAGATTAGAATGTCCCCCACTCTGGCACTCTTCCAGAAGGCACTGAAGACCTGGTTCTGCCAGCGGGCCTGGGGAACCCAGAGCGGGAGGGAGCCCATTAAATGGCTCATGTGAGGTGTTGTTGCCAGGGTGAGGGGCTGATTTTATAATATTAATTTTTTATATGACCTTTTCTTAGTTTTATTGTTTGATATTCTTTTATATTTTATATTTTTATATTCTGTAAGCCATCTCGAGTCGCCATGAGAGAATAGGAGGCAATATAAATTTCCTAAAATAAAGTTATAAATTCTATTCTATTCCTTAGAGGTCCTCAACTCCAACCCCCTGCTTAGGCAGGAAATCTTTTAACCATTTCAGACAAATGTTTGCCCAATCTCTGAAAAAGAAGAAATTGTTCTTCTTTGTTGTTGAAAAGGGCCTTGTCTAAATGGATTTCTGCAGGAAGAGCTTGCTTGCCTTTTTTTATATAAAAAAAAAAGGTCCTCCCTTAATGATGCTTGGCTTAGTGACTGCTTGAAGTTACAAAGGATCCCTTCAGTTACTTATGACCTGTTGTAATATATGACTTTGCACTGCAGAAAAACAAATAGCAATAGCACTTAGACTTATGTAACGCTTCTCGTTTTTTTACAGCTCTCTCTAAATGATTTTACAGAGTCAGCCTATGGCCCCCAACAATCTGGGTCCTCATTTTTCCAACCTCGGAAGGATGGAAGGATGAGTCAACCTTGAGCCGGTAGAAATCGAACTGCTGGCAATTGGCAGCCAGCAGAATTTGCCTGCAATACAATGTTCTAACCACTGCACCACCACAGTTCTTAAGGCTTTGTTTGCTTGGTCAGTAAAGCAATTCCAGAAGCTAAAATTGCTTTAGTTTATTTAACTAAAGTGTCCCATATGGGTGATCCAAGAATGTCCCACATTTACTTTCCATCTTGTAACAAACGGAAACCCACCGATTTATATTAAACAAAAGTTTGTTGTCTCTGCTTACCTAATTAGTCATGACTTCAGGGTCTCCAGTCTTCATCGGACTTTATTTTTTCAAAAATCCTTTTCATTTAAAAGGGGGGGGGGGTTTGAAGGAATTCATGCTGCAAAGAGAACCACCAATCTTAAGCTTCTTATGTATTTCCAACTACACCTCTGGGCCTCCTGCGATCTTCATATGAACTCTTCAAAAATAATCATGTGGATGGTTGTAGCTCAGTTGCTTTAGTTGCAAATAGTACCATTTGCTTCTTGCCTACAAGGAAACTTCAGAGTAGCAGTAAAGTATCATGGAAGATTGCATGGATGGGGAAAACTAACATCCACCAACTGTTCACCTTCTAATAGAAAAAAACACCAGAATAACAAAGTTGGAAGGGACCTTGGCAGTGGTGGTATGCTACCAGTTTGGCCTGGTTCGGTCAAGCCGGTAGTGACAATGAGCAGCAAAGACCAAACCAGTTCTCTCTGCCACTCACTGGCGAGCCCACCTGCCAGTCCGGGTTCCCATACTCACTTTTATCCTCTGAATTTGAAGTGCAGCTGCTTTGTGTGGCACAGAAGAGTGCCATGTGGCAGCTGCTGAAGCGACTGGCAGAGTGCAGGAGGTGAGTTGGAATTCCTCTGCACCTGCGCAAAATGCATGTTTGGTGCCCACCTAGAAGCCCACCAAGCCACACCCACCGAACTGGTGGTAAAAGTTTTTGAATCCCACCACTGGACCTTGGAGGTCTTCTATTTCAACCCTCTGTTTGAGCATTCCAGACAAATGGCTGTCTGAGCTCTTCTTTCTGGGGGCAAGTCATTCCACTGATTTATGGTCCTCAGTCAAGAAATTTCTCCTTAGTTCTAGGTTGCTTCTCTCCATGGTTAGTTTTCATCCATTGCTTCTTATTCTGTCTGCCTTCAGTTGCTTTGAAGAACAGGTTGACCTATTCTAGAAAAGTAGAGTCAGGTTGGGTTGTAATAAATTTCAGATAAATAAATGAATACCAAAAGAAGAAAATATTTGTAGCTCAGGGTTGAACTGAACAACTTTGAATTGTTAACTAGGGCATACAAAACCTTTGCCAAACCAATTCTCAAATACAGCTCATCCACCTGGAACTCACACTGTATGTTGGACATTAACACAATTGAGCGGGTTCAGAGGTATTTATCGAGAAGAGTACTCCTCTCCTCCACTCACTATCGAATTCCCTATGCCTCCAGGCTCCAAATTCTGGGCCTGGACAATCTGGAACTACACCACCTGCAGTCCGATCTAAGCATAATACACAAAATTGTCTGTTACAATTGTCTTACCTGTCATTGACTTCTTCAGTCTCAATCACAATAATACACAGGCAAACAACTGATACAAACTCAAAGTAAACTGTTCCAAACTCAATTGCAGAAAATACAACTTCAGCAACAGAATGGTCAATGCCTGGAACGTCTTACTCAACTCCATTGTTATAGCCTCAACTCCTCACAACTTCAATCTCAAACTGTCTACTGAGGACCTCACCCCCATTCCTAAAAGGTCCTCAAAGCATAAGAGCACACCAGAGTGCCTACTGTCCCTGTCTTACTGTCCCCATTTATTTGTATTTATTCCCTTTGTTCTTGTTTATGTTTATACTTATACTTGTTATCTTGTACATATTTGACTAACAAATAAATAAATAAACTATGAGCTCTTTGGTATTCTTTGAACTTGGTTGTTTCCTTTTACTGATGCTTCCTAGTTGGGGAATCAAACATCTATGAGAAAACAACCCAGCTCAGAGAGCATCAAGGACCTCACAAAAATGGATATTTGCTCAAGGATCATACCTTCCTACAAGCCATGTTGTCACTCCTATGCTCTCAGAATTTGAGATCTGCCTACAATTGCAGTGGAACATGTTATGATGCACCGAAGTGTTGGGAAGCACCTAGCCTAGCAGCAATGAAGGGGTTAAGCAAGGATCTAGCCTGGAATCACTGCAGAACCATAAAGGGGCTAGATCCAAGCCCTTCTTCCTTGGAACTTTATCAAATTGTTCCCAGGATTAGCTGCCAGTGTTGGGAGATTCCTGTATGACAGGCAGAACACAATAAAGTTGTCAGCTCAAACTTTGCATGGCTGTTCTGACCAAAGCTTCCTGAGACCATAATTAAGTACACACTTAGTCCAAACACTCTTTTTATTTCAATGCTTAGAATTATGTTCATTCCCAGCCCGTAATGAATCCCAAACAGTCCCTTGAGATAAGAACCCACCTTTATCTCCTTTGAATTGCTGTCAACCACTAAAGTGCCAAATTAACTGTAAAAACCAACCGAGGTACAAAGTCCACACACAGCTTCAAGGTTTATACTGAACAGAGCAAAAGACTTTGCTTCCTGCAAAGGTTTCCCTGACTTTGCACTTCCTTTATACCGAATGGGAGGGGCAATCACCTCCAAGCCTAACTCCTGAGTCATCCCTTTTGTCTTAACTGTTCTTGCTTTCTGGCAGCTCTGTGCATACACACACTGGGAACAGGTTCCCCTTGTTCCTCTGCCTCACTGATGCCAGATGCTGGAGGCTCCGGACACAGCACATAACTCCCAGATGGTCCTGGCCCCATCTCTCCCCAGATTCCTGGACAGGTCCCCTTTTTTCCCCACTGTCCAATTCCCCTGCGATCTGCACAGCCTGTCAGTGAACCACAACAGTTGGGTCTGCTTATTCGTACCCAACACCTAGTTTTAACTTCAGCATCTTATGTGAATTTATTCCGAGGCACTGCAGATGAAAAGGGGTGTCAACCTGACATGCTTTGAGAACTCTACCATGGAAGAGAAAACATAAATAGATGAATGAACATCCGGAAAGAGAAAAGACAGGAACAATAACTTCAAACTCCTGAATGAAAGCCTCTCAAAAAGCAGCAATACCGTCTATGAACTGTAGCTGTCAGGTTTGAAAGCACAAAAGACCTGCTATCAAAGCCACTCTTTCTAGCCTGGTTTGAATAGCTGGAATCATATGCTTGTCGCTTTACAACACTACAATGGGATGATCAAAATATTCCTAGGGAGGCAAGTTTGTCTCCGTACCATTTCAAAATGATGGTGGTCAGAACCTGAGAAGTGGAGAGATCGAATAAGAATGAACCAATTTTTGACTTGACCTTGAGCCACACATGCATCAGGTGACTCTCCTTTCTTGCATTCATCAGAGGATTGAAAGGAACTCCTTTTAATGACACTGCCACCATTTCAGCTTGCTGCAAGATCCTTTTTCATTGTTTACTTTTTCTCCCTGGTGGCCTCCTTTAAGTGTTTTCTATCACAACCAAACAAAACCCTTTTGCTCTGAGCTATGGAGGATCAGAATGACACAAAGAGACCAAAAAAAAAAAAAAATGACTCAGGTTACAGCCAAAGAGAGGTCAGTAAGAAAGCTGACATAAACCATTAGGGCAGCCTGGATAACTATTAGAAGGCCATGCCAAAGGGAGCTTGACATCTACAAAGCCTTTGTGGATAGTCATCTCGTTTTGGGCAAGGTTAAAGTGGTTAGAAGGTTTCAGATATCCATCATAGCACTACCAGGTAGAAAGGGCCCTCCCATTATACTGATAGTGGAGAGAAAAGTAAAATTCTACATTTAGAAAAACCAAATGCATAAATATAGATTTAACAGATTTACAGAGTTGGAAGGGATCTTGTAGGTCATCTAGTCCAACCCCCTGCCCAAGCAGGGGACCCTATACCATTTCTGACAGATGGCAGTCCAGTCTCTTCTTGAAAGCCTCCAGTGGTAGGTACAATAGGTGGCATCTGGCTCAACCAGTAGTAACTGTGAGAGGGACCTAGGAATCCTTATAGACAATTATTTAAATATGAACCAGCACTGTGCTGCAGCTTCCAAAAAAGCCAAAGCAATTCTAGGCTTTATCAATAGAAGGATAGAATCAAGATCATGTGAGGTCTTAATCCCACTTTATAATGTCTTGATAAGACCACACTCAAAATGCTGCATCCAATTTTGGTTGCCATGATGTAAAAAAAGATGCCATAGAAGAGGGAAAAAACAGTAGCAATCTACAACATACAATGTAATGACTGGATCCAATTTTGGTCACCATGATATAAAAGAGGATGTTGACATTCTAGAAAGAATAGGAAGAAGAGCAACAAAGATATTAGGAAACTGGTGGATAAAATATATGATACATGGTTGCAGGAATTGAGTGGTGTAGCGGCTTAGAGGTGGAGCTCTTGCCTCACAATCAGAAGGCTGTGAGTTTGTTCCTAGATAGAGGCAAATATTTCTCTCTCTGGGCACAATTAGAATATATCTGCTGAACAAAACTACTCATTGGCAACAAGAAGGGCATTTGGCCATTAAAAAACGCTGCTAGCTCCATTCAGTTGCCAAGAGCCAACATCGCAAGAGATTATGGGGTCATTAAAAGTAGGTGGTGATGATGGTTTCAGGAATTAAGCCCATGTCACACTGAACCAACGGATGCAAAGAGGATGTAAAACAGACAAAAAACCTTGCCATCCGTTCGAAAACACGATGTACTCACTGCCTCCATTTTGCTTCCTCTCTATCCGTCCAGCATCTGTTTATTGATGTTTCATCTGCTCCGAAAGTTTTGGGCTGCCCAAAACTTTTGCGCGGAAAATGTATCCAGTTCGTCCATTCTGCATCTACTACGCATCCGCTACACATCCGTTACGCATCCGTTACGCATCCGCTATATCCGCTAGGCATCCGCTGGGCATTCGCGCAACTCGCATCCGCCCGGACGCAGGGAGGAAGCGTAATGGACGCAGAACGGATGCAGAATGGATGCAGAACGGATGCAGCACAGAAACAAAGCATGAAAAAAAAAAAACGTTCGCAGAGGGGACCTATCTCGGATATTAAGGATGTCTAGAGGATGCCTAGAGGATGCCTAGAGGATGCCTAGAGGATGCAAAGGGACACCTATACTGCCTATAAAAAGGGGGAGCAACTCGCCTGCATTTCACTTTCAGAACAGTAGCCAAGCTGTGCAGATCTCTGCAGCCTTCATCTGACTCTTCCTCTTCCAATGCATCCAGTCATGTCCACCGTGGATCGTAACAAAGTCCTTTCAGCAGCCACCATCCTTCTACAACAGTGCAAAACCATCTACAGGCTCTGTGAACTCTACTACGGGAAGAAAAGGAGGCACCCAAAAAAAGTCTGGGTCCAAAGATGGTTCACCAGAAGAGCAGAGGACGGACTGGACAACAAGCTGATGGTGGAGTTCAGGAGCGAAGACACTCGGGCATTCCAGAACTTCATGAGGATGCCTCCAGCCATGTTTGACGAAGTTATGCAGCGGCTGACACCCAGGTTGACCAAGGCAAACACCACCTTCTGGCCCAGCCTGGAACCTGGGCTCAAGGTGGCACTCACTCTGCGCCACCTGGCCTCAGGGACCACCTACAGGAGCATGCAGTACGGCTGGAGGGTGCCACCCAACACCATCAGCATTGTGGTCAGAGAAGTGGTGCAGGCCATCATTGAAGAATACAAGGAGGAGCTCCTTCAGTACCCCTCCACTGAAGAAGGATGGAAGAAAGTTGCAGAGCAGTGTATCAGAAGTGGAACTTCCCCACACCGTTGGAGCCATAGATGGCAAGCACATGGCCTGCAAAGCTCCAGCCAAGTCGGGGTCCACTTATCACAACTACAAGGGCTTCTTCAGCATCATCCTCTTCGCCATGGTCGATGCTGACTACAAGTTCATGTACATCGATGCTTCAGGCAACGGCTCATCTTCAGATGCCCAGGTATACAACGACAGTCACCTCAAGGAGGGGCTGGAAGGCAACCTCATGGTGGGCTTCCCAGAATCAGACCCACTGCCCAACGACAAGCAAGATGTGCCCTACTTCATCGTGGGGGATGACGCCTTCTCCCTCACAACCTACCTAATGAAGCCCCACACCTCCAAATACCTCACCTGTGAAGAAAGGATCTTCAACTACAGGCTGTCCAGGGCAAGGCGGGTGGTGGAGAACGCCTTTGGCATCCTGGCCAACAGGTTCCAGGTACTTCTCACCAACATGCAGCATAGCCCAGAGACCATGAGGAGGATCGTGGAAGCTTGCTGCATCTTGCACAATCTCATGCGCACCCGGTACCCAGTGTTGCAGAACAGGGTCGTGGACCTCCAACAAGGCAATGGGGACATGGAGCCTGGGGAATGGAGACAAGGGCAAAACCTGATCGACACTGAGGATGTGCAAGGCCCCAACAGAGCTTGATGTGAGGCAAAGAAGCAGCGCAACCTCCTGAAACACTGGTGCAACTCCCCAGTTGGAGCAGTGGAGTGGCAAGACAGGATGGTAAATGCTTAATGGATGCTTCCTGCAGCCTGTCTCATCACACGGATGAGATTGGGCCATGTATGTTTGGTTGGCCTACAATGAACAGGGCGTTTAATAAAGAGTTGTGTTTATGTTGACATGTGTGGATGATTGATTATATCGTTATTGATAATAAAGAGCCATATATGTGGCAGCTGGGAGGGTAGACCATACAGTCCCACTATGCTTGCACTGGAGGTTTATCTATCCCACTGCTATCCTTACCCATCCCACAGCTATTACCCATCCCACAGGTATCCTAACCCATCCATCCCAAAGCTATCCTTACCCATCCCACAAGCAAGCAAAGGCTTACACCATTTCTAAAAGTTTCCACCAAGACTTTATTAAAAAAAAGAAATAAAACAAGTGTGTGAATCATAAATAGACTTTATTAACAACAACCTGTAAGACAAAAATGAGTCTCTGGCACTCCTCTTGGTCGCTCAGTCTCAGGGGTGAAGGGTGCAGGTGCTGTGGAGGTGGCTGGTGCTGGAGTGCTTTTCATCAGCTCCTCCAGAAGCAGAAGCAGCAGAAGCCCCAGCCCCAGAAGAGTGAGCCCGTGCTGCAGAAGCCCCAGCAGAACCAGAGTGAGGGCCAGGGGGTGGGATGGTAGCCCTGTCCCTCTTGCAAGGGCTGGCAGCAGATGGCTGAGGCTTGCTGTGCTTCCGCATGGTTGTGGGGTTGCTGGCTGGCAGGGAGACTGGCAGGAACCAAGGCTGGCAGGAAGGCTGACAGGAAGGCTTGCAGGAAGGCTGGCAGGGAGGCAAGCACCAAGGCTGGCAGGAAGGCTGGCAGGAAGGCTGGCACCAAGGCTGGCACCAAGGCTGGCACCAAGGCTTGCAGGCAGGCTGGCACCAAGGCTGGCATCAAGGCTGGCACCAAGGCTGGCAGCAAGGCTGGCAGCAAGGCTTGCAGGCAGACATGCAGGCAGGGCAGGCAAGGCAGCCAATCCGTCCGGCAGCAGGTCTTTCCTCTGAATGGCGACCTGCTTCCGAGATGCTTCCATTATATCTGCGGGGCTGACGCAATGCATCCTCCCCGCATGCGCAATTAACACCAGGCATCCATTAGGTTTCCGCTGTGCATCCGCTGTGCATCCACTGCACATCTGCTTCATCCGTTCGGCGTCCGCTCTGCATCCGCTCTTTCCTTTCCACATCCGCTTTGCTGAGACCTCCCGGAAGCCCTGCGGATGTGCCATCCGCTCCCATCTGCTTCCATCCGCTAGGCTTCCGTTCCACATCCGCTTTGCATCCACCTGCGTCCTCCATGCGTCCATGTTATCCGCTCCAGTTATGCAAATTTTTGCCCCTTTTGAGAGCGGATAACAACGGATGGAACATTTTGCTCATCCGCTGTGTCCTTTTTGCATCCGTTGGGCAGTGTGACATGGGCTTTATTTAGGTTTAATGAAAAGAAGGACTATGATAGTAATGCTCCAATATCTGATAGTAATGCTATCATGCTAGCATTGTTAATGCTAACAATGACATGATAGTAATCTAAGGGGCTGCCACAAAGAAGAGAGGGGCAACTTATTACCCAAAGGACCCAGAAGGCAGGTCAAGAAGCAATGGGTGGAGATTAATCAAGAAAAGAAGCAACCTAGATATAAGGAGAAATTCCCTGACAGTGAGAACAATCAATTAGCTTGCCTTAGAAGTTATGGGTGCTCCATCACTGGAGGTTTTTAAGAAGAGATTTGTCTGAAATAGAAGATCCCCAAAATTCTTTCCAGCACTCTTATTCTAATTGTGCAAGCTTCACTTTTCCTTCATCTTGTCCTATGATTATATTATGCTTATTGTATTATATTATTTGTGAGAACAATCAACCAATTATGTTGTATTATTATATTGTGAGAGCAATCAACCAGTGGAACAGAAGTAGCCGTCAGAAGTTGTGGGAGCTTCATCACTGAACACTTTCAAGAAGAGACCAGACTGCCACCTGTCAGAAATGATTGGGCAGGAGGTTGAATTAGATGATCTACAAGGTCCTTTCCAACTCTGTTAATCTGTTAAGTCTATATGTGCTGAAAAGCACTCTGTCCAAGAGCAAAATTCATACACTCTATGGGATAGAAATAAAATACATGAAATATTGCCTTTCTTTCTCCATTGGCCAGCCAGGCTGCAATAGGCAGAGCTCGGACACTTTTGAACTAAATAAAATTAACCTTGCAGGTTGCCAACTCAGATAGATATTCAATTGGGCCCAAGGGGCCACTCCTTCTCCCCTGACCCCATAACCCAAGGTAACAAAGGATATTATCTACTTATGAAAAATGAATCATCCTGAATTCAGTATGGACATCCTGTAGGCAGGGTGGGATTCTACCAGTTCAGACCGGTTCAGATGAACCAGTATTTCCAGGGATCATTTGGCCCTGCCCACCTGCCCCTGTTCTTTCCTGTCCTTTATTTCTTTGGTTTTGAGCACAGCTTAAGGCTAGGTCACACTGGCCAACGGATGCAAAATGCATGCAAAAAGGACACAGCGGACGAGCAAAATTTCCATCTGTCGTTATCTGCTTTCAAAAGTGCCCCAAATTTGCATAAACAGAGCAGACAACAATGGAAAGGAAGGGATGTGGGGAGGATGTAGCGGGAATGTAAAGTGGATATTCGTAGGAAGCCTAGCGGATGGAAGTGGATGACACATCCGCAGGGCTTCCGGGGGAGAACAGCAAAGCGGACGCGTCACGGAAGGAGCGGATGCATAGCGGATGACGCGGATGCATCACGGACGCCTATAGGATGCATAGCGGATGCGTAGCGGAAGCAAAGCATTCACTGCACATGTGGGGAGGATGAATTACATCAGCTCCACAGATATAAAAGGATGGAGCTCGCAAGCAGTCACCATTCAGAGGAAAGACCTGCTGCCAGAGACATCTTGAGAGACCACTATGGGGAAGAAGAGGAAGCCTGTGCCTACTCCTGCCAGCCCTGGCAAGAAGGACAGAACCACCATCCCATCCCCTGTTGCTGACTCTGAAGCTGCTGGTGCTTCTGCTGGTGGTGGTGGTGCTCCAGGTGTTGCTGCTGCTGGTGCTTCTCCTGCTGGTGCTGCTGGTGCTTCTCCTCCTGCTGCTGCTGCTTCTCCTGCTGCTGCTGCTGTGATGGACCAGCCCCAAGACCCTCAAAGCCCTGCTGTTGAAGGCCCTGAAGCCCCTGCCAGAGGGAGGAAGAGGCAAGGCAAGTAGAAGGGAGAGAGGAAACAGTACTCCATTTCCGAAGACCATGAGGAGGAGGTGCTGGAATGGCTGAGGGAGAACGAGTACCTGTGGAGGAAGGGCCACAGGCTCTATCGCGACACCAAGAGGAAGCAGGCAGCATGGAGAGAGAAGGCGGAGAGCCTGGGCTACACTTCAGATGTACTCCTTGGATGGTGGAAGCACATGCATACCTGGTATGGCAAGCTGCACCTGAAGAAATCCGGGCAGGCCGCTGTCAAGCTCACTGACCGGGAGACCTAGTTCATGGCCAGGTGCAGCTTCCTGGAGGTTGAGATCCACCACCGAGGAGCAGCCCCTCTGTCAACCCTTTCCCTCAGACAGCCCACAGAGAGCCACTCCTCTTCCAGCCAGGAGACAGCTACCGTGTCCAGGCAGGTGTCTTTGGAGGGCCCCACAACAGAGACCCCCCCTGACAGCTGCACTCCCCATGCCGGAGGACGTAGAGGATCCCCTGTCTCAAATGGAGCAAGAAGAAGCAGCCATCAGAGACCAACCCACCCCCACCCCCAGCTCCACCTCCACAGAAATCAGGCAGAGAGGCAGACCAGAGGGACAGAGCCACACTGTCCTCTTGGAGATCAGGGACACAATAAAAGCCAGCACAGATCTCCTCTCCCAGCTGGTCCACTTCAACCTACCATCCTCTAACCGCAAGCCCTTCATCACCTACATGAGCCAGACTTTCATGGACATGCCCGAGGCCCAGTACCAGGTGGTGATGGAGAGGATCACAGAAGAGGATCTCTTCTGCACCACCCTCCAGGCCCAGCTGAACCTGCTCCTACCCACTCCAGGTCTGCTTCTCCACCCCAGGCAATGTAACAGACCTTCCACGGATTTCAACAGCCCCTCGGCGACCAAGTCTACCACTACCAGGACTTCCCACAGCAGAGGCAGCCCTTCTCAGTCCACACCCAGGTTCCTCAGACACCACAGATGCCACAGACGCCTCACCTGACCCAGCTGCACACCAGACAGCCCCACTACATTCCTCCTTCCTCCACCCCACAGCAAAGCTCTTCCTCAGAACATCTGTCATCAGTCTTGGGCCTCACATCCCAGGTACTTGATGAAGGGCCTCTCAACCTCACGGGACTGAGTCAGCTCTCTGAGAGCTTCCTGCACACACCATCTCCTGTCGTACTCTCAGGGCCAGGCACCCAAATGGCGCCTCAGACTAGCACTCCAGCAACATCCACCTCCATAGTTCCTGGCCCCTTTACATCTGCAAAAATGGGCATGCCTCAGAGTGACTGAGAAGAGTGCCAGAGACTGAGTTGTTACCTGTTCACTTTATCTTTGCTTAAGACATTTTACTCGGGTCATTTTTGTTATTAATAAAGGTTATCTTTGCTTCACACACTTGGTTCATTTTTTTTTACTTAACAAAGTTGAGGAAAACTTTGAAAAAAGGGTTAAGCCTTCACATGATTGGTAAGGAAAGCTGTGGGATGGATAGCTGTGAGATGGGTAAGGATAGTTGTGAGACAGATAAACCTCCAGTGCAAGCATAGTGGGACTGTATGGTCCACCCTCCCAGCTGCCACACATATGGTCCTTTATTATCAATAACAATTTAATCATTGATCAACACATATCAACATAAACAAAACTCTTTATTAATGCCCTGTTCATTGCAGGGCCACTCAACATACATGGCACAATCTCATCAGTGTGATGAGACAGGCTGAAGGAAGCATCCATTAAGCATCTACCATCCTGTCTTGGCACTCCACTGCTCCAGCTGGGGAGTTGCACCAGTGTTTCAGGAGGTTGTGCTGCTTCTTCCCTTCACGTGAAGCTCTGTTGGGGCCTTGCACATCTACAGTATCTATCAGGTTTTGCACTTGCCTCCATTCACCAGGCTCCATGTCCCCATTGCCTTGTTGACAGTCCACAAGCCTGTTCTGAAACACTGGGTAGCGGGTGCGCATGAGATTGTGCAGGATGCAGCAAGCTTCCACGATGCTACTCACAGTGTGTGGGCGATGCTGCATGGTGGTGAGAAGTACCTGGAACCTGTTGGCCAGGATGCCAAAGGCGTTCTCCACCACCTGCCTTGCCCTGGACAGCCTGTAGTTGGAGATCCTCTGTTCACGGGTGAGGTATCTGGAAGTATAGGGCTTCATGAGGTAGGTTCTGAGGGAGAAGACGTCATCACCCACAATGAAGTAGGGCACATCTTATGTGTCATTGGGTAGGGGGTCTGGATCTGGGAAATCCATGATGAGGTTGCATTCCAGTCCATCCTTGAAGTCACTGGCGTTGTATATCTGGGCATCTGAAGCTGACCCGTTGCCTGAAGCATCGATGTACATGAACTTGTAGTCAGCATCGACCATGGCAAAGAGGATGATGCTGAAGAAGCCCTTGTAGTTGAAATAATTGGACCCTGAGTTGGCTGGAGCTTTGCAAGCTATGTGCTTCCCATCTATGGATCCAACGGTGTGGGGAAATTTCCACCTCTGATACCACTGCTCTGCAACTTTCTTCCAGCCTTCTTCAGTGGTGGGACACTGGAGGAGCTCCTCCACGTATTCTTCGATGATGGCCTGCACCACTTCTCTGACTACAATGCTGATGGTGTTGTGTGGCACCCTCCTGGCACACTGAATATTTCTGTATGTGGTTCCAGAGGCCAGGTGGCACAGAGTCAGTGCCACCTTCAGTCCAGGGTGCAGGCTGGGCTGGAAGTTGGTGTTTGCCTTGGTCAACCTGGGTCTCAGACGCTCCACAACTTCATCAAACATGGCTGGTGGCATCCTCATGAAGTGCTGGAATGCACGAGGGTCTTCATTCCTCAGCTCCACCATCAGCTTGTCATAGATGCCAAACTCCACTCTTCTCCCGATCCATCTTCAGACCCAGACAGCTCTTGGGCGTCTCCTTCTTCTTCTTGTGTAGAAAAGGTGAAACAGTCTGAAGAGGGCTTGGTTCTGGTGTTGAATGATGGCGGCTACCAAAAGGAGTGTGCGATGATCCATGGTGGACATCAATGGATGATGTGGAAGAGCAAGAGCAAGGCTGAAGAGGTCTGCACACCAGGGCTGCTGGACTGATAGTGAGATCCAGGTGATTTCCTCCCCCTTTTTATAGGAAATGTCGGTTTTCCGCTAGGTGTCCTTCCACTTACTCTAGACATCCTCCAAACATTCCAAATATCTGAGAAACATCCCATATATGAACGTTTTGTCCGTTTTAATGCTTTATATCCGAGCTGCATCCACTTTCATCCTTTCTATGTCCATGCTACTAATGCTGTGTGGACGTTCCACGTACCTTTCGCTTCCTCCCTCTTTCCGCTTTCTTCTGAAGCGGATGTGAGTTGCACGGATGGCCAGAGGATGCCGAGAGGATACATTGGACGTGTAACAGATGACAATGGACGTAGAACGTTTGTTGCCCGTATGTGTCGTGGATGTAGATCGTATGCGACGGAAAGTTCATCCGCTCAAAAAGTTTTGTGCAGCTCAAAACATTTTGAGCAGATGAAATAGCAGTAGACGGATGTTTGAGGGATAGAGCGTATGAAAGACGTACGCAGTGAGTTCACAATGGATGCATCGCATTTTCCAACGGATGGCAAGCTTTTCTGTCCATTTTACATCTTATTTGCATCCGTTGGTGCAGTGTGACATGGGCTTTAGTCGCATGGTACTTTGCCGCGCATCAGCTGTTTTACTCACTGGGGCTGCATCAGAAGGTATTATAGCTAAAAATGGTCTTGTAAACTCATAAAGTATTCCTATGTATGTTTTTGAGTTGCCATAAGCAAGGGGGTGGGAACCAGAAGTACATTCCATGCATATCTTGCAAAGATTGTAGCTAGGCTGCTGAATCTTCTGCTGTGAAAATCCTTTATTGGAGAATGTGATTGATGATGCCTAGCCAAATGTGCTTCATTGGAGAATCTGATTGATGACACACCCAGGAGGGGAAACAGGGTCACAGGTGTCCCTGTGACATGCAAATCACGTTTGTCAGAGTTGGCTTAAACTGAGATAATGCCAACTTGTTGCACCTAATAAATCTTTTGGATTCTTCTGAAGCTTGGCTCAAAGCTCATGATTTAATTAGGGCAATTGACAGAATCCTGACAGATCTTTTCTAAATGCTGGGCATGCATGTGAAGTGGTTGCTCACTGAACCGGTTGTTACACTGGTTGAATCACACTATTTCCTGTAAGTGACTGCGGCCAGAATTATAGCCTTAAGAAACCCCGTTTCAAACTTATTAAAAATAGCAACATTTGGGGACCCCTCAGCCAAATACATTAGAGGAGAAAATAATTTAGCTTACATATTTTTTTTGCCTTGATTGCAATTACTATAATTCATCCATCTGCATAAAGCTTCGTAATCTACATTTCTGCTCCTTCGCTAATCATGGAAGATATACCATTTCAAAATCTCATGTTCCTGCAATTGTGGGACCAGACCTTCTGTTGTTTGATGAGACATTTGTTAAGTGAATTTTTCCCCGTTTTTATGACCTTCCTTGCCACCTGTTGTTAACTGAATCACTGCAGTTGATAAGCTAGTAGCCCAGTTGTTAAATGAATCCTGTTTCTCCCTGGACCTCACTTGTCAGAAGGTCGCAAAGGGAGATGATATGACCTTGGGACCCTGCAACCGTCATAAGTATGAGTCTGTTGCTAGACATCAGAATTTCAATCACATCATCATGGGAATGCTACAACAGTTCTTTTGTGTGAAAAATGCCCCTAAGTCCCTTTTTTCAGGACCATTGTAACTTTGAATGGTCACTAAATGAACTATTGTTAAGTCAAGGACTACCTGTACAGTGCTAGTAATTTTCTTGGTCACATGACCACCATTTGCAACATTCGCAGCTGAATTCCAATAAGTCATGGGCAAAGCTAGATTTGTTTAGCAACTCTGCATGATTCAATTAATAACTGCAGTGCAGGCACTCCTCGGCTTACCATATTACATTTAGCGACCGTTTGAAGTTGCAACAGTCCTGAAAAAAAGATTTTCATACTTATGACAGCATCCCCATGATCACCTGATCAAAATGACTCATATTTACAATGGATGCAGTGTCCCAAGGTCATGTGATCCCCTTTTGTGACCTTCTGACAAGCAAAGTCACTGGGCAAACCACATTCACTCAACAACCATGTTCCTTAACTTATGTTGTGGCCTATTGGCCACTGGCCCCTTTGGCAGCTAAATCAGATAAGGAGGCAGCATGGAATTCAGGGCCAGCATCAAGGGAATCTGAGAGCTCCAAGGGGGAAAGAGGGAATGGAGCTGTCAGAGAGATATACCCAGAGAGAGAGGTGGAGCCTGGGCTGTCCATCAAGCCTCAGATGGAGAGTCAACAGCTCCCAGCTCTGGAAGTGGCTGATGAGGAAGAGGAGGAAGAGCTGGGTCCAGTGCCTGACACATGGATGCACAGAAGGCAGAGGAGAGGAGAACAGTAGAAATCTATAAGCTGGTCCTTGGGACAAAAGAGCCACCACTGCCAGCAAAGCCCTACCCTCGCTCTGGGGATAAAAGGCAGGGGGAGGAGATAAATAGGTGTGGCAGGCAACTATTTATCTCTCTGATGGTCCGCCATGGATAGCTTGCACATCCGGTTTCTGTCTGGAGATTATCAGAATCCTTTTTGGAATCTGCAATGCCTTCTGAGACAGCAGAGGGGAAGACAGAAACAGAGAGAGAGAGAGAGAGAGAGAGAGAGAGAGAGAGAGAGAGAGAGAAGGAGGGAGGGAGGGAGGGAGGGAGGGAGGGAGGGAGAGAGAGAGAGAGAGAGAGAGAGAGAGAGAGAGAGAGAGAGAGGGAACCTTCCAGGACTTCCTTTTCTTCCTTTGTGGGAAGAAAGAGAGAGAGAGAGACCCCTGGTGTGTTGGGCCAGTTCAGAGAGAAAGGGACCCAGCGTCACTTTCCACATGACTTAAATATTTTGTAGCCTGTTGTGAGAGAGCAGTTGCTGGTGCTCCTAATGGAGGGAACATTTCATGAACAACAAAGGGCTTGTCATGTTTGGGAGCCAGATCAGAACAATTTCACTGCAGCAATTCACTTAACAACTGTGGCAAGCAAGATCGTAAAAATGCGGCAACATTCACATAACATCTGCTTCGCAACAGATATTTATGGTTGTAAGTTGAGGATCAAATGTAAACTTACAATGCATATCTTGCACCTCCATTCTGACCCACAATCAGAGGTGGCATGCTGCCACTTTGCACCAGTTTGCGCAAACTGGTTGTTAAGATTCTGTTATCTGGCCTGTTTTGGGCTGTTTTTTAGGCCAAAAATGATCCAAAAAACATCCTGAAAATGGCCTGAAAAACAGCCTTAAAATGACCTCAAAGATGGCCGAGAAAGCAGCCTCGAAAATGGTCCGAAAACAGCCTGAAAACACCCTGAAAAATATCCTGAAAACAGCCTGGAAAATGGCCTGAAAACATCCTGAAAAATGGCCTGAAAATGGTCTGAAAATGGTTTGAAAAAGCCTTAAAAATGCCCTGAAAATAGCCTGAAATCAGGCCTAAAAATTGGCCGAAAAGTGGGTAGGAGCAGGGCCAGCCAGTGGTGGGATTAGCCTTAACCGGATAAATCCTTCCTTTGAGGCAAGTGGTTGGGAGGCACGGCTGGGTGTGTTGAGTGACATCACCTGTTCCGTCCGGAAAAACGCGCAGTAGACCGGGTTCCAGTGAACAAGTCTTTATTTCAAACAAGTAACAGTAACGGAACGGCTGGCTAAAGCCGCGGCAGCCCTTTTTATACAGGGCTTGCCTGTCGACTTATAGCCAATGATGTTTCTTTAACTTTGCCGCCTTTAAGCGGCTCCCTGGATTGGTTCCTAGCGAACCAATCCACTTTTAGCCTTTCTGGCCAGTCAGAATGTTCAACTTGGACTCTTCCAAGTTATACAGAACACCCCTCCCCCTTTAGTTTAGTCCTACGTGAGTGATGTAGTCGTGCAGGTAGGTGGGGCTTCTTCTAGTTCTATTTGACCTGCGCGGTTCATTTTCACTGGAGACTTCGAGCGGTTCACTCGGGATCGCTGTCTCTCCGGCTCTTCTCCATGGAACCACCTGGAAGGGTGAGTCAGCATTGTTGCTACTGCTTGAGTTGCTCAGGCCGGTGGTTTTGCCGCTCCCTCCTGGTTTTCCCGGGCAGGTCGAGCTGGCTTGGTTGGCCCCTTCCAGGACGGATTCCTCTTCACTTGGATTATTTCTGCTAGTCTCATCTAACCGTAAATGTTATTTTGCTCTTTTTGATTGGTTAGATGTTCTGGATTTATTTTTAATAGTTCATTTTCACCCTCTTTTTTATTTCTTTGTCTTCCCCCCCCCTCCTTAGTTGTGTTTTTGTCGATTTTTATTGTTTGAGGTTGCGCGGTTGTATTTCGCTCGATGTTTCAGGAACGAAGCTGGTCTATGTGTCGCTTCCACTCTCTTCCATCATCCACAGTAGGACGGGGGGCCTGTTATTTGTGTGATTGTGGCTGGAAGCCAGAGAGGATTCCCAGTGAAATTTTTTGCATAGACTAGGTCGCCAATTTCAAATGTGCAGTATCGGCTGGATGAGTTGGGGTTTTTTTCACAGGTGTAATTTGGGTGCAATCTATCTAAATGGGATCTGAGTTTCCTCCCCATTAATAATTCTGCTGGGGTCTTGTTCATTATACTACTGGGGGTGATATTTTGTAGTGTGAGTAAACAGTTTAGCTTGTCTTGGACATCCCCATGGTCCATTTTTTCTAGGCCTTCTTTTGTAAATCTGACCATTCTCTCAGCCCTACCATTTGCTGCCGGGTGGGCTGGCGCGGTTAGTGCATGACATATACCTAAAGAAGCTAAATACTGTTCAAATTGTATAGCGGTTAGTTGTAGCGCTAATTGTTGGACATTAGTACATCAGGCAAACCATGAGTTGCAAATAATTTGTTTAACTGCTTGATAACAGCGTCGGTTGTCGTGGATGACATTACTATAACTTCCAACCAATTTGAGTATGCATCCACGATAATCAAAAACATATGCCCCCTAGTAGGTCCTGCAAAATCAATATGGATTTGAGACCAGGGGCCTCGTGGGGTCTCCCAGTCTCATATGGGTGCTTGCGGTGGAGAGGATCTAGTTCTCTGGCACTTATTACATGTAGCTACCCACTATTCAATATCCTTGTCTAAACCAGGCCACCAGGCATAGCTCCTAGCCAGGCTTTTCATTTTTACTATGCCTGGGTGGCCTTCATGGAGCATACCCAACACTTCTTTCTGCAGTCTGGAAGGAATTACCACCCGATCACCCCATAACAAACACCCCTTTTGAATTGACAGTTCAGTCTGTCTGGTCCGAAAAGGTTTAAAATTTTCAGTTTTTTGGTTTTCTGGCCAGCCTTTACCTGACCAATTCAAAATGCGAGCAGTCACTGGGTCTTTCACGGGAGCTCTGGTGACATCATTGGCAGACAATGGCAGTTCAGGGCAGGCCTCTATATGTAGTGCGGCAGTAGTCGGAGCTGGGTCGTCTTCTGTTGTTGGCAATGGTGCTCGACTTAATGCATCTGCATGGGTGATTTTTTTTCCGGGTCGGTGCAGCAATGTATATGAGTATGCAGCTAGGAATTCTGACCATCTAGTCATTCAGGGGGATAAAATGTTCGGTGTGGGTTTGTTTCCCGCCAAAATTCCTAGTAACAGTTTATGGTCAGTTACAATAGAAAATGTCCTCCCATAGAGGTATTCGTGAAAATGTTTAACTCCGGCGACGATTGCCAGGGCTTCCCTGTCTAGCTGGCTATAGTTGTGTTCCACTTTGGAGAGCGTTTTTGAGTAAAAGGCGATGGGTGCCTCTCTCCCATCAGGCAATTGGTGGCTCAGGAAGGCACAGACTCCGAACAGTGAGGCGTCACAGGTGACCGTCAATGGGAGTGTGTTACTAAACTGAATAAGAATGGTGTCTGAGGTTAATAAGTCTTTTATGCTTTGGAAAGCTTTTTGTTCCTTGTGACCCCAAGTCCAATTAGGTTTTTTATCCAGTAAATGATGCAATGTTTCTGCTATCGTTGCTTTGTGGGGGAGGAATACATTATAAAAGTTTATTAGACCCAAAAATGCTTGTAAGTCTGTTTTGTTTGTAGATCTGGGTGCGTCTTTAATTGCTTTGACTTTTTTTTCTGTAGGGTGTATACCCTCTCTGTCAATTAAATACCCTAAAAATTCGACGTGATCAGTAACTAGACAGCATTTTTCCTTTTTAACTTTCAGGCCGGATTCTCTAAATTTTGTTAGCACTTCTCTTAGTCTTGCTTCTAATTGGGTCGTGTTTTTTGCTGAAATTAGGACGTCATCAAAGTATGGAATGACCCCTTTAATTCCATTTAATAGGTGTTCCATGAGGCTTTGGAAAACTCCTGGGGCAACGCTTACTCCAAATTGAAGTCTGTTACATATGAATGCCCCTCTGTGAGTTACTATTGTCTGTGCCTTGGCCGTTATTGGGTCTACTGGAAGTTGTTGATATGCTTGGGCTAAATCGAGCTTGGCAAAAAATTTTCCTCCCCCAAGTGAGTGCAGTAAGTGCTGCACGACTGGTACCAGGTATGCGCTTTGCTGCAACGCATGGTTCAGGGTAGCTTTGTAGTCTCTGCAGATGCGCACAGACCCGTCAGGTTTTCCTGGTGTTACTATTGGTGTTTCCCACCTAGCATGGTCAATCGGTTCTATGACCCCTTGCGCGATTAATTTGTTTAATTGTTCATCTATTTTGGCTTTTAACGCAAAGGGTACTCGTCTGGCCTTTGGCCTTCTCGGTGCTATCTGGGGACCTAAACTAAAGGAAATTGGGGTCCCCCGGTACCTGCCTAGAGTGCCGTCAAAGACATCCTGGAACTCATGTATCAGGTTCTCTTCCCAATCGGTTGCGGCTATTTGGCTCACTCCGGTCATTCCGATGCCCAATGGTGCGAACCATTCGATGCCCAGGAGACTGGGACGGTCTCGGTTGACTATGGTTAGTGGCAGGACTTCGGCGTGCTCTTTGTAAGTGACTTTGAAGTGTCCTAGACCTACCACAGGGATCCTGTTTCCTTGGTAGTCCTTTAGAATTAATTTTTGTTTCTGAAGTTCTTTTAGTCTTATGTTTGGAACTAGCCATCTGATTGTGTTCCAAGACACCATTGACAGGAAGGATCCTGAGTCGACCTCCATCTTGCAAGGCCTTCCTTCAATTTTCACTATAATTTTGACCTTTCTCCCACTTTCCATCTGGGCACTTCCGATAGTGACAGTCTGGTGGGTTTTTTCTTGGTTGCTGGTTCCTTTGCTGCACTCCCATTTTCTGTCCGCTTGCCTCGGTTCAGTTCTTAGTGGGGAATTACTGTGCCTGCTAGGACTGTTGTTTTTATGATTTCTGCAAACTCTCTCGATGTGTCCCCTTTTCTTGCAAGCCCGACAGATGGTATCAAGGAACCTGCACTTGGCTCGGGGGTGGTTCTCTCCGCAGCCAGCGCATTCTCACCAATTTCTTTTTTCGCGCCTTTTTTTGTTCATGTATGGGCAGTGGACCTCATCATCATCTTCTTCTGTTTCTGATGATGTGCCGAGGTCTTCGTGGTGTGTGGTAGAGGGAGCTTGCTTCTTTCCCCTGGGTATGGTCATTGCGTCAGTATTGGCATTCATCAGCTTCATTGTCGCTGCTGATTTTTTTGTGGCTTCTGCAGCAGTGGCTTCCGCGATCGCTTCAACCACAGTTATATTAGGCTTATTCAATAATTTACTTTGTAAGTTAGAGTCTTTTAGGCCTAAGACGACATGATCTCGCATGGCTTCATCCATATTCTGGAATTCGCAAGCTCCACCCAGATGTTGGAGGGCCGCTATGAAATCAGTGATGGTCTCATCTTCCCTTTGGTCTCTTTTGTAGAACTCATGTCTTTTAATGAGATTTGACACCACAGGCGTGTAGTGAGCCTTTAGCATTCGGTTAAGCTCAGACCAGGTCATCTGTTTCACATCTCTGGGCTTCGCCAATGCCTTGGCCATTTTGAATACGGTTGGCCCACAATGAGTTAGGAAGACGGCCCTCTTCCACTGATCCGAAATTTCCTCCATTTCGTTGCTCTCTAAAAACATCAGGAAACAATCGATGTATGATTCCCAATCTTCTTCGTTGGGGTTGAAAGGTGCGGGCGGCACGTTATTACCAGCTTTTACTTCTAGCATGGTTTTCTTGTCACATGCTCGGTCTCTGCTTCAGGATGATTCCTTCGTCACCAGTGTTCCGTCCGGAAAAACGTGTGGTAGACCGGGTTTCAGTAAACAAGTCTTTATTTCAAACAAGTAACAGTAACGGAAAGGCTGGCTAAAGCCGTAGCAGCCCTTTTTATACAGGCTTGCCTGCCGGCTTATAGCCAATGACATTTCTTTAACTTTGCCACCTTTCAGCGGCTCCCTGGATTGGTTCCTAGCGAGCCAATCCAATTTCGGCCTTTCTGGCCAATCAGAATGTTCAACCTGGACTCTTCCAAGTTATACAGAACATCATCCACCCTATCACATGACCAACTGGCCATGCCTACCCAGCCAGAGATCTGGTTATTAAATTATTCCAATCCCACCACTGCCCATGACATTTCTTCAGCCTTTTTGAGTGTCTTGGTCTTGGATAAGTTTCATATTCCCTTGCATACTAACTCTGTGAACCCTGGAAGTTAATTATTCATTCAGCTCCACCCCTCTTGAACCCCACTGATTCTTGTTCTCTCCTTCTTGATTGCATCTGCTTAAAATCATTGCACTTGATCAGCATTAAGTAATCTGAATAATTAACATGATAATTTAATCTGGGAAGACAAACAAAATGCTGCTTTCTGTTGGGTGGGTGGGTGTGGGAAAAAAACCTTGATTGCAATTTTCCTGGAAGCCTTTAGTATCAAACTTGGATCGTTAGCTTGGATTAGCTTGAATTGTTCCTAAAAGACACAGAAACTCCTCGAATTACAACCATAATGGAACCTGGAATGGTGGTTAAAAGGATCGGTCACATGACCGAAGGTTATCGTTTGTGTGCCAGATGTTAAGAGAGCACAGTGGTTGTTAAGCAAATACTACAGGCTTTCAGATACAGATTAACAGAGTTGGAAGGGACTTTATAGGTCACCTAGTCATACCTCACCTACCTAAGCAGGAGACGCTACATCATTTCTGACAAACAGCAGTCCAGTCTCTTCTTGAAAACTCCCAGTGATGAAGCTCTCACAACCTCCGAGGCAAATTCTGTTCCATTTCTTGATTGTTCTCACTGTCAGAAAATTTCACCTTATTTCTAGGTTGAATCTCTCCTTGATCAGTTTCCATCTATTGTTCCTTGTCTGGCCTTTGGATGCTTTGGAGAATACTTTGACCACTCCTCTCTATGGCAGCCCCTCAAATATTGCTATCACTGCTATCATGTCTCCCTCATCATTAAAGAAGCCATGCCCAGTTCCTGCAACCGTTCATCGTATGTTTGAGCCTCCAGTCTCCTAATCATCCTGGTTGCTCTTCTCTGCACTCTTGCTAGAGTCTCAACATCTTTTTTATACTGTGGTAAAACTGGATGCAGTATTTTAGATGTGGTCTTACTAAGACTTTATAGAGTGGTATTAGTACCTCACTTCATCTTGATTGTATCCCTCTGTTAATGCAACTTCGGATTGCGTTCGCTTTTTTGGCTGCTGCTGCACACAGCTGGCTCATATTTAGCTGGTTGTCCACTAAGACTCCAAGATCCCTCTCACAGTTACTGCTATTGAGCCTGGTTTCACCCAGTCTACATGTGTACTTTTGGTTTTTTTGGTATATGTGTTGTCAGGCGGAGCTCCATTCAAAATCCAGGAAAGAAATACTTCGACTCTTTAGTTTAGAGAAAAGATATCTTTTACTGAAAGTGAAGTGGTAGCAACCAAAGAATTCTGAATCTGAGAAATTAGACGTGCAATTCACATATACAAAGTGATGGAAATGTTCTCACCCCCAATAGTTCAGATGAAACTTCCAATTAGAAGTTGTGAATATAATCATGTGGACATCTTCAGGTGATGATGAGGCCTCTGTCCGTTGACCTTGGCATATTTTGATAACGGGTTGCAGTTGCACAGAGAAAAGAAAGCTAAGTGAGAAATAGAAACCTAACTCTATTGTATGCTTCCCCCCCCCCCCATTTACACCACAGAAGAATGTTACACCACCAGCTCACTTCCCCGACTTATCCTTACCTCCCCTCCCCCCCCCCCCATTACTTATGGCAGTCGAAAGATGCAAAGCGATAGTAGAAGATCTTGAAGGCTGACATGTGTACTCCTTGAATTACAATCATAATAGAGCCTGTAATGATGGTGACAAGAATCGGTCATATGACCAAATGTTATAGTTTTTGTGCCAGTTGTTAAGCGAGCACAGCAGTTGTTCAGCGAGTGCTACAGTTGTTCAGTGAACCCATTGTTTGCTATGGTGCAATTTTGCAAAAAACAAACAAACCCAGAAGTGTCATTTTTTGCAAATCTGTTGTAAAACGTGGTCATGTTCAGTGGTCATGTTGCCAAGTGTCTCATTCAATGGTGGGATTCAGCCAGTTCGCACCAGTTTGGGACAACCAGTTGTTAGGTTTCTGAGCATTTTGGTCAACTGGTTGTGAGAAGAAATGATTAGGGCAGAGAACTGGTTGTTAAATTATTTGAATCCCCCACTGGCCAGACTTCTACCTGCCAATTGGAAATTTGGATCAGGTTTATAAATCCTCTTTTTCATGGGCAAAAGAATAATTTTCTTCTAAATATGTGCCTTGCCAGTTTGACCTGGGTCAGAACAAGCACATGGAAAATTCAAGTCAAAGCAAATACCCAGTTGTTTTTCTTGGTTTGTTGAGTTTTTGCTTGTTGAATGACAGCTTAAGCATCTTATATAAATTCCTGCTGCAGCTTGATAAAAAGGGAACCTGTATATATATAAAAAAAATATTAATCAAACCTACTCAGTCAATCTTTCCTGCCATTTGAAAAAAAGATCTTGGAGAAGATTTCCCAACCAGATGCCATGTGAGATGCTGAAGTGCAGGATTTCATTGCTCATATACCTTGTTCCATCTAGTCTTTCGCTGACTCTTAAACAAGCATGTCATAAATACACAGCCATCAAACTTTTTCAAGATAAGCAGAATTAAACAAAGGTGAGAAAATAGAGGAGAAAGTAATGAAGACAAAAGGAATTGGAGAACTGAAAAAATGAAAAAAAGAAATCATATTTAATCTGGTTTGCACCAACCTGGGGTGTTATATCACCCCATATTTTCTACCCTTGGAAACAAAGGTTCCTTCAACCAAATCTATCTTTTCCTTTTATTCTTTAAAAAAATCTTCTTTCTTTCTTTTATTTTTTCAGGGTCTTATCAACTTTATCCATCACAGCTTCCTCAATCTTTCCCCTTGCCTCAATTCATCTCTTTTTCTTTCATATACTTCTCTTTTTATGAGACTCATATAAACATTTGGGAGGAAAATAGCTCTATCTATTACATTGGATCAAAAGAGAGTAGAGTAAGAGGTCATAAAAATATGCCCAGAGACATATATAACTAAAATGCCCTTTTGCGAAATGGAGGCCTGTTATGATATTTATAGCAGATACTATAAATACACCAAGAAGATCTGGTTTATCTCGTGAATCACACAGGGAATACGAAGACTGTTGATGACAAATATATAGCCAGGAAATATGAAATATATGGTTTGTATGACCCCTCAGTGGACTTTGAAGAAGCAAGCTAAGGAAAGTATGGATGACTCCTTTGAGCTTTGATGTTTGAAGAAGACAACTGAGAATACAGTAGACATCCAAGAAAGCAAATCAATGGATCCTTGAACAATTCAACACAGAGATTTTCTAAAGCACCAGAGGGCAGGACAATGGATGGAAATTAATCAAGGAGAGAAGCAACCTGGAATTGAGGAGAAATTTCCTAACAGTGGGGACAATTAACTAGTGGAAGAGCTTACATCCAGATGTTGTTGGTGCTTCATCACTAGAAGTTTTTAAGAAGAGACTGGACAGTCACGTGTCTGAAATGGATTTGTCTTGAACAAGGGGCTGGACTAGAAGATCTCCAAGGTCCCTTCCAGCTCTATTCTGATTATGAGATCTCACTCAAAACACAAATGTTTTGAGTATCTTATTCAAAGTATCCTGCTTCAGATATGCTATGCAAATACATAACTCTTTGGAGAAGTTTATGATCCTGGGAAAGGTGGATGGAAAAAGAAGAAGACAGGAAAGGTAGATAGACCTACTTGGATGGACTTCAGAAGAGGGTTGGATTAGAAGGCAATGGATGGAAACTAATCAAAGAAAGAAGCAACCTGGAACTGAGGAGAAACTTTCTAACAGTGAGGACAATTAATTCAGTGGAATATCTTCGCCTCCAGAAGTTGTACGTGCTCCATCACTGGAGGTTTTAAGAAGAGACTGGACAATCACCTGTCTGAAATAATATGGGATCTCCTGCTTGAGCAGGGGGTTGGACTAGAAGACCACTAAGGTCCTTTCCTGCTCTATTCTGACTGATAGAATACAAATCCCTATTCTCTTCAATTCTCTTTTTAACTTTTTCTAGGTCACAGATTTTTTTTTTTCATGGTGCTATGCCCCATTTTTCTGTTTTTTTTTTTTTTTTGGTGCAGCGCTGATGCTCTGAATGATAACTCTGTTCTGAAATTAAACTTCTTCTCTCTATCCACCCTCATTCAGCCAGGACTGCAAAAAAAAAAGGCTTTTGCTACTGGAGGCAAGTAACCCCTTTATGCAATGCTTTATCATGGATCTTCACAAGACAACTATTAATCTTAAATCATACATTTATAAAGCCTTTATTTTCACTCCCTTTCTGGTTTTTCCTTCCCCCCCTTCCCCCAGGCCCTTTAGTGGCTGTCAATATTGCACTTGCCACTTGGAGTTATGAACCGCATCTCAGCATCAAGCTCTGAAAAAAAATTGAGAGAGAGCTAGGTGATTTCAAAGAAATCCAAAGAAAATGATTCCAAAGAAATCAAATATATATGTGTGTGTATGTGTGTGTGTGTTTGTGTATGTGTGTTTTCTTAAGTTTTTGCGGGTACTTACATGTA
>BLBF01000002.1:2048764-2062565 GCA_015471245.1 Laticauda colubrina | reverse complement strand
TCTTTCTTTCTTTCTTTCTTTCTTTCTTTCTTTCTTTCTTTCTTTCTCTTTTTCTCTTTCTTTCCCTTTCCCTTTCTCTCTCTTCTCTTTCTCTCTTCTTTTTCTTTCTTTTCTTTCTTTGTCTATCTGTATGTATGTGAGAGAGAGTGTATATATAGAGAGAAAATCAGCCAACCAAGCAGTGTAAGACAGTTGGACAAAAAAATCAGTTTTCATTCTTTTCACAGCCTGAAAACATTATATCACAATTTGGAAGGTTCATTCCTGCTGAGCCTGTTCCATTTTTCTCAGTAATTAAATGCTTTTGTTCATCTATTCTTTTTTTCTTTTTCTTTTAAAAGAAGAAACCTTTGTCCCAAATTGCTTTAGCTAATTTCATTCGGATGGGCTTTATTTGGCTAGCAGCTGAGATAAAGCCTGAAACCTTTGTCTCTCATCCACATTGCCTTAAGCACCACAACATGTGGTTTCTGTTAGTGCAAAACTTCCAATGTATTTTGAAAGCAACTATAAAAAGTTCTGATTGATTTGATATGATGATGATGCATCATCCAACTGGTGTCAACTCTTAGTGTCTATCCAGGTGGATTATTTCCAAAACAATTTGTCTCCAACCTTCAGGTTTTCCAATGGTAGTGTGATTACCTGGGGCATGGCACAAAGGCAACACAGCCAGATAATAAATAGAAGTCCCTTTATTAGCCCCAACTTTGCCCTCAGTGTTCCGGTTACCTTCCAGTTTGGAGAAAAACTATCCCAGGAACCTGCAACAGCCTTTGGCTGCAGATATTCTAGTCCAACATGGTGCAAACAGAAAACTTTAAACTATAAATCCAACAAAGCAAGATAACATAATAAATCCGGCAGGGCAAGATAAGGAGTTCCAGAAATGAAGTAACATGGCAGTAAATCAAGCCAGTTGGGAGGATACCAGGAACTCAGATAATAGTGGCCAACATTAGATAAACTCAATGTTTGTTCCTGACAAACACCCCTCCCATCTGCCTCTCCTTTATATTTCCTCCCCAGGTGTGTGTTCCTGACAAACACCCCTCCCATCTGCCTCTCCTTTATATTTCCTCCCCAGGTGTGTCTTGTGAAGGGAATCAGGGCCCATTCCTCCCCCATAAACCATGCGACCCAGGTTGCTCTCTTCTCCGTTCTTTCCTTCATGCCCTAGGATGAAGAGGGAGTGGGCCTTGGTCTTCCTCTGAACTCATTCTCCCTTGTTCTACCTCTTCCCTGCTCTACCCAGCCTGACTTTGCCCTACCCTGGTTTCCTCCACAGCCAATGGAGCTACTCTCCCACTCCCTGATGGCTGTTCATCTTCCTCTTCAGATTCAGACTCTGACAGGGTCATGACAGGTTGTCTTTGTCATTGCAGTGGAGTCCATTTACCTTTCTGTGGGCCATCCTCCCCTCTTTCTTGCCACCACTTTTCTGTCCCAGCATTAGAGACTTCTCAAAAGAGTTGGGTCATCACGTAACATATCCAAAGAATTATAATTTGAGCCTGGCCCTCATGCTTTAGGAGAACTCTGGGTTTATTTCTGATACACTCATTTGTTTTCTTGGCTATTCTTTGTAATGGTTAAGGTGCTGACCTAGAAATTTTTAAGTTCTACACTTGCTTTAGGCATCTGGGTGACTGCAGTCCAATTTCCAGGTGATAGCGAATTCTAGTCGCACCTTAGGCATGAAGACTACTGGGTGATCTCAGTCCAATCACCAGGAGACAATGAGCTCTAGTCTTATTTTAAGCATGAAATTCAGCTCGGTGACCTTGGTCCAATCTCTAGGAGATGGTGAGTTCTAGTCTCACCTTAAACATGAAAGCCAGCTGAGTGACTTTGGTCCAATTACCAGGAGAAAGTGAATTATAGTCCCACCTTAGGCATGAATGCCATCTGAGTGCCCTCAACACAAGTTTTGTCAAGCTGGCCATGCCCTCTCTGGCCACGCCCTCCCTGGCCATGCCCACCTCCCCCCCAAGGTCAAACACAACCATGATGTGTTCCTCAATGAAATCAAGTTTGACACCCCTGTTCTAATTGGTTTACAAAATCAGAATATTGCTCTCAATAATCTAGGTCCTCATTTTACCAACGTCAGAAGGATGAAAACTGAATCAACTTTGAGCCTCATCAGGATTGAACTCCTGGTTGTGGGCAGTGTTAGCCTGCAATACTGCATTCCACAGCACCACCAGGACTCAACAACATCCTAACAACATCCTAACTGCTTTCTCATTGTTTTTGTTTTAAGAGATCCCTCTCCAAAGTTCAGGACTAATTGGTTGGTCAGTTGGTTTTGAAAGTAAGGTGAGCAAACATCTACATGTAATTTTTAAATAAAAGAAAATAATCACTTTAGGTTGACATTTGTGTTAATGCATGGTGGCAGGTGAATTAGGCAAGGAGTTAATTAAAATCTGAGAGTTAATTAATGAGATCCACTCTACATTAAAATCATTACTTCATCCAAATGAGAGTGATTAGGGAGCAGTTTTATTCTCTCGAGTGTTCATGGTGACACATCACATAAGTCTTTCGATGTGAAGCAAATAATCCTGTGGCTCTCCTATTTGTTCTGACTCAGGCACAATTGTGTCACTGGAGGAGAGAGTGTAGCTAAGTAGGAAGGAAAGTTCATGGATGATTTTCAAGATACAAGGTGGAAAAAAATTGAGTGGTTGAAAAGATCCCTTCTCTCCACAAAATCAGAGCTAAAAATGGAGAGTATGCCCAATGATAGGAACCAGTTTTGGACTGATGAAGTATTAATTCACTATTTTTGCTGACTGAACAAATGGAGTAAGAGAGGGAAGATGTTCTATGAAGTTGCTTCACTGCAAGGGTTTATTACTTCTTGTATATTTCATGAGAATCAAAATTAGCTTCTAAGTAAGGATTATTTACCCAGAAGGAAGTTGCATCTGGATGACTTTTTCTAGGTTTTAAATAGAAAGTAAATTCCACCCTGGTCAGCACTTGGACACCAGGAAATTCCAAGGCTGTAGAAAAGGCCATGAAATCAAGCAACGTGCTTGAAGAAGGAAACCTTTTCATGATTGCCAAGAAGATACCATGGGTATTTTTCATGTAACCATCTGGAACCAAGATCAACTCATGTGTTGTAGCCTGTCAACCACTGCCCCCTTTGCTAGCCAAATCAGATGAGGAGGCAGTGTGGGAGTCAGGGCCAGCATCAAAATCTGAGAACGCCAAAGAGGAAGAGGGAATGGAGCTGTCAAAGAGAAAGAGACAGTGGTGGTTCCTGGGCTGTCCATCAGTCCTCAAATGGAGAGTCAACAGCTCCCAGTTCTGGAAGGGGCTGATGAGGAAGAGGAGGCACAGCTGGGTCCAGTGCCTGATGTGCAGATGCACAGAAGGTAGAGGAGAGGAGAACAGTGGAAATCTATGGGCCGGTCCTTGGGACAGAAGAGCCACCACTGTTAGAGAAGCCCCATTCCTAGCTCTGGGGATAAAAGGCAGGGGGAGGAGATGAATAGGTGTTACAGACAACTATTTATCTCCTTGCTGGTCCACCATGGATAGCCTGCACTTATGATTCCTGCCTGGAATTCTTCTTGGAATCGGCAGCACCTTCTGAGCATGTGTGTATGTGTATGTGCTGCTGGAAGAAAGTGAGCACACCTTCTAGGACTTCCTTTGCATGTGGGGGAGAGAGAGAGAGAGAGACCCCTGGTCTGTTAAGCCCCTGTCACACTGCACCAACGGATGCAAAGAGGATGTAAATCGGACAAAAAAGCTTGCCATCCGTTGGTTAATGCGATGTACTCACTGCCTCCATTTTGCTTCCTCTCTATCCGTCCAGCATCCGTTTATTGACATTTCATCGGCTCAGAAAGTTTTGAGCTGCTCAAAACTTTTGAGCGGAAAATGTATCCAATTCGTCCGTTCTGCATCCATTACACATCCGCTATATCCACTAGGCATCCGTTCCGCATCCGCGCAACTTGCATCCACTCGGACGCAGGGAGGAAGCGGAACAGACGCAGAACAGATGCAGAATGGATGCAGAACGGATGCCTAGCGGAAACAAAGCGTTTAAAATGGAAAAAACATTTGCAGAGGGGACCTATCTCGGATATTAAGGATGTCTACAGGATGCCTAGAGGATGCCTAGAGGATGCCTAGAGGATGCAAAGGGACACCTATACTGCCTATAAAAAGGGGGAGCAACTCGTCTGCATCTCACTTTCAGACCAGCAGACCAGCTGTGCAGACCGCTGCAGCCTTCATCTGACTCTTCCTCTTCCACAGCATCCAGTCATGTCCACCGTGGATCATAACACAGTCCTTTTGGCAGCCACCATCCTTCTGCAACAGTGCAAAGCCATCTACAGGCTCTGTGAACTCTACTACGGGAAGAAAAGGAGGCGGCCAAGAAGCGTCTGGGTCCGAAGATAGATCGGGAGAAGAGCAGAGTACAGACTGTACAACAAGCTGATGGTGGAGCTCAGGAACGAAGACACTCGGGCATTCCAGAACTTCATGAGGATGCCTCCAGCCATGTTTGACGAACTTGTGCAGCACCTGAGACCCAGGTTGACCAAGGCAAACACCAACTTCCGGCCCAGCCTGAACCCTGGGATCAAGGTGGCACTGACTCGGCGCCACCTGGCCTCAGGGACCACCTACAGGATCATGCAGTACAGCTGGAGGGTGCCACACAACACCATCAGCATTGTGGTCAGAGAAGTGGTGCAGGCCATCATCAAAAAATACCTGCAGGAGATCCTCCAGTGCCCCTCCACTGATGAAGGATGGAAGAAAGTTGCAGAGCAGTGGTATCAGAAGTAGAACTTCCCCCACAACGTTGGAGCCATAGATGGCAAGCACGTGGCCTACAAAGCACCACCCAAGTCGGGCTCCACTTATTTCAACTACAAGGGCTTCTTCAGCATCGTCCTCTTTGCCATGGTTGATGCTGACTACAAGTCCATGTACATCGATGCTTCAGGCAGCGGCTCATCTTCAGATGCCCAGGTATACAATGCCAGTGACCTCAAGGAGGGGCTGGAAGGCAACCTCATCATGGGCTTTCCAGATCCAGACCCACTGCCCAAAGACACGCAAGATGTGCCCTACTTCATCGTGGGGGATGATGCCTTCTCCCTCAGAACCTACCTCATGAAGCCCTACACCAGATGCCTCACCCGTGAAGAGAGGATCTTCAACTACAGGCTGTCCAGGGCAAGGCGGGTGGTGGAGAATGCCTTTGGCACCCTGGCCAACAGGTTTCAGGTACTTCTCACCACCATGCATCACCCAGAGACCGTAAGGAGGATCGTGGAAGCTTGCTGCATCCTGCACAATCTCATGTGCACCCGCTACCCAGTCTTGCAGAACAGGCTCGTGGACCTCCAATAAGGCAATAGGGACATGGAGCCTGGGGAATGGAGGCAAGGGTGAAACCTGATAGACACTCAGGATGTGCAAGGCCCCAACAGAGGTTCACATGAAGGGAAGAAGCAGCTCAACCTCCTGAGGCACTGGTGCAACTCCCCAGCTGGAGCAGTGGAGTGGCAAGACAGGATGATAGATGATTAATGGATGCTTCCTTCAGCCTGTCTCATCACACGGATGAGATTGGGCCATGTATGTTGGGTGGGCCTACAATGAACAGGGCGTTTAATAAAGAGTTGTGTTTGTGTTGACATGTGTGGATGATTATTACATTATTATTGATAATAAAGGGCCATAGGAATGGCACCAGGGAGGGTGGACCATACAACTTTATTGAACAACAAGCTATAAAACAAAAATGACCCAAGTCAAGTATCCAAATAAAGTCAACAGGTAGCCAGCTACCCAGTCTCTGGCACTCTTATTGGTCACTCGGAGGTGTGCCCAGTCTCAGGGGTGAAGGGTCCAGGTGCTGTGGAGGTGGGTGGTGCTGGAGTGCTGGTCTGTATCGTCATTGGGGTGCCTGGCCCCGAGAGGACAACAGGTGGTGGTGTGTTGAGGAAGCTCTCAGACAGCTGGCTCAGACCCGTGATGCTGAGAGGTCCTTCCTCCATGCCATGGGGTGTCAGCCCCAGTACTGATGTCATATGTACTGAGGCCGGGCTTGGCTGTGGGGTGGAGGAAGGAGTAGTGTAGTGGGGCTGTCTGGTCTGCAGCTGGGTGAGGACTGGCGTGGGTGGCATCGCTGTCGTTGGTGGCATCATTGTCGTGGGTGGCATCGGTGGCATTAGTGGAACCGGTGGCAACGGTGTCGCCCGATGACTCTGTGCCTGGACTGGGAAGGGCTGCTGCCTGTGCTGCTGGACCTCCTGGTAGCCATAGCCCTGGTAGGTGAGGGGCTGTGGGAAGCCTTGGAATGGGAGGGACATCACCTTGGGTGGAGGTGGAGGAGCAGACCTCGACTGGGTGGGAGCAGGTTCCTCTGGATCTGGAGGGTTGTGAAGCAGCTTGGTGATCCAGTCCTTCACCACCTGGTACTGGGGTTCCTCCATGTTCCTGAGGGTCTGGTTGACATAGGTGAGGAAGGGTTTGCGGTTGGAGGATGAGGAGTCGGTGCTGAGAGAGGAGATCTATGCTGGTGCGGATGGTGTCCCTGATCTCCAGCAGGACAGTGTGGCTCTGCCTCTCCTGCTGTCTGGCTCTCTGCCTTTCTGTGGAGGTAGAGCTGGGGGTGGTGGTGGATGCAGCTACGACTGTGGTGGACTCGATGTCTCCTTTCTCCCACCACACCAGGGAGTCCTCCACGCACTCCACCACAGTTACAACAGCTGTCCGCGGGTTCTCCGCCGTGGCATGCTCCACAGAAACCTGCCTGGAGACATGGACTGACTCTCGGCTGGAAGAGGACTGGCTCTCAGCAGGCTGCCGGAGAGAGAGGGTAGACAGAGGGGCTCCTGGTGCTCCTCGGTGGCGGATCTCACCCTCCAGGAAGCTGTACCTGGCCATGACGTAGGTCTCTGTCCATCAGCTTAACCGTGGCCTTGCCAGATTTCTTCAGGTGCAGCTTCCCGTACCAGGTGTGCATGTGCTTCCACCAGCTGAGGAGCACCTCCGAAGTGTAACCCATACTCTCTGCCCTCTCTCTTCAAGCAGGCTGCTTCCTTTTGGTGCCCCTGTACAGCCAGTGTCCCTTCCACCACAGATAGTCATTCTCTCTCAGCCACTCCAGCACCTCATCCTCGTGTTCCTCCTCAATGAAGTATTGCCTCCTCTCCCGTCCCCGGATACGCCTCTTTCTCCCTTTGGCAGGACCAGATGGGCCCTCATCAGAGAGGCTCCCAGGTGGTAGGGGCTGCTCCTCCACACCAGCAGCAGCAACAGCAGCAGGATCATCATCATCATCATCATCATCATCATCATCATCATCATCATCATCACCAGCAGGATCATAATCATCATCATCATCAGCAGCAGCAGCAGCAGCAGCAGCAGCAGGATCATCATCATCAGCAGCAGCAGCAGCAGCAGCAGCAGGACCAGGATCAGCAGCAGCAGAGTAAGCACCAGGAGCCCCAGCAGCACCAGCACCAGCAGCACCAGCAGCACCAGCAGGACCAGCAGCATGAGCAGGACCAGGAGCACGAGCAGGACGAGCAGTACAAGCAAGTCCAGGAGCACGAGCAGGATGAGCAGGACCAGCCAGATGAGCAGGACCAGCAGGACCAGCAGGACCAGGAGCAGCTTCAGCAGAGTACGCAGCAGCAGAAGCACCACCACCAGGAGCAGTTTCAGCAGAAGCTGCAGCACCAGAAGAGCGAGCCCGAGCAGCAGAAGCCCCAGCAGAAGCAGAGTCAGGGACAGGGTGCGGGAGGATGGCCCTGTCCCTCTTTCCAGGGATGGCGGCAGGTTGCTGAGACTTTTGCTTCTTCCCCATGGTTGTGGGGTTGCTGGCTGGCAGGGAGGCTGACAGGGAGGCTGGCAGAGAGGCTGGCAGGAAGGTTGCACCAAGGCTGGCAGGAAGGCTCGGACCAAGGCTGGCAGGAAGGCTGGCAGGAAGGCTGGCAGGAAGGCTGGCAGGAAGACAGGCAGGCAGGCAGGCACCAAGGCTGGTAGGCAGACTGGCTGGCAGGGAGACTGGAAGGCAGGCTGGCAGCAAGGCTGGCAGGCAGGCAGAGAGCAAGGCTGGCAGGGAGGCTGGCCAGGAGGCTTGGAGGCAGGCTGGCAGGAAGGCTGGCAGCAAGGCTTGCAGGCAGGCATGCAGGCAGGGCAGGCAAGGACTCGATGTATCCGGCAGCAGGTCTTTCCTCCAAATGCTGGCCACGTGTGAGCTGCTTCCCTTTATATCCGCGTGGCTTATGCAATGCATCCCCCCTGCATGCGCAATTAATGCCAGGCATCCGTTAGGCTTCCGCTGTGCATCCGCTGTGCATCCGCTTCATCCGTTCCACGTCCGCTTTGCTGAGGCCCCCCAGAAGCCCTGCGGATGTGCCATCCGCTTCCATCCGCTAGGCTTCTGTTCCGCATCCGCTTTCCATCTGCCCTGCGTCCTCCCCCCGTCCGTGTTATCCGCTCCGTTTATGCAAATTTTTGCCCCTTTTGAGAGCGGATAACAACGGATGGAACATTTTGCTCGTCCGTTGTGTCCGTTTTGCATCTGTTGGGCAGTGTGACATGGCCTTTAGGTCAGTTCAGGGAGAAAGCGAGCAAGTGTTACTTTCCACAGGACTTGGAGACTTTGTTGCTTGCTGTGAGAGAGCAGCTGCTGGCTCTCCTAATAAAGGGAATGTTTTATTAACTACAAAGGGCTTGTCATGTTTGGGAGCTGGGTCAGAACATTATGTCTTTAAAATAGTTATAGAATGGGTATATTCAACAGATATAGAATAGGTGGGACCTGGCTTAATAATAGTAACTGTGAGAGGGATCTTGAAGTCCTAGTAGACCACCATCTAAGCATGATCCAGAAGCGTGTGGCATCCACCCAAAAAGCTAATGTACTTTTACCTAGGCTGCATTAATAGAGGGATAGAATCAAAATATCACTTTACAATGCCTTGGTAAGGCCACTCTTGGAATCCTGCATCCAGTTTTTGTCACCACAATACAGAAATATGTTGAGACTCTATAAAGAGGATTAGGGGACTGGAAGCTAAAATGGTTGCTGGAATTGGGTGTGTCTAGTATAGTGAAAAGAAGGACTAGGGGTGACATGATAGCAGTGTACTGATATCTCAGTGGTTGCCACAAAGAAGAAAAAGTCAAGTTATTCTCCATTGCTAAACAAAACAGTTGTTAAGATAGCTTTGCATCATTTTACAACTTTTCTAGCTACAGTTATTATGTGAATCATTGCCATTGTTAAGTCAATAACCTGTGTGGTAACCTGTTACAAGGCACGAAGGCAACACAGCCAACTGATAGTTCTCACTCCCCTTTATTGCTCCAATTTCCCCCCAAATGCTCCCACATTTATGGCAAGTCCCAGAGCAAAACACACACATAGCAGCCTCACAATGGCTTCAAAGCAAGAAGTCTGGCAAGGCAAAGGAACAAAGTAATGAGTCTATGAAGCAAGGATCAAGAGAATGAGTCCATAAAGCAAGGAAGAAGGCAAGAAGCCCTGTAAACTCCAGACATCGGCAATGGCACACCAAATTCCATGAATTCAGCATTTGTTCCCTACAACTGTCCCTCTCCACATCATCTCCTGAAGTCTCAGTTCCCAGGTGTGCCTTGTGAAGAAGGATGGGGCACTCTCCTCCTGAGTCGTCAGGTTGGTCAGCGCTGTTCCTGCCACCTCTCCACTCTCCATGCTCAGGGATCAGGAGGGTGACAGCCCTTGCTCATTACCTGAGCTCCATTGTTCCTCATCTCAACTGACTGCCCTCTCTTCCCCCCCTCTCTCAGTCATCCTGCCCCTGTTCTTCCATGCTGGCAAGCCATCCCAAGCCCAAGGCACCCGGGGCTGCCTCCTTACCTCTGTCAGTTCCAGCTCTGGTTTGTGTTCCTCTGCAGACTCAGGCTCTGACGAGGACATGACAACATGGTTGCTAAGTGAATGTGGCTTCCCCATTGACGTTGCTTGACAGAAGCCTCCCAAAGATGATCAAATGACCTCAGCACTTTGCAGCTATCATAAATATGTGCCAGTTGACAAGAGTTTGAATTTGGATCATGTGACCTTGGGGATGCCACACCAGTCCTAAGTGTGAAAAATGGTCATAAATCAAATTTTCATGTTGTTGTAACTTTGAACAGTCAACTAAATGAATGGTTGAAAGTCGAAGACTAGCTTTAATCGACTTGACCCAACATCTAATCATAATTTCCTTAATCATTTCACATAATATGAAAGTTAACCATCCACTTTGACTGAGCTAATGTTCTCAGTTTCTTTTATCCATTTTTACATCTTTATTACGTTCTTTGGGATTTTCCAGATGTAACTACAAAATTTATTTATTTTTTATTTATTTTGTTTTTAATAGGATAAGCATCTAAGTTACTGAAAACTTTCCAGCCAGTTCTTTATTAAACAAATTCTGGTTTGTTTAAATGCTGATTTTTGCTAAAGTTAATTTATTCCATCTACATATCATTCAATTTTCTTTGAAATAGCCATGACTCCCTGTTTAAATTATTCTGAAATTTATTTTAATCACTTTATGCCAAGATTACATCTTTGCAATAAGCTTCCCTTGATCTTTATTATTTTATCATTTCAGTTCCTTGATATTCTTGAGAGATTGCTGATATCGCCTCTTAATTTACTGATCTTCCTTTTTGATGGAATTTTCCATTTGGGTGACTGATTTTTGAGGCGTTTTGTGTTTACATAATGGTAATCTAACTCTAATACTATCCATTTAGAGAATGTGAAGTCTCAAAGTAGGTAGAAATATAGAATCATATATCATGGCCTCATTCTCATTTTCAACTTTTTCAAACTATTAAAAAACATATATATTTTTTGAAATATTTTTATTGTTTTATATTATACATTTTCTTTTTACATTGAGCAGTGTGCTCTCTAGGTGTCCAAGTTGTTAACATACAAACAACATCATCATCATTATGATTATACACACACACAAACACACAAAAATATGCCATAATATATAAACAAATATGCAATAACATCAATCATATCATAACATATATTATCTTCCATTATAGTATTGATTATCTAATCATCAGAAATATTTACTCATATGTTTCTCTTTCTCCTATAAACCATATGTCATGTAATTCCACTCCTCTAACCTCAATGTATCATTTAACCGTTTATAGAATAGTTCCCATGTTTTGAAATAGTCAGAATCTTCTTTTCCTTTAATTTTTAGGGTTAACCTATCCATCTCTTCACATTCCAGATTTTTTTATTATTATAATATTGTCTGCAGGGGTGATTAAGAAAAAAGGATCATTTCGACTTTGAATCCTTAAAGGCAAACTATGAAGGTGGATGCGATCCCTTAACTCTCAGCTGCACAGAGTGTGTTTGGGTGATCTCAATATCACTCATTCCTCCAGAGGGATTTTGCCAGGCTGGAGTCTGCAACTGGCCACAGATTTTGGTCTTAACATCGTTCTTGTTTCTTCAGGAGTATCCTTCATTTAAAATCACACTTATTTTGGCCATGTCATGTGGGAGAATTTGCTGGAGAGAACAATTATGCTTATAAGAATTAATGCTGAGAGGAAGAATACAGTGGCTGGCCACCATCAAAGTGGATACCAGCCAGTCTCAGCCATGGAAGCCATATTTTATTAGCCATAAAAGTTTTATAGAAGCTTCAGGGTATAGTAAAAAAATGATATGTCTGATTATAAATGTTTTAACAGCAATTGGAATTGAATTTGTCAAAAATTGGAAAAGTGAAAAAAATCTGATAGAAGAGGAAGTGATTAAGAAAATAATGGAATGTGAAGAAATGAGTAAATTGACATTATCAATTAGAGAGCAAGAAAGTAAAGAATACTATAAAATTTGGGATTTATTTTATCAATGGCTAGACAAGAAAACAGGAAAATAAAATACAATACAATATTACAGTATTATAGTAATGATAAGACAATGTAATGATATGCTATAATTGATTACAATGATATGATGAATTAGGTTTTGTAAAGTTGAGATTTGCTTGAAAAAAAATGACATGAACTTATGAACACAGTCTAATAAGAAGTTATAATATGTATAGTTGATTTATATAATAAGAACTTTAATAATGCATTTTGAAGGGAAAGACTATTGATATTGTTTACAAAACATATGTACCAACTGACACATTGTACAATGGAAAGATGGTTTTATTTGATGTTTTATGTTTGTATTTGTTAATGTTCGTTGTCAAAATAAAATAAAAACTTTGGAAAAAAAATGTTTTATAGAAGCTTCAAGGCTGCCACAATTAGTGCCTGGGAATTTGGGAGGGGGGAATTATTTGCGAGTAGTAATCTAGACTAAATAACTATTCTCAAAAGTCAAGGTTAAGTCATCCTGCATCTGGAGGGGGTTGAACGAAGAAGTGGTTTCTGTTTCAATGACATTTGATTGGGCCACGTGATGGACTGATTGGTGCAGGGGATGGATCTTTGATTTTCACATGGGGAAGGGAAAACCCAGAAGTTTCAGATTTGGGGTTTCCCAGATGTGCCAACATGACTTCTTTAATAAATTCTTACTTGGATAGACTCTGAGTATTGAATGGATAGAAGGAGTTTCTTTGGAACGCTGACAGCCAGAGCACAGGACAATTCAAGAAAATAGTAATTGTCTTCAGAAGTTGTGGGTGCCAACCATAAAGCTGGCCTAATTGTGGCCATTTTTTCCTTGTAGCTTTTATCTAAGGAGGATCCTCTTCGCATTGCTTCAGGGCTGACACAGCCTGGCGCTAAGAGGCCGGGGTGTGTATGTGAAGAGATAACTGGGGTGTTGTAGCCTAAATAAAATTATTTCCCCTGGGAATCAAGGATGTTTGTGCAGGTGTTCGAAAGGTGGAGACTGGGGCAGGGGTGGGATTCTACCAGTTCGCACCTCTTCACTAGAACCGGTTGTTAACATTCTAAGCAGTTCAGAGAACCGGTTGTTAGAAGAAATTACTGTCATAATCCTGTAAGGAAGGCAGGAAGGAAACATTCTGGTGTTGCTTACAGAAACTGCCTCTCCGTTAACCCTTATTATATTCTTGGCAGGACTAGACTTCCTATCTCTGGAACTTCTCTGGAGTTTTTTTCCCCTCCTTTGCTGGTACTTTGCTTGTGTGGAGTGACCATTCAAAGTTATTGAGTTGGCCACAACCAGCCAATAACATGACCACCAAGCCATGTCCACCCAGTCACTTGGCCACCAAGCCACGCCCATCACCTAAGCCATGCCCACAGAACTGGGCTGGGTCATCTGGACTGGGAACTGCATGCTGATTGGACCATGTGACTGGAGACTCTGGGGGAAAGTGACAAAGTTTTACTTTTAATCGGGTGTAAAGCAGGTGGGAACTTAGAGCTGGTTTTCCAACAAACCTGTGCCAATTTGATATGTCTCAATAAAATGTTGTTTGAGGAATATGCCTGCCTCAAAGTTTATTGAAAGGGATGTATTACTTGGAACCCTGACAGTGGGAGCTTCATCCCTGAAAGCTTTCAAGAAGAGACTGGACTGCCATCTGTCAGAAATGGTGTAGGGTCTCCTGCTTTGGCAGGGGATTGGAGTAGATGACCTACAAGGTCCCTTCCAACTCTGTTAATCTGTTAATCAGAAGATATGCAGAGTCCTAGCCTGTAGAATCACCAAAAGTTGGACATGACTGTATGGATATTTCTTCTTCTTCTTCTTCTTCTTCTTCTTCTTCTTCTTCTTCTTCTT
>BLBF01000002.1:2025470-2037951 GCA_015471245.1 Laticauda colubrina | reverse complement strand
AGAATAGAATAGAATAGAATAGAATAGAATAGAATAGAATAGAATAGTTGGAAGGGACATTGGAGGTCTTTTAGTCCAACCTCCTGCTCAGGCAGGAAACCCTATACCATTTCAGAGAAATGGTTATCCAATCTCTTCTTAAAAAACTTTCAGTACTGGAGCATTTACAGCTTCTGGAGGCAAGTTGTTCTGCTGATTGATTATTCTCATTTCAAGAAATTCCTCCTTAGTTCTAAGTTGCTTCTTTCCTTTATTAGTTTCCACCCATTGCTTCTTGTCCTGCCTTTAGGTGTTTTGAAGAATTGCTTGACTCCCTCTTCTTTGGGGCAGCCCCTGAGATATTGGAAGACTGCTCTCCTGTCACCCCTAGTCCTTCTTTTCGTTAAAGTGGATATACCCAGTTTCAACAAACATTCTTCATACATTTTAACCTCCAACCCCCTCATCATCTTTGTTGCTCTTCTCTGCACTCTTTCTAGAGTCTCAACATCTTTTTTTACATCGTAGCTACCAAAACTGGATCCAGGATTCAAAGTGTGATCTTACCAAGGCTTTGTAATGTGCTACTAACACTTCATGTGATTGTAATTCTATCCCTCTCTTAATTCTATCCCCGTATTCCTTCTGTTAATTAGAAGAAACATGAGTCACTTTATTTTATTGTTGGTTATTTAGGAAATCTAAATATCTATCTTAAGTATATAACCCGAGGTGTGTAAAATACAAAACAATAAAAACCCCACAGATAACTTGCGTAAGCAATAGAGATGCTCCTCAACTTACAACCAGAATTGGACCAGATTTTGTGTTGCCAAGCAAAGTGGATGTTTTTATGTGAGCAGCTTAAAAATTGATTTGTTACACACTTAACAACTGCAGTGATTCACTTTTAAGAACTGTTGGGAGAAAGGTCCTAAAACGGGGCAAATTCACTTAACTGTCTTGCATAGCAACAGAAATTTTGGGCTCAATTAGGGTCGTATTAATCCTTCCATTCCCCACCATCCAATCAGAGCTGAAGAAGCTTCTTGAATGAGAAGAGAAATGTCTTCAAAGAAAAAATAGAAAGTCCAGTTGCCTCTTGGAAAAAAGCACCTTTGGGACTATCCTACATAGAAGGAATGTACCTATGATGTAGATTAGTATGATGTAAAAATAGAATATTAAAGTGAAAGCAATGAATATGTATAAACTATAATGGTTATTGCATGAGATAGGTATACTCAGATGACACACTGCTCAAATGAAAGGTGGAATGTTTGTTAAAATAAAATAAAATAAATATTTTTTAAAAAGGAAGGAATGTACCTATCTTCAGCAGTGTTGGGATTCAACTGGTGTAACAACTGGTTCAGTGAACCTCTGCCGTATCAGCTGAATCAGCTGAGCTTAAAAACAAGGAAATAAAGCACTGGAACTACCAGTTCACTCAAACCAATCCAAACTGGTAAAATCCCACTCCTGATCTTCGGGTTTGGGCCTGAAGTCTAGCAGGAGTATTTTCAAATCTATCCAATCTTATGAGAAATAATTGAAAAAATATTTGAATGTGCAGAAATGAATAGATTGACACTATAAATTAAAGAAAAAGAAGAAACTAAATATTACATGGTATGGAATATGTTTTATCAATGAATAGAGAATAAAACAACCTAAAAATATTTGATGTATGTATAGTACAATTAGACAAATTTAAGCAAAGTTATAATGTGTGATATTATTATGTATATGGAAATATATATGGAAACATTGATGTATTGTTAAATTTGATAAGAAGAATATCATTTATAATGTTTAAATAATAGAAATATGTACCCAAGTCGACGCACAGTTGAAATGGAATGATTTGTTGTACATAAAAAACAATAAAAATTATTTTTAAAAAATACCCAATCTTACAAAAGATTACTTTTATCTAAGAGGATAGATAAATGGCACCTTTCATCCAGAAAGGTCTTCTTGAGATCTTTTAGAAAATAGAGCAACTTGACAAGTAAATCTACAAATTGTTTTACAATAGATTGGAAAGCAAGCAAGCAAACCTGCATGACTTTTTAATGAAGCCATGGCCTAGTAGTCTGATTGTCCTCTCATGGTGTTTTTATTTAGCCGTATTCACACCTCTTTGATTGTTGTGGGGGGGGGGGGTTATGCAGTGCCAAGTAACAAGAAATAGAAAACACGGTTAATGAAAGTTGTGTTGAAAAATAGCATGATATGGATTTATCAGCTTTTCATTATATGAGACAGCATCATCTCCCAATCTTTTTCCAAGGAAAGGGAAAACTGATAAAGACACAGTGGGCATGTGCCAGACTTTTGAGGCAGAAAAAAAAGATAGAAAAGGGATTCTATAAATGATCCACAGGTAGTCCTCCACAAACTGGCACAATTGGATCCAGAATCTCAGTCCTTGAATTAAGCATTTGTTAAACAAGATGCTACTGTATGTGGCTGTTTCACTTAACAACTGCAATTCTGGCTTTCCCAGTTGTTGTTGTTAAGTGACCACAGGAGTTGTTAAGCCAAGCAGAAGGAAAGGGCCTGGATCTTCTGGGCATAGTGAGATAGGTAGAGGGCCTTGACCTCTCACCATACCTGGGAACCCCAGTTCCTCTCCCTGCCCCACTGGGAGAATGATCACAAGAATGATGGCATTTGATGGCATTTGTGCTACATTTGAGGTCTGTCCCTCCTGTGTGCACACTTTGGAGGAATGGACCTCAAATTTGTCAAAAGCATTAGCAAATAGCAATGTTCTGGAAAGCTTAGAATATTGGTAGTGTTTTTGAAGCTTGAAGGGTAGAGACATTGGTGAATGAAGGTAAATATATATGTTCCAGGATAAGGTTTGCAAGGCAAGATTCTATCTAAGTTGGCCACTGGGAACAAAAGTTTATTATTCCAAACTTTTGGTTCATGTTGGGCCCATTATCAGGGAACTTATCTCTCTCTCTCTCCAGAATATTGCAATGAACAAGGACATGCATTCAATTTTGCAGTTACTATGATTGTTGGCTGAGCAAGGACAAAAATAGCCAGATACATGATTGATGCTCTTTTCAGTCAATAGGAATACGGATTTACCACCAACCTATTGAGTTTTTAGGAGCTGAGGGTGTGACATACAAGGAGACAACAATTAATGACTTAATAACCAGCTAGCAACACCCTAATTAGCAGTTAAAAGCTGCAGACGATCACAAACCATATTAATTAATTAATTAATTAATTAATTTTATTTGGTCTGTCAATTGCTTACAAGATAATAGGTATGAATAAAAACATAGTAATGAACACATGGATACATATAAGAAAAATAAAAGAAACAATAGGACAGGGATGGTAGACACGTTGGTACACTTATGCATGCCCTCTAGAGACCTCTTAGGAAAGGGTAAAGTCAATAGTAGACAGTCTGGGATTAAAGTTTTTGGGGGTTGGGGAAGAAACCACAGAGTCAAGTAGAGTATTCCAGACATTGACCACTCTGTTGCTGAAGTCGTATTTCCTGCAATCAAGTTTGAGTTTGTATCTATTGTTTGCTCTTGTATTGTTATGGTTGAAGCTGAAATATTCATTGACAGGTAGGACATTGCAATGTATGATTTCATATATTATACTGAGATCAGACCAAAGGTGGCGTAGTTCTAGGTTTTCTAGGTCTAGAATTTCGAGTCTGGTGGCATAAGGTTTTCTACAACGAGCAGAGGAGCAGAGAACTCTTCTTGTGAAATATTTCTGGACTTTCTCAACTGTGTTAATATCAGATACATAATGTGGGTTCCAGACTGATGAGCTGTATTTGAGTATTGGTCTCACAAATGTTTTGTATGCTCTAGTTAGTAGTGTGCTATTACAAGAGAAAAAGCTATGTAAGATTAGGCTAACAACTCTTAACGCCTTTTTGGCGATTTAGTTACAGTGGGCTCTAGCACTTAAGCCCATGTCACACTGCACCAATGGATGGAAAGAGGAAGTAAAATGGAGAGAAACATTTGCCATCCGTTGGTTAACGCGATTCATCCGTTCTGTACTCACTGCATCCGTTTTTCATCCTCTCTATCCGTCCAGCATCCGTCGACTGAAGTTCCATCTGCTCAAAAAGTTTTGAGCTGCTCAAAACTTTTTGAGCGGAAAATGTATCCAATGAGTCCATTCTGCATTCGCAACACATACGGGGAACATCCGTTCCCGTTCTACATCCGTTGTCATCCGTTACGCATCTGCCATATCCGCTAGGCATCCGCTGCACATCCGCGCAACTCGCATCCGCTCCAGCGGAAAACAGACACAGGGAGGAAGCGAAATGGACGCGGAACGGACACGCAGCATTAGTAGCACGGATGGAGAAAGGATGAAAGCGGATGCAACTCGCAAAGAAAGCATTAAAATGGAAAAAAGGTTCACAGAGGGTACCTATCTCGGATATTAAGGATGTCTAGAGAATGCCTAGAGGATGCAAAAGGACACCTAGTGGAAAACTATATTGCCTCTAAAAAGGGGGAGCAACTCACCTGGATTTCACTTTCAGTCCAGCAGCCCTGCTGTGCAGACCTCTGCAGCATTCATCTGGTTCTTGTTCTTCCACAGCATCCATTGATGTCCACCATCGTTCTGCAACAGTGCAAAGCCATCTCCAGGCTCTTTCAGCTGTTCTATGGGAAGAAAAGGAGGCAGCCAAGAAGCGTCTGGGTCCGAAGATGGATCACCAGAAGAGCAGAGTACGGACTGTACAACAAGCTGATGGTGGAGCTGAGGAAAGAAGACCCTCATGCATTCCAGAACTTCATGAGGATGCCTCCAGCCATGTTTGACGAAGTTGTGGAGCGGCTGACACCCAGGTTGACCAAGGCAAACACCAACTTCCGGCCCAGCCTGGACCCTGGGCTCAAGGTGGCACTGACTCTGTGCCACCTGGCCTCAGGGACCACCTACAGGAGCATGCAGTATGGCTGGAGGGTGCCACACAATACCATCAGCATTGTGGTCAGAGAAGTGGTGCAGGCCATCATCGAAGAATACCTGGAGGAGATCCTCCAGTGCCCCTCCACTGAAGAAGGCTGGAAGAAAGTTGCAGAGCAGTGGTATCAGAGGTGGAACTTCCCCCACACCGTTGGAGCCATAGATGGGAAGCACGGGGACTGCAAAGCTCCACCCAACTCAGGGTCCAATTATTTCAACCACAAGGGCTTCTTCAGCATCATCCTCTTCGCCATGGTCGATGCTGACTACAAGTTCATGTACATCGATGCTTCAGGCAATGGGTCAGCTTCAGATGCCCAGGTATACAACACCAGTGACCTCAAGGAGGGGCTGGAATGCAACCTCATCATGGGATTCCCAGATCCAGACCCCCTGCCCAACGACACGCAAGATGTGCCCTATTTCATAGTGGGGGATGACGCCTTCTCCCTCAGAACCTACCTCATGAAGCCCTACAGTTCCAGACTCCTCACCCATGAAGAGAGGATCTTCAAATACAGGCTGTCCAGGGCAAGGCGGGTGGTGGAGAATGCTTTTGGCATCCTGGCCAGCAGGTTCCAGGTACTTCTCACCACCATGCAGCATCGCCCAGAGACCGTGAGGAGGATCATGGAAGCTTGCTGCATCCTGCACAATCTCATGCGCACCCGCTACCCAGTCTTGCAGAACCGGCTCGTGGACCTCCAACAAGGCAATGGGGACATGGAGCCTGGGGAATGGAGGCAAGGGCAAAACCTGAGAGACACTATGGATGTGCAAGGCCCCAACAGAGGTTCACATGAAGGGAAGAAGCAGCGCAACCTCCTGAGGCACTGGTGCAACTCCCCAGCTGGAGCAGTGGAGTGGCAAGACAGGATGATAGATGATTAATGGATGCTTCCTTCAGCCTGTCTCATCACATGGATGAGATTGGGCCATGTATGTTGGGTGGGCCTACAATGAACAGGGCATTTAATAAAGAGTTGTGTTTATGTTGAAATGTGTGGATGAATGATTACATTGTTACTGATAATAAAGGGCCATAGGAGTGGCACCTGGGAGGGTGGACCATACAGTCCCACTATGCTTGCACTGGAGGTTTATCTATCCCATAGCTATTACCCATTCCAAAGGTATCCCTGCCCATCCCAAAGGTATCCCTGCCCATCCCACAGCTATTACCCATCCCAAAGGTATCCCTGCCCATTCCACAGGTATCCATGTCCATCCCACAGCTATTACCCATTCCAAAGGTATCCCTGCCCATCCCACTGCTATCTTAACCCATCCCACAAGCATGCAAAGGCTTAAACTATTTCTAAAAGTTTCCACCAAGACTTTATTGACAAATATAAATGAAGCAAGTGTGTGAAGCAAAGATAATCTTTAACAAGCTGTAAAAGAAAAATGACCCAAGTCAAGTGTCCAAAGCAAAAATAAAGTCAACAGGTAGCCACCCAGTCTCTGGCACTCTTCTCAGTCAGTCTGAGGCATTCCCATCATCTCAGGGGTGAAGGGTCCAGGTGCTGTGGAGGTGGCTGCTGCTGGAGTGCTGGTCTGAGGTGCCATTGGGGTGCCTGGCCCCGAGAGGACAACAGGGGACGGTTTGTTTAGGAAGCTCTCACACAGCTGGCTCAGCCCCGTGATGTTGAGAGCCCCTTCCTCCATGACATGGGGTGTCAGCCCCAATACCAATGACAGATGTTCTGAGGCCGGGATTGGCTGTGGGGTGGAGGAAGGAGCAGTGTAGTGGGGCTGTCTGGTCTGCAGCTGGGTGAGGACTGGCATGGATGGCATCTGTGGCGTGGGTGGCATCTATGGTGTGGCTGGCATTGGTGGCATCGGTGGCATCAGTGGCACCAGTGGCATCTGATGTACCTGTGCCTGGACTGGGAAGGGTTGCCTGTGCTGCTGGACCTCCTGGTAGCCATAGCCTTGGTAGGGAAGGGCCTGTGGAAAGCCTTGGAAGGGCAGTGACATCACCTGGGGTGGAGGAGCCGGCCTGGACTGGGTGGGAGCAGGTTCATCTTGGTCTGGAGGGTTGTGAAGAAGATCGGTGATCCTGTCCTTCACCACCTGGTACTGGGGTTCCAACATGTTCATGAGGGTCTGGTTGACATAGGTGAGGAAGGGCTTGTGGTTGGAGGTTGGGGCATCGGTGTGTACCAGCTGAGAGAGGAGATCTATGCTGCTTCTGATGGTGTCTCTTATCTCCAGCAGGACAGTGTGGCTCTGCCCCTCCTGTCTGGCTTTCTGCCTTTCCGTGGAGGTGGAGCTGGGGGTGGATGCGGGTAGGCCTGTGGTGGAAGTGGTGTCTCCTTTCTCCCACTGCGTCAGGGGGTCCTCCACGCGCTCCGCCAGGGGTAGTACAGCTGTCGGGGGGTTCTCCGTCATGGGACGCTCCACAGATACCTGCCTGGACACAGGAGCTGACTCTCTGCCAGAAGAGGACTGGCTCTCAGCAGGCTGCCTGAGAGAGAGGGTAGACAGAGGGGCTGCTCCTCGGTGGCAGATCTCACCCTCCAGGAAGCTGCACCTGGCCATCAGGTAGGTCTCTCTGTCCATCAGTTTGACCGTGGCCTGGCCAGATTTCTTGAGGTGCAGCTTCCCATACCAGGTGTGCATGTGCTTCCACCAGCCAAGGAGCACCTCCGAAGTGTAGCCCAGGCTCTCCGCCTTCTCTCTCCAAGCAGCCTGCTTCCTTTTGGTGTCTCGATAGAGCCTGTGTCCCTTCCGCCAAAGATATTCATTCTCCCTGAGCCATTCAAGCACCTCCTCCTCATGTTTCTCTTCTATGGTGTATTGCCTCCTCTTCCGTTCACGCGTCTGCCTCTTCCGCCCTCTGGCAGGGACATCTGGGCCCTCATGAGAGGGGCTTCAAGGTTGTAGGGGCTGCTCCTCCACACCACCAGCAGCAGCAGCAACAACAACAAGAATATTAGCAGCAAAAGCAGGACCAGCAGGACCAGCAGAACCAGCAGCAGCAGGACCAGCAGCACCAGCAGCACCAGCAGGACCAGGAGCACGACCAGGACCAGGACCACCAGCAGGACCAGCAGGACCAGGAGCACCAGCAGGACCAGGAGCACCAGCAGCACCAGCAGGACCAGGAGCACCAGCAGGACCAGGAGCAGCGCCAGCAGAGTAAGCACCAGCAGAAGCACCAGCACCAGGAGCAGCGCCAGCAGAGTAAGCACCAGCAGATGCACCAGCACCAGGAGCAGCGCCAGCAGAGTAAGCACCAGCAGAAGCACCAGCACCAGGAGCATCATCAGCAGAAGCACCACCAGCAGAAGCAGCATCAGCAGAGTAAGCACCAGCAGAAGCACCACCAGCAGAAGCAGCATCAGCAGAAGCCCCAGCCCCAGAAGAGCGAGCCCGGGTAGCAGAAGTCCCAGCAGAAGCAGAATCAGGGCCAGGGGGTGGGAGGGTGGCCCTGTCCCTCTTGCCAGGGCTGGCAGCAGATGGCAGAGGCTTCCTTTTCTTCCCCATGGTTGTTGGGTTGCTGGCTGGCTGGCTGGCTGGCAGGCTGGCAGGTTGGCAAGCTGTGTCTGGAAGCAGGTCTTTCCTCTGAATGGTGACCTGCTTGCGAGCTGCTTCCCTTTATATCCGCGGGGCTAACGCAATGCTTTCTCCCAGCATGCACGGTGAATGCTAGGCATCCGCTAGGCATCTGCTAGGCTTCCGCAAGGCTTCCGCTAGGCTTCCACTCTGCATCCGCTTCATCCGCTCTGCATCCGCTTCATCCGCTCTGCATCCGCTCTGCATCCGCTCTTTCCGTTCCGCGTCCGCTTCACTGTGCTCCCCAGGAAGCCTTGCGGATATGCCATCCGCTCCCATCCGCTTCCATCCGCTACGCTTCTGTGGAGCATCCGCTTTCCATCCGCTCTACGTCCTCCCACCATCCATTCCTTTCCGTGTTGTCCGCTCTCTTTATGCAAATTTTTGCCCCTTTTGAGAGCGGATAACAATGGATGGAACATTTTGCTCATCCGCTGTGTCCTTTTTACAAACATTTTGCATCCGTCGTCCAGTATGACAGGACCTTTAGATCATTTGAGGTGAGTACTCCAAGATCCTTGACAGAGTTTGGATGATCAACAAGGTCTTGGCTATTCAGCTTATATTTTATTTTCTGATTTTTTTTGCCAGTATGTAAGACAGAGCATTTATTTGTTGAGATTTGAAGTTGCCATTTGTTTGACCATTCTGGTACATAATCAAGATCTTTTTGAAGGGTAGCAGTATTGTCTGTGGTGTTGAATAGCTTTACATCATCAGCAAAAAGAATGCTGTTGCTCTTAATGTGATCACAGAGGTCATTTATGTAGAGTATGAAGAGACTAGAATACTGCCTTGGGGGACACCACTGTTGACAGGTACAGAATTTGATAGGACGCTCCCAATTTTGACCTTTTGTTTTCTGTTTGACAGGAATGCTTCTATCCAGTTATGCAGGTGTCTAGAGATACCATAAGATTTTAGTTTTAGGAGTAGTTTGTCGTGTACCACTGAATCAAAGGCTTTACAGAAGTCTATGTAGATTATGTCTGTTGTTTTGCCCTGATCGAGTTGTGTAGTCCATATGTTTTTGCAGTGTAAGAGTTGCAGATTACAGGATAGTTTTTTTTCTGAAACCAAATTGTTTATTGGAGAGCAGGTTGTTTGTCTCTAAGTGGAGGATGATGGATTGATTAATAATTGATTCCATGACTTTACAGGTGACACAGAATAAAGAACAGTCCATATTTTGGAGAGAAAGAAGTTTCCTGATGATGAGCTCTATTATGAGCATCAAAGTTTGGAGGAATAAACATTTTATCCATGGTGAGCGATTCAGATTGGATCCAGAAACACTGGTGTTGGCCAGTGTTTTCCCTTCTCAAGGGGAGTATACTAGGCTGGTCCCCAACCTTTGTGTCTTGGTGTCCCGGTTCAGGGGAGAGGAGGCAAGGGGAACTGGGTCGCACAAGCAACAGGCTGCACGCATCTTAAATGTAAAGGGAACTGCAAATGCATGCATATCTGTGCCATCCCATTGCATGTGTATGTCAAGCTATGCATGTGTGAGTTGAGCTGCACAGATGCATGCATGCCTGGCTGCCTCTCGTCCGGCCCAGTTCCAAATAGGCCAGAGCCTTGTAGGTGGCTGCAGCCTGGGAAGTTGGGGACCCTGCACTAGTGAACCTGAGGCTTCTGAAAGGCTGAGAACACTGGTGTTCAATGACATTTTCATCAGATTTGAGGTCCATTCCTCTTGCACTTGAAAGGATTCCTCCTCCCTGCACCATGGGCTGGAAAGCATGCTGAGAAGAGCAACAAGAACAGTCAAATTCTTGGCATCTCAATCCCGTGAAGAACAGTTGACAGAACTTAGTGTGTTTTGTCTAAAGAAGAGAAGGCTAAGAGGAAAGATGATAGCAATGTTTCCATCTTAAGAATGTCACAGGGCATGTGGATTCATTTTCACTAAATTGTACCACCAAAGAACAAGACAAGGTTGAACAAATGGTAGGTCTTACAGCAAAACATTGAAACTCAAAAGAAGGAACCCCAAAAGTGCTTTTCCAAAAAGCAACTGGACTTCCTTAGTTTTTTTTCCTTGAAAACATTTAGCTCCTCATCCAAGAAGCTTCTTCAGTTCCTTGAAAACATTTCACTTCTCATCCAAGAAGCTTCTTCAGTTCTTGAAAACATTTCACTTCTCATCCAAGAAGCTTCTTCAGTTCCCTGAAAACATTTCACTTCTCATCCAAGAAGCTTCTTCAGTTCCTTGAAAATGTTTTGCTTCTCATCCAAGAAGCTTCTTCAAATGGAAGATGTATCTTGGATGAGAAGGTGAAATTTTCCAAGGAAAAAATTAAGAAGGTCCAGCTGTCTTTTGGAAAAGCATCCATGATTTGAATGACTGAAAATCTTCATAGTCAAAAGAAGGAAGAATTTCCTGACAGCAAGAGTTGTTAAATAAAGGAACAGCTTACCTCCTGGACTTATGGGGGCTTCAGCGCTGGAGGCTTTCAATAAAAGGTTAGGCAGCCATTTGTCTAAGGTGGCCTGAAGTTTTTTGCCCTGGGCAGGGATTGACTAGGAGACCTCCAAAGTCCCTTTCAGGTCTAGGATTTTATAACTTTCCATTTCTGTTTCTCCTCCTTCCACATTTTTATGCTTTCTTTCCCCTTCCTTTGTAGAATGGCACCTTTTATCATCCACCATCTTTCCACCAGGAGATGAGTTGAAAAAAGTCAAGATGATGGATATGTTGAAAACTCTGCTTCTTTTCTATTATTTATTGACAGAGCAGTGTGGTGGCTTACTGGTGAAGATGCTTGCCTTCCATTCAGAAGATTAAGAGTTCAATGCTAGGTAATGGTAGATGTTTCTCTCCTAGGGTGCAAAAATAAATATTTACTGTGAACTCTGCATGGTGTCAGGAAGGGCTTCCAGCCAGCTCGATTCAGTCGCTTTGATTCTACTCTGAAATTAAGGGATTACAGGGTCATAAAAAGGGAGATTTTTTACAGTTCCCTTTGTTCTATTATTCCTGGCAAACATCAGAAGAATCTTGTGTTTGCACATAAATTGGTCTTTTTTTACAAGTTTTCATGATGCTCAGACCATCTGAGAATACACAGAACAAGTCCTGAAAACTTTGCTGGTGCATTGTTAAAAGTGTAATGAGAACATGTGGAAAATTTGCATTTAACAACTTAGAACTGGGACTTATGTTCACACATTTAAGAATTGTCTTTTCCATAATAGCTAAATAAACAAGGACAAGGGTGGGTTTTTTGGGATGGGGAATTTGTTTTAAAAAAAGTGCTGATATTTTCTTTTTGTTTTCACAGCTTAATTGTTTCATATTATATTTTAATATTTTATTGGCTTTGTGAACTACCCAAAGAACTTGCCTTATAGGACAGTGAAGTGATATTAACCAGTTATGTAAGCAGCTTAAATAAATTAAGAAGCAGCCTAAATTAATGAATACATGGATAAACAATTTTGGTCACCATACTATAAAAAAGATAATTGAGGCTTTGGAAAAAGTTCAGAAAAGAGCAACTAAGTTGATCAAAAGCCTGGAGACTAAATCATATGAAGAATGGCTGCAGAATTTGGATTTGGATAATTTAAAGAAAAGAAGAATTAGAGGGGACATGATAGCTGTATTCCAGTATTTGAGGGGCTGCCAAAAAGAAGAAGAGCTCAAATTATTCTCCAAAGCACCAGAAGACAAGATGAGAAACAATTCTTGGAAACTAATCAAAGAGAGAAGCAACCTGAATTAAGGAGAAAATTCCTCATAGAGAGGACAATTAACCAGTGGAACAGTTTGCCTCTAGAAATTGTGGGTGCTCCATCACTGGATGTTTTTAAGAAGAGTCTAGATAGCCACATATCTAAAATAGTATAGATTATCCTGCTTGAACAGGGGGCTGGATGAGAAGACCTCTCAGGTTCCTTCCAGCTCATTCTATTCTATTCTATTCTATTCTATTCTATTCTATTCTATTCT
>BLBF01000002.1:2010435-2025460 GCA_015471245.1 Laticauda colubrina | reverse complement strand
TCTATTCTATTCTATTCTATTCTATTCTATTCTATTCTATTCTATTCCATTCCATTCCATCCCATTCCATTCCTATCCTATCCTATCCTATTCTAAATCCATAAATAAAATGGTCTATTATAAGAGCAGGCTGTTGTGAACCAGATATTTTTTCAAACCTTTAATTGGGCTCCTACAAATGGGTGGGGCCAGGGAAAATGAACTTTAATGTTAACTAAATTAAACAGAGCTAGTTGGGTTGTTTCCCAGGTCTTTGCTCATTTTCCCCATGAGCACAGTGAAAATGGCAATGTTGCCAAGACCTTTTGGAACATCATGGGGCACCCCACTCAAGGGCTACATTAAAAAGAGATGGTGCCAGCATTAAGAGCCAAGTTAGTTAAGGGTTCCCTGTATGAAGTATTTTGGCTCTGGGCACAACCAGAAATGAGCTCTTTAATATTCAGAATGGAAGCTGTGTGAACCATTCTGGACAAATAGCTGTCCTGTCCTTTCTTGAAACCTCCGGTGATGGAGCACTCACAACTTGCAGAGATAAGCCATTCCCTTGATTAATTTGTCTCATTATCAGGACATTTTTCCTTAGTTCTTGCCTGGATTCTCTTCAATGATCTTCCACCTGTTAGTTCTTGCTCTCTCCTCAGATGCTTTGGAGGACATCTGCTCCTTCTCTGTGACATCCTCTCAAGCACTGGAAGATGACTATTGTGTCACCACAAGTCCTTCTCTTTGTTAGAGTAAACATACTTAGTTCCCTCAATCAGCTAGAAGATCACCACAACTCTGCAGTTCTATAATCCTGCAATTTTGTAGCTCCTTGCACGGTTCAACTATAGATCCCTTATCATGTTTGTTTCTCTTCTTTTCTCTTTTCTCTCCTCTCTCCTCTCCTCTTCTCTTCCCTTTCCTCTTCCTCCTCTCCTTTTTCCTCTCTTCCCCTCCTCTTCCTCTCCTCCTCTCCCTCTCTCTCTGCATATATTTGTTAAAATTATTTATAATAGTAAAATCTAATGCAAACTAAAATTTAAAAACAGATAAAGAGAATACAGAGGAATAAAAAAAATACCAGACAAAAAAGAGAAGACTGTAAAAAGTAAATATATAAAGAAAAAATAAATATATAAAGTAACTTCCAACCATCACAGCTTGTGTAAATACATTTAGGATCTTTCTAAAGTTACAAGCTTTCAAGCCCCTCAAGCACCAACTGTTCAGGCCTGGCATCAGTAAAAGTCCATAAATAATAGCCAAAAATAACAACAGATCTTATTTTAACTTTGATCAAATAAACTATAGTTTTACCTTTTACTTCAAACAATCTTAATCTTTAGGGCATTCAAATAGAGCTGTACACTTTTATTTCTCTTCATTTCTTCTTTGTCCCATCTTACTGAGTTCTTCAAAGCTATAATAAATCCAGCATCTTTTATGAATCCAGAATAATAGACCTACCCAGGTCAGTCTCCTGGTTTGTTATTTATACTGTATTTCTCTTTTAAATTTCTCAGCCAGTTTCTTTTGTAGATCCAGTGAAACCTCCTTTTCTAAATTATTCTCTTGACCTGTCAATTGTAAATCCACTTTGAACATCATCTCCATCTTATCAGATAAAATTTGTTCTACATTTGACATTTCTTCAATAACATCTTTTGAACATAGTCTATACATAGAAGCAGACCTCATTACTAAATATCATGGTTGCTCTTTTACAATTTCATTTTCAAATGTCCTCACGACTTTTATTGTCATAATTTTCTACCATCTTGTAGAGCTATATATTTTTCATCTATTGATATCTTTAATTCCCTCTACTGACCGGTTTTTGAAATCTTTCAATGTTTATCTATGTTATATTTCTTTTAAGAAGAGATTGGACAGCCATTTGTCTGAAACAGTATAGTATTTTCTGCTCAAGCAAGGGTTGGACGAGAAGACCTCCAAGGTCCCATCCAACTCCATTATTCTATCTTTTAAAACTAAAACAAGATATGTTTCCAATCAGAAGTTGTTTGTATCTCATAATTAATTTCAAAATCTTACAGTAAAAGTTTAAATATTCCAATTTTATCTGGACCTTAGGACATTTATAACATTCTAAGATCAAAATCTTATTTAATTTTTCCTGTTTATTTCAGTTTCTTTTTAATTCTTAATGATTTAAATTTATTTTTGTTTAGGTTTAAGCAATAGCAATAGCACTTAGACTTCAATTCCATTCCATAGTTCTTTACGGTATTCTCTGAGTGGTTTATAGAGTCACCATACTGACCTCCACAATCTGTGTCCTCATTTTATCAACCTCAAAAGTACGGAAATCTGAGTCAACCTTGAACTGATCAGGATTGAACTCTTGGCAGTGGGCAGAGTCAACCTGCAATACTGCATTCTGACCACTGTGCCACCATGGAACATCTGTTAAGGGCACACCCACTAGTGTTTTCAAAATTGTCTGTTAAGATGTTTAATAGGCATTATCTTAAAGTGATTGAAAAGTGAGGGTTGCGGATTTAGTGTCCTTTAAAGCAGTGGCCCCCAACCTTCTGGGCACCAGGGACTGGTTCCATTGAGAGACACTTTTCCGTGTCTGGAAAGCATATGGTTTTGAATACTGCCTGCATTCCCCCCATTCTCCTTCTCTGTACAAACCCTTTCTCCCTTCTAGCGCTGATGACCTTCTCTCAGCCTACTCCAGGTATGCACGATTTATTTACTACACAGCAACACAGTCCCCATCTTTGGCAAGAATGGGTGACCTGGGTAAAGTTAGCGCTGAGAGTGGCTGCCTCTCAGTGCATTATATATATCCACTGCCCCACCCTCTTCTGCTCACCCCTGATCACTGAATGTCTGCCTGAAGCCATTAATATCCCCTGCACATCTGTCCCTTGCCTAATTCCCCACACCTTTCCCTCTGCCTAATCTCTGTGTGTGTCTCTTCTGTCCCTTCTCCCGAAGTCCATGCATTGGTGTTCTGGATTCCCATGTTATTGTTTGCGCATAACAGTGTATGCTATGCACATTGCCGATTTATCACCAAAACCCGGTAAGTTCCACTCTGCTTGGTCAGTAAGCATGTAGGAGCGTTGTCTGCACCAGGATTCATACACTGACATGCCTGGCACCCCTGGTCAGGCCACTTAGGTGTGTCGAGCTCCAGGATGGGCAGGAGAGCACCCAGAGCCCAACACTTTCCCCAGTTGGGTCATGAAATGTCTGCTTGTCTCCACAGCCCAGTTTCTGGCATGTCACAGCCTGGTGCCAATCCATGCCCCAGGATTGCGGGATCTCTGCTTTAAAGGTGGGAGCAGTGTGGTGGCCTAGAAATGGAGCTCTCACCTCACAATCAGGAAGCTGTGAGTTCAATCTTAGGTACCAGCAGATATTTCTCTCAGGGTGCAATGAGCAGTTGTCTGCTGCAAACTCCACACAGGTGTCAGGAAGGACATAAGGACATCCAGCTAGCAAATGCTCAGTTCCAGTCAGCAACTCAATTATGCACCTCAGCTTTCAACATATTTCCCGAGAAGAAACCATTTAATTCTTTAGAACAATTCTAAACAACTTTTCTGACCCAGCCTCTTTCCTTCTCTAATAACACATCTCAAGATTAACTGTGCAGCTAGTCCTAGATTTACAAAGTTCATTTAGTAGCCATTCAGTCTTATAACAGCAGTGAAAAAAGTGAAGGTTTTCGCACCTATGACCATTGCAGCCTCTGTATGGCCCCATGATCAAAATTCAGATGATTGATATCTGACTCACATTTATGATGAAGTCAGTGTCCCAGGAAGGTCACAAAATCCCCTTTTGTGAACTTCTCACAAGCTGAGTCCAGGGTCATTTAACAACCAGGTGACTAACTTAACAACTGCAGTGATTCTCTTAACAATTGCGGCAAGAAAGGTTGTAAAATGGGGCAAAACTCAGCCACAGGAATTTGGAGCTCCATCATAAATTGAGGTCTACCTGTCAGACGATGACACTTGGCAGGGTCTTCTCTGCCATGGGACTCATCCAGAAGAACTTTGGGTGTCTGTTGTGGCCCACCACTGGCCAACTGAGCTCACAACAGACTCAGATAGTGAAGTGGTTGGGGAGGAACTTGGGCCAGTCCTGGAGTCTGGGGAAGACTCTGATGAGTGCTCTGCATTGGAAGCAGTGATGGGGCTAGGGCCATCCAACAGTTATCAACTGCCTTTGGAGTCAGAGATCCAAAGGGGCAGAAGAACAGCTGGAGACTGTTCCCAGTGTGCGCATGCACAGAGCTGCCAGCAGAAGGGAACACTAAGGAACAAGGGTCAACTCGGGAGTAAAGGCACAGGTGGATAGCGAATGGCCCCTCCCATAGGGAATAAAGAGGAGCAAAAGGGGAGTAGAGTTTGCTGGAGACAATTAGGGTGAGATCTGTTCCTGACTCCTTGCCAAGTATTTTCTGCTACAGCGTTGTGCTTGGAAACTATCCGCCTGACAACTCTCCAAGCCTGATAAGGTCTGTGGTTGTAAATCACTCTTGAAAGACTGTTTGTTGGGATTTTGCTGGATGTGAATGAAAGGAATTCACATTAGCCTAAATAAAAGGGGTTTTGTTGGGATGAGAAGTCTGCTTCGTGATTTTGGGAAGCCTAGGTCAGAACAGTGTTCCCCACCCCCCTGTATTTTTTTGGTACATTTTCATGTAGGAAATCTTGTTTTTGCCTAACATCAAATTAGCCTCCATCTTCCATTTAACATTCCTTGGAAGGAAAAGGAAATGTAATATGACAGAAGCCGCCATGGGAACAATGAGAAATGGATGGGGAACCGGTCACATTTGGTGTGTAAACACACACACCTCCCTCCCAATGCAAGATTTATGGAGCTTCAAAATAGCAAGGCACATCACAAAGTCTTTTCTTTTTCTCTCTCTCACTGGTCTGTATTGTCCTGATCTCCTTTTCTTTCAGAACTTATTCAGGTGAAAAGAATAAAAGAGGCATAAATCTTCATACGTACCCATGACAAAGCCCACATTTGAAGGGAAGAATGATTGGTAACCACTTTGCTGTAAAGCATGACAACCCCCTGGCAAAATGGAAGAATGGCACAATATTAAACTGTCACAGGAAAAGTTTATGAACTACCTAGAAGACATTCTTAACTGAGAAAAGGACCAGATAGGAGCCAGAGAGAAAAGACCCCAGGTATGACAAAGCTTGGATTCCTTGAGGGCTTCCCATTTATTCATTTAAAAAATTGAGACCTTGCGAGTGATTAATCCAGGTGGGAAGGCCAGAGGAGGGGTGGGGTGACTTCTCCCCTTTATAGAAATGGGTGATTTGGATATGGAGGCATAAAAAAACCCACTGCTAGCCAATGGCAACCACCTTATTCAAACCTGGGGAAGATTCCCTCTGGTTGAGCAAGGGAAGCCAAGTTCCTTTGGAGATTTCTGCTTCTCAGAAAATCAAATAGCAGCCTAAAGTCAGGAGACCAATGACTTATAGCATGTGTGTGTGTGCGCGTGCATGTGTGTGTGATTTTTTTTCATTAAGGTCATTTTTTTACAAAGTTAAAAAATAAGCATGAAAAGGGAGGGAGGGAGGGAGGGAAGGAAGGAAGGGACATAGAGAAGGGAGGGAGGAAAGAAAGAAAGAAGAAAAGAACATAGGGAAGAATGGGAGGGAGGGGGGGTGGAATGGGAGAAAGAAGGCAGGAAGGGAAGGAGGGAGAGAAGGAAGGAGGAAGGGAGGGTGGCAAGAATTTTGAAAAATATATTACTGTAAACAAACAAAAAAAAAGAGGTTGAGACTTTCAAAAAAATGCAAAGAAGAGCAACTAAGATAATCGAAGGCCTGGAGACTAAAACATGAAAAACAGTTGCAGGATTGGGGTTTGGCTAGTCTAGAGAAAATAAGAATTAGGAGTGACACAATAACAGTCTTCCAATATTTGAGAGGTTCCCACAAAGAAGACGGGGTCAACTTATTTTCCAAAGTACCAGAAGACAAGACAAGAAACAAAGGATGGAAACTAATCAAGGAGAGAAGCAACCAGGAATTAAAGCCCATGTCACACTGAACCAACGGATGCAAAGAGGATGTAAAACAGACAAAAAACCTTGCCATCTGTTCGAAAACGCGATGTACTCGTTGCCTCTGTTTGGCTTCCTCTCTATCCGTCCAGCATCCATTTATGGACGTTTCATCCGCTCCAAAAGTTTTGGGCTGCCCAAAACTTTTGCGCGGAAAATGTATCCAGTTCGTCCGTTCTGCATCCGTTACGCATCCGCTATATCCGCTAGGCATCCGTTCAGCATCCGTGCAATTCGCATCCGCCCGGACGCAGGGAGGAAGCGGAACGGACACAGAATGGATGCAGAACGGATGCCTAGTGGATGCAGAACGGAAACAAAGAGTTTAAAATGGAAAAAACGTTCGCAGAGGGGATCTATCTCGGATATTAGGGATGCCTAGAGGATGCCTAGAGGAAAACATATACTGCCTATAAAAAGAGGGAGCAACTCGCCTGCATCTCACTTTCAGAACAGCAGCCCAGCGGTGCAGACCTCTGCAGCCTTCATCTGCCTCTTCCTCTTCCACAGAATCCAGTCATGTCCACCGTGGATTGTAACAAAGTCCTTTCGGCAGCCACCATCATTCTGCAACAGTGCGAAGCCATCTGCAGGCTCTGTGAACTCTACTGTGAGAAGAAAAGGAGCCACCCAAAAAGAGTCTGGATCCGAAGATAGTTCGCCAGAACAGCAGAGGACGGACTGAACAACAAGCTGATGGTGGAGCTCAGGAGCGAAGACACTCAGGCGTTCCAGAACTTCATGTGGATGCCTCCAGCCATGTTTGACGAAGTTGTACAGCGGCTGACTCCCAGGTTGACCAAGGCAAACACCAGCTTCCGGCCCAGCCTGTACCCTGGACTGAAGGTGGCACTGACTCTGCGCCACCTGGCCTCAGGGACCTCCTACAGGAGCATGCAGTACGGCTGGAGGGTGCCATCCAACACCATCAGCACTGTGGTCAGAGAAGTGGTGCAGGCCATAATCGAAGAATACAAGGAGGAACTCCTCCAGTACCCCTCCACTGAAGAAGGATGGAAGAAAGTTGCAGAGCAGTGGTATCAGAATTGGAACTTACCACATACCGTTGGAGTCATAGATGGCAAGCACGTGGCCTGCAAATCTCCAGCCAAGTCGGGGTCCCCTTATTTCAACTCCAAGGGCTTCTTCAGCATCATCCTCTTCGACATGGTTGATGCTGACTACATGTTCATGTACATCGATGCTTCAGAAAACGGCTCATCTTCAGATGCCCAGGTATACACCAGTCACCTCAAGGAGGAGCTGGAAGGCAACCTCATCATGGGCTTCCCAGATCCAGAACCCCTGCCCAACGACACACAAGATGTGCCCTACTTCATCGTGGGGGATGACGCCTTCTCCCTCACAACCTACCTCATGAAGCCCTACACTTCCAGACTCCTCACCTGTGAAGAGAGGATCTTCAACTACAGGCTGTCCAGGGCAAGGCGGGTGGTGGAGAATGCCTTTGGCATCCTGGCCAACAGGTTCCAGGTACTTCTCACCACCATGCAGCATTGCCCAGAGACCGTTAGAAGGATCATGGAAGCTTGCTGCATCCTGCACAATCTCATGCGCACCCGCTACCCAGTCTTGCAGAACAGGCTCGTGGACCTCCAGCAAGGCAATGGGGACTTGGAGCCTGGGGAATGGAGGCAAGGGCGAAACCTGATCGACACTGAGGATGTGCAAGGCCCCAACAGAGCCTCACATGAAGCGAAGAAGCAGCGCAACCTCCTGAGACACTGGTGCAATTCCCCAGCTGGAGCAGCGGAGTGGCAAGACAGGATGGTAGATGCTTAATTGATGCTTCCTTCAGCCTGTCTCATCACACGGATGAGATTGGGCCATGTATGTTTGGTTGGCCCTACAATGAACAGGGCGTTTAATAAAGAGTTGTGTTTATGTTGACATGTGTGGATAATTATTACATTATTATTGATAATAAAGGGCCGTAGGTATGGCACCTGGGAGGGTGCACTGGAGGTTTATCTATCCCACTGCTATCCTAACCCATCCCACAGCTATTACCCATCCCACAGGTATCCTAACCCATCCCAAAGCTATCCTTACCCATCCCACAATCATGCAAAGGCTTACACCATTTCTAAAAGTTTCCACCAAGACTTTATTAAAAAAAAGAAATGAAGCAAGTGTGTGAATCATAAATAGACTTTATTAACAACAAGCTATAAACCAAAAATGAGTCTCTGGCACTCCTCTTGGTCGCTCAGTCTCAGGGGTGAAGGGTGCAGGTGCTGTGGAGGTGGCTGGTGCTGGAGTGCTTGTCATCAGCTCCTCCAGAAGCAGAAGCAGAAGTGCCAGCCCCAGAAGAGCGAGCCCGTGTTGCAGAAGCCCCAGGAGAACCAGAGTGAGGGCTAGGGGGCGGGATGGTAGCCCTGTCCCTCTTGCCAAGGATGGCATCAAATGGCTGAGGCTTGCTGTGCTTCCGCATGGTTGTGGGGTTGCTGGCTGGCAGGAACCAAGGCTGGCAGCAAGGTTGGCAGGGAGGCAGGCAGGAAGGCTGGCAGGAAGGCTGGCAGGCAGGCAGGCACTAAGGCTGGCAGGCAGGCAGACAGCAAGGCTGGCAGGAAGGCTGGCAGGAAGGCTGGCAGGAAGGCAGGCACCAAGGCTTGCAGGAATGCTGGCAGGGAGGCAGGCACCAAGGCTGGCAGGAAGGCTGGCAGGCAGGCAGGCACCTAGGCTGGCAGGAAGGCTGGCACCAAGGCAGGCACCAAGGCTGGCAGGGAGGCATGCACCAAGGCTGGCAGGCAGACATGAACCAAGGCTGCAGGAAGGCAGGCAGCAAGGCTGGCAGGCAGACTGGCTGGCAGCAAGGCTTACAGGAAGGCTGGCAACAAGACTGGAAGGGGTGCTGGCAGCAAGGCTGGCAGGGAGGCTGGCAGGGAGGCTGGCAGCAAGGCTGGTAGCAAGGCTGGCAGCAAGGCTGGCAGGCAGACATGCAGGCAGGGCAGGCAAGGCAGTCGATGTATCTGGAAGCAGGTCTTTCCTCAGAATGGCGACCTGCTCCCGAGCTGCTTCCGTTATATCTGCGGGGCTGACGCAATGCATCCTCCCCGCATGCGCAATATCCATTAGGCTTCCGCTGTGCATCCGCTGTGCATCCGCTGTATCCATTCCACGTCCGCTTTGCTGAGGCCCCCCGGAAGATTAGCGGATGCGCCATCCACTCCCATCCGCTTCCATCCACTGGGCTTCCATTCCGCGTCCGCTTTGCATCCGCCCTGCATCCTCCCCGCGTCCTTTTTATCCACTCCGGTTATGCAAATTTTTGCCCCTTTTGAGAGTGGATAACAACGGATGGAACATTTTGCTCGTCTGCTGTGTCCTTTTTGCATCCGTTGGGCAGTGTGACATGGGCTTAAGGAGAAATTTTCTGACAGGGAGAACAATTCATCAGTGGAATAGGTTGCCTCTAGAAGTTGTGGGTGCTCCATCACTGGAGATTTTTAAGAAGAGACTGGACAGTCACTTGTCTGTAATGGAATAGGACCTCCTGCTTGAGCAAGGGCTTGGACTAGAAGACCTCCAAGGTAGCTTCCAGCTCAATTCTGAAACTTTCTGCAGCCGTATGAATTTTCTTCATAAATAAATGAAATCAATATCCCAGAATAGAAACATGTACAAATGCATGCTTGATGTTTATGTTCCTATATGTGTCTATTATGTGTGAGGGTTTGCAGATTGGGAGCAACATAGAGTCTTGTAAATTTTTGTTATTTTACTTATTTATTCCATTTCTATAAATAAAAAGTGGGTTCCAAACATTGCAGTACACATCTTGTTTTCCCAACTTTTGTCTCCAATAATTGATTAGCTTAATTCCTGCTCCTGTAGGGAAATGTTGTTGTTTGTATTTACAGTGCTATTTTTATTTGCAAGCAACTGTGGTGGTAATTGTTTATCTTTTTTGAGGAAACTAAAAAGTGGTGTAAAAACTTTCAGCCTTGTTTGCTTTCCAGCTCACATTAGTCAGTATAAGTTCAGTCTTGAGCATCTTAGTTTCAAGAAGTCCCATTAATTTCAAGGCAAATCAAATGTTTCTTCCTAACTGTTTTTAACAAGTGATTTCAAGAGAAGTTGTAGTAATGGGCCATTTAACTGTTACTGCACTCACTAGTTGAACTATTAATTCCAGACATCAATCTTCATGGAAGATTCTAAATTTGGAGAGTCCAAGAGGGATTGCTACACTACTTTTGTAATACTAATTGGGAGATGAAAATGCTTAGTCTGAAATGAAGCCGATATCCACAAGTATAAATGGAAATGTGGAGAGTGCACCTAGTTGTGAGTTCCAGAACATTGTTCAAATTTGTCACAACAGAAAGATAGACTCTTATTTCTGAATGGACAAGGCAAAACCAATACACAAAAAAATCCTTTGTAGCTCACTGTCCCCACCCTTGCGAGAGGTCAAAGAATACTCGGGTGGGATTCAGCCAGATTGGCCTGATTTGAGCGAACCAGTTGTTCCAGTATTCATTTGGCCCCACTCACCCACCTCTGCCCTAGTCTGTCTTTTATTTCCTTGTTTTGCAGCCCAGCTGACTTGCATGGCACATTTCAGCTGTTTTAATCACTGGGACTGCAGTAAAAGGTAAGTATTGGGCAGTTTTCAAATTCTGCATCTGCTCACTGAACCAGTTATTACACTGGTTGAATCCCAACCACTGAGTATACTTCATATTATCCCCAACCACTATGAATGATGGTTGGGAAGACCAAGGATGGTTGACATGAGGATCACACTGGGGGATATTGCCTTAAGGCCCTGTCACACTGCCCAACGGATGCAAAATGTTAGTAAAAAGGACACAACGGACGAGAAAAATGTTCCATCCGTTGTTATCCGCTCTCAGAAGGGGCGAAAATTGGCATAACCGGAGCGGATAACACGGAAAGGAACAGACGCGGGGAGGATGCAGAGCGGATGGAAAGCGGATGCGGAATGGAAGCCCAGCAGATGGAAGTGGATGGGAGCGGATGGCACATCCTCTAGGCTTCCGGAGGACCTCAGCAAAGCGGACGCGGAACGGAAAGAGCGGATGCAAAGCGGATACCAAGCAGATGGAGCGGATGCACAGCGGAAGCCTTGCGGATGCACAGCAGAAGCCTAACGGATGCCTAACATTAATTGCGCATGCGGGGAGGATGCATTGCGTAAGCCCCGCGGATATAAGGGAAGCAGCCCGGAAGCAGGTCACCATTCAGAGGAAAGACCTGCTGCCGGACGGATTGACAGCCTTGCCTGCCCTGCCTGCATGCATGCCTGCAAGCCTTGCTGCCAGCCTCCCTGCCAGCCTCCCTGCCAGCCTTGCTATCTGCCTGCCTGCCAGCCTTGCTGCCAGCCTCCCTGCCAGCCTTGCTGTCTGACTGCCTGCCAGCCTTGCTGCCAGCCAGTCTGCCTGCCAGCCTTGCTGCCTGCCTACCTGCCAGCCTTGATTCATGCCTTCCTGCCAACCTTGGTGCCTGCCTGCCAGCCAGCCTTCCTGCAAGCCTTGGTGCCTGCCTCCCTGCCAGCCTTCCTGCCAGCCTTGGTGCCTGCCTGCCTGCCTGCCAGCCTTGGTGCCTGCCTCCCTGCCAGCCTTCCTGGCAGCCTTGGTTCCTGCCAGCCTCCCTGCATCCAGCAACCCCACAACCATGCAGAAGAACAGCAAGCCTCAGCCATTTGCTGCTAGCCCTGGCAAGAGGGACAGGGCTACCATCCCGCCCCCTGGCCCTCACTCTGGTTCTGCTGAGGCTTCTGCAGCACGGGCTCACTCTTCAGGGCCTGGGGCTTCTGCTGCTTCTGCTTCTGGAGGAGCTGATGACAAGCACTCCAGCACCAGCCACCTCCACAGCACCTGCACCCTTCACCCCTGAGACTGAGCGACCAAGAGGAGTGCGAGAGACTCATTTTTGGTTTATAGCTTGTTGTTAATAATGTCTATTTTTGATTCACAAAACCAGCCTTGCTTCATTTCTTTTTTTTAATAAAGTCTTGGTGGAAACTTTTAGAAATGGTTTAAGCCTTTGCATGCTTGTGGAATGGGTTAAGATAGCAGTGGGGTGGGCAGGGATACCTTTGGGATGGGGAATAGCTGTGGGATAGATAAACCTCCAGTGCAAGCATAGTGGGACTGGATGGTCCACCCTCCCAGGTGCCTCACCTATGGCCCTTTATTATCAATAGCAATGTAATCAATCATCCACACATGTCAACATAAACACAACTCTTTATTAAATGCCCTGTTCATTGTAGGGCCACTCAACATACATGGCCCAATCTCATCTGTGTGATGAGACAGGCTGAAGGAAGCATCCATTAAGCATCTACCATCCTGTCTTGCCACTCCACTGCTCCAGCTGGGGAGTTGCACCAGTGTTTCAGGAGGTTGCGCTGCTTCTTCCCTTCACGTGAGGCTCTGTTGGGGCCTTGCACATCCTCAGTGTCTATCAGGTTTCACCCTTGCTTCCATTCCCCAGGCTCCATGTCCCCATTGCCTTGCTGGAGGTCCACGAGCCAGTTCTGCAAGACTGGGTAGCGGGTGCGCATGAGATTGTGCAGGATGCAGCAAGCTTTCACGATGCATGGTGGTGAGAAGTACCTGGAACCTGTTGGCCAGGATGCCAAAGGCATTCTCCACCACCCGCCTTGCCCTGGACAGCCTGTAGTTGAAGATCCTCTCTTCACGGGTGAGGAGTCTGGAGGTGTAGGGCTTCATGAGGTAGGTTGTGAGGGACAAGGCATCATCCCCCACGATGAAGTAGGGCACATCTTGCGTGTCGTTGGGCAGGGGGTCTGGATCTGGAAAGCCCATGATGAGGTTGCGTTCCAGCCCCTCCTTGAGGTGACTGGTGTTGTATACCTGGGCATCTGAAGCTGACCCGTTGCCTGAAGCATCGATGTACATGAACTTGTAGTCAGCATCGACCATGGCATAAAGGATGATGCTGAATAAGCCCTTGTAGTTGAAATAAGTGGACCCCGACTTGGCTGGTGCTTTGCAGGCCATGTGCTTGCCATCTATGGATCCAACGGTGTGGGGGAAGTTCCACTTCTGATACCACTGCTCTGCAACTTTCTTCCAGCCTTCTTCAGTGGAGGGGCACTGGAGGAGCTCCTCCATGTATTCTTCGATGATGGCCTGTACCACTTCTCTGACCACAATGCTGATGGTGCTGGGTGGCACCCTCTAGCCGTACTGCATGCTTTTGTAGGTGCTCCCTGAGGCCAAGTGGCGCAGAATGAGTGCCACCTTTTGCCCAGGTTCCAGGCTGGGCCGGCAGTTGGTGTTTGCCTTGGTCAACCTGGGTGTCAGCCGCTCCACAACTTTGTCAAACATGGCTGGAGGCATCCTCATGAAGTTCTGGAATGCCCGAGCTCCACCATCAGCTTGTTGTACAGTCTGTCCTCTGCTCTTCTGGCGAACCATCTTCGTTACCAGACGCTTCTTGGCCACCTCTTTTTCTTCCCGTAGTAGAGTTCACAGAGCCTGTAGATGGCTTCGCACTGTTGTAGAACGATGGTGGCTGCCAAAAGGACTTTGTTACGATCCACGGTGGACATGACTGGATGCTGTGGAAGAGGAAGAGTCAGATGAAGGCTGCAGAGGTCTGCACTGCAGGGCTGCTGTTCTGAAAGTGAGATCCAGATGAGTTGCTCTCCCTTTTTATAGGCAGTATAGGTTTTCCCCTATGTGTCCCTTTGCATCCTCTAGGCATCCTCTAGACATCCTTAATATCTGAGATAGGTCCCCTTTGCGAACATTTTTTCCGTTTAAATGCTTTGTTTCCTTGCTGCATCTGCTAGGCATCCGTTCTGCATCCATTCTACATCTGTTCTGCTTCCTCCCTGCATCCGAGCGGATGCGAGTTGCGCGGATGCGAAACGGATGCCTAGCAGATATAGCGGATGTATAACAGATGCAGAACGGATGCCTAGCGGATGCCTAGCAGATGCAGAATGGACAAATTGGATACATTTTCAGCGCAAAAGTTTTGAGTAGCTCAAAACTTTCTGAGCGGATGAAATGTCCATAAACGGATGCTGGATGGATAGAGAGGAAGCAAAACGTATGCAGTGAGTACAGAACGGATACATCGCGTTAACCAACGGATGGCAAGCTTTTTTGTCTCTTTTACATCCTCTTTGCATTCGTTGGTGCAGTGTGACAGGGGCTTTAGATAACAAAGTTATTTCCAGATGCTGCAAGCAAGCCCATTTAAAAATAGAGAGAACATCCATTTGACTGGGATGGTATAAGTTCTCCTGCCTTGAGCAGGGGGTTGGATTAGAAAATCTTGGAGATAACTTTCAGCCCAAGAATTCTATGGTCTGTTCCATAGACTACAAAAAGTTTTTTTAAACATTATAGTGTTTATGATGGTTTGGAGGAATGTTTTGCTCCATGAATGTTTTATAATTCTAACCCTTTGGTTTCATTTCTTGGATCAACCTCTAATGAATTTATTGACTCCTAACACCTGTTGACATCTATCTCAGATATAGGTTTGTTCTCTTCTCTGTTCTCAGGAGCTCAAATGAAGATCTGCAGAGGATTCCATAAAAGGATTTGGTGGAAACCTGCTGGCCCTTCAAGTCAAAGTGTTCCAGTTAAGGTGGCATAAAATTCTTCTACACTCACTGAATTGAAATATTTAGGAAAAGAAGGGTAGATGTGGCCTCCCATTTCTGTATGCTTATTGAATGCATGGATTATGTCATGACTTGTGCATGCATTATTTGTATGCAAGCCAAAAAGCTGTTTATGTTAAAATGGATCATTGGTCTAATATCACTCATATTAATTAAGAATAACTTCTAGAGGCCATAAGGCCTTTTCCAGCCTTATGTGAAGATGCTTAGATTTATATCTGAATCCTCTTGCATTACATAGGCAGAAAGGAAGGAAGGAAGGAAGGAAGGAAGGAAGGAAGGAAGGAAGGAAG
>BLBF01000002.1:1987522-2010425 GCA_015471245.1 Laticauda colubrina | reverse complement strand
AAGGAAGGAAGGAAGGAAGGAAGGAAGGAAGGAAGGAAGGAAGGAAGAAAGAAGGAAAAGAAAGAAAGATCTGTTCAACAATTGGTTGAGATATTTACCAGCAAAACTTCATTTGGGATCATCATGATGTTTGAATTACAAAGTTTTAATTTGCTGAGCTAAATGGCACTACACTGTTACAAATTATGCTTCCACTTTCTCCTGCCTTCAAGGTGAGATATGCCACAGTGTGGGAGTACTGCACACAGTCAAATGCTTGTCTTGTCATTTCCCCCACATTTTCCAAACCCATCTCTTCCTGTGGCTCGTGCTGCAGTTTGCTTGTAAGCTGCTGCTGGTAGCTTAAACTTTAAACTAATGTAATTGCAAAATTGTTCTTTTAATATCATATGCCCCAGGGAGACGCGTCAGCTTTTATTTCAACTACAAGCAATAATGGCTTTTGATGGTTGGTTCTAAAGTATGTTGGGCTACCGATAAAAGCATTGTTTATTTTTTAACCTCAGCTTTTACTTCCTTGGTGCAAATATTTCCCAAACTAGAACTGGGCCAAAGTTTGTTGTGCAGCTGGCTATTTTCAACCAAATCATAAGTGTGGGAGATGGCATCCAAGAACTTCCTTCCTTCCATCCATCAGTCTACCTTTCTATCCCTCCATCCATTGATCCACTCACCCACCAGTATTGGTCCTTCCTTCCTTCCCTCCCTCCCTCCTTCTTTAATCCTCTCTGCCTCCTTCCTTTCTCCTTCTCCTTCACCAATCACCTTCTTTCCTTTCTTTCTTCTTTCAGTACATCCATCCATCCACTCTCCCACCAATCTTCCTTTCCTCCCTCCTTTCTTTCTTACTCCCTTTCTCCCTCTCTCCTTCAACCAATATCCTTCCTTCCTTCTTTTTATTCATCCATCCATCCACCCACTCTCCCATCAATCTCCTTCCTTCCTTCCTTCTTTCTTTTCTTCCCCCCTCAGAAACTGTGCTCATGGATGGGAGACCAACGACATTAATATAGATCAGGTCCAAGACTTCTGATATCAGGAAATTAGTTTGCAATTATCTTCATCCTGGGAGACACTAATGAAAGGTTTTGTCATAACGCACTTTTCAAATTTGCTAGTCTGAATAGCAGAGGTTGTATTTTGATCATGTGAATGTGGGGATGTTGCAGTGGTCAAGTGAGGACCAGTTGTAAATCACTTTTTTCAGTGCCGTTGTAACTTCAAACAGTGACTGTTTGAGGACAAAAGTTGAGGACTACCTGTACTTAGCATTTCTCTGGGGGATCCTGGGTTCTTAAGAGGAATTGGGATCCAAGACAACTCACTATGGCTACCGCACTATGGCCACTTCACCCTCACTATGGCCTACTCACACTGGCCAACTCATGGGGCTCTAACTGTGACACAATTCAATGTGGGTTTAGTTCCTTATATTTTTTATCAAAGCATTACAATGTTAGTAGTAGTAATGATTTTCTTTGATACAAGAGACAAAATAATTTTGCTTAAAATGTGGTCAACAAAAATAAAAGGAACTAAATACATCTGATGGCGAGTTGTCCCATGGTGAGTTGGCCATGACAAGTAATCCTGTAGCAAGTTGATTGTGACAGGTTAGCCATGGCGAAATGGCTGCGGGGAGTTGGTGTTGGTGAGTTATCCCATTCATGAGGAATTAGCGGTGGTAACTAGAGACTAATTGTCTAGGGAGATTTTCCATCATCCAGGTCCTGGTTGTCCCAAAGGTGCTTTTTCAAGAAGCAACTGGACTTTCTGGTTCTTCTTTGAAGACTTTTTGCTTCTCATCCAAGAAGCTTCTTCATCTCTGACTGGATGGTGGGGAATGGAAGGAGTGATACTCCTTGCAGACAGCTGGTCATTTGCATTCTTTTAGATAGATGTTGAGACCACTTGGAGGTTTATCTGTGTGGTGTGGCCAGCTGTGTCCAGGTGGCCTTAACAACTTTCTGAAAGAATGCAAATGATCAGCAGTCTGCAAGGACTATAGATTCTTCCCCACCATCCAATCAGAGATGAAGAAGCTTCTTGGATGAGAAGTGAAAGAAAAGCAAGAAAGTCCAGTTGCCTCCTGAAAAAGCCCCTTTGGGTAGAGAAAATTGTATTCCTGTGTCTCAATCTACTGGACTTTTCAAACAAATAACTGAAGCTCCAATGATTCCACAACCCTCACTTTCATTCATTTTTATAGCTTGGAATTAGATAATCTGGCAGAGGGACTCTGGCACGGAGAATGCTATCAAATGAAGGAAATTGAATTGGCAGAGAAAGCATCCAATTAAAAATTAAAGTTTTATTAACATTCCAATATTCCCTGCTTCATCCAATCCATAGCCCCCTACAGATTTGCTACCCAGAACTCTCTGAGCTTCCAAAACCCAATAACCACACCATGAATTGTGGGCTTTGTTGTTCCTTTCCCCACAAAGGGGATTATTAATGATGCTACATTGGGCAAAGCTGAATGCCGGCCTATTTTACATGGTTGCCTATCATCGGTGAGATGGTAATTATTTTTAGCTGCTAATTACAAATGTGGTGCCCACATCAGTGGAAATGGACAGATGTAATTTCCACAGGAGCGTAGAACTGCTGCTGTGGAAATTCAATTGGGAATGATGGAAAAAAAAGAAAGAACAAATGAAAAGATATATGATAAAGCAAGTTTGGTTTTTCAGTCTGTCAATCAGGGACTAAAGACTATTCCTTTTTGGAAAAGAAAAAAAGAAGAAAAGAGGGAAGGAAGAAAGGAAGGAAGGTAAGAGAGAGAAAGAAAAAAAGAAAGGAGGAAGGAAGGAAAGGAAAGAAGGATGGAGATAGGAAAGAAAGAGAAGGAGGGAAGGAGAAGGAAGCAAGGGAAGAGGAAGGAAGGGAGGGAAAGAAGGGCAGGGAAGGGAGGGGGCAGGGAGGGAGGGACAGAGAGAGAAGGAAAGGAAGGAAGGAAAGAGAGAGAAAGAAGAAAGGAAGGAAGGAAAGGAGATAGGAAGGAAAGAGGAGGGAGGGTGAAGGGAGGGAGGGAAGAGGGAGGGAGGGGGAAGGGAAAGGCAGGGAAGGGCAGAGAAGGGAAGTGAGAAAGAAAGAGAGGAAGGGGGAGGGAGGGACAGAAAGAGAAGAAAAGGAAGGAAGGGAGGGAGGGAGGAAGAGCAATGGGATTGCAGCAAAGTTGTGGATGAGCTGCCAAATTATACATAGGCTTTCGGGAACATTTTTTTTCCCTTGTGTGTAAGAGATGTTTATTTTATTTTGCCTCCTTTCAAAAAAGGTCGTCCTTCATTTGCAACTGCTCACTTAGCAACTGTTCCCATTTACAACGGGCTTCCCTAGAGCTATTTACAATATTCATTTGAAGGTCAAATAGCTGTCCCTACCATGGCCATGATGTGTGATGTTTTTTGCTGGAAAATTGGTCTTTATTTTCTGAGTTTTTTTTTTTTTTTTTAACTTTCAAGTTATGGTAGTGATGGCCAAGTGAGAAGACCTTTTGATGCACCCTACAGAGAGTCAAGTACTGTTTCCTACATGTTCCCAGGGGTGGGATTCTATCAGATCAGGTGAACCCCTTGCTCCGAAGATCAGACGGCAGCGAACCAGTTTGCTGTGACGAGCATGTAGGGCTACTTGCCCCTGTTCTTTTCTGTCCTTTATTCCCTTTTGTGAGAGCACAGCTGATTCATGCAGCAGACTGATTTGCCTCACCGCTGCTGTTTTCTTCACAGGGACAGTGGAATAGAATAGAATAGAATAGAATAGAATAGAATAGAACAGAACAGAACAGAATAGAATAGAAGAAGGGAGAATGGAATGGGATAGAATAGGATAGGATAGAATTCTTTATTAGCCAAGTGTGATTGGACACACAAGGAATTGTCTCGGTGCAAATGGTCTCAGTGTACATAAAAGAAAAGATACATTTGTCAAGAATCAAGAATTATCAGGTACAACACTTAATGATAGTCAAAGGGTACAATGAGCAATCAAATCATACTAGGAAACAGTAAATATAAATAGTAAGAATACAAGCTACAAAGTCACAAGTGGGAGGGGATGGGCAATAAGGAGTGATGAGAAAGTTAATAGTAATAGTAACACAGTCTTAGAAAATAGTTTCACAGTGTTGTGGGAATTAGTTGTTTAGCAGAGTGATGGCATTCGGGAAAAAAGTGTCCTTGTGTCCAGTTGTTCTGGTGTGCAATGCTCTATAGCATCGTTTTGAGGGAAGGAGTTGAAACAGTTTATGTCCAGGATATGAAGAAGGTAAGTGTAAAACATTTTTGAAATGCGGAGCACATGTCTGGCATGAACACGCATGAGCACATGCTCACCAAACTGGTTGTTATACCAATAGAATCCCACCCCTGCGTCTTCATGAATGTCATCCACACTTAGGAAAAAATGAGCAGGTGGCTAAAGCTTATGATGAAAAGAATAAGTTTTGAAGAAAATATTGGACAACCATTTCTCTGAAATGGAATAAGTTCCCCTGTCTTAGCAGGAAAAGACCTTCAAGGTCCCTTCTACCTCAACGATTTTATGAAAAACCTAAATGAGGTTCCAAACAGGTTTGGTGCAGACCAGAAGATTGCACCAAAGGTTTTTCCAGTTGGACTTCCTTGGTTTTTTTTTTTTTTTCCTCTTGAAAACATTTTGTTTCTCATCCAGGAAGCTTCTTCAGTTCTCAGTTCTTGGATGAGAAGTGAAACATTTTCAAGTGGGGGTGAAACTGAGTGTTATATGTGGCAATGATATATACTGCAAGTTATACCTGAGAAAATGAAGAACAGAAGAGATTCCATGTTTATCCAATATTTGAACTATGAAATGATTATTGGACAATTATATAATTATATCTAATAAACATGTACTGTTTTGTAACTTGTTATGTTCTAAAGTAATGGCAAGTCTGTATTGTTTGGCATAAGGATATGAGAAGGAGATGCTAGGTCATTCTTACCCAATGAAAACCTATTAATGATCCATTGTGCTTAGGCGGACATAACAGGAAGAAGCCATGAGAACAAGGGTAGTTTCCAAAGACAAGGATATATGTGTTATGCTATGTGTGTGGCATAGGAAGATATGTATCTTGGATAGATTGTGAGCCCAGGAAAAGGGCAAAGACTGTATATCTGAACCTGTATATAAAACCCAGCATTCCTGGGAATCATGTCTTCTGCCATGAGCAGAATTCCCTTTTGCAAAAGTTTAATAATAAAACTCTTGTTCACTGTCTCTGCTTGTTTTTGTGTCATTATTATCACGCTGAGAAAGTCCAGTTGCCTTTTGGGATAAGCACTTTTGGGACAACCATGACCTGGATGATTGAGAATCTCCATAGACATCAGAAGACTGTCTACCACAATCACTAAAGTTTTAGAAGAACTTAGGCTACTAGAGAATGAATCTTGTCAGCTTCTTCCAGAACATTTGATGAAGAGAGGTTCTCCAAAGTCTTCTCCATCAAACCTACAAGAAATAACTGAAAGGATCTCTGAAGCTTCAGTCCTTCCAGAGAGGAGATCTCATTGCTTCAGAAAGGCATTTCAAGGGAATGTTTGGAGCTTTATCAAAGCAAAGTAACAACTGAAGTCTTATATAACTCTGGTAAGCACATTAGCTTCTCTTGATGTCCTACTACCTAAGCATTGCTATCCAGAGGCAAACTGCTCTGGAACAGACATCCCTGATAGCATTAGCAGCTCCTGACAGCAGCTTTACCTCCAATTTCAGCTTAATGACTCCACAATTTAGGCCAAGGCAAACAACTGGGGAGACCAGGTTATCTGAGGAGCCATAAGCTCTTTCATCTACATTTCAGCAGAAAACAGTTAAAGTTGCCACTACAGTGGTTAAAGATACTGAGTTTGTCACCTGAAAAGATGACAAGGAAGGAAGGAAGATATGGAAAGGAATGAATGGAGGAAGGAGGGAAAGAGGAAGAAGCAAAAGAAGGAGGGAAGGAAGGAAGGAGGATAGGGGATAGAGAAAGAAAGGAAGGATAGGGAAAGAAGGAACATAGGAGGGAAGGAAGGAAGAACAGATGGCACACAACACCAACCCTGAGTTTCTATGCCTTTATTTTACACAACAAACTCAACCATCTGCCATCTTTATCTGACCCCCAAGTATTGTTCTCCAAGCATCTCCTGCAGGCTGTTTTTCTCACACCACACCACATGCTGAAATCTCACGCGCTTCAGCTGTTGTTCGCATTTCTATTTCTCTCCCAACATGTTTTTCTACACACTCATACACCACCAAATTGGATGAGTAAAAATAAATCTTTCCAGAACAATACTGTCCATCCCATACATCAAGTGAAGAAAACCTTAATCTATCAGGATAGATCTGGAAGGGACATTAGAGGTGTTCTAGTCAAACCCACTGCTCAACCAGGAGACTCCATATCATTTCAGACAAGTGGCTGTCCAGTCTCTTCTTAAAAATTTCCAGTGATGGAGCACCCACAACTTCTGAAGGCAAGCTCTTCCACTGGTTGGTTGTCCTCACTGTTAGGAAGTTTCTCCTTAATCCCAGGTTGCTTCTCTCCTTGATTAGTTTCCATCCATTGTTTCTTTTCCTGTTCTCTGATGCTTTGGAACGGTATGATCAACAAATGCAGATTTTGATTGGGGTTTACATGAGACTGGCCTATAAAGCTGTAAAAACTGTGCACACACGTACACCAGGTTTCAGCAGCAACAATTAAAGTGCAACCACAACTGAGCTCAAAATGTCTGTTGTTATGCAAGGCCATTTTCAAGTGAGTTTTCTCCCATTGTTATGACTTTTTTTTAACCAAAGTGTTAATGCAAATCACTGCAACTCTTAAGTGAGTCTGACTTTGTTTCTTGGAAGCGATTATATGTCAGAATAACAGAGGTGGAAGGGACCTTGTAGGTCATCTAATCCAACCCCCCAACCAAACAGGAGACCCTACACCATTTCTGACAGGTGGAAGTCCAGTCTCTCCTTGAAAGCCTCCAGTGATGAAGCTCCCGCACCTTCTGAAGGCAACTTCTATTCCATGGGTTGATTTTTCTCACTGTCAGAAAATATCTCCTTCTTTCTAGGTTGAATCTCTCCTTGTTCAGTTTCCACCCATTATTCCATATCTGGCTTACAGGTGCTTTAGAAAATAGCTTGACCCCCTCTTCTCTGTGGCAGCCCCTCAACTATTAGAAGACTGCTATCCTGTCTCCCCTGATCCTCCTCTTCACTAGACTAACCACGCCCGGTTCCTGCAACCATTCATAGTATGTTTTAGACTCCAGTCCAGTGGTGGGATTAAAAAATGTTTACTACTGGTTCTGTGAGCATGTCATGGTGGGCATGGTGTGGCTTGGTGGGTGTGGCAGGGGAAGTTAATGCAAAATCCCCATTCCCTCCCCACCCCACTAACCTGCTTTCCAGCTCCATTCTTCTATGCAGGGCAACAAAAGAAGACCCAGCTGATCAGCTGGGACTCGGGAGGCAGAGAATAGAAGGGGGCAGGGCCAGTCAGAGGTGGCATTTGCTGGTTCTCTGAACTACTCAAAATGTCCACTACTGGTTCTCCAAAACTGGTCAGAACCTGCTGAATACCAGCTCTGGTTGTAAGTCAAGGATTACCTGTATTTGTACATACTTTGCTCCCATCTAAACATTCTCTTGATACCACAAGTGTACCTAATACCTACAGTATTAAAAGGTAAAGGTTTCCCTCTTTAGTTATGTTCAACTCTAGGGAGCAGTGTTCATCTCTGTTTCTTTTCCGTAGGTGGAAGCTTCATCTGAACGTGGTCATGTGGCCAGCATGGTTATTATGCCAAAAGGCTCACAGAATGTTGTTACCTTCCCACTGAAATGGTACCTATTTATCTACTTGCATTTGCAGGCTTTCAAACTGCCAGGTGGGCTGGAGCTGGAATAAGGAAAGGGAGTTCACTTCATTGTGCAGTTTGGTCACTAAACTAACTGTTCTATGCCAAGGATTACCTGTCATCATAAAAATGTGACAGCCAAGGAAAGATTTCAAGTGGTGGTCATAAGTGAAGGATTGCTGTATACAAAATGCTCAGATACAGATAATCAGAATTGGAAGGGACCTTATAGGGCATCTAGTCCACCCCCCCCCACCCAAACAGGAGACCCTACACCATTTCTGACAAATGGGAGTCCAATCTCTTCTTGAAAGTCTCAACTGATGGCGCTCCCACAACTTCCGTGGGCAAGTTGCTCCATTGGTTGATTGTTCTCACTGTCAGAAAGTTTCTCCTTATTTCCAGGTGAAATCTCTCCTTGTTCAGTTTCCATCCATTATTCCTTGTCTGGCCTTCAGATGCTTTGGAGAACAGTTTGACCCCTTCCTCCTCCCTGTGACAGCCCCTCAAATATTGGAAGACCTCTATCATGTCTCCCCTGGTCCTTCTCTTTACTAGACTAGCCAAGCCCAGTTCCTGCAACTGTTCATTGTATGTTTCAGCCTCCAGTCCCCTAATCATCCTGGTTGCTCTTCTCTATACTTTTTCTAGAGTCTCAACATCTTTTTTATAATGTGGCTTAGTCAGGTTAATTGGAGGACCTTCCTTCTTTCCCATATCCTTCCTTTGTATATTCTTCCTTCCTCCTTCCTTATCTTCCTTTCTTCCTTCCTTCCTCTTTCTCTCCCCTCCCTTCCTTCTCATCTTTCCCCCTCTCTTTTTACCATCTTTCTCCTCCACCACCTTCTGTCCCTTATTTCCTTCCTTCCTTCTTATTTCTCCCATCCTTGCTCGCTTGCTTGCTTTCCTTCTTTTCTTCTTTTCCTTCCTTTCCTTTCCTTCTTTCCTTCCTTCCTTTTCTTCCTTCCTTCCCTTATTTCCTTCCTTCCTTCCTTCCTTTTTAATCAGTTTTTAGCAGATTCTAAACATGAAAGGTGCTGTATGAATGATCCTCACTCAGCTTCTCCTGCTTTTACAGCCGTCTTATCTTTTTGTAGCAGCTGACATGGACAATAATTGACTGAGGTGACATGGAGTCATGACAGACCCTTTGATTAAGAAGGTAAATTTTGGGGCTCTTTGTCTCTTCCAGGAATGTGTAATGAGAATGGCCATTGTGCTGATTGAAGAGTTTTGAAAACATAAATTAAACCAAAGCGTTGAACCAGCTTCTGTGGCAATCTCTAATTAGAAAGAGCTCAATAAATATTGCAGGAATTCCACCTTCCTTAACCCCTATTTTCCCATCCTTTATGTTTCTTCTGGGCATCTGTACTTCGTGGCTATAAAAAAAAGAATAGAAAAGGTTGATTTACAAAGTGTAGGAGAATCTGTTTTTTCAAAGCGGAGTTCATGATCCAATCAAATTTAACCACTTTTATGAACTATTAATCGGAATGGCAGGTACATAAACACATTCATGCATGTTTCCATGGCTCAAAGCATTAAGCCGCTAAAATGCTTAGTTTAGCTTCTACGAACGAAGGAGAAAGGGTTAGTGCTGGTTTCAGTGAAATTAAAAATTTGCATAGAAATAGAGGAATGAATAGGCTCATTATATAGATGGAGGAAAAGGATCTTTGGGGAAAAGGAAGCACCCCCCCCCCCAAAAAAAAAAGAGAGTCTAATATAGAAGAGTTCTAGATATGAAATTGAAAGGGGGAAAAACAAGGAAAGATGAAAAGCATTGAACTGTGGACATAGATGTTTAAAGTACCCAAAACGTGAGTGGCCCTTTTAAGATGTATATAATAAATCCAGAATCTACATATTGAGGGAAACTTGATGTTATTCATGTTATACATATTGATTGAAGCCTTATGCTATTCTCCAAAGCACTTGAAGCAGAGGTGGTATTCGGCAGGTCCTGGACCAATTCTGGAGAACCGATAGCAGAAAATTTGAGTAGTTCAGAGAACCAGCAAATGTCACCTCTGACTGGCCCTGCCAATCTATTCTCTGCCTCTCAAGTCCCAGCTGATAAGCTGGGTCTTCTTTGGCTGCCCTGCATAGGAGAACGGAGCTGGAAAGCAGGTTAGTGGAGTGGGGAGTGAATGGAGATTTTGCAGTATCCTTCCCCTACCATGTCCACCAAACCATGCCACGCACACTAAGCCACGCCCACAGAACCAGTAGTAAAAAAAAAAATGAATCCCACCATTGATCTGAAAGCAGACGAAGATGCAATTGATGGAAACTAACCAAGGAGAGAAGCAACCTAGAAGTATGGAGAAACTTCTTAACAAGGAAAACAATTAATCAATGGAACAGCTTACCTCCAGAAGTTGTAGGTGCTCCAACACTGGGGGCTTTTAAGGAGACATTGGACAACCATTTTTCTGAAATGTTATAGGGGTTTCCTGCTTAAGCAGGGGTTGGACTAGAAAACCTTCAAGGTCCTTTCAGTTATTCTATTTATAGGGGACTGAAGGCTAAACTGTATGATGAAGGATTGAGGGAGCTAGTCTAATGAAGAGAAGGACTAGGGATGACATGATAGCAGTGTTTCAATATTGGGGGGGGGGTATCCAAAGAGGAGGGGTTCAAATTATTTTCCAAAGCATCAGAATGCAAGATGAGATACTACAGTTGGAAATTAACCAAGGAGAGATCCAATCTAGAACTAAGGAGAAATTTCCTGACAGTTGAAACAATTAATCAATGGAACAGCTTACCTCCAAGAAGTTGTGGGATCTCCATCACTGTAGGTTTTCAAGAAGGGATTGGAGTTATAGAGCATCTCCTGCTTCAACAGGGGGTGGACTAGAAGACCTCCAAGGTCCCTTCCAAATCTGTTACTCTATTATGCGTGTGAAATTGCAGTGGATTCTGTTGCACCATTTTGGATATCAATGAATTTTCCATAATTATCTTACTTCTCCTTTATTTCCAGGAAATGATGACCGAAATCAGAGATTCATGCAGATGTATACCCAAAGTTAATATAATTTTCATTTACATATCTCTCTCACATTTTTTTCATCCCCACTGTAATTACAGGAGGGAAAGAAGGAAGCTAATTCTATGGTATGAACAATAAAGTGCTTTTAATAGCTCTAAAGACCCAAATGTTTGGCTCTTAGCCTAGATTCTAAAATGTTTCTGGTTATATTTTTATTTTTGTGATACTTTCAGAACTTTAGCGTAGTATAATAAATACTTGTCATTAATGATGCATAAAGGATTCTATACTGTGGGAGGCCTGAATAAAATGAAACCAGATATTTAAATGTAGAGGAGAGAAAGAGGAAGGAGGTGGAGTAGAAGTAGGGGAAAGTGGAAGAGAAGGAGGAGAAGGAGAAGAATAATACCATAAAGCCTTAGAAAGACCACACCTAGAGTACTGCATCCAGTTTTGGTCACCACAGTATAAAAAAGATATTGAGACTCTAGAAGCAGTGCAGGGAAGAGCATCTAAGATGATTAGGGGACTGGAGGTTAAAACATAAGACGAACAGTTACAGGAACCGGGTATGTCTAGTTTAATGAAAAGAAGGACAAAGGGAGACATGATAGCAATCTTCCAATAGTTGAGGGGCTGCCACAGAGAGGAGGGGGACAACCTATTTTCCAAGGCACCTGAAGGCAAGACAAGGAATAACAAATGGAGAGATTCAACCTAGAAATAAGAAGAAATTTTCTGACAGTGAGAACAATCAACCAATGGAACAGAAGTTGCCTTCAGAGGTTGTGGGAGTTTCATCACTGGAGGCTTTCAAGAAGAGACTGCACTGCCATCTTTCAGAAATGGCGTTGGGTGTCCTGCTTGAGCAGGGGGTTGGACTAGCTGACCTACAAGGTCCCTTCCAATTCTATTATCCTAGTCTATTCTAACAAGGAACAAGACAAAGGCAGAGAAGGGAAAGAGAAGGAGGAAGACAAAGAAAAAGGAGAAGGAGGAAGAAGGGGGAAGAAAGAGAAGGAGAAGGAGAAGGAGGAGAAGGAGAAGAAGATTATATACAATATTTTTCATAATTAATAGAACATCAAGTGGTTCTTTCTCTCTGGCAAGCAAGAAGATCACAGTCCTCAGAATAAAAGCAATTGAAAGAACTGTCTGAATGTGAACTTTTTATGTGGTTCCTGACTTGAAGGCAGCATGACTATTGGTTGAAATCTCTATGTGAATCCCATATTTACATTCACCCATACTTGACCAAACACCTCTCATTACCCTCCATTAATGATTTCTGTACTCCGGGAAGGACAATTTTCCCTCAGATCACATCCATTAAGAATAATGCACTATTTCACTATGATTTCATATCTGATTCTTCCATTATCACTATTTCCCCAGCATGCAGCTTACAACAGCAACCAATGCTGGGATGGCAACTATCAAGTGCATCCACAACTACCAAGTTAACACTGCCTGAATCAGTGTCTGTACAACATTTCCATCCTTTCTTCTGTAATTCATCCCACATCCCCATTCCTCTGCCTATATTCATCAACTCCACTCCTTGAGACTCGTCTCATTCATTCACATGTCCTTCTTCCTTCCCAGTTCTACAGATGTGTTGGTACCACTGGCTAAATCACCTGTCTCACTGCACCAACAGATGCAAAGAGGATGTAAAACATTAAAAAAAGCTTGCCATCCATTGGAAAACGTGATGCATCCGTTGTGTACTTACTGCATACGTGTTTCATACGGTCTATCCCTCCAGCATCCGTCCACTGAGATTTCATCCGACCAAGAAGTTTTGAGCTGCACAAAACTTTATGAACGGATGAACGGATGAACTACGATGTACATCCGCGACATATACGGGCAACAAATATTCGATGTCCATTATCATCCGTGAAACGTCTGCTGTATCTTCTCAGCATCCTCTGGACATCCTCACAACTTACATCTGCTGCAGCTGAAAACAGGAAGAGGGAGAAAATGAAAGGTACACGGAACGTCCACACAGCATTAGTAGCACGGAAATAGAAAGGTTGTAAACATATGCATCTCGTATATAAAGGATTGAAACGGACAAAACGTTTGTATATGGGATGTATCTCGGATATTTAGGATGTCTGCAGTATGTCTAGAGTATGTAGAAGGACACCTCGTGGAAAACTGATATTTCCTATAAAAAAGGGGAGGAAATCACCTGGATCTCAGTATGAGTCCAGCAGCCATGGTGTACAGACCTCTTCACCCTTGGTCTTGGTCTTCCACATCATCCATTGTTCTCCACCATGGATCATGACATAATCCATATGGTAACTGCGATCATTCATCACCAGAACCAAACCCTGTTCAGACTATTTCACCTTTTCTACACAAGGAGAAGAAGGAGATGTCCAAGAGCTGTGTGGGTCTGAGGATGGATCATGAGAAGAATGGAGTTTGGACTGTATGACCAGTTGTTGGTGGAGCTGAGGAATGAAGACCCTCGTGCATTCCATCACTTCATGAGGATGCCACTAGCCATGTTTGATAAACTTGTACAGCGTCTGAGACCCAGATGTCTCAGCATCAACTTCCAAGCCTAGCACCAACTTCCATCCCAGCCTGAACCCTGGACTGAAGGTGGCACTGACTCTGCACCACCTGGCCTCTGGAACAATATACAAAAACATGCAGTATGAGTGGAGGGTGCCACACAACAGCATCAGCAAAGTGGTCAGAGACGTGGTGCAGGCCATCATCGAAGAATACGTGGAGGAGCTCCTCAAGTGCCCCACCACTGAAGAAGGCTGGAGGAAAGTTGCAGAAGAGTGGTATCAGAGGTGGAACTTTCCCCACACCGTTGGAGCCATAGATGGGAAGCACGTGGCCTGCAAAGCTCCAGCCAACTCAGGGTCCACTTATTTCAACTACAAGAGCTTCTTCAGCATCATCCTCTTTGCCATGGTTGATGCTGACAACAAGTTCATGTACATCGATGCTTCAGGCAACGGGTCAGCTTCAGATAGCCAGGTATACAATGCCAGTAACCTCAAGGATGGGCTGAAACGCAACCTCATCATGGGTTTTCCAGATCGAGACCCCCTACCCAATGACACACAAGATGTGCCCTATTTCATCATTGCTGATGACTCCTTCTCCCTCAGAACCTACCTCATGAAGCCCTACAGCTCAAGATACCTCACCCGTGAAGAAAGGATCTCCAATACAGGCTGTCCAGGGCAAGATGGGTGGTGAAGAATGCCTTTGGCATCCTGGCCAACAGGTTCCAGATACTTCTCACCACCATGCAGCATCACCCACAAACTGTGTGGAGCATCTTGGAAGCTTGCTGCATCCTGCACAATCTCATGCGCACCCGCTACCCAGTGTTGCAGAACAGACTTGTCGACCATCAACAAGGGAATAGTGACAGGGAGCCTGGTGAATGGAGGCAAGGACAAAACCTGATAGACACTGTGGATGTACAAGGCCCCAACAGAGCTTCACATGAAGGGAAGAAGCAGCGCAACCTACTGAGACACTGGTGCAACTCCCCAGCTGGAGCAGTGCAGTGGCAAGACAGGATGGTAGATGGTTAATGGATGCTTCCTTGAAGCTGTGGCATAACACTGATGAGATTGTGCATGTATGTTGAGTGGCCCTACAATGAATAGGGCATTAATAAAGAGCTTTGTTTATTTTGAAATGTGTTGATCAATGAATAAATTGTTATTGATAAAAAAGGTCCATATGTGTGGCACCTGGGAGGGTGGACCATACAGTCCCACTATGCTTGCACCGGAGGTTTATCTATCCCACAACTATCCTTATCTATCCCACAACTATCCTTATCTTTCCCACAACTATCCTTATCTGTCCCACAACTATCCTTACCTATCACACAAGCATGCAAAGGCTTAACCGTTTTTTCAAATTTTTCACCAACACTTTATTAAGTAAAAAAATGAACCAAGTGTGTTAAGCAAAGATAACCTTTATTAATAACTGTCTTAAGTAAACTGTATGACTTTATTAAAAAAGCAAAATGAACCAAGTAAACTGTATTAAGCAAAGATAAAGTGAACAAGTAACAACTCAGTCTCTGGCACTATTCTCAGTCACTCTGAGGCATGTCCATGGTCTCAGCTGTTCAGCGGGCAGGGACTGTGGAGGTGGCTGTGACTTGAGTGTTGTTCTGAGGCGCCATTGGGGTGCTTGGCCCCGAGAGTACAACAGGGGATGGTGTGTTCAGGAAGCTCTCAGAGAGCTCACTCAGTCCCGTGAGGTTGAGAGGCCCTTCATCAAGTACCTGGGATGTCAGGCACAAGACTGATGACAGATTGTCTATTGATGGGCTTGGCTGTGGGGTGGAGGAAGGAGGAGTGTAGTGGGGCTGTCTGGTCTGCAGCTGGGAGAGGACTGGTGTCTGTGGCGTCTGATGAACCTGGGCCTGGACTGGGAAGTTCTGCTTCTGCTGTGGGAAATCCTGGTAGTCATAGCCTTGGTAGGTGAGAGGCTGTTGGAAGCCATGCAAGGGCTGTGACATCGCCTGGGGTAGAGGAGCAGACCTGGACTGGGTTGGAGCAGGTTCAGCTGGGCCTTGAGGGTTATGCAGAAGTGCTGTGATCTTTTCCTTCATCACCTGGTACTGGGCCTCGGGCATATCCCTCAATGTGTGGCTCACATAGGTGATGAAAGTGTGGCGGCTGGAGGATCCTCTGTCCAAGTGGACCAGCTAAGAGAGCAGTTCTGTGCTGGTCCTCATTGTGTCCCTGATCTCCAACAGGACAGTGTGGCTCTGGCCCTCCAGTCTGACTCTCTGCCTGCATCCTGTGGAGCTGGGGGTGGAGGTGCGTTGGTCTCTGGTGGCTGCCGCTTCTTCCTCCATTTGTGACAGCAGGGCATCATCCTCCAAGTCCTCCAGCATGGAGAGTGCAACTGTCGGGGGGGTCTCTGTCATGGGGCCCTCTGAAGACACCTGCCTGGACAGGGTAGCTGGCTCCTGGCTGGAAGAGGACCGGTTATCTGTGGGCTGCCTGAGGGAGAGGGGTGTCAGAGGGGCTGCTCCTCGGTGGCAGACCTCACCCTCCAGGAAGCTGCACTTGGCCATGATGTACATCTCCCGATCAGTGAGCTTGACAGCAGCCTGGCCAGATTTTTTGAGGTGTAGCTTGCCATACCAGGTGTGCATGTGCTTCCACCATCCAAGGAGTACATATACAGTGTAGCCCAAGCTCTCTGCCTTGTCTCTCCAAGCTGCCTGTTTCTTCTTCTTGTCGCGATAGAGTCTGTGGCCTTTTCTCCAGAGGTACTCGTTCTCCCTCAGCCATTCCAGCACCTCCTCCTCATGCTCCTCAGAAACTGTGTACTGTTTCCTCTCTCCCTTCTCCTTCCCTTGCCTCTTCCTCCCTCTGGCAGGGGCTTCAGGAGGGCCTTCAGGGGCTTGAGCAGCAGGGCTTTGAGGGCCGTGGGGCTGGTCCACCACAGCAGCAGCAGTAACAGTAGCAGTAGCAGCAGCAGCACCAGCAGCACCAGCACCAGCAGCACCAGCAGCACCAGCAGCACCAGCAGCAGCACTAGAAGCAGCACCACCAGCACCACCAGCACCACCAGCACCAGCACCACCAGCACCACCACCAGCACCACCACCAGTAGCAACTGCAGCAGCAACAGCAGCAGCTTCAGAGTCAGTGCCAGGGGGTGGGATGGTGGTTCTGTACGTCTTGCCAGGGCTGGCACAAGTAGGCACGGGCTTTCTCTTCTTGCTTGACTGACGAACCATGGTGTTCTTTGAAGATGTATGTGGCAGCATGTCTTTCCTCTGAATGCTGACTGTGTGCGAGCTGCCTTCTTTTATATCCGTGGAGCTGATGCAATTCATACTCCCCGCATGCGCAGTGACTGCTTTGCATCCAATATACATCCTCTATGCATCTGCTTTGCTTCCTATAGGCATCTGTGATGCATCTGCGTCATCTGCTATGCATCCACCCCTTCTGCTATGTGTCCGATTCGCTATTCTCCCCCGGACCCCTTCGGATGTGTCATCCACTTCCATCCGCTTCTATCTGGTAGGCCTCCTATGAACATCCATTTAACATCCCTGCTACATCCTACCCCCATCCGTTCTTTTCCGTTCTTTTCTGTTCTGCTTATGCAAATTTTCACCACTTTTGGGAGCGGATAACAACGGATGGAGCCACCCCTAAAATTTTGCTCATCTGCTGTGTCCTTAATGCATACGCTTTGCGTCCGTCGGCCAGTGGGACAGGCCCTTAAAATCATACATTGCAATGTCCTACCTGTCAATGAATACTTCAGCTTCAACCATAACAACACTAGAGCAAACAATAGATACAAACTAAAGGTTAACCACACCAAACTTGATTGCAAGAAATACGACTTCAGCAACAGATTGGTCAATGTCTGGAATACTCTACCTGACTCTGTGGTTTCTTCCCCAAACCCCAAAAATTTTAACCTTAGACTGTCTACTATTGACCTCACCCCTTTCCTAAGAGGTTTGTAGGGGGTGTGCATAAGCACACCAATGGCCTACTGTTCCTTTCCTATTGTTTCTTTTATTTTTCTTATATGTATCCATTTCATGTATTCATAATTATGTTTATACTTATACCAATCATCTTGTAAGTGATTGACAAATCAAATAAATAAATAAAACAAACAAACAAACAAACAAATAAATAAAGAGTACTCTAGGGAAGAGTACTCTAGGGAGAGTAAAGAGACATTCCATCTTGGAGCAGTGGTGGGCTTCAAAAATTATAACAAAATGTTCTCTGCTAGGTTGCTGGGTAGGCATGGCCATGGTGGGCGTGGCCTAGTTGGCCTTCTGCACCACAGGGGGGGTGGCATTTTTGCCCTTCCCGAGCTCTGGAGGCTTTCCTCAAGTCTCTGGGAGGGTGTAAACAGCCTCTCCCAGATTCTGGGGACTCTGGAAGCAGAAACAGGCCCATTTCTGGCCTTCCCAAACTTCTGGGAGGCCTGTTTTTTGCCCTCCCCAAGCATTCACACGAGCTCTTCACTTACCTGGGATCCAAAATTGGCCACGTGGGGATTCCTGAGAGGGATGGGGTGGGGTGGGTGAGGGCCAGACAGGAGTAGGATTTGGTGGTTCTCCTAACTGCACAGACCCTTAGCTAGGGGCTCTCCCGAACTCTTGTGATAGCCCATCCCTGTCTTGGAGTAAGTTTAGGGAGAATACCATACAAGATCAAACCTTAAATTATGTTTGCCATTTTCCAAGGGAAGGCCGAGAGCCTGGAGAGATTATTGTCACATGGGCGATCAACAATAGAATATAGATTTTCACTTATTCATGAGTGGTTCTGGTTGCTTGTGTCCAACACATCTATTGTAGGAGATGACTAGGATGAGCCTGAATGAGGGTTCAAGCCCGTCATCATTCTTGAGACACTTACACCCACAAGAGACCTATGCTCATCCACCTCGAATTCCATTGAGACTTATCAATTGCTAATTTTGACCGTCAGTAGCTCAGATTCTTGTAGAGATTGCTATAAACTTGTCTTCATTTAACTGCCCTGATTCCTGATTTCCTACAATTCAGAGTTATTCTTTTTCCTCATTTCCCCCCCACCCCTCAAATTCTTGCTTTTAACTGTGGGTGACAAGACTGAGTCTCACTTTCCCCTAAATTTCTTCTTTGCTTTCAACTTGACAAAAAACAGGGAGAGGAGTGGTTGGAATGCAAGCAGGGAGAATGGCATTCAAGCATCCATCGGCACTGTGGGACACTGCTGGCATCCCAAGGACACACCTAGCAGATGCTGTGGTGTTGCAGACTGTTTCCCATAACAAAATGAACATGTGTGATCGGTGGGCATTTTGGAATGTGGGTGGCCCATAGCGAAAAAGGGGGAATTAAGTATGCTTCCTTTTCCATGGGAAACCCAGTGCTGGTTTTGCTTCTTCTGTGCCAGTGTGGCTTATTCAGTAAAGTTTATGCTTTGGTAAAAAATAGTATCCCAGGAGTATCTTTTTCTGGATTTGCTAACTGGACAGTTGCTTTTCTTACATTCCAAATTACAGTCTGCCATGTGCCAGAGTCAGGAATGGGATTCTACCGGTTTGGACCGGTTTGGACCAGTTCAGACGAACCAGTAGTTCTGGTGAGCATTTGGCCCTGCCCACTTTCCTGTGGTATATTTCATTGTTTTAGAGCACAGCGGATTTGTGCACCAGAGTGGTTTGCCATGCCTCAGCTGTTTTCTTCACAGGGGCTGCTCTAGAAGGTAAGTATTAGAGCTTTTTTAAATGTGGAGCAAGTGTTTGGCTCACTGAACTGGTTGTTACACTGGTTGAATCGCACCCCTGGCCAGAGTGATCTGTGGATGCTGACAATTTCCCCCTATGGTCAACCAAGGCTTTGACATCATCCGATTTAGTAAGATAAAGAAGATACAGAATATATCGAATACAGAATAATAGAGTTGGAAGGGACCTTGTAGGTCTTGTAGTCCAACCCCCCTGCTCAAGAGAATTTATATCATTTTGTACAAATGATTGTCCAATCTCTTCTTGAAAACCTCCAATAATGGGGCACCTATACTTCTGGAGGTAAGGAGTTAATTGTTCTCACTGTCAGGAGATTTTGCCTTAGTTCTAGTTTGCTTTCCTCCTTGATTAGTTTCCATCCATTGCTTCTACCACTCCTGAAAGCCTGCATCACATCAGTACCTTTGTAAAGGTATGTCAAGATGATCTTGAGACAAGAGGAAGAATCCCAGATTGGGCAACCTGTGTGTAAAAGATATCTTAGCCCCATAGAGGGAAAGAAAGTGTTCAGAATAACAGAGTTGGAAGGAACCGTGGAGGTCTTCTAATCCACCCCCTCTGCTCAACAGGAAACCCTGTACTATTTCTGACAAATGGCCATTCAATCCCTTCCTAAAAATCTCCAGTGTTGGGAGTACCATAAATCACCCAGTGAAGAAAATGGGTTTGTTTAATCACCATGGAGTTTGCTGAATGAACACAATGTTCACTTAACAACCATTGCAGAAAAGTCATTAAAGAAAAAGTCATGGTTACATGGTGACTCACTTAATGTGACCACCATAACTTAATTCCAAACTCAGTTGTTATGGTTATAAATCAAGGACTACCAGTGTGTTTTGGTGGCCCTTCGTGTCAGGGTTGTTTTTTTTTTGTCTTTAAAAAAAATACAAACATAGAGTCACGGTGGCCTATTGTGACAAACGCAAATAACACTCAAAGATGAGCCTCCACTCTCTATGTCTTGCAGGGCAGGCTGGTAATAAATTGATGTAATTAAAACCTTCCATGAAACAATATAAAGAGACAGCATTGTCAGATGGTAACACATCTCTCTAACAAATAGCTCAGAATATTTTTCTCTCTCTCTTTCTCCTTGCCTAAATGAATAAAAATTTCATACAGGATTTGGGTTTTTTGCTTTTTTTTTAGTTGAAATGAAATTCAGAATGATTTATGAGAGCCCAGCATATGAAAACACTTGATTAGGAATGAAGCTATTGAAGCTCAAAGAGGCTGTCTCTCTCTCCAGCTTGCTAATTTCTCTTCTAATGATCTGTGTTTAGTGAGGCCTAATCAACACCAGCAGAAAAGTGGCATTTTTTTTAAGAGGAGGTCATCCATCCAGGGATTCACTTTGGAGGAGTTGAAGCTGTATTAGGCCAACCTCCAGAGTTGTGGACTTCAACTCCCAGAATTCCCCACATAGCACATCCAAGCATCTGAAAATTGCCTAGGAACTACCCATAGAAGACAGTCAAGAGAAACTTAGCAACCAAAGGAAATCAGGTCAACACCTCAGTAGCCAATGTTTTGTTTCTTACCCTTGGCTTCTTCAAGAGGTATGGACTTTAACTTCCAGAATTCCCTGGACAGCATGTTCAAGCACATGAAAATTGTCTAGGAAGGCAGTCAGGAAGAACTTAGTGACCAAAGCAAATCAAGTCAACACCTCAACAGCCGATGTTTTAGAGCAGTGTTTCTCAACCTTGGCCTCTTTAAGTGGTGTGGACTTCAACTCTTAGAATTGCCCAGTCAGCAGGCTGACTGAAGAATTATGGGAGTTGAAACACACATCTTTAGATGATAATAAGGAGGAGAAACCCTATTTTAGAGCAAGATCCACAAGTTAATATCTGTAACACCAACTTTAAATAGTGATGGTGTTCCAATAGTTCTAGGGTCTTCCAATATCAAAGGGGCTACCACAAAGAAGGGGGGGGGTTTGAACCTATTATTCAAAGCTCTTGAAGACAGGAGAAGAAGCAATAGATAGAAACTTATCAAGGAGAGGACCAACCTAGAAGGAAGGAGAAATTTCCTGATGCTGAGAACAATTAAGCAGTGGAATGGCTTACCTTCAGAAACTGTGGATGCTCCATCACTGGAGGCTTTCAAGAAGAGACTGGACATTTGTCCAGAATGGTACAGAGTCTCCCACTTGAGCAAGAGGGTTGGACTAGAAGATCTCCAAGGTCTCTTCCAACCCTTTGTTCTCTTGTCCCATCGTGCAATTGAATCATCTGGTGGTTCAGAGCTTATTTGGTTATGCAAAACAGACTCTTTAATAGGTTTTTTGCCTACTCTTAGCTCCTGTTTATAGAAAGCCTCAAGGATGAGACTTGGTAGGAGTTGTGGTGAGCTTTGCAAATTTTGTAGCTCAAGCCCAGCATAAGATGGGAGTGTAAAATCTGAATTATTTAGGCAGCCAAAACCAACATGCGGCATTTAAGCTGTCCTGCAAGACAACCCACAGGCAAATTAAGAAACCTTATTTCTCCTTGCCAGAATAAACAAAGCAAGCTTGATTTAGCTCCTGGCAAACCACTTTATGTAGCTTATGTGGGATCTGCGGAGATGGGTGAATCACCTGTTTTATGGCCTCCATCCAGGTTTATTCCATCTTAGGCTCTTCCTCATTGATTACAATTCTAAGGAAAATGCTGCTCTTTCAAGACCAAGCTATACCGCAAATACACACGATGCATCCCCAATTCTTTTGGGAAAGTACATGAAACATTCACAGACACACACACACACACACACACGCACACACACACACACATATGTGTGTATGTGTGTGTGTGTGTGTGTGTGTGGTTCTGTGTGCTGTTCAGCTTCCTTCGGGTATTATCCCACGTCAGTGTAGTGCTTTTAAAGTTGTAGCAACGTTTCAGCAGAATCTCATCTGCCATCATCAGGCTTCTGTATGGATGTGGGTCTAACAGCCTTTGGTTTTAAATTTGAGGCTGGCCTATCCTGATGGGTTGGGAGTCTAGGTCAGTGTTTATTGGACTTGGAGTTTGATTGATTGGTGTTTCTGGTTTCTTCTGTCTGTTTTGTGGCTTTGATTGGCTGGCAACACTCTGTTCCTGTGTTGGAAGCTTTCAGTGCAGCTTGGCTTCGTGTGAAAGGATGGCTGTTATCTATTAGGAAGCTAGGTTTCACCTGGGTGCCTGGTGGGGGGGGGGTTGAGCTGGAGGCATCAGAGGGAGTCTGTTTGTGCTCAGGTGTTTGCCTGGCTTGTGATGTGGAGATTTTTCTATTTGAGAGTGCAGGCTTCCAAATGATTGACAGTCTGCTGGAATCATCCCTTCTATTCATGCTTTCAGGTCTTTTTTCAATCTCTATGGCTTCTCTGCTGATTCTGTGGCTGGGGTTTTCTATAGTGGCTAGGGTTTTAGTGCCATTGAAGTTGATGTTGTGACCTGTGGTTTTCATGTGTTGGACTAGTGAGGAAGTGTGTTCCAGCTTTTTTACTGCATTTTTGTGTTCATCCAGGCGGGTACTTATTCTTCTATTGGTCTGTCCAATGTATGTGGCCGGGCATGATGCACAGGGAACTTTGTATATGCCTTGGTTTTCTAGGTCAATTTTGTCTTTGGGGTTTCTAAGGATGGCTGCTATTTTTTTGTCTGTTTTGAAGGCAGTCTTGATGTGATGCCTGTGTAGTATCTTACTGATTTTATCTGTGGTACCTCTTATGTAGGGCAGGACAGCT
>BLBF01000002.1:1969979-1982522 GCA_015471245.1 Laticauda colubrina | reverse complement strand
CATATACATATACATATACATATACATATACATATACATATACATATGACTTAAAAATTTGTAGAATTTTTGAATACAGTACTTGTAATATCAAATATGGAGACCAGAACACCCCCCTCCAGACCCGGCACTTATATGATGGCCCAGAGGTCTGTAACTGATAATTAGATCAGTTTAGCTGCACTTATTGCCTGTGGAATGCAGCAGTTCAAGTCCTCTATCAACCAGTGGACTGGTAGTAGGGAACCCATTTCCCAGGTCCCCAAGAAGGGAAACCTTGTTGGGTAACTTGCCTCACAGACAGTAACAATTACTCAGCAAATTTAACCACGCAGCCTTTAAAATGGCGGCCATCTCGTGGCAGAATGAAAACGAAAGCAGCTATCACTGCCCGGCCTGCTGAAAGCAAAACCGCTCAGCGGGAAGGCGCAGGGGTTAATTCCCTGTCCTGAGGTGTTCTGTGGGGAAAGCTTCGTAATAACAGGGAAAAAAGGCTGTACTGTTTAAATTGAGGCTTTGAGCCTTGTTAAAAGGAAAAAAAAGGCTGAATTTTTAAATTGAGGCTTCAAGCCTCAAAGGGACAAAGCGTTTACTCAGCCGGCTGGGAGATCGGAGAGATTAGCCTCCTTGTTGAGAAGTTTAAGGCAGTGTCTCTGAAATGAGAGGCTTTTAGTCTCAGGGCGTGTTTATGAGGTTTTAGCCTCAGGAGGCTGGAACACTTGTAAAAAATGAGTGAAATGACTTTTGGAGGTTCCCAGGCGTGGTGGGGGTAGTTGGTGACAGAAACCAAGGTTTTATCTGACCTGAGAAATAAATCAACTAAATCAGCTAAATCGCCAGTGTTCTGTTCTGACCAGGAAAACAATAACATAACCTATCCGAAGAAAGGATGAGTTAAAACTGGGGACGCTAAGTAAAGAGGAGTCTCGTGGAGGAGGAGGAGTGTCCTCAAGTTTAAACCCAGCCTTCCTAGAAGAGACTGAAGAACCTTCCCATCACCGGATGCTCTGAACAGCTCATGGGAGAATGAGTGGGCTGGATGGAAATGCAGAAGCAGTAGGCATGAGTTTTAATGGACTGTGAGGATGGTAGAGGACAGGAAAGCCTGGGGTTGCAATTGATCGGACATGACTTTGCAACTAAAAACAAAAATCAAACAACCACAAGATCAGTCTTACCAACATGCCAGGGCAAACTACTGTTATATAGAAGACAAACTCCACTCTTTTCTAGTAGTGATGAGGTTACCTGGTTGGGTAATGAAACATCTGCAAGAAAACAACCAAGCCCAGTGACCACCAAGATTTCCATAGTTTGCAACTTTGAGCTACAAATATTCTCTTCTATTTCTCAAGGATCAAGCAGGCACAGAAATACCAAGGGAAGGGGAGAGAAAGAAACAGAGAAGGAATGTTAACAAGGGAATGTTGGCATTAAGTTGTTCCCAGATTAGCACCTGTTAGATTTCCTTTCGATCTTTCTAGCACTGAAGATAAATCCCAGAAAAATATCTGCATTCTCATTCTCAACTGAGAAGAAAATGTTCCTCCAATAGTTCTTGGACAATAAGCTACTTAGAAGTGTGGTGGTGGGCAGTCCCACTTTCAGGATGGCCATATTATCTTCTCTGCAGCTTTTCAAATAGAGAAATAAAAATGGAGGTGGAGGTAAAGAGAGATAGAAATAGAAATGGAGAGGGAGACGGAGACGGAGATAGAGGCAGAGGCAGAGGCAGAGATGGAGATAGATAGAGATGGAGCTGATAGAAGTGATAGAGATAGAGATAGAGATAGAGAGGGAGAGAGAGAGGGAGAGGGAGAGGGAGAGGGAGATAGATAGAGATGGAGATGGAGATGACAGAGAGATATAGAGGTAGATGGAGATGGAGATGATAGAGATGGAGATAGAAATGGAGATGGAGATAGATAGAGAAGGAGATGACAGAGATGATAGAGTTAAGGCCCAGTCCCATTGACCGATGGACACAAAACGTATGCATAAAGGACACAGTGGACGAGCAAAATTTCGGGGGTGACTCCATCCATTGTCATCCACTCAAAAAAGTGGTGAAAATTTGCATAAACAGAACAGAAAAGAATGGAAAAGAACAGATGTGGATAGTATGTAGCGGGGATGTTAAATGGATGTTCATAGGAAGCCTAGCGGATGAAAGCAGATGGAAGCGGATGACACCTCCGAAAGGGTTCCAGGGGAGAATTTCGAAGCGGACGCATAACGGAAAGGGCGGATGCATAGCGGATGAAGAGGATGCATCACGGACACCTATAGGAAACAAAGGGGATGCTGCGCGGATGTATATTGGATGCAAAGCGTTCACTGCACATGCAGTCAGCATACAGGGGAAAACCGTGCTGCCACATACATCTTGCAGGAACACCATGGTTCGTCAGTCAGGCAAGAAGAGGAAGCCCATGCCTACTTGTTCAAGCTCTGACAAGGTAAAGAAGGGCAGAACCAGCATCCCACCACCGGCACTGACCCTGAAGTTGCTGCTGCTGCTGCTGCTGCTGCTGTGGTGGACCAGCCCCAAGGCCCTCAAAGCCCTGCTGCTGAAGGCCCTGCTGCTCAAGCCCCTGAAGGCCCTGCTGTTCAAGCCCCTGAAGGCCCTGCTGCTCAAGCCCCTGAAGGCCCTGCTGAAGCCCCTGCCAGAAGGAGGAAGAGGCAAGGGAAGCAGAAGGGAGAGAGGAAACAGTATACCATTTCCGAGGAGCATGAGGAGGAGGTGCTGGAATGGCTGAGGGAGAATGAGTACCTGTAGAGAAAGGGCCACAGACTGTATCGGGACACCAAGAAGAAGCAGGCAGCTTGGAGAGACAAGGCAGAGAGCCTGGGGTACATTGCAGAAGTACTTCTTGGATGGTGGAAGCACATGCACACCTGGTATGGCAAGCTACACCTCAAGAAATCCGGGCAGGCCACTGTCAAGCTCACTGATCGGGAGATGTACGTCATGGCCAAGTGCAGTTTCCTGGAGGGTGAGATCCGCCACCGAGGAGCAGCTCCTCTGACACCCCTCTCCTTCAGACAACCCACAGACAGCCAGTCCTCTTCCAGCCAAGAGCCAGCTACCCTGTCCAGGCAGGTGTCTTCAGAGGGCCCCACAGCACAGACTCCCCCCCAACAGCTGCACTCCCCATGCCGGCGGACTTGGAGGAACCTGTGGAGGATGACGCCCTGCTGTCACAAATGGAGGAAGAAGCAGAAGTCACCAGAGGCCAACCCACCCCCACCCCCACCCCCAGCTCCAGAGGATGCAGGCAGAGAGGCAGACTGGAGGGCTAGGACCACAATGTGCTGTTGGAGATCAGGGACACAATGAAGACCAGCACAGAACTTCTCTCTCAGTTGGACCATTTGGACAGAGCATCCTCGGGCCGGAACACCTTCATCACCTACATGAGCCAGACCCTGAGGGACCTGCCCGAGGCCCAGTACCAGGTGATGAAGCAGAAGATCACAGCACTTCTGCACAACCCTCAAGGCCCAGATGAAGCTGCTCCTACCCAATCCAGGTCTGCTCCTCCACCCCAGGCGATGTCACAGCCCTTCCATGGCTTTCAACAGCCCCTCACCTACCAAGGCTACGACTACCAGGACTTCCCACAGCAGAAGCAGAACTTCCCAGTCCAGGCCCAGGTTCATCAGACGCCACAGACGCCAGTCCTCACCCAGCTGCAGACCATACAGCCCCACTACACTCCTCCTTCCTCCACCCCACAGCCAAGCCCGTCAATGGACAATCTGTCATCAGTATTGGGCTTGACATCTCAAGTCTTTGATGAAGGGCCTCTCAACCTCAGGGGACTGAGTCAGCTGTCAGATAACTTCTCTCTGAGAGCTTCCTGAACACACCATCCCCTGTTGTACCCTTGGGGCCAAGCACCCCAATGGTGCCTCAGACCAGCACTCAGGCCACAGCCACCTCCAAAGTCCCTGCCCGCTTAACAGCTGAGACCATGGACATGACTCACAGTGACTGAGAATAGTGTCAGAGATTGAGTTGTTTACTTGTTAAGTTTATCTTTGCTTAAGACACTTTACTTCGTTCATTTTGCTTTTTTAATAAAGTCATAAAGTTTACTTAAGACAGTTGTTAATAAAGGTTATCTTTGCTTAACACACTTAATACAGTTTACTTGGTTCATTTTGCTAATTTAATAAAGTCATAAACTTTACCTAAGACAGTTAATAAAGGTAATCTTTGCTTAAGACACCTAGTTTACTTGGTTCATTTTTTTTACTTAATAAAGTGTTGATGAAAACTTTGAAAGAATGGTTAAGCCTTTGCATGCTTGTGGGATAGATAAGGATAGTTGTGGGATAGATAAACCTCCAGTGCAAGCATAGTGGGACTGTATGGTCCACCCACCCAGCTGCCACACATATGGGCCTTTATTATCAATAACAATGTATTCATTGATCAACACATTTCAAAATAAACAAACCTTTTTATTAATGCCCTATCCATTGTAGGACCACTCAACATACATGGCACAATTTCATCAGTGTTGTGCAACAGCCTCAAGAAAGCATCCATTAATCATCTATCATCCTGTCTTGCCACTCCACTGCTCCAGCTGGGGAGTTGCACCAGTGTTTCAGTAGGTTGCGCTACTTCTTCCCTTCACATGAAGCTCTGTTGGGGCCTTGTACATCCACAGTGTCTATCAGGTTACATCCTTGCCTCCATTCACCAGGCTCCATGTCCCCATTCCCTTGTTGACAGTCGACAAGTCTGTTCTGCAAGACTGGGTAGCGGGTGCACATGAGATTGTGCAGTATGCAGCAAGCTTCCATGATGCTCCTCACAGTGTCTGGGTAATGCTGCATGGTGGTGAGAAGTATCTGGAACCTGTTGGCCAGGATGCCAAAGGCATTCTCCACCACCCGTCTTGCCCTGGACAGCCTGTAGTTGAAGACTTCACAGGTGAGGTATCTTTAACTGTACAGCTTCATGAGGTAGGTTCTGAGGGAGAAGGCGTCATCACCAACGATGAAGTAGGGAACATCTTGTGTGTCATTGGGTATTGGGTCTGGACCTGGAAAACCCTTTGCAGGCCACGTGCTTCCCATCTATGGCTCCAACGGTGTGGGGAAAGTTCCACCTATGATACCACTCTTTGGCAAGTTTTCTCCAGCTTTGTTCAGAGGTGGGGCACCTGAGGAGCTCCTCTTGGTATTCTTCAATGATGGCCTGTACCACCTCTCTGACCACTTTGCTGATGCTGTTGTGTGGCACCCTCCATGCATACTGCATGTTTCTGTATGTACTTCCAGAGGCCAGGTGCCGCAGAGTCAGTGCCACCTTCAGTCCAGGGTCCAGGTTGGGATGGAAGTTGGTGCTAGGCTTGGTCAACCTGGGTCTCAGATGCTCTACAAGTTCGTCAAACATGCAGGGTTTTGTTCGTCAAACATGAATGCCACATGGCTGGTGGCATCCTCATGAAGTGATGGAATGCACGAGGGTCTTCATTCCTCAGTTCCACCATCAACTGGTCGTACAGTCCAAACTCCATTCTTCTCACGATCCATCCTCGGACCCACACAACTCTTGGACATCTCCTTCTTCTTCTGTGTAAAACTTGATACAGTCTGAACAGGTTTTGGTTCTGGTGATGAATGAGTGCAGCTATCATATGGACTGTCATTTTCCATGGTGGAGAACAATTGATGATGTTGAAGACCAAGACCAAGGGTGAAGAGGTCTGTACACCATGGCTGCTAGACTCATACTGTGATACAGATGATTTTCTCCCCCTTTTTATAGAAAATATCAATTGTCCACTTGGTGTCCTTCTACATACTCTAGACATACTCCAGACATCCTAAATATATGAGATACATCCCAGATGCAAACATTTTGTCCATTTTGAATACTTTATATACGAGATTCATACGCTTACATCCTTTCTATTTCCATACTACTAATGCTGTGTAGATGTTCCGTGTACCTTTTGTTCCCTCCCTCTTTCTGTTTTCAGCTGCAGTGGATGTGAGTTGAGGGGATGGCCAGAGGATGCAGAGAGGATACAGCGGACGTTTAACAGATGATAACGGACATAGAATGTTTGTTGCCCGTATATGTCACGGATGTATATCGTACGCGGCGGAAAGTTCATCCGTTCACAAAGTTTTGTGCAGCTCAAAACATCTTGCACAGATGAAATTACAGTGGACGGATGTTCAACGGATAGAGCGTATGAAACACGTATGCAGTGAGTACACAACGGATGCATAGCGTTTTCCAACGGATGGCAAGCTTTTTTAATGTTTTACATCATCTTTGCATCTGTAAGTGCAGTGGGACCATGCTTTTAGAGAGATAGAGATTGAGGTCGAGATGAAGATGGAGATAGATAGAGAGATGTAGATGATAGAGATGATAGTTAGAGAGATAGCAATAGAGAGATGAGATACGGGGTGCTTAGATCTTGTCTGTAGCGCCACCCTGGAAACAGAAAAGGACTGGCCTGCAGTGCTTCTGCCAGCAAAAATGAAATCGTGAAGTTGCACATTTTTGGCTGCCACAAACTGCTCCAGCACTCTGCAAGCAGAAACAGAGCTCAGGAGGGATGCGTGTGAACTCCATCTGCTGTAGAAGGCCATGGCAGCCAAAAACAGAGTTAAGGGAGGGCCATAGATCGTCCTCCCAAGCTCCTTTTTTCCCTGGCAGAGTGCTAGCAAAACAAACATTGGCCATGTCCACCCCAGCCACACCCATGCACCCCCCCCAGGGACAGCCCTCAATGAAATCGAGTTTGACACCCCTGTTGTAGTAGTTCTGAGGGATCTTCTACTGAGGGACTTAAGGAACTGCATCTATAAGAAAACTGAATGGAGAAAGGTGCAGCTCTCAAACATGCCCTGCAAAGTTTGGAGAAGGGAAATTGTATGGTATTCAGCTTTGTTTGGGTATTTTCCCACGTCATTATAGTTGTGCTTTTAAAGTTGTAGAGACATTTCGGCAGAATCTCATCTGCCATCATCAGGCTTCTTTATTGTGATGATGGCACATGAGATTCTGCCGAAATGTTGCTACAACTTTAAAAGCACAACTATAATGATGTGGGAAAATACCCAAACAAAGCTGCATACCATACATGTAAGTACCTGCGAAAACTTAAGTAAACAAAGGAAATTGTGCACCTATTTTTGTATGCTAATTGTGGAGTCCTTGAGGCTCTCTGAGCTTGGTTGCTTTCTCGCAGACATTTCATTGCCGAACTAGGTAATATCATCAGTTTTAGGAGGAGCGGGTTTGCTCTCTGCTTACCTCCAAATGTAATGTAACCAGTATCTATTTGTATATATATTTGTATACATACTTGTTTTCTTAAGTTTTTGTAGGTATTTATATGTATGGTATTAAGCTTTGTTTGGGTATTTTCCCACATCATTATAGTTGTGCTTTTAAAGTTGTAGAGACATTTCGGCAGAATCTCATCTGCCATCATCAGGCTTGTACATTGGGTTTGTCTGTGTGTCAGGCTTTTGCAGCTGTTTCTGTTTTAAATTTATGTTTTAAATGACAGCTAGCCATTCACCTGAAGCCAAGCCACACTAAAAGCCCCCAATACACAAAACACAATGTTGCCAGCCAATCAAGACAAAAAAAAAATGCTACAAAACAGACAGAAGATATTAGAAACACCAGTCAAGCAGAACACAGCAAACTCCAAGACCAATAAACACAGACCAAGACTCCCAACCAATCAGAGTGAAGAAAAAACCATTCTGGCACAGCAGTAGGTTAGCACCAAATTTAAAACTGAACAAAGCTGAATACCAATTTGGCACCTTTGTTCCTCTTGACTTCTAGGTGTTCACTAAGAGAGGATTTTTCAAAATGACCATCAGAGCCTTAGTATTTTCTATAGTATTATTAACACACTCTGATGCTAAAGGGTTCTACTCCCCTCCCCACCTGAAAAGAAATATGTTCCAAATGCAGAACACAAGCAGAGGAGAGGAATTTCAGTTTCAATTTTAGTTTTACAGCACCAAGCAGCTTGAGTTGAGTTAAGCCATGGCCAGGCTCCTTGCTGTCTCCTTCTTGCTCACATAGCAAATACTGTTTCAGTTTCCAAACAACCCACAACTCTCTCACACAGTGACAGGACACTAGCCAGATGAATACTGATGGATGCTGGTCAGCAGAGACAGAATTTTTCCCCCCTTATTTTCTTCCCCAAAACTAAGCCCAACCACATAATTTTGTAAGAAAGCACAAGTATCCAGCTAGTATGTTGATATACCCATGCAATAGAACACAGCAATGAGGTATCATGCCAAGGGAACAACTTTACACACACATTTACACAACATACAACCTCAGTACAGTGAGGTCAGGGTGACAACCCTCGCCCACCTCCCTTTTCCATTTGTGCAAGCACCCCATGCTAGTGGAGAAAAAGACAAGACGATTGTTTTCAAGATTACATGCAATGAGTTAGACAATGCTTTCCCCTGAAAATCCCAGACAAGCCCTCACACCTTTGCAAGTTATCGGTAGCATTCTATTTTCACCTCCATTTCATGACATGCTCAAGAAAGCTGAGATAAAAAAAGTAACATCCTTCCCCTGTTATAGACAAGTACAACGTTGTCTGCTCCACAACGAGGATAATAGACACTGCAGGGAATTTGCAAGAGAGAGAGAAAAAAAACAAATTAAACAGGGGAAAGCTTGATAATATTCCCATTATTATATTATATGATATAATTAGACCTTCCCCATATAGACTGAGGTGTCTCCGATCTTTTAGCCAGTGAGACATACCAAGGTTTTATTCTTTGCTGATTCAATTATTTTGTGTTGTATTTACCTTGACACTTGTTATTAACAGATGACAGAAAGCTGAAAGGGATTGTCAATTACCTTGCATCCCAGGAATACATTATTATTTTTTAATCTGCAATGTAGTCGTGGGAGGGGAATGTTGTCATGTCATATGGCAGGGCAGGCTAATTAAAGCTGGTGCCTTAACCTTTCAGGTTCACCTCTGCTTGTAAATTGCTCGTCACTTAACAAAAGGTCATGTTTGGAACCACCACAATTAGCAGTGGTGCCCAGAAGGTGGCCAATGTGAGAAGTAAAAAAGAAGAAATAATTATTCCTGTAAAAGAAAAATATAAAAGGATCAACATATTTCTCTTTTATATGTTTCTCTTCTATATAACCTCAAACACCTCAGTGAAACATTAACACAGACAGAAGTGCTGACGAGATGAAATCCATTCAGCATAAGTTTAAGCAGAAGTCTATTTGAGGACAGTAGTCATGATGACCCAGAAAAGATTTTAGTTAGTGTAAAAATGGCAGGATGTAGCAACTATTAAGCAAATGTTAAGTGAATGATTGTTAAGCATGCTAGTGGAGTGTTAGACTGTGAACCCAGGCATCATCCTAAAAAGCACCTGAGAATATTCTGATCCTCATTTTAACCAATGGGGCAGTGATAAAAGTGGGAGGTTTTGGGGTCTTGAGTGTATAAAACTCTACAATCATTTGTCTCATTGTCCTTGTGCCTCTACCCAGAAGAGGGCAAGGTGCCGGATTTTGCAAAAGTCAATAAAGCTCTGGAAATTGTTCAAGATGTCTCCTGTTGATTCAAAACTGAGAATTTGTAATCTCACAGCCAAACAGACCAAAATAAACATGCTTCACATGCTCACACACATGGTAAAATTGACCTGAGTATCTTTTTTCTGGTTCGGTTCCAGAATGATGGAGAAAAGCAAGGTTTTACACCTGGGCAGGAAAAAATCAAGATTGGATTCCAAATGCAATAGATTGGGCAAAAACCTGGCTTAAAAACAGCAACTGTGAGAGGAACCTTGGAATCTTAGCTGACGAGCACTTAAATATAAGCCAGCCATGTGTGGCAGCAGCCCAAAAAGCTAATACAATCCTGGGTTGTATGAACAAAGGCAGAAAATCAATATCACATGAAGTATTAACACCACTTTACAAAAACTTATTAAGACCACACCTGGAATACTGCATCTTTTCTTTGTGGCATCCCTTAAACATTGGAAAACTGCTATTGTGTTACCCCTTTTCTTCCAGAGTCATGGTGGCACAATGGTTAGAATGCAGTACTGCAGGCTATTTCTGCTGGCTGTCCACATTTGGGTAGTTCGAATCTCATCAGGCTCAACACCGATTCAGCCTTCCATTCTTCTGAGGTGGGTAAAATGAGGACCCAGATTGTTGGCGGCAATACGCTGACTCTGTAGAGAGGCTGGAAAGCACTGTGAAGCGGTATGTAAATCTAAATGCTATTATTATTGCTGTTGCTATTAGACTGGACATCCCCAATTCCAGCAATTGTTTTTTGTATGTTTTAGCCTCCGATCCCCTAATCATCCTAGTTGCTCTTCTCTGCACTCTTTCTAGAGTCTTAACATCTTTTTTACGGCATGGTAACCAAAACTGGATACAGCATTCCAAGTGTGGTCTTACCAAGGTTTTATAAATTTCTTACATTATATCAGTGTTTCTCAACATTGGCCACTTGAAGATACGTCAACTTCAATTTCCAGAATTTTCCAGTGGGGCATAACTATAGAATTCTGGGAGCTGAAGTCTACACATATTCAACTAGCCAATGTTGAGAAACACTGCATTATATTATAATAATATAGTATAGGTTTCTTTCTTTCTTTGTTCACTTGTGGCCTGTTAATTTCCATATTGATTGATTGATCTGACTTACATGGCTGCCCTATTCTCAAAGCAATGTTGAATGGCTTCCAATTTGCAATAGATTCTGCCCAAATCCAGTTCCTAGGATATTTGTGTAGATACAACATCTGATCCTTCTCACAATCCCATGCAGGTTTTCATTTGGATTTCCATATATGCTGTCTGCCAATGGGAGGTGCACAGTTCCATACTTCAGGAAATCTTAATTGGTCATCCATCAAAGATTCCCGCTGATATTTCATCTAAGTTGTCGCCTCTGTCCAACTTACATTTTTTTTTCACTAGGTCAGCTATTCCACCCATCATATTGCCTTTCAAAAATTTCTTCTTCCATGACAAACAAGGCTGGAATTAAAATGGACGTCAACTTCTGAGTTTATTTCATGCACCCTGCTTTATCTGCAGAAAATAAATTCAATTCTATGAACATGCGGTGTTTTTTCATTGGGGAGATAGAAAATAGAATAATTGCATTTGTTCATCTTTGGCTATGCAGAACACAGGATTAAGCCCCATGAGAAGGCATGGGAAGCCAAAAAAAACCCCTCCAATAACAACCCTGAATAATTTGCTTTTCTATACGCAAACACAATGCCAAACCTCCTCCCCCACTCAATACTGCAGCTCACCCTGTTCAGCAAACCAATCTATCTCATTTACAAGCCAATATATCAGCCAATTTATAACCAATCTGTCATGTCAGTGAATCAATAGAAATCATGAAAACACACATACATTAGGCGTAGTGCATAATTGAATCTTCTGTCCCCCCCCCCCCCCGGTTCTTGCATAGAGTACCACTGGCAAATTGAAAAAGGCATATTTCCCCTTGGTCCTAATGGAGATAATGCCATGTCAGACACTTCAGTCCACATTAGTATTGAAAAGGCAATAATAATAAACAATGAATAAGATTAAAGCCAGAACTTTCATAAGTTTCAATTGTTCTCATCAAAATAATAATGAGAAGGAGGAGGAGAAGGAGGAGCAGGAGGAGGAGGAGGAGGAAGGAAGAGAAAGAGGAGGAGGAGACTGGAAGAAGAAAGAAAAAGTAAGAAAAGAGAAAAGAAAAAAAAGAAAGAGAAAGTCAAAGACTAGGAAAAGAAGGAGATAGAAAAAGAAAACAGAAAAGAAAAAGGGGAAGGGGAAGGGGAAGAGAAGGAGGAGGGAAGGTCAAGAGGAAGGAGGAGATTCTCATATATTTATGTCAATAAAGCATAGTGCTAGTCTTTTTCTGGTCTTGTCTATCTAGTGAAGCTGCAGGAAACTTCCACAATTATTTTCTAAACAAAAATCTATAAACAATCATATTTGTGGGTACCTTGGTTTTCATAAAAGCCAAAACTATCAGCTTCTCATTTATTGGTCTGAGTGGTACAAAAGACAAGCTGTTTCTTTAGGATTAGGAAATCTCAGATTCTCCCCCTGTCCATGGTACTTTTGGACCAGTCAGTCTCTCTAACACCAACTTATGATTTTTGTTGGGAAAATAAGGAAAATATTCTTCAACTTCTGGGAGAAAGATCAGATGTAACTCTCACATAGCCTTAGTACTAAAAAAATGAATGTAGAATAGAATGGATTTGGAATAGGAATTAATAGAGTAGAGTAGAGTAGAGTAGAGTAGAGTAGAGTAGAGTAGAGTAGAGTAGAAGAAAAGAAAAGAAAAGAAAAGAAAAGAAAAGAAAAGAAAAGAAAAGAAAAGAAAAGAAAAGAAAAGAAAAGAAAAGAAAAGAAAAGAAAAGAAAAGAAAAGACAGAATAGAATGCAGAATGGTATGAAATGGTATAGTATGGAATGGAACGGAACGGAAC
>BLBF01000002.1:1950508-1961375 GCA_015471245.1 Laticauda colubrina | reverse complement strand
TCTATTCTATTCTATTCTATTCTATTCTATTCTATTCTATTCTATTCCATCCCCATTCCATCCCTCTATTCTATTCCATTCCATTTCATTCCATTCCATTCCATTCCATTCCATTCCATTCCATTCCATTCCATTCCATTCTATTCTATTCTATTCTATTCTATTTCATATTCATATTCAATATACTGCCTCTTCTTTTCCTTGTATTTTCTTTTCATTTTTGTGGTGAATCTCTTCCTCCATGCACATTCAACCTCATCTCCCTTTTCCTTGTAGTATTGTAGGCCATAAATTTGTCCTTGGGCTACATCATTTCATCTCTGCCAATTTTCATTGCTTATGTTTGGAAGCTTTCTTCTGATTGCATCTCTTTGTTTTTCCTTGAGGAACCTCAGGGCTCACGCAGCAGTGGGCAACCTGTCCTCATTCATTTCAATGAAGCCTGATTTAGTCACCGAAGTTAAAACAAAAAAAAAAAATACCAATGTGCTCATTCATCAGCGTTGGCTAGGTGGGAGAGTCCAAGTTCATTAAAACACAGCTGATGAGCTGACTCTGAAGTTTCTGCCTCAGTGATAAATTCATTTTCATTTAGCTTCTTAATCCCCTCTCAGCACAGAGAAGTTGCACATGAACACTGGCATCAAATACGATTATGAAGCAGAAGAAGACGTGAAATCCTTCAGATGGATTTAATTTTGTAGCTCAAGCAAAGGTTGACCTTGGAAGACAAAGGGGCTGAGGTATTCTTATCAGATGTTGAAGGAATCTAGGACCACCTGTGATTTTTTTTTGGGGGGGCACCAAATCATTTCTCATTTCCCCAACATGAAATGTTGAAATATTGAATGTTCTTTCTGCACCAACTCAAAAAGATCAAACTGCCCAAGGAGCTGCTGATCCAGTTCTACAGAGGAATTATTGAGTCTATCATCTGTACCTCTATAACTATCTGGTTTGGTTCTGCAACCCAACAGGACAGACACAGACTTCAGAAGATAATTAGGACTGCAGAAAAAAACAGTTATTATCCATCTGCCTTCAGTCGAGGACCTGTATCCTGCACGAGTCAAAAAGAGGGCTGTGAAAATATTTACAGACCCCTCACATCCAGGACATAAACTGTTTCAATTACTACCCTCACTATAGAGCACTGCACACCAGAACAACTAGACATAAGGACAGTTTTTTTCCTGAATTCCATCACTCTGCTAAACAAATATTTCCCTCAACACTGTCCAACTATTTACAAAGTCTGCATTAATATTACTATTAATCTTCTCATCCCCTCCCCACTTGTGACTGTAAGACTGTAACTTTGTTGCTAGTTTCCTTATGATTTATATTGACTCTTTCCCAGTTTGACTTGATTGCTTATTGTACCCTATGACTATCATTAAGAGTTGTACCTTGTGATTCTTGATCTTGATGAATGTATCTTTTCTTTCATGTACACTGAGAACAAATTCCTTGTGTGTCCAATCACACTTGGCAATAAAGAATTCTATCTTTTATCTATCTAAATTCAGGCACCTACAGTTTGGGCAGAGATATTTATGGATCTGTAAAAGAAAACAGTACAATTTCTCAGTTCTCAGATGGATCATATATGAATTGTGGGCTTGCAAAAAAACAACAACAGCACAGTTCTTGGCTGCATCAACAGAGGGATAGAATCAAGATCACATGAAGAATTAATTGCACTTTATAATGCTTTGATAAGGCCACACTTGGAATACTGTGTCCAGTTTTGGTCTCCAGAAACTGTGCAGAGAAGATCAACAAAGATGATTAGGGGACTGGAGGTTAAAATATATGAAGAATGATTGCAGGAATTGTGTATATCCAGTTTAATGAAAAGAAGGACTAGGGAGTGACATGATTGTAAGGTTCCAATATTTGAGAGGTTGTCACAAAGAACAAGAACCAAGCTATTATCCAAAGCACCTGAAAGCAAGACAAGAAACAATGGATGGAAATTAATTAAGTAATGTCCTGACTGTTAGAACAATTAATCAGTGGAACGGCTTGCCTCCTGAAGTTAGGAATACTCCAACACTGGAAGTTTTTAAGAAGAAACTGTACAACCATTTGAAATGGTATAAGGTTTCCTGCCGGAGCAAGGTGTTGGTTGGACTAGAAGACCTCCAAGGTCCTTCCAGGAGGACTGTGAGTTCATTGGTGCTCTCTGAGCTTGGTTGTTTTCTTGTAGACATTTAATTACCCAGGTAGGGAACATCATCAGCGCTAGAAGGGAATGGGGTTTGGAGAAAGGAGGAGGAGAAGGAGGAGCAGGTAGAAGAGGAGGACAAGGAGCAGGAGCAGGAAGACTGTGAGGTCCTTGGTGCTCTCTGAGCTTGGTTGTTTTCTTGTCGACATTTAATTACCCAGGTAGGGAACATCATCAGTGCTTAGAAGGGAGTGGGGTTTGGGGAAAGGAAGAGGAGAAGGAGGAACAGGAGGTGGAACATGAGGACTGTGGGGTCCTTGGTGCTCTCTGAGCTTGGCAGAAGTCAATTTTTCAGGAAAAAGCTACGAGAAATTGCTAGGCAGATTTTGGGAAGGCATAATTACATACTTTAGTTTGAAATAAAGGGTTTTTTTTTAACTTTCCCAAATACATAGACAGACAGAAGATCATATATAATGTGGCTGGCATTCTGAAGAGAACCACTTTATGGTAATTTTGTTATTTAGTTGGAATACGGCTCCTCTCTTGCTTGCCTAGATTTCTGTCTTTGAGAAGGCAGCTTTTGCTTCCCCAACGATGTCTTCTACACAGAATGCCTTGAATTCAAATGACTATTTTTTTTTAATGTATTTGTTTGCAAACAAGAGCAAGAGAGGGTCATGAGAGACAGAAGAGGGGAAAAATTTCCCCTGAAAGAGATCGATGAGTTTCCTTCTGAAGATAAATGATTCACGGGCTTTGCATCACCACCACTTTCCAATGCATGGAGCTGAATATTTATTAATGTGGTTATTAAAATGGCATGGCCAGCCCTCCCACCCAAACTCTCCCAAAGCTCAAAGAAACCTCACCATCAGCTGAGAACCTTATGTCTCTCACAGAGAGAGTGGGAAGGAGGAGGGAGTAAGAGAGAAGGAGGGAGGGAGGGACGGAGGGAGAGAGAAAGAAATGAAGAGGCAGAGAGACAGAAAGAGAAGAGGTGAAGTTCAGACTGAGTGAGAAAAATAAGCCATCCTTCTGGCACAAATATGCTAGTTCCACCAGTGTTTCCCAAGAAAGCATCTCTTCTGAGAAATCATAGGGGAAGCCAGGGGTGGGATTCAAATTTTTTAACAACCGGTTCTGTGGGTGTGGCTTAGTTGGTGGGCATGACTTGGTGGTCATGTGACTGGCTGTGTGTGGCCAACTCAACATCACTCACATCAAGGCACGCATCTCCTCACCTGGCCTCTCATGACTGTGGGCATGCTGCAACAGTCGTAATTGTGAAAAATGGCCATAAGTCACTTTTTTCAGTGCCATTGTAACTTTGAATGGTCACTCCACACAAGCAAAGTACCAGCAGAGGAGGAAAAAAACCCTCCATAGAAGTTTCAGAGACAGGAAGTCTCGTCCTGCCAAGAATGTAATAAGAGTTAATGGAGAGGCAGTTTCTGTAAGCAACACCAGAATGTTTCCTTCCTGCCTTCCTTACAGGATTAGCCCTGTAATTTCTTTTAACAACTGGTTCTCCAAATTGCTTAGAATGTTAACAATCGGTTCTAGCGAATTGGTGCGAACCTGTAGAAACCCACCCATGGGTGAAGCTTTACATTGGGAATGATGAATGTATTCTGCAGCTGAAAAAGGGAGGGTGGCAGGAATTGATGTCCCTCTGTCATCCCAAAACCCTTTGGATATGACGACTTTGGAATTTCTGAAAGGGAGAAAACATCTCCTTCTTCTGAGGAGCAACAAGTAGTGAGGAGGGTCTACTGCATGCTCCAATAACAGGATCTCACAGCCTTTCCTCAGGAACACTGATGGACCAAAAGAGCTTTTTCTTCTCCTTCCATCCCACTTTTCCCTCCTCCTCCTCTTCCTCCTCCCCTCCTCCCATTCTGCACACCTCTTCTAGCAAGAATGATGTGATGTCGTTGGGTCATGAAATGTCTTCAGAAAAACATCATCAGTTCAGAGAGCACGAAGGACTTTTCAGTTCTCTTCCTCTCTTCTTTTTATTCATCTTCTTCCTCCTCCTCCAGTTCCTCCTTCTCCTCCTCTTCCTCTTCTCCTTCTCCTCCTCTCCTTCTTCATCTTCTTCTTCTTCCTCCTCCAGCTTCTCCTCCTCCTCTTCTCCTTCTCTTCTTTTTCTTCTCCTTCTTCTCCTCTTTTTCTTTATCTTCTTCTCATTCTCTCTTCTCCTCCTCCTCTCCTTCTCCCTTCAGGTCCTCCTCCTCCTCTTCCTCCAGCTCCTCCTCCTCCTCTTCTTTTTCTTCTCCTCCTCCTCCTCCTCCTCTTCTTCTTTATCTTCTTCTCCTTCTCCCTCCTCCTCGTCCTCCTCTCCTCCTCTCTCCACCTCCAGATCCTTGTCTTCTTCTTCCTCCTCCTTCTCTTTTTCCTCTTTCTCTTCCTCACGGTGGGAAGAGGAAGAAAGGAAACAAACAAACCCCAAAACAAAATGGCATTGAAACAGAAGCTTATGTCATGTAAAATGGGGCAGTTGGGTGGGGCCATGATTATGTGGTTGTGTCCAGCATCTCTTTTTTTTTCCTGATATCCTTGCAAATCCTTCAAGATCAGTTTGCTGGTCCACTTCTGAAAATAAAAAACAGCCCTTTACAAAGCTTCTCATAGGGAAAAAAGAGAGGTTTGATTCATTAAGGAAACAGGATTTGCATTCCTAAATTTGGCTGAATGTCTGACTTTGAACAAACAACTTTGAATGAAATAATATCATAAAGCACACCAGGATGACCTTTCTGGCCTAAAGTTGTTTGAACATCATCGCAACCTTTGCTTTTCCTAGGAGAAAGTTAATAAGACAGTGGCAGATCCTGTTGAAGGATATTAACAAGGAAGTAATGACTTCATTTTCTGATGATCCTTTCTCCCTGCCCGAGGTTGTGGGAGAGAAACTACAGATCAGCTGCAGACTGAACAATTTTCAGTATTTCCCTGGTATTTTCTATAATATCACTCTTTTTAATTTAGTTTTTTTCTTCTTTCATCATTTTTTTCAATAACAACAAAAAACATGAAAACAAGTCTTCTTTCTTTTCTCCCTCCCTCCCTCTCTTTCCTTCCTTTCTCCCTCCCACCCTCTTTCCTTCCTCTCTCCCTCTCCCTCCCACCCTTCCTCCCTCTCTTTCTTTCCTTCCTTCCTCCCTTTCTCCCTCCCTCCCTCTTTCCTTCCTTCCTCCTTCCCTCCCTCCCTCCCACCCTTCCTCCCTCTTTTTCCTTCCTTTCTTCCTCCCTCCCTCTTCCCTCCCTCCCTCCCGTCTAAACTCATAGAATTCATAAACTCATGTTTCTTTTTCTCCCTCTCTTTTCACTACCATTTAATCCTCAAATCTTTCCCTCATTCTGAAGAGAATTTCCCAAGTCTAGAGAGCTCTTTAGCACCTATCCAGACTGTGTGAACACAGTATCTGAAATCTCTTCCTTGCAACAAGAAGCCTGAATGTTTTCTTCCACCTCCATGTAGGGAAAAAAACATTTAATGTTTTGCATTTTTTTTATTTATTTTTATTTTGATTTGTCAATCACTTACAAGATAATAGGTATAAGTATATACATAGTTATGAATACATGAAATGGGTACATATAAGAAAAATAAAAGAAACAATAGGACAGGGACAGTAGGCACATTGGTGTGCTTATGCACACCCCCTACAAACCTCTTAGGAAAGGGGTGAGATCAATAGTAGACAGTCTAAGGTTAAAGTTTTTGAGGTTTGGGGAAGAAACTACAGAGTCAAGTAGAGTATTCAGACATTGACCACTTTGTTGCTGAAGTCGTATTTCCTGCAATCAAGTTTGGTGCGGTTAACCTTGAGTTTGTAGCTATTGTGTGCTCTTGTATTATTATGGTTGAAGTTGAAGTATTCATTGACAGGTAAATCATTGCAATGTATGATTTTATATACTATACTGAGATCAGATCAAACATGGTGTAATTCAAGGTTTTCTAGGTCTAGAATTTCAAGTCTGGTGGCATAAGGTATTCTACAAGGAGTAGAGGAGTAGAGAACTCTTCTTGTGAAATATTTCTGGACTTTCTCAACTGTGCTAATATCAGATACGTAATGTGGGTTCCAGACTGATGAGCTGTATTCGAGTATTGGTTTAGCAAATGTTTTGTATGCTCTAGTTAGTAGTGTGAAATTACCAAAAAAAAAGCTACGGAGGATTAGGTTAACAACTCTTAACGCCTTTTTGGCTATGTAGTTACAGTGGGCTCTAGCACTTTGATCATTAGAGATGAGTATTCCAAGGTCCTTTACAGAGCTTGGATCATCAACAAGATCTTAACTATTCAGCTTGTATTTTATTTTTTTATTTTTTGCCAATATGTAAGACAGAGCATTTATTTGTTCAGATTTGAAGGTGGCATTTGTTTGACCATTGTGATACATAGTCAAGGTCTTTTTGAAGGGTAGTAGTATTGTCCGTGGTATTGAATAGCTTTACATCATCAGCAAAGAGAACGCAGTTGCTCTTAATATGATCACAGAGGTCATTTATGTAAAGTATGAAGAGAGTTGGTCCTAGAACACTGCCTTGAGGGACACCACTGTTGACAGGTACAGAATTTGATAGGACACTCTCAATTTTGACCATTTGTTGTCTGTTTGACAGGAATGCTTCTGTCCAGTTATGCAGGTGTCCAGAGATACCATAAGAGTTTAGTTTTAGGAGTAGTTTGTCATGTACCACTGAATCAAAGGCTTTACAGAAGTCTATGTAGATTGCGTCTATTGTTTTTCCCTGATCGAGTTGTGTAGCCCATATGTTTTTGCAGTATAAGAGTTGCAGATTACAGGATAGTTTTTTCTTAAAATCAAATTGTTTATTAGAGAGTAAGTTGTTGTCTCTAAGTGGAGGATCATGGATTGGTTAATAATTGATTCCATGACTTTACAGGTGATGCAGCATAAGGAGATTGTTCTGTAATTTTCAACTAGGCTGGGGTCTCCCTTTTTGAAGATGGGGGTGACTGTGGCTTGTGACCATAGTTTTGGCAAGGAGCTAGTCCTGAAAGATTTTTCAAAGATTATGCTTAGAGATTTGGCTATGGCAGTGGATAGCTTTTTTAAGAAGCAGGCACATATTCAGTCCGGTCCAATAGAAAGAGATGGTTTTAGATTGTGTAGTGCTTTTTCAACATTGTCTTCTGTAAAATCGATATGTACGAGATTGTAGTTTTCTGTGGTTTAGCTTAGAAATACTGGGCATGATCCATTGCTGTTTACAAATACTGAGCCAAAGAATGTGCTAAAGATGTTGGCTTTAATGGTGTTGTCATTGGAGTCTTTACCATTAGATCCTTTCAGGGGTGGGATGGACCTTTAGTCTTTTAGTTTGTTGTTTACAAAATTGTAGAAAGCGCAGGTGGAATTGGTGCGTAGAAGGTTTTTTTCTTGTTTAATGTGATAATTGGTACATTCAGTCTTTATATGGTGGCATAAATTTTGGTATCAGCTTTTGAAGTTTGGCAACGTGGCCAGATTTGTTTTTCTGCCAGTGTGATCTTTTTTTGGATTGAAGTTTTCTTATTGTTATGGGTAATCTATTTTTGTTTGTTTGTTTGTTTGGGGATTGTTATTGGTACGTATAGTTTGATGACTCTTTTGACTTCAAGTAAAAATATGTTGTAATGGTCTTCAACAGTGTTGCATCCAGTGAATAGAGATTGCCAATCAAGGGATGAGAGTTGTTTTTTTGAAGTTATTATTGGGGATTACATCATTGTGATGATTTTTGTGTGGGCATATGTTGAGACAAAAATCAATCATGCTGTGGCCACTGTTGGAAAATAGTTCTTTAGTTTGTATTCCGTAAATTAAATTCAAACTATTGCAGAAGATGAGATTGAGGCAGTTATTAAGTCTAATGTTGTTGGTTACTAACTGTTCCAGTTCCAGATTTGTAACAGCATTGTAGAAGGTTGCATGTCTGGGTTCCGTTGTACATTCATTTAGGGTCCAGTTAATATGAGGTAGATTGAAGTCACCAAGAAAGATAAAAGTGTGGGCAGGATGTTGCCCATGTTTGTAGTGAATTTAGCCTGTTTACATGTTCGATGTCATAATCAGGGGCTCTGTAACATAGTAAGAATCGAAATGTGATATTTAAGGATAGTTCACAGATGGTCTCAGGAAGAGCAAGCTCCTGGGTAACTTGGATATTTTTTAGATGTAAGGACTTTTTATAGAAGATAGCAACACCACCTCCTCTATGAATTTCATGATCTGATCAGTAAACACGATAGACTGTTATTGTAATGGAGTCAGGGAAAGATGCGTCGAGCCATGTTTCACAGATAAATATGATGTTGAATTTGCCATATTTAGTAAGAGGAGAAATTCAGGTATTTTATTCACAATGCTTCTTGCATTGAGTAGCTTGCATTTAAGGCCAGCTGTAGTTGGAATTGAGGTAGTTAGGGGCGTGCGTGCCTAGTCTTGGGTGATGGTGGATTGGTTGAAGTAGGGTTGTGGTTGAAGGTTAAATCTGGTTGTGTGTCTTACTTTTGATACAGTCAGCAGGGTAGTCAATGTACAGATCCTTCTCTCCATTGTCTGGAGGTTTTTTGAGTTCTGTGTGGAGTACATGAGAGCAGGCACGTTGCTTTATGGTTAGGTCAGGGCAAGAACGAAGGTTCTTATGGTTGGTGTTGCTTTTGGCAAGTGAATTTATAGTATAAATGAATTTACATTTGCTTGATTCATTTTTGCAAATGACCCTGCAGAAGCTCTCGGCCAGTGTGGGAAATATCAAGTATTTCATCAGGGGAGATGGTTGATGCTTGATAATCACTGATGATGTTTCAGACAATTGTGATGTCATCATTGTCATTGATGTCCTCTAGATCAAATAAGATTGCATTTGGACGTTTCCGTTCACGCTCAAAAGTTTCTCTGAAGAGGATTGGGATATCATTATTTGTCTTATTTATATTTGTGGATTGGGTTGTGGATTGGATTGTGGTTGTTGGGTAGAGATGTGGTTTGTAGCTATTGGATGTTCAGGTTTTTGCATTGTGTCTTTTTCTTCAAGGTTGGATAATCTTTCTTTTAAGGCATCCAGGGATGTTACTATGGTGTCAAGGGATATTATTCGTATTGCTATGGTATCAACTCTTTCAAACAGATCCAGTTTGGGTCTGCATGATTTGCAAAGGTTTGGAAACTCATTGGATGATTCTAGGTATTGAATCATTTGCTCAGATAATCCCAAGCAGTCATGATGAGTGTATTTGTTACATAGAGAACATTTGATGGAGTTTTCATTATCCTTTAGAGTTTTATAGCATTTAAGGCATGTGCAGGAGTCTTGTGGTTCATTGGTGGGGATTACTTTCTCTTTAGGTTGTGGTTTGGCATTGGATTATTTTTCTTGGCATGGTAGGCTTGTTAAGATGGTATGTTGATTAAATTACTTAATGAAACAATTTTGGGTAATCAATATAGCCAATATCACACCAATCAATTGCAATAATCTCTCTAGTCAAAAAATTTTGCTAAGCAACAATCAGCCTAATCAATTAATTACACTAATCGCTAGTCAATTAATCACACTGTTCAATTAAATTCACTAAATCAGTAATTTTACTAATCAATTAAATTACATGAATCTTGATCTTTTAAACTAATTAGTAATCAAACCAATTGCACTAAACACTCTAATCACACTAATCAATTAAAACAATAAATCTATTAAGCCATTAATAAATTATTTTGTAGAAATTGATTATCTAATCATTGATATAGGTAATAAGGTAGAAAAGTTGTAAGTTTTGAGGTAATGATTTTTAAAAAAACAAACACACAACACAAACCTTTCCCCATTTATAGCTGTGCTATGCACACTTCTCAATGTGAATCCCTTCTCAAATCCACTGAGTTCTCTATCTTTCTTTGAATGCAATGTTTTCTTTTCCCCCTTGCTGAATTGCACATAATTAATTTCTCCTAGATTATTGGAGATTTTTCTTAATTAAGTACAACAAACAATAAAAAAGCAAAAGCAAAGAGAAGGGAAAGAAATACATGTACTTACATAAAATAAGATTCACACTAGAGTGAAACTTGAAATGAACCATTAAACTATTTTGAAAACACAAAGCAAAAGCAAACAAAATCATACAAAAAAGTATTTTAATAACTCTTCCTTCCTTCCTTCCCTCCTTTTTTTCTTTCTCATCTTCCTCACAATCATCCCTCTCTCTCTCTTTCTTTCAACTTCTTTCCTTCTTCCTTCCTTTCCCCCTTCATTCCCCCATCCTTCCTTTTTTTCCTTCCTTCCTTCCTTCCATCAGGAGGAGGAGAAGAAGAAGAGCAGAAAGGAGGAAGGAGAAGGAGGAGAAAGAGAAGATTGTCATGTCTTGCATTTATTTCTCATTCTTAACATGTCTTTTCTCCACTTTTTTCCACACCACTTCAAGGTGATCTCCAAAAGATCCAGTAGAAGCATTTCCCACCTTTGAATACAGTGCATTCATCCTGCCAGTGACGGCAAGTCCCCATCTTCTCTTTAAAAAGCTAGACTTTTCTATTTTTCCCCACTGAGTTTCAAAGCTTACCAAAGCAGGAGAAACATTCCTTATTCTACAAAGAGATACAAAAGTAGGAAGAACTCAAAGATGGAATAGAATAGAATAGAATAGAATAGAATAGAATAGAATAGAATAGA
>BLBF01000002.1:1939883-1950498 GCA_015471245.1 Laticauda colubrina | reverse complement strand
GAATAGAATAGAATAGAATAGAATAGAATAGAATAGAATAGAATAGAATAGAATAGAATAGAACAACAGATAGAGTTAGAAGGGAGCAAGCAGGAGGTCCTACACCATTTCTGACAAATGGCAGTCCAATCTCTTCTTGAAAGTCTCAAGTGAATAGAATGGAATGGAATGGAATGGACTAGAATATATTAGAAATTAACAATAGAAATAGAGCAGAGCAGAACAGAGCAGAACAGAACAGAATTCTTTACTGACCAAGTATGATTGGACACACAAGGAATTTGTCTTTGGTGCACATGCTCTCAGTGTACATAAAAAGAAAAAAAATACATTCATCAAGAATCATAAGATACAACACTTAGGTTATTAAATAAGCAGTCAAATGATGCTGGGAAAATAAAACAATATAAATCATAGCAACAAGGTTATAGTCATAAATGGGAGGAGATAGGTAATAGGAAGGATGAGAAGAAGAATAGTAATACAGTCTTACTAAATAGTTTAACAGTATTGTAGGAATAAGTTGCTTAGCAGAGTGACGGTATCCAAGCTGGAAAACTGCCCTTGTGTCTAGTTGTTCTGGTGTGCCGTGCCCTATAGCAATGGAATATAGGTCCAATAGATCCAATGGAATATATATTCTGTTGGAATATATATTCTGTTGGGATATATATTCTGTTGGGATATAGAACCAGTAGATCCAATGGAAGCATCAGCCACCTTTGAAAAGGGTGCATTCATCCTACAGCAATGGCAAGACCCCACCTCCTCTTTAAAAACCAGGACTTCTCTATTTTTCCCCCGAGTTACAAAGCTCACCAAAGCAGGAGAAACATTCCTTTATTCTACAAAGAGCCACAGAGGTAGGAAGAACTCGAAGCTAAGATTTCACCTATCACAATCCAAGCCATGCCCTTGTCTGTTGACTCCATCGACCGAAAACCCTCCAGATCTTATTGCGTTACCATCTCAAAAAGCCATTTATAAGCATTAATTTTTGAACAGTACCACAATTGATTCAAGGATCATGTTCTTCCTCTCAAGTCAAACCCACTGCAGAAAAATCCCCCCCCAGGCCTAAAAGGGAGTCAATGTGGTATTTTCTTTCTCAGAGAGCAAGACCTAAGTCACCTCAGAAAGAGAGGAGAGAGGAAAAAAGAAAGCCTAACCTCACTCGGAAGACAAATAGGCCCAGAACTGAAATCCCTACAAAACAATGAGCTTTCCAACTTGTCAGACCTGACAAGTTTGGCTTAAGTTGACAATCTCAAAAATGACAACAGCCTGGAAAGAACTGATAAGTGCCCTGAATAGGCCTAACCTTTTACCAGAATCAGCAGTTTGATTGATTGATTTCTTCAAGTCATGTAGCCACCCATCTCAATCAAGTGATTCTGGGTTGTGAACAAACTCTGAGTTGTGAAAAAAAGATTGATAGAAAACAAACAAATCATTTCTGGCCTCTTGTGAATTCCGGAAAAGTGAATTACTGTAGTTCCAATTTTTTTTAGAAGAGAGCTGGAAGGGACTTTGGAGGTCTTCTAGTCCAACCCCCTCCTCAAGCAGGAGACTGTTCTATATGGAACTTGATAGGCTCCAAGTTCCCTATTCTGATTGGCTGAAAAAGCCATTCGCGGATTGACTGTTAGAGAACCAATCAGGTTAGCCCGCCAAATGGCAGAAACAGTTAAAGCGGTGTCATTGGCCACAAGCCGTGGGCAAGCCGCTATAAAAAAGGCTGCCGCAGCTTGGGCTGTTGTTCCGTTACTATTGCTTAGCGAGTTTAATAAAAGAGTTTATTGTTGGAACCCGGTCTCATGCACTTCTTTCCAGACGGAACATTGGCGACAAGAGTGGGATCATCATAGAAGAGCGAGACCGAAGCACGTGGTGATCTGAACCGAGCGAGAGAGATGGCCGGTAACAACGCGCTGCCCACACCATTCAATCCTGATGAGGAGGATTGGGAGTCTTATATCGATCGCTTTCTTATGTTCTTGGAAAGCAATGAACTGCAGGAAATCTCTGACCAAAAGAAGAGGGCTGTCTTCCTTATACACTGCGGACTAGCCGTCTTTAAAATGGCGAAGGCACTGGCTAAACCCAGAGATGTCAAACAGATGACTTGGCCTGAGCTGAACAGAATGCTCCGAGCACACTATGCACATGTGGTCTCCAACTTGATAAAAAGACACGAGTTCTACAAGAGGGACCAGAAGGAAGATGAAATTGTCGGAGATTTTGTAGCAGCCCTGAGACACATTGGAGGAGCCTGCAAGTTCCAGAACATGGACGAGGCCATGAGGGACCGCGTGGTCCTCGGTTTGAAGGCACTACCCTTCAGAGGAAGCTCCTGAATAGAACAAACATAACCATAGTCAAGGCCATTGCAGAGGCAACCGCTGCCAAAACAGCAAAGAAGTTAGCAGCCACCATGCGCTAAATGAATGTGATCCCAGATCTGCCAAACCAAGCCAGAGAGAAGAAGGCAGAGGGAGGAAAGAAACAGCCCACAGCGACAGCCCACTACAAAGATCTCGAATCCCAGAGTGATACCGAGGACAAAAATGAAGATGTCCATAGACTTCAATCAGACAAGAAATGGCGCGAAAAGAGGAGAAACTGGCAGGAGTTTAAATGTGCGGGATGCGGGGGCAACCACCCATGAGCTGAATGCCAATTCCTTGATGCAATCTGTAGGGCTTGTAACAAACGGGGGCACATCGAAAGGGTCTGCTGCAAAAAAAAGAGCTATAGTCCAAAAAGACATGGCAGCACCACTCCCCACCCCAGACATGAAGAAAGACAAGCCAGAAGCAGATGGAACCAAAGCAAAAGAACCAGTGACAGAGAGGAAATGCATCAGACAGTCACCATCGGAAATGCCAGAGCAGAAAATGGGAAGAAGGTCCGGATAGAGGTGAGCATCAAAGTCAACTCAGGGTCTTTCCTATCTATGGTATCCTGGAATACCATCCGGTGCCTGATACCAGACATTAAACAAAAAGAATTACAGAAACAAAGACTGATTTTAAAAGACTACCAGGGAAATCGAATCCCGATAGTAGGCCTAGGACATTTCCTCTTTGAATTCAAGAACCACACCGAAATCTTGCTTCTGACCATTGTCGACCGTGATCGCCCTAGTCTGCTAGGGATCGAATAGTTCGCTCCCCTGGGAATTGGGATGACCGGGATCAACTGCATTGCCACAGCCAACTGGGAGGAGAGCCTGTTACAAGAATTCCAAAATGTTTTCGACGGGACCCTAGACAAATACAAGGGGACCCGAATTTCATTTAGCCTAGACCTGAAAATAGCCCCCATCCGTTTAAAGGCCAGACGCGTCCCGTTTGCTTTAAAACCAAAAATTGAACAAATTAATAGCTCAAGGAGTTTTAGAGCCAATCGACTATGCCAGGTGGGAAACACCCATCGTCACTTCTGTGAAACCAGATGGGTCAGTGCGCATCTACGGAGACTATAAGGCAACTCTAAACTATGCGCTCCAACAAAGCGCATACCCAGTACCGGTAGTGCAACATTTACTGCACTCACTAGGGGGAGGAAGAATTTTTGCGAAGCTTGATCTCGCACAGGCGTATCAACAACTACCCGTTGACCCCATTACTGCAGAGGCACAGACTATTGTGACACATAGAGGGGCATTCAAGTGTAACAGTCTCCAGTTCGGTGTTAGCATTGCCCCAGGTGTGTTCCAAAGCCTCATGGAACGACTGTTAAATGGAATCAAGGGAGTCATCCCTTATTTTGATGAAGTTCTGGTCTCAGCAAAAAACGCCAACCAACTAGAGAACAGATTAAGAGCACTTTTAGCAAAGTTTTAGAGATGCAGGCCTCAAGATAAAATGAGAGAAATGTGATCTAGCCACCAACCAGGTCAAGTTTTTGGGCTATTTAATCGATGAACAAGGCAGAGACCCCACCAAAAAAAAAATAAAGGCAATCAAAGATGCTCCTAGACCTAGGAACAAGGTGACCTTCAAGCATTCCTAGGTCTCATAAATTTTTACTATGTGTTCCTGCCCCATAAGGCAACCGTAGCAGAACCCCTACATCAGCTGCGAGATAAAAAAAACTACTTGGACATGGGGCCACTGGGAACAAGCAGCATTTCAGGGTATCAAAGACCTATTAACGTCTAACACCATTTTAATTCAGTATAGCAATACCATGCCCTTGATGGTTACCTGTGATGCATCGCCTTTTGGAATCAGTGCCATCCTGAGCCATAAGCTACCAGACGGCAGAGAGGCACCGGTCACTTTTTATTCAAAGATGCTTTCCAAGTCAGAATGCAATTACAGCCAACTCGACAGAGAAGCCCTCGCAATCATCGCTGGAGTCAAAAGATTCCATGAGTACCTTTACAGTAGAACTTTTTTGATCATCACTGATCACAAGCCCCTTTTAGGAATCCTAGCAGGCAACAAGCCAACCCCGAACATTCTGTCACCTAGAATGATGAGGTGGTCTGAATTCCTCACTGCCTACTCCTACACGCTTATTCATCGCCCCAGAAAAGCCATCACACATGCCGACACCCTGAGCCATTCCTCGCTGCCCATCACAGAGGAGGACCCAGCTCCAACCTCCAACTAGAGACCTGCCTGGACCTGCCACTAACTGCAGTGGACGTCGCGAGAACCACCGCTAAAGACCCTTTGACAGCGCGCATATTGAATTGGGTAGGTAAGGGCTGACCGGAGGAGAAAAAATCTGAGACTTTTAAGCCATTTCGCACCCGACAGACCGAACTGTCTATAGAAAAAGGTTGCATTTTATGGGGTGACAGGGTGGTTATACCAAACAGTCTCCAGGAAGATGTTCTGTGCATGTTGCACGAGGGACACCCGGGCATAATTAAAATGAAAGCCCTGGCCAGGAGTTACGTCTGGTGGCCAGGGCTGGACAAGACATTGAACGTTGGGTTGCAACATGCCATGACTGTCAAAAATCAAGGCCTACCCCCCCACAGGCATCAGTCAGAGAATGGGAAACTCCCCGGGGTCCATGGTCTAGACTACATATTGACTTTGCCGACAAAAGGAAACACCTTCCTAATAGTTGTGGATGCCTGCTTGAACTGGTTAGAAGTCATCCTTATGGCTTCCACAACCACCGAGGCAGTAATGAAACAGCTAGACAAACTTTTCACTACACATGGGCTGCCTGATGTACTGGTGTCAGATAATGGGCCCCAGTTTACAGCGTTAGCATTCGAACAGTATCTGGCTGCCCATCTGACATGCTTTAACAGTGCTGGCCCATCCAGCTGCAAACAGCAGGGCTGAACGCGTGGTTTGGTACACTAAGGAGGGCCTAGATAGAATGGTCAAGGGGTTCGTGCAAGACAAACCAAACTGACTACTAACCCTACAGCATATTACCCCTAGCAGCACAACCAACAAAAGCCCAGCAGAACTCCTAATGGGTAGGAAATTACATTCATACCTAGACAGACTGCACCTCATTTACACCTGGGACAAACCTCCCGACTTCTCCAGCAAATACCGAACATTTGAAATTGGTGACCTGGTCTATGCGAGAAACCTCACCGGGGAACCGTTGTGGTTTCTAGCCACAATCACCCAAATTTCAGGCCCCCGGTCTTACCGACTACTCCTAGATTATGGTAGAGAATGGAAGCGGCACATAGACCAGCTTCATTCTCGCAATCTCGAATGAAAAAACACCACAGAACCAAAAAAAATAACTATCAACCAAAAAACAACCGAGGGGTGGGGGAAATACAAAATAATAAAAAAGGGAGAGACGAACCTCCCATAACAAGACAACAAACACTACAAAAAGACTATCTAACAAATCAAAAAGAGCACTCACAGTCAGATGAACCCCAAATGAGAAGTCCGGGAGCAGGAGAATGAAGCGAGGCCTTCCTGGAAGGAAACAGCCAGGCCAGCTCAACCAACCTGGTCAAACCAGGAGGGAGTGGCGGAGCCATCTCAACCAGCCCAAGAGACTCAGGCGGGAGTGGCAAGGCTGACTCACCCTTCCAGGAGGTTCCATGGAGAAGGACCAGAGAGACAGCGATCCTGTCCGAACCGCTTGAAGACCATGCTAAGACTGAGCTGCGCAGGTCAACCAGAACTAGAAAAATCCCCACCTACCTGCGTAACTACATGACGCACGTTGGACTAAATCAAGGGGGGAGGGGTGTTCTGTATGGAACTTGGTAGGCTCCAAGTTCCCTATTCTGATTGGCCGAAAAGGCCATTCGCGGATTGGCTGTTAGAGAACCAATCTGGTTAGCCCGCCAAATGGCAGAAACAGTTAAAGTGGTGTCATTGGCCACAAGCTGCGGGCAAGCCGCTATCAAAAGGGCTCCTGTGGCTTGGGCTGTTGTTCTGTTACTATTGCTTAGTGAGTTTTATAAAAGGGTTTATTGTTGGAACCTGGTTTCACATGCTTCTTTCCAGATGGAACAGAGACCATTCCAGACAAGTGGCTGTTTAGTCTCTTCTTAAAAACCTCCAGGGATGAAGCATCCACAACTTCTGGTGGCAAGCTGTTCCATTGGTTAATTGTTCTCACTGTTAGGAAATTTTTCCTTAATTCCAGTTGCTTCTCTCCTTGATTAGTTTCCATCCATTGCTTCTCGTCTTGCCTTCTGGTGCTTTGGAAAATAACCCCTATTTTTTGTGGCAGCCCCTCAAATACTGGAATACTGCTATCATGTCCCCTCAATTCCTTCTTTTTTTTCTAGACAAATCCTGCAACTGGTCTTTGTATAATTTAGTCTGCAGTCCTGTAATCTTCTTAGTTTCTCTTGTCTGCACTCTTTCCTTCCCTATTTTATTTTTGTATTTTCTTTCTATGCTACATTATAAGCTAATAAAATTGTTTGATTAAAACCTCAATCTAGAATCTTGAATCTCCCTAGATTGAATGTCTAACAATGGAAATTTTGGACTTCTATTGTAGTTAATTCAGCACCAGAAAAATAAACACAGATGGCTGATGCTTCATTTAACATCTTTATAAACATAATAAGTGGATTTTACAAACCAGTTGTAAATTTCTCCAACATCGAGCAAACCCAGACAGAAATATGTTGCAAGTTCAGAGCAAAGCTCCAGTCTTCTGCAACTAAGCAAGTTAGTTTCTCTTTTACTTTATTTCAGCAGGTAAAGCCCATGTCATACTGCATCAATGGATGCAAAGAAGATGTAAAACGGACAAAAAAGCTTGCCATCCATTGGAAAACACGATGCATCCGTTGTGTACTCACTGCATACGTTTTTCATACTCTTTATCCGTCCAGCATTCATCTACTGAGATTTCATCCACTCAAAAAGTTTTGAGCTGCACAAAACTTTTTGAGAGGATGAAGTATCGAACGCGTCTGTTCTACATCTGCTACGCATACGGGGAACATCCGTTATACGTCCGTTGTCATTCGTTACACGTCCGTTATATCCGCTAGGCATCCGCTGCGCATCCGCGCAACTTGCATCCACTCCAGCGGAAAACAGACACAGGGAGGAAGCGAAATGGATGCGGAACAGACACAGAGTTAGTAGCACAGACATAGAAAGGATGAAAGTGGATGCAGCTCGCATATAAAGCATTAGAAACAAAAAAACGTTTGTATAGGGGACGTATCTCATATATTTAGGATGTCTGCAGGATGTCTAGAGGATGCGAAAGGACACCTAGCAGAAAACCGACATTTCCTATAAAAAGGGGGATGAAACCACCTGGATCTCACTTTCAGTCCAGCAGCCCTGCGGTGCAGACCTCTTCAGCCTTCATCTTGCTCTTGCTCTTCCACAGCATCCAGTCATCTCCACCATGGCACACTCCTTTTGGTAGCCACCATCATTCTACAGCAGTGTGAAGCCCTCTACAGACTCTTTCACCTGTTCTACGGGAAGAAAAGGAGACGTCCAAAAAGTGTCTGGGTCTGAAGATGGATCATGAGAAGAGCCGAGTACGGACTGTATGACAAGCTGATGGTGGAGCTGAGGAACGAAGACCCTCGTGCATTCCACTACTTCATGAGGATGCCTCCAGCCATGTTTGACGAAGTTGTGGAGCGGCTGAGACCCAGGTTGACCAAGACAAACACCAACTTCTGGCCCAGCCTGGACCCTGGGATAAAGGTTACATTGAGTCTGTGCCACCTGGCCTCAGGGACCACGTACAGGACATGCGGTATGCCTGGAGGGTGCCACACAACACCATCAGCATTGTGGTCAGAGAAGTGGTGCAGGCCATCATCGAAGAATACCTGGAGGAGCTCCTCCAGTGCCCCTCCACTGAAGAAGGCTGGAAGAAAGTTGCAGAGCAGTGGTATCAGAAGTGGAACTTCCCCCACACCGTTGGAGCCATAGATGGCAAGCCTGGGGAATGGAGGCAAGGAGTAAACCTGATAGATACTCTGGATGTGCAAGGCCCCAACAGAGGTACACGTGAAGGGAAGAAGCAGTGCAACCTCCTGAAACACTGGTGCAACTCCCCAGCTGGAGCAGTGGAGTGGTAAGACAGGATGGTAGATGCTTAATGGATGCTTCCTTCAGCCTGTCTCATCACACTGATGAGATTGTGCCATGTATGTTGAGTGGCCCTACAAAGGGCCATAGGTGTGGCACCTGGGAGGGTGGACCAAACAGTCCCACTATGCTTGCACTTGAGGCTTATCTATCCCACTGCTATCCTAACCCATCCCACAGCTATTACCCATTCCACAGGTATCCCTGCCCATCCCACTGCTATCCTTACCCATCCCACAAGCATGTAAAGGCTTAAACCATTTCTAAAAGTTTCCACCAAGAACTGAACCAAGTGTGTGAAGCAAAGATAAACTTTATTAATAACAAACTGTAAAAGCAAAATGACCCAAGTAAAGTGTCCCAAGCAAAGATAAAGTCAACAGGTAGCAATCCAGTCTCTGGCACTCTTCTCAGTCACTCTGAGGCGTGCCCATGGTCTCAGGGGTGAAGGGTCCAGGTGCTGTGGAGGTGGCAGTGGCTGGAGTGCTGGTCCGAGGTGCCATTGGGGTACCTGGGCCCGAGAGGACAACAGGGGATGGTGTGTGGAGGAAGCCCTCAGAGAGCTGGCTCAGTCCCGTGATGTTGAGAGGCCCTTCCTCCATGACATGGGGTGTCAGTCCCAAGATTGATGACAGATGCTCTGAGGCCAGGCTTGGCTGTGGGGTGGTGGAAGGAGTGTAGTGGTGCTGTCTGGTCTGCAGGTGAGTGAGGTGAGGCGTCGGTGGCATCTGCGGCGTCGGTGGCATCTGTGGCATCGGTGGCATCTGTGGCATCAGTGGCATCAGTGGCATCAGTGGTATCGGTGGTATCAGTGGCATCAGTGGCATCGGTGGCACCTCTGGCAGGCGAGGAACCTGTGCCTGGACTGGGAAGGGCTGCCTGTACTGCTGGAACTCCTGGTAGCCGTAGCCTTGTAAGATGAGGGCCTATGGAAAACCTTGGAAGGGCTGTGTCATCACCTGGGGTGGAGGAGCAGACCTGGACTCGGTCAGAGCAGGTTCAGCTGGGCCTGGAGGGTGGTGCAGAAGACCTGTGATCCTCTCCTTGATCACCTGGTACTGGGATTCGGGCATTTCCATGAGGGTCTGGTTGATGTAAGTGAGGAAGGCCTTTCTGTTAGAGGATGATATGTCGGACTGTACCAGCTGAGAGAGGAGATCTACGCTGCTCTTGATAGTGTCCCTGATCTCCAAGAGGACAGTGTGGCTCTGTCCCTCCGGTCTGGCTCTCTGCCTGCTTTCTGTGGAGGTGGAGCTGGGGGTGGGGGTGGGTTGGTCTCTGGTGGCAGTGGCTTCTTCTTGCTCCCACTACATCAGGGGGTCTTCCATGTGCTCCGCCACGGGGACTGCAGCTGTCAGGGGGGGTCTCCATCGTGGGGCGCTCCACAGATACCTGCCTGGACACAGGAGCTGACTCTTGGACAGGACTGGCTCTCTGTGGGCTGCCTGAGAGTGAGGGTAGACAGAGGGGCTGCTCCTCGGTGGCGGATCTCACCCTCCAAGAAGCTGCACTTGGCCATCATGTAGGTCTCCCGGTCGGTGAGCTTGACTGCGGCCTGGCCAGAGTTCTTGAGGTGCAGCTTCCCGTACCAGGTGTGCATGTGCTTCCACCACCTGAGGAGGACATCCGAAGTGTAGCCCAAGCTCTCCGCCTTCTCTCTCCAAGCCGCCTGCTTCCGCTTGGTGTCTCAATAGAGCCTGTGTCCCTTCCGCCAGAGGTACTCATTCTCCCTCAGCCATTCGAGCATCTCATCCTCATGTTCCTCTGCAATGGAGTACTGTCTCCTCTCACCCTTTTCTCGTGAATGCCTCTTCCTCCCTCTAGCAGGGCCTTCTGGGCCCTCATCAGTAGGGCTTTGAGGTTCTAGGGGCTGGTCTACCACACCACCACCAGCAGCAGCAGCAGCAACACCAGCAGCACCAGGAGCATCAGCAGCACCAGCAGGACCAGCAGCACCAGCAGCACCAGCAGTAGCATGAGCAGCAGCAGCACCAGCAGGGTCAGCACCAGCAGAAGCACCAGCACCAGGAGCAGCACCAGCAGAGTAAGCACCAGCAGAAGCACCAGCACCAGGAGCA
>BLBF01000002.1:1921953-1939873 GCA_015471245.1 Laticauda colubrina | reverse complement strand
CAGCACCAGCAGAGTAAGCACCAGCAGAAGCACCAGCACCAGGAGCAACACCAGCAGAAGTAACAGCACCAGCAGAGTCAGCACCAGCAGCAGAAACCCCAGTATAAGCAGAGTCAGTGCCAGGGGGTGGGATGGTGGTCCTGTCCTTCTTGCCAGGCCTGGCAGGAGTAGGCACAGGCTTCCTCTTCTTCCCCATGGTTGTTGGCTGAAGATGTGTCTGGCAGCAGGTCTTTCCTCTGAATGGTGACCTGCTTGCGAGCTGCCTCCTTTTATATCCGCGGGGCTGACGCAATGCATCCTCCCCACATGCGTAGTGAACGCTTTGCATCCGCTCGGCATCCGCTCGGCATCCGCTCGGCATCCGCTCCTTCCGCTGCGTGTCCGCTTCGCTGTTCTCCCCCGGAAGCCCTGCGGATGTGTCATCCACTTCCATCCGCTTCCATCTGCTAGGCTTCCGTTGAGCATCTGCTTAACATCCTGGCTACATCTCTCCCTGTCCGTTCCTTTCTGCTGTTGTCCGCTCTGTTTATGCAAATTTGGGGCACTTTTGAGAGTGGATAACAACGGGTGGAAAATTTGCTCGTCCGCTGTGTCCTTTTTACATACATTTTGCATCCGTCGGCCGATGTGACCTAGCCTTTAATATAGATCCATGTCTAGGCTACTTCTAGTTTTAGTTTCCAAACAGTCTTCATTGGCTGACTTAGTTGCTATGATTATTCATTGGCTGACCTTGTTACTATGCTATATATTCCAGTTCATGAATATACTCTGACAATTATTCCCATACTTAATCAGAATAAAAACTCCTTTTATTTATTCTTTGCTTAGTATGCACCTTGCCCTTTCATTAATGGAAAAAAGAGAGTCAGACAAAGTCTGCTTTGGAAACTGTCCCCCTGCTCTAATTTGTCTCTCACCTTTTTGACTTGTGGCGTCAAACTCTTTTGCTTGGAGGTGAGAGAAAAGAAAGGACACTTTTCTCAGTGTCCTTTGCCGTGAATAAACTAGCAGGAGGAATAAATAAAACATGGAATCGCTAACCATTGGAGACAGCTGGGCCTTTTATCTGCTTGGTAATGAAATCCTGAACCACAGAGCAGTGGCAATATTTAGAAGAATGACCTCTGGCAACTTGCAAAGTACCTCTGGATCTCTTTCCCCCCATTGCAAGACTGATTTTGTTGCACAATAACACAAAACTTTGGAAACAAAACCTTGCAAAACCTTGCCGCTTTCTTTCTTCCAGCAATAGAATCCCATGCTGTAGGAGGTGAGGGTGGCGACAGGTGGAAATTTGATAGTGTAGGAAGTTAGCACCCACCCCTTTCCTAGAAAAATGAAATATCCTGGGAAATATTAAAAAGATAGAATATTTCCTCTAAAAAGAGTAGAACTCAGAAGCAGAAACTCACTTCAGAAGTAGAAGCTCATCCCCACCTTTGTTAATGGGTGGGCCATTAAGGCTTGGGCCAGAATACTTTACATAACAACGATCTCCAGGTAAAACTATCGCAATTGCTCAAAAACCCTTTCAGTGCATCATCATCTAGCAAAGCTCAATCAACCAAGCCTGGAACTTAGGACAGCCTACAGAGTTACCCCTGCATAGCCTCATGGGAGTCTGACAACCAATCAGAATACAAACTCCAATTGAAATCCCAACAAAGGTTATAAAACTTCGACACTCTCAGCATATCATCCCTTCCTTTTCTTTTCCTTCACCTTGGAGCATGTGATCATCCTTCTTTGGAGCTTCAAGCCATGTGGTCCTGCTGTCCACCATTAAGCCTCCATGTTTCCAGTGTCTTTTTCCCCACTTGGAATTGAACCCAGAGGATTTTTCTTCCAACAATAGCTTGGCAACCCTGAAAGGAAAATGGACTTTGTTCGTAGACCTGAGAAAATAACAACAGAATATAGAAGCTTCCGGTCCTGTCTTTGTACTCCTGTACTCAAATTTGCATGTCATCTCCATTAGCAAAGGCAGAAAGAGAAGCATGATTTTGCAAAATATAAACCAGTTCCCTGTATGTTGTTTCTTCTCATGGCAGGTAGATGCCACCTGCTGTGGGATTTAGCTTGGTTGATGCCTTTCTAATGAGAACCTTTGCTTACTTGGCTGAATATATGGGTGGGAAGCTCCTTTAGATCTCTGCCACAGTTAGGACCTATGTAGATAGGAGCAGCATCCATCACAGCTCTGGTGGAAATTTGAAAAAGGGACACAACAGCTCAGTGGCTAGGACACTGAGCTTGTCAATCAGAAAGATTGGCAGTTTGACAGTTCAAATACCTAGCGCCCCGGAACAGAGTGAGCTCCTGTTACTTGTCCCAGCTTCTGCCAACCTAGCAGTTCGAAAACATGTAAAAATGCAAGTAGGAAAATAGGGAACACTTTGGTGGGAAGGGAACAGCATTCCATGTGCCTTTGGCATTTAGTCATGCTGGCCACCTGACCATGGAGATGTCTTTGGGCAACGCTGACTCTTTGGCTTTGTAATAGAGATGAGCACCGCCGCCTAGAGCTGGAAACAACTAGCTCGTATGTGCGAGGGGAAACTTTACTTTTACCTTAACCACATCTCCTTGGCCCATTGCTTAGGTGATTTCCACAGAATTGGATAATATGAAAAGGAGACATCAATAGTAATGGAGAAAAGTCTGAAATCCAAGGATAGACTGCAAGGTTCCAGTTTAGGATCTGCAGGCATCTCAAGGTATGGTCAAGAAAAGCTTCTCTCTAAAACCATGGAAAACCAATGCCAAACGTTACAGAGAGGACCAAGCATTTTTGGCTCTACAGATAGTGATGGATTTCACTTCTCAACATTCATCCCAGGAGACCGTGATACCATTTTTGAGCCATATGAAATAGTGTTCCTCAGAAGATGATGAAGTCTACCCAATGAGTGTCTGTGTCTTAACAACAGGAACATTGCAGCTCAGCAATGGAGTCAATGACCAAGAAAGAGCATTGCTCTGTTTGGGTGTGTGTGTGGACTAGATGACCTACAAAGTCTTTCCAGTTCTGATAATATGTAATGGGTGGAAGCTACTCTTTGCTAGATGCATTCAACTTGAGACTAAGCAATCATTTGACAGATATTTCATCTATATTCTTCAATCATCAAAGGATTGGACCTGAGAATGTCACTGCTGTTTTCCAACTCACTGATCCTAAGCCTGCAATATGTTGATGGGAGATAGTGCTCAAGAACATCTGTAGAGCTTCTGGGTTGCCTACTTCTGGTGTAGATACAATACTGAACTGAATAGCCCAACAGAGGCAGTTTCTAATGTGCCTAGTCTCTTCTTCCTTGCCTCTTCTTCCTGTATTAACAGAAAGATGGATCAAGATCAAGTAAACTGTTATTACCATATTATAATGCCTTGGTAAGACCACACTTGGAATATTTCATTCAGTTTAGATTGCCACAATGTACAAAACAATGTTGAAAGACTGTAGAAAGAGTGCAGAGAAGAGCAACAAAGATGATTATGGGATTGGAGACTAAAACTTATGAAGAAGGGTTGCAGGAATTGGGTATTAATCTAATGTAAAGGCCTAGGGGTGACATGATAGCAGTCTTCCAATATTTGAAGGGCTGCCATAAAGAAGAGGGGATCAACCTATTCTCCAAAGCATCTGAAGATGAACAAGAAGCAATGGATGGGAACTAGTCAAGGAGAGAACCAATCTAGAACTCAGGAAAATTTCCTGACAGTGAAGACAATTAACTAGAGGAGTGGCTCACCTTCAGAAGCTGTGAGTGCTCCACCATTGTAGTTTTTAAGAAAAGATTGGACAACCATTTGTCCAGAATTATATAGAGCAGGGGATTGGACTAGAAGGCCGCCAAGGTCCCTTCCAACTCTATTATTCTGTTATTCTCTCCTTAAACCACGCTGAACATTGTTGAAAGATGTCAAACTGCTTCTAGTCTATTGGCTGTTACCCCACTGTCATTGCTTTCGCCAAGAGGCAAGCGATTCAACCTGCCAGTCAGAAGACTAACAGGCAGGTGGCAATGCACCACACTCAAAGAAATCAAATATTCCACCTTGATAGCAAGAGAGCTTGTTGAGTAGCAAGGGGCAGCTGGATCAGGGAGCCATATCCATTGGAGGTGATCTAGCTAGCATTATCAGAGCTGTTCAGTGAGAAAATTGGATGTAATACTTTGTGAAGTCAAGGCAGAATGCAGAGGCTGCTGCTGGCAGTAGAGAACACTTAACTTTGAAATGGATGGCTTGGCCTCTCAGCTGAGAGCAAGGTAAGCCCAAGAGGACACTGAGCCGAGCCCCAGGTGCAAAGATGGGGTAAAATAACAGCTAGTTATCACTGCCATTTGAGTGTGTAATGATCGTACCGCAAGCCCCTCTGACGGTTTGTTGCATAGTATCTAACATCAGTCTAAAAGGATAGGATTGCAGCTACGGTCGTGATCATAAAGCAACACAGAGAAAGAACATCAGGGAAAAGTCATTCCACTTCGTCGACCTATTTCCAAAAGTTTGGTCATGCATTTATGCAAGGAAATCCTATTATTCAATTGGAAATCATTCAAGTGTTTTGGGAACTAATGTAGTATCATTCTCAAGAGACCCTTCTGTGAATCCTAAACTCCTGTCCAACTTTGCTTAACTTTTTGATACCAGCCGAATTTTGATACCACCTGATTTGGCTGCAGTCACCTAGCTGGACATGCTTCTCAGCTCTTACATGACCTTGACTAAACTCAAGGTAAGCAGATCGAAATGATTAGTTGTTAGGAGAACCTCTACAACCTGTTTCATTCTTCTTGAAACTCCTGAGGTATAAGAAGTCCTCTAGGCTGGGTCTTCAACTACAGTTGTAGTAACTGTAAGATGGATCTTGGAGTCCTAGTGAACAATCACTTAAATGTGAGCCAGCCATGTGCTGCAGCTGCCAAAAAACCCAACACAGTCCTAGGCTGCATTAAGAGAGGGATAGAATCAAAATCAGGTGACGTGTTAATACCACTTTATAATGCCTTTGTAAGGCCACACTTGGAATTCTGCATCCAGTTTTGGTTACCACAATATAAAGAAAAGGTGAAGCTCTAGAAAGAAGACCAACAAAGATGATTAAGGGATTGGAGGCTAAGAAGTATGAAGAATGGTTGCAGGAATTGGGAATGTCTAGTTTAAAGAAATGAAGGACTAGGGGAGATATGATAGCAGTGTTCCAATATCTAAGGGGCTGCCACAAATAAAAGAGGGAGTCAAGCTATTTTCCAGAGTGCCTGAAGGCAGGACAAGAAGCAGTGGATGGAAACTAACCAAGGAGAGAAGCATCCTACAACTAAGGAGGAATTTCCTGACAGTGAAACCAATTAACCAGTAGAACAACTGGCCTCCAGAGATTGTGGATGTTCCATCATTGTAGGTTTTTAAGAAGAAACTGGACAGTCATTTGTCTGAAATTGTATAGGAGTTTCTACAGGTCTTCTAGTCCGTCCTCAGTCAACCTATGCCATTCCAAATGGCTTTCCAATCTCTTCTTAAATCCTCCAGTGATGAAGCACCCATAACTTCTGCAGGCAAGTTGTTCCACCAATTAATTATCCTCACTGATAGTTTCTCCTTTGGTCTAAGTTGAATCTCACTCTTTGATAAGCTTCCATACGTTAGTTCTTGCTCTGCCCTAAGGAGCGTTGGCAATTTCTTTGAAAGTGTTGTGTTTTTACATGAACTGGAGAAGTCACACTGGCTAACTGGAAGAAGAAGCTAAAGCAAGGATTGGCAGTTGAAGTCAACACCTACAGTGGGTATCAAATGTCCATCTGGTATTACAATTGATGAGAATTAGAGTTCAGATAACAGAAAGTGACTGGGTGCGTCTTCCTGACCTAAATAATTTAAACCCACTCTTAAAATGAAATTACAATTTTCCTTCATTCCAAGGGACTGGGGGCTAAGAATGGTTTTAGGAATTGGGGATATCTAGTTTAAAGAAAAGAAGGACGAGGCATGAAATGATAGCAGTCTTCCAAAATATCAGGGGCTGCCCCAAAGAAGAGGGAGTCAAGATATTCTGCAAAGCACCTGAAGGTAGGACAAGAAGCAATGGATGGAAACTCACTAAGGAGAGAAGCAAGCTACACTTAATTAGTGGAACAACTTGCGTCCAGAAGTTATGAATGCTTAACACTGGAAGTTTTGAAGTAAAGATTGGACAGAAATGATAAAGGGCTTCCTGCCTGAGCAGGGGGTTGGACTAGAAGACCTCCAAGGTACCTTCCAACTCTATTATTCTGTTTTTCTGTTCGGCAAACTATACTATGTTTGGATGACTCTTCAGAGAGATGCTTATATTTAAAATAAATTTCAATTGATCATCTCATTACTGGCTGCTTACCTTCTCCCACTGTTGGCACAGGAGGGGAGAGCCGTTAACATCCAGTCTGGCACATTAAATCTCATAAATCCTGAGGTCATTAAGAGAAGGATGCAACCAATTAAATTCACTCTTTACATTTTACAAAGCTGCCCCAGTCTAATTATACACATTTTTCTTTAGGGGTCTAATTAGGTTCAAGTCAAGACTGCTATACTGAAAGGCGTAATGAATGGACACACAAGCAGTTGAGTTCAGACTTCAGCAGCTTAGAGGGAGAACATTAATATGCTTCTGGCAGCTATCTGGAGCAAAGCTGGACTCAATTTTGTAAGTTCAGGCACATATTATAAGATATGGATTAACTGCAACCAGAGTTAGTGTTCTTGGTCCTTTCCTTCCCCTACAACCTTCTGGCCAGAGGAATGGTGTATTCAGAAGTCATCTTTGGCTGTTTAGAGGTAAGTAGCTGAGATGTCTATCAGGTGTGGGGGGGACTTTCATTCGCTGAAGGCTAGAAGATGAAAAAATTGAGATAAAAGATTTAAAAAGGAGGCTAAGGATAAAAAGAGAAAAGAAGGACTGGTGTGGCATGATAGCAGTCTTCTAGTATTTGAGGGGCTGCGGTAAAAAAGAGGGGCTCAACTTCAGTGGTGGGATTCAAAAAAATTTACTACCTGTTCTGTGGGCGTGGCTTGATGGGTGTGGCTTGATAGGCCTGCAGGAAGGTTACTGCAAAATCTACATTCCCTTCCCACTCCACTAACCTGCTTTCCAGCTCCATTCTCCTGTGCAGAGCAATAAAAGAAGACCCAGCCAATCAGCTGGGACTCAATGGGAGGCAGAGAATAGATGGGGACAGGGTCAGTCAGAGGTGATATTGGCAGTTCTCTGAACTACTCAAAATTTCTGCTACCGGTTCTCCAGAACTGGTCAGAATCGGCTGAATACCACCTTTGGTCAACTTGTTTTCCAAAGCACCAAAAAGCAAGACAAGAAACAATGGATGGAAATTAATCAAAGAGAGGAGCAATCTGGAATTACAGAGAAACTTCCTGGAAGTAAGAGTAAGGACAATTAATCAGTGGAACAGCTTTGACTCCAGAAGTTGTGGGTGCTTCATCACTGGAGGTAAGAAGAGACTGGACAGCCTCTTGTCTGAAATGGTCTGTCATCGTCTTGAACAGAGAGTTGGACTAGAAGACCTCCTAAGTCCTTTCCAGCTCTATTCTGATTCTGATTCATATGAATGGTTGCAGGAGCTGGGTAGGTCTAATATAACAAAGAGAAGGACGAAGGGTGACATGATTGTAGTCATTCAATATTGAAGGAGCTGTTACAGTTAGGATTGAATAGAATTCTTTATTGGCCAAGTGTAGTTGGACACACAAGGAATTTGTCTTGGTGCAAATGCTCTCAGTGTTCATAAAAGAAAAGATACATCCATTAAGAATCAAGAATCATAACGTACAACACTTAATGATAGTCATAGGATACAATCAGCAATCAAATCATACTAGGAAACAGTCAATATAGATCGTAAGGATACAAGCAACAGTTACAGTCATAAAGTCACAAGTGGGAGGGAATGGGTGATAAGGAGTGATGAGAAGATTAACAGTAATAGTAGTGCAGACTTTGAAATAGTTGGACAGTGTTGAGGGAATTATTTGTTTAGTAGAGCAATGGCGTTCGGGGGAAAACTGTCCTTGTGTCTGGTTGTTCTGGTGTGCAGGGCTCTATAGCGTCGTTTTGAGGGAAGGAGTTGAAACAGTTTATGTCCAGGATGTGAGGGGTCTGTAAATATTTCCACATCCCTCTTTTTGACTCGTGCAGGATAAAGGTCCTCAATTGAAGGCAGGTGGGTAGTAATTGTTTTTTCTGCAGTCCTAATTATCCTCTGAAGTCTGTGTCTGTCCTGTTGGGTTGCAGAGCTAAACCAGACAGTTATAGTGGTGGAGATGACAGACTCAATAATTCCTCTGTAGAACTGGATCAGCAGCTCCGTGGGCAGTTTGAGTTTTCTGAGTTGGCGCAGAAAGAACATTCTTTGTTGTGCTTTTTTGATGACGTTTTTGATGTTAGGTGTTGATTGACCTATTCTCCCAAACCCCTGAAGGCTGGATAAGATGCAATAGGTGGAAACTAATCAAGGTGAGAAACAACCTAGAAATAAGAAGATACTGTATTTCTTGACAGTGAGGACAATTAACCAGTGGAATACCTTACCTTCAGAAGTTGTGGGTGGTCCATCACTGGAAATTTTTAAGAAGAAATTGGCAGCTACTTGTCTGAAATGATATAGGATCTCCTGCTTGAGCAGGGGAATGGACTAAAAGACATTCCAACTCTATCATTGTGTGTTCTTTGCCATTGGGTGTTGATGTTGATGGGAACTGAAATCATACACATTTTGAATGGCCTGTTCAGAAGTCATGAGCTTCATCTGTTTTGGGGTAAAAGAGATGCCCTGCAGGCAGAGGTGGTATTCAGCAGGTTCTGACTGGTTCTGGAGAACCAGTAGTGGACATTTTGAGTAGTTCGGAGAACCAGCAAATAATACCTCTGACTGGCCCCACCCACTTCTATTCTCTGCCTCCCAAGTCCCAGCTGATCTGGGTCTTCTTTGGTTGCCCTGCACAGGAGAATGGAGCTGGAAAGCAGGTTAGTGGGGTTGGGGGGGAATGGGATTTTGTAATATTCTTCCCCTACCGCACCCACCAAGCCACACCCACCAAGCCCCGCTCACAGAACTAGTAGTAAAAATGTCTGAATCCCACCACTGCCCTCAGGTGTGAGGGACTTTCATGTCCATGCTTCTTTGCTGTTGACCACTCAATCTGAGATAGATGAGAATTGGAATCACACACATCTTAATTGCACAAGCTCCCCTATTCCTGACTTAGAGATTTGGGAGTTCATGACTCCATGAGGTCCTCGGAAAGAAAGTTTAAACTGTGTGTTGAACAGGCAATATTCTACCATGCAATATTCAATATTCTACCACTTCACAAAAACCTCGGCCTTGGCAGTCCAGCTGCGGAAGAGAAAATAACCTTTATGTAGGACTCTGTGCAACATACAATTATCTAACTAGAGAATATGAACAGTCAATAATAGAAACTCGCAGTGTCGACTTGTCAGTCAGTCAAGAGACAAAAAGGGCTGAGCTTTCATTCAATTCTCTGCTGATTTGGGAATTCTAGAGTGACATATATAGAACTCAGGCATGCGGCTTTTCTATAGATAGTTGCAGAGGTGGCATTCAGTTAACAGCAGCTAGGATTGTATTTGCTAAAAACAGGAAAAATGAGAAGACACCATCACAGGAGGAGATCATTAAGAAAATATTGGAATGTGCTGAAATGAGTAGATTGACATTTGAAATTAGAAAACAAGATGATAAACAATTTTATAAAATTTGGGATCTATTCTATCAATGGTTAGATAACAAAACATAGTAATGAAATATGTAGATTTTTAGAAAATAATAAATATATAAAGATGTATTTTCTTTTTTTATTATTATGATATCTACAAAATGATTCTAGGATAGATCTGGGAGGATAATATGAATTGTTATAAAATAAACTAAGTAAAATATGATTATTTCATAAAACATGAATGAATAAAAGTATAATCAACAATTGATTAATAAAGATATTAATGTACTTGATATTTGATTGAAAGTATGAGAGGATATATAATGTAATTGTAACTGAAGACTACAAAATGGTAGCACAAAACAATTTGTAAACCAACAGACACACTGTATGTATATATATGGAAGATGGCTTAATGTTTTTATGTTTTGTTTGTTTATGTTTGTTTTAAAACTAATAAAAAAATTTTTTTTTAAAAAAAGAGGTGGTATTCAGCAGGTTCTGACTATTTCTGGAGAACTGATAGTGGAAATTTTGAGTAAATTTGGAGAACCGGCAAATCCCACCTCTGACTGGCCCCGCCAATCCCATCTATTCTCTGCCTCTTGAGTTCCAGCTGATGGGCTAGGTCTCCTTTTGTTTCTCTGCATAGGAGAATGGAGCTGGAAAGCAGGTTACTGGGGTGGGGAGGGAATGAGATTTTGCATTAACTTTCCCTGCCATGCCCACCAAGCCACACCAAACCCACCAAGCCATGCCTACAGATCCGGTAGTAAAAAATGTTGAATCCCACCACTGGATAGATGCATATTTGGTTTTGCTGGTTCCGTAGTTTGATTATGTGTTTAAAGCCCAGATGATTGGGGAAGAGTTATCACAAAGACTTAAGAAGGACCATGTTGGAGCAAAGAAAAACTTTCTAGTCCACCTTGGTTTCCGTAGTAGCCTAGAAGATGCTGAAATAATTCTATGATCATTCAAGGTGCCAAGGAGTTCTTTTCGGTAGTTCCAAGGAGCTCCTTTCAGCAGTTCCAAATGTTGGAAGTAAAATCAGGTCTGGTTCCAATCTGGGAGAAAGACCCTGGAATTAAAATGGAGGCAGACTGCAGGAAAGGAAGTTTCTGTTTATTTGGTAATCAAAACCTTCAGTGACAGCAGCATGTATCTGGAGTGGCTGACAAAATGGGGTTGAGAGTAAAAGTGGACTTTTATACATCCTTTGGGGCTTTGTAATTGAGATGCCTGTTCCTATGTAAGAATATATTCTTTAATATTTTAATAGCTGTTGCCAGATTCCTATGGGGTCATGTAGGGGTCATGGCTGCCTCTACAGGCAATATGCAAATCCTCAGGTGTTGTTGGTTTGAGCTAAACTTGTCAGCTTTGGTTCTTTCTGTCATGAAGCTTATTTGGAGTTTCTGGTTGTTCTTTGCTTATGAAGAGAGGGGCCCAATTTTTCTCAATGGATACAAAATCTCCATTCCTAAAGACTAGCCTCTTCATGCTTCTTCTTGAGTCTATTTTCCTAGAGCAGGAAGACTGGGGTTGCTTCTTGCCTTTAAGAAGACATTTCTCCTCTTCTCCTTCAGGGGAAATATTCTATTCTGCCTCTTTTTTAAATGTTAAAACAAAGAATAATTTATCCTGGGGAGGTGTGGGTTTCCTAAACAGGAAAGAAAGGACTTCCTTTCAGCATTTCCAAGAAGGTTCCACACCCATAATCAGGTGACCCCGAGGGCACAACAGCTCTCAGAAAGAAGACTAATGACCAAATGACTGCAAGGAATATAAATCCTTTCATTCCCCACTGTTCAGTCAGAACTGAAGAAGCTCCTTGGATGAGAAGCACAACCTCTTCAAGGAAAAACAAAGTCCACTTACCTTTGAAAAAAAACAAAAACTCCTTTGGGATAACAAGAGAAACGTTGGCCTCAGTTGTGGTTCACAAGTCAAGGACTACCTGCATTCTTATTAGCCTGAATTCCCCTCCAAATTTTTTGCGTGGGCAAAAGGATTTTTATGACACTGCCAGCTGCAGCAGCTGGACAAGCTGCACAGAGAAACAGAGTTATTTTAAGTGAGGAATGGAATGGCAGTGCCAACATATTGTGAGTATATGCGTGCATGTGTGTGTGTGTATGTGTGTGTGTTCATGTATTCAAACATGAATTCAAGCTTCAGAGCTCTACAAGATAAATAGGGGTCTAATAGCCCAGCACTGCCAAACTAATTTGTCAGACCAATTAGAGAAACAAACATATCCTTGTCATGTGCAAATCAATATCCGAACAATAACCGCTTTAATGTAGTAGTGTCAAACAAGTCATTAAATTATGGTTTAGATCATGTCATGCTGTCGCCTGTGTGGCTCCAGGTTTTTGGATAGGAAGCCAACTTCTGTCTGTGTATGTCCAAGCAAGAAGTGACAGCTGCATCAAGCAGTTCCTGGTAACAGAAAAACATCCAGCTGGTATCTTCAAGACCATCTCCGCCCACTGCTGATTAATCAACCCCATTTATTTTTCTCCTTTGACTCACATCAAGTCTGTCTGTGTAAAGAGGGTACAACTTTTCCTTTCTCTTGCACTAGAGAAATTGGCTCGGCTTTCTTTATTATGTGCTCGGAAGCAGCAACATGAATTGTGGGTATGTGACCAGACTTTCGAATGGTGATGATGAAGAAGACTCTCGAGTGTCATCCCAAAGATGCTTTTGTCAAGATGCAACTGAACTTTATGGGTTTTCTTTGAAGATGTTTTGCTTCTCAGATGAGAAGCTTCTTTTGCTCTAACTGGATAGTGGAGAATGGAAGGATTTCTACTCCTTGTAGACAGTTGGTCATTTGCATCTTTTTAGAGGGCCATTGAGGCCACTTGGGAGGTTTATCTGTGTTCTCAGGGTCACCTGAGTGGTCCAAATGGGTGTGGAGCCTTCTTGGAACTCTCCAAAGAAAAACAAAGTCTTCAAAGAAACCAAGAAAGCTCAGTTACCTCCTGAAAAAGCACCTTTGGGACAACCATGATTTGGATGATAGAGAATCTGTGGACTCTTGAGAGTCACTTGGACTGTGAGGAGATCAAATCAGTCAATTCTAAAGGAAATAAACTCTGACTATTCTTTGGAAGGACAGATCTTGAAGCTGAAACTCAGATATTTTGGCCACCTAATGAGAAGAGAGGACTCTTTGGAAGAGACCCTGACTTTGGGAAAAATAGAAGGCAAAAGAGGAAGAGGGTGGCAGAGGATGAGATGGTTAGATGGTGTCACTGATGCAATGAACATGAATTTTGTGGCAAAGTCCAAGAGACAGGAGAGGACGGGGGGGGGGGTTTGGTATGCTGTGGTTCATGGAGTCATGAAGAGTCAGACATAACTTAGCAACTGAACAGCAACCATGTAGGGCTGTGAGAGTTGGACCATAAGGAAGACTGAATGCCCAAGAATTGGCTCTTCTGAATTTTTGTGTCAGAGAAGATTCTTGTGAGTCCCGTGGACTGCAAGGAAATCTAATTAGCAGATCCTAAAAAAAATCAACTGTGACTGTCCTTTGGATGGACAGATGCTGAAGCAGAAGTTCAAATCCTTTGGCCAGAAGAGAGGACTCCTTGGAGAAGACCTTGATGTTGGGAAAGATAGATGGCAAAGGAGAAGATGGTCAGATAGTGTCAACAACGCAAGGAACCTGAATTTGGGCAAACTCTGGGAGATAGTGGAAGATAGGAGAGACTGGTGTGCTATGGTCCATGGGGTCACAAAGAGTCAGACACAACCTAGTGACTGAACAACAATAGTGACCTGAGTCTCAATGACATTGCTCAGTTCTGGAAAAAAAATATGGAAAACCTAGAACAGGAGTCTGCAACCTTAAACATCCAAAGAGCCATTTGAACCCATTTCCCACAGAAAAAAAAAAAAAAAAAACCAACCCACTGGGAGCCACAAAACCTGGGTGGGCATGGCCAACTCAACATCACTCCCACCTCATCACATAACACACATCCCCACCCACGCCTACCCAGGCTTTGTGGGTTCTGGTATTTTTTGTGGGAAATGGATCTCTCTCTCCCTCTCTCCCCACCTCTCTCATTTCTGTTTTTTGTGTTCTACCTTCTCAGCTAGGCGAGGAGTGACTGGGAGGGGAGGGTGAAGGGTGGGGCTAGCCAATGGTAGGATCACCCAACAAGATGCTGCAGGAGAGGGGCCAAAGAATCGCATGCGGCTCCAGAACTGTGGCTTGCTGACACCCATACTAGAATCTGAGGCCCAGACCGGTGTCTCTCAACCTTGGCAACTTGGAACTGTGTGAACTTCAATTCCCACAATTCCCCAGGAAGCAAACTCAGTCAACTTTGAACTTGTTTGCTGGGGAATTCTGGGAGTTGAAGTCCACCTCCAAGTTGCCAGAGTTGACAAACGCTGGCCTAGGGGAAATGCCTCAGTTTCCCTTGGGGGTTGGGGCTGGCTGCTCTTCTTTGAATTCTAGTTGCAACAGCAACTGAAGGTGAGGTTGTAACATCCTTGAAGAGGTCCACCGTGGGATTATTTTATGCAATTTGTAATCATAAAAGGTGGTGACCCAACCTTTAAAATGAATCTCCATAGGTATTAACTGTAATCACAATGCAGCACCTTAAGGCCACTTCAATTTTAGCAGTAATTTCTTTCTCCTCTGTTATAAGGACATTCCTTCCTTCCTTTCTTCCTTCCTTGGTTTTTGAAATGATGATGGCAAAGGTGAAGAAGTCATCTTCCTTGTGTGGCTTGGTCTCCAGTAAAGAAGTGACATCTTAAGCTGTGTCTTCTTCCATCACTCACATCTCACACAGGGAGATACATTATTTGGGCTGTAAAATTCTGGATGATTGACAGGTGCTTCAGCTTCAGGATCTGTCCTTCCACAGAACAGTCAGGGTTGATTTCTTTCAGATCAACTGATTGGATCTCCCTGCAGTCCAAGGTACTCTCATTAGTCTTCTCCAGCACCACAATTTGAAGGCATCAATTCTTCATCATACAGTCTTCCTTATCAACCAATTCTCAGAGTCATAACCATTATTACAGGGAAACTGTAACTCTGACTACACAGACCTTTTCTGTTGCTCCTCCTCCACCTCCTCCTCCTTCTCTCCACAAACCCTGCTCCCTTCTAGCACTGATGAAATAAACTAGTTGGGTCATGAAACCTCTGAAAGAAAAAAACCAAGCCCAGAGAGCACCAAGGACCCCACAGCCCTCCCTCTTCTCCACTCCACAAATTCCATGCCCTTCCAGCACTGATGATGTTAGCTAGTCAGGTAATGAAATGTCTGCAAGAAAGCCAGTAAGGTCAGAAGAGCAGCAACAACTCCATTAACACAGTTACTAGAGGAAGAAAGTGGAAGAACTGAATTCCAATCCCCTGTGAACAGGGGTGGGATTCAAAAATCCCAACACCCGGTTCTCTGCCTGGTTGCTGGGGGTGTGTGGCCATGGGAGAGCTATTTTTGGCCTTCCCCAGAGTTCGGAGGCTTCCCTTGAGCCTCTGGGAGGGCAAAAACAGCCCCTTCTGGGCTCCGGAGACCTTCCGGAAGCCAGAAACAGGCCAATTTCTGAAACTTCCAGAACTTCCGGGAGGGCTGTTTTTCACCCTTCCATGGAACCTGCACTTACCTGCATCCAAAACAGGCCATGTGGAGACTCCTGGGAGGGGTGAAGTGGGGTGGGCAGGGCCAGCCAGTCAGTTCAACTACTGGTTGGGTAAACCAGGTGTAAACTTAATATCCGGTTCGCCTGAACCAGCCCGAACCGGCTGAATCCCACTCCTGCCCATGAATGCATGAAGATTTGTAACACAGCCGAGCATAGCTCCCTTTAATCAATGTCTTCATTATTGGCGCTTTACTTTGGGAGCCCTGACTGACAGTCCCTGGGTTTTCTCCCAAGCCTAAAGATTTGTTTTCAAAGAAACTCTACATAGCACTTCTTTTCTAAAGAAATTCATCTTTCCAAGAATCCGATACCTTGTAAAGCCTCAGAGATGGTTTGTGATGATCGCAATTTGTGGTAGTTGCAAATCACCTCTAAGACTTTACAAGATATTGGATTTGTGGGCGTTTCTGTCAATAATTGCGAATTGTTTTTCTCCCTCGCTGTTCTCAGTGAATTCTCTTTGTTTGCTAATTGCAATTTTCCTACTCACTGACTCCTGAGATTCTTCATTAGAATGATCCAATCAGGCGTTTTTCAGAGCGTTTTTCTCTTAAAAAGAGATGTTGACAGAATCTGAAGGCTTAAAAAGAGAAATAAATCTCTCTCTCTCCCTCCCTCCCTCCATCCCTCCCTCTCTCTCTCTCTCTCTCTCTGTGTGTGTGTGTGTGTCCCCTTCTTACCCAACTAATGGAATTGAATGATGGATGAGATATTGAAGCAATCTGGGCAACTGCAAAGGAAAAGAAATACCCTCAAGATCACGTAACAGTACCACTTTAAAATGAAAAGAATGAATGAGCTGGAAGGGACCTTAGAGGTCTTCTAATCCAGCCCCCTGCTCAAGCAGGAGAACCTATATGATTTCTGATAAGTGACAATCTAGACCAGTGGTAGTTTACCTTTTTGGGCTCCTATGCCAAAAATTGGGCACGTGCTTACACACTCACGCTCGCGTGCCAGCACCCTGAAGGCAAAGTGTGCCCCCCCCTATGCAAGCACACGTAATTTCCCACCACCACCACCCCCTTACCTGCACTGTGCCTCACAGCTGGTTTTTGGCTGGTTTGAGGCCTTTTTCGGCCTCCCAGAAGCTTTATGAAGGCTTCTGCAGGCTTTACAGGCCGAAAACTAGCCCCATTTCATCTCTTCCGGCATTTTTGGGAAAACAGGAAGTGACAAAACGGGCCTATTCTATTCTATTCTATTCTATTCTATTCTATTCTATTCCATTCCATTCCATTCTATTTTATTCAAAAAAATAAAAATTAAAATCTTGCTCTTTACTGACAAACTCTTTAGGGTTCATCGAGAGTTTTGCAGCCCATATGTTGAAGTCCTTAGCTTGAGAACTCTGCACTGCTGTAATACCTTTATAGCTGTGCAAATCCTAATACCTTAGGATTTCACCATCTGACCCAAAGAGTTTAGCCCTTTCTTCCCCCTTCCCAAAAATAGATTTGATTTACAGAATAGATTTCACTTTACAGAATAGATTTCACTTTACAGAGCCTTGTCAAGCTAAAAATGACTTAACTTTGACATTAAGCAGATGGTGTCAGAAAGTTGTGTGACTGGTGATGAGATTGTCGCCTTTCTCCAGTTGAGTTTCTTCTCCTTTGCCTGAGACTCATTCCTCTATTTTTAACAGATGAGCCACAACCGCCTTGAGGGGTTGTGAAGTTGTAATTTTAATACTGAACATGGTTTCTAAGGAAAAAGATAATCAGAAAATGGAAACAATGAATATGTAGATCGACTCTCTTGCCTGCCAAAATAAAACTCTATTTTGGAAGGTCTTGGAAATCCTTCCAAGAATTTGCAGAAATGAATCTATAAATGTTCCCCTAAGAGACATTTGTTCATTCATTCCACAAGAAATCTCATCTATATGGAAGGGACCTAAATCTTATTTGGCTTTGAGCTATGGAAGTACTGAAGGAAGAGAATATTTATGGCTGTGGGGTCCTTGGTCTCTTTTGAGCTGGTGGTCTTCTTGCAGATGTTTCATTAAGCCCATGTCACACTGCACCAACAGATGCAAAGAGGATGTAAAATGGACAAAAAAGCTTGCCATCCGTTGGTTAACGCAATGTACTCACTGCCTCCATTTTGCTTCCTCTCTATCCATCCAGCATCCGTTTATTGACGTTTCATCCGCTCAGAAAGTTTTGAGCTGCCCAAAACTTTTGAGTGGAAAATGTATCCAATGCATCCGTTCTGCATCCTCTAGGCATACGGGGGACATCCGTTCTGCATCCATTACGCATCTGCTATATCCGTTAGGCATCCGCTGTGCATCCGCACAACTCAAATCCGTTCCAGCAGTAAACGGACGCAGGGAGGAAGCAGAACGGATGTGCAGCGTTAGTAGCACGGATGGAGAAAGGATGAAAGCAGATGCAGCTCATCCGCTCTGCATCCGCTCTGCATCCTCTACGCATCCGCTCTGAATCCTCTACGCATCCTCTATGCATCCTCTATGCAT
>BLBF01000002.1:1900367-1911200 GCA_015471245.1 Laticauda colubrina | reverse complement strand
AAGAAGAAGAAGAAGAAGAAGAAGAAGAAGAAGAAGAAGAAGAAGAAACAACTAGGGTCCTTGATGTTCTCTGAGCTTGGTTGTTTTCATGCAGATGTTTCATGACACAACTCATTCATATCAGCAGTGCTGGAAGGAAGTAGGGTTTGTAGAGAAGAGGAGGAGGAAGTGCTGCTTGAGCTTGATGGTTTTCTTGCTGGTGTTTCATTACCCAGCTAATTAACGTCATCAGTGCTAAAATGGAGTGGGGTTTGCAAGGAGGAGGACTACAACAACAACGACTACTAGATGACCACCAAGGTCCCTTCCAACTCTGTTATTCTGTTCTGTTACTCTGCGGATGATTGTGGGGGTCAAACCACAGAGAAGAAGGAGTCAAGCTATTTTCTAAAGTGCCTGTAGGCCAGACAAGGAATAATGGATGGAAAGTGATCAGGGAGAGATTCAACCTGGAAATAAGGAGACATTTTCTGATACTGAGAACAATCAACCAATGCAATTGGAGTTGCCTTTGGAAGTTGTGGGAGCTTCATCCCTGGAGGCTTTCAAGAAGTGACTGGACTGCCATCTGTCAGAAGTGGTGTAGGGTTTCCTACCTGGGTGGGGGTTGGACTAGATGATCTCCAAGGTCCCTTCCAACTCTGTTAATCTGTACCTGAATATAAACAGTCTGCAAATCTTCCCCGGCTTCTGTCACTGGTGATGTTACCTAGTTGGGTCATGAAACGTCTGCAAGGAAACCACCAAGCTCAGAGAGTGCCAGAGAGCCCAGAGCTGAGAAACAGTGTTGTGGCCTGCCCATGACTACTGGAGCTGGCGGCAGCCTCAGACAGAGGAGGTTGGGGAGGAACATGTGCCAGTCAGGGAGTCTGGAGAAGGCTCTGATGAGTGCTCTGCATCGGAGACAGGGATGGGACCAGGGCAGAGGTGGTATTCAGCAGGTTCTGACCAGTTCTGGAGAACCGGTAATGGAAATTTTGAGTAGTTCAGAGAACCAGCAAATACCACTTCTTACTGGAGATTTTACAGTATCCTTCCCCTGCCATGCCCACCAAGCCATGCCCACAGAACCGATAGTACAAAAAATTTGAATCCCACCACTGGACCAGGGCTGTCTGACAGTTATCATATGCCTGTCAGAGATCAGTGGGTCCGAAGAACAGCTGGAGCCTTTTCCCAGTGTGCACATGTGCAGAGCTGCCAGGAGAAGGGAACAGCTAAAGGCCATGTCACACTGCCCAACGGATGCAAAAAGGACACAGCAGATGAGCAAAATATTCCATCCGTTGTTATCCGCTCTCAAAAGGGGCAAAAATTTGCATAACCAGAGCAGATATCACGGATGCGGGGAGGACGCAGGGCGGATGCAAAGCGGATGCGGAATGGAAGCCCAGCGGATGGAAGCGGATGGGAGCGGATGGCACATCCGCTAGACTTCCGGGGGACCTCAGCAAAGCGGACGCGGAACGAATACAGTGGATGCAGAACGGATGTGGAATGGATGAAGCGGATGCACAGTGGATGCACAGCGGATGCACAGCAGATGAAGCAGATGCAGAGCGGAAGCCTAGCGGATGCAGAGCGGAAGCCTAATGGATGCCTGGCATTAATTGCGCATGCGGGGAGGATGCATTACGTCAGCCTCATGGATATAACGGAAGCAGCTCGGAAGCAGGTTGCCATTCAGAGGAAAGACATGCTTCCAAACACATCGACTGCCTTGCCTGCCCTGCCTGCATGTCTGCCTGCCAGCCTTGCTGCCAGCCTTGCTACCAGCCTTGCTGCCAACCTCCCTGCCAGACTTGCTGCCAGCCTGCCTGCCAGCTTCCCTGCCAGCCTTGCTGCCAGCCTCCCTGCCAGCCTCAGTGTCAGCCTTGGTGCCAGCCTTACTGCCAGCCTTGCTGCCAGCCGGTCTGCCTGCCAGCCTTGTTGCCTGCCTTTCTGCCAGCCTTGGTTCATGTCTGCCTTCCAGCCTTGGTGCCTGCCTGCCTGCCAGCCTTCATGCCAGCCTTCCTGCCAGCCTTCCTGCCAGCCTTCCTGCAAGGCCTTGGTGCCTGCCAGCCTGCCTGCCAGCCTTTCTGCCGGCCTTCCTGCCAGCCTTGCTGTCTACCTGCCTGCAAGCCTTGGTGCCTGCCTCCCTGCCAGCCTTCCTGCCAGCCTTGGTGCCTGCCAGCCTCCCTGCCAGCCAGCAACCCCACAACCATGCGGAAGCACAGCAAGCCTCAGCCATCTTCCGCCAGCCCTGGCAAGAGGGACAGGGCTACCACCCTGCCCCCTGGGCCTCACTCTGGTTCTGCTGAGGCTTCTGCAGCACGGGCTCGCTCTTCTGGGGCTGGGGCTTCTGCTGCTTCTGCTTCTGGAGGAGCTGATGACAAGCACTCCAGCACCAGCCACCTCCACAGCACCTGCACCCTCCACCCCTGAGACTGAGCGACCAAGAGGAGTGTCAGAGACTCATTTTTGTTTTATACCTTGTTGTTAATAAAGTCTATTTATGATTCACACATTTGCTTCATTTTTTTTTTAATAAAGTCTTGGTGGAAACTTTTAGAAGTGCTTTAAGCCTTTGCATGCTTGTGGGATGGCTTAAGATAGCTGTGGGATGGGCAGGGATACCTGTGGGATGGGCAGGGTTACCTGTGGGATGGGCATGGATACCTTTGGGATGGGTAATAGCTGTGGGATAGATAAACCTCCAGTGCAAGCATAGTGGGACTGTATGGTCCACCCTCCCAGGTGCCACAGCTATGGCCCTTTATTATCAATAATAATGTAATAATTATCCACACATGTCAACAAAAACACAACTCTTTATTAAATGCCCTGTTCATTGTAGGCCCCCCCAACATACATGGCCCAATCTCATCCGTGTGATGAGACAGGCTGAAGGAAGCATCCATTAAGCATCTACCACCCTGTCTTTCCACTCCACTGCTCCAGCTGGGGAGTTGCACCAGTGTTTCAGGAGGTTGCGCTGCTTCTTCGCTTCATGTGAGGCTCTGTTGGGGCCTTGCACATCCTCAGTGTCGATCAGGTTTCGCCCTTGCCTCCATTCCCCAGGCTCGATGTTCCCATTGCCTTGCTGAAGGTCCACGAGCCTGTTCTGCAAGACTGGGTAGCGGGTGCGCATGAGATTGTGCAGGATGCAGCAAGCTTCCACGATGTTCCTCACGGTCTCTGGGCGATAGTGCATGGTGGTGAGAAGTACCTGGAACCTGTTGCCCAGGATGCCAAAGGCTTTCTCCACCACCCACCTTGTCCTGGACAGCCTGTAGTTGAAGATCCTCTCTTCATGGGTGAGGAGTCTGGAGGTGTAGGGCTTCATGAGGTAGGTTGTGAGGGAGAAGGCATCATCCCCCATGATGAAGTAGGGCATATCTTTCTTGTCATTGGGCAGGGGTTCTGGATCTGGGAAGCCCACGATGAGGTTGCCTTCCAGCCCCTCCTTGAGGTGACTGTTGTTGTATACCTGGGCATCTGAAGATGAGCCGTTGCCTGAAGCATCGATGTACATGAACTTGTAGTCAGCATCGACTATGGCGAAGAGGATGATGCTGAAGAAGCCCTTGGAGTTGAAATAAGTGGACCCCGAGTTGGCTGGAGCCTTGCAGGCCACGTGCTTGCCATCGATGGCTCCAACGGTGTGTGGGAAGTTCCACCTCTGATAATACTGCTCTGCAAATTTCTTCCATCCTTCGTCAGTGGAGGGGCACTGGAGGAGCTCCTCCTTGTATTCTTCGATGATGGCCTGCACCACTTCTCTGACCACAATGCTGATGGTGTTGTGTGGCACCCTCCAGCCGTACTGCATGCTCGTGTAGGTGGTCCCTGAGGCCAGGTGGCGCAGAGTGAGTGCCACCTTGAGCCCAGGTTCCAGGCTGGCCCGGAAGGTGGTGTGTCAGCCGCTGCACAACTTCATCAAACATGGCTGGAGGCATCCTCATGAAGTTCTGGAACGCCCAAGGGTCTTCGTTCCTGAGCTCCACCATCAGCTTGTTGTACAGTCCGTCCTCTGCTCTTCTGGCGAACCATCTTCAGATCCAGACTCTTTTTGGGTGGCTCCTTTTCTTCTCACAGTAGAGTTCACAGAGCCTGCAGATGGCTTCGCACTGTTGCAGAATGATGGTGGCTGCCGAAAGGACTTTGTTACAATCCACAGTGGACATGACTGGATGCTGTGGAAGAGGAAGAGGCAGATGAAGGCTGCAGAGGTCTGCACCGCTGGGCTGCTGTTCTGAAAGTGAGATGCAGGCGAGTTGCTCCCTCTTTTTATAGGCAGTATATGTTTTCCGCTAGGCATCCTCTAGGCATCCTCTAGGCATCCTCTAGACATCCTTAATATCTGAGATAGATCCCCTCTGTGAACGTTTTTTCTGTTTTAAACGCTTTGTTTCCGTGCTGCATCCACTAGGCATCCGTTCTGCATCTGTTCTGCATCCGTTCCGCTTCCTCCCTGCGTCCGGGCGGATGGAGTTGCGCGGATGCGTCGCGGATGCCTAGCGGATATCGCGGATGCATAACGGATGCGTAGCGGATGCGTAGCGGATGCGTAGCAGATTTGGAATGGACGAACTGGATACATATTCCATGCAAAAGTTTTGGGCAGCCCAAATCTTTTGGAGCAGATGAAACGTCAATAAACAGATGCTGGACGGATAGAGAGGAAGCAAAACGGAGGCAGTGAGTACATCGCGTTTTTGAACGGATGGCAAGGTTTTTTGTCCGTTTTACATTCTCTTTGCATCCGTTGGTTCACTGTGACATGAGCTTAAGGAACAATGGTCAATTTGGGACTAAAGGCACAAGTGGACAGTGAATGGCCCCTCCCATTGGGAATAATGAGGAGTGAAAGGGGAATGGTGTTTGCAGGAAACAAATAGTTCAATTCATTAAGCCCCTGTCACATTGCAGCTTCCCGTACCAGGTGTGCATGTGCCTCTTCCTCCCTTTGGCAGGACCAGATGGGCCCTCATCAGAGGGGCTTCCAGGTTGTAGGGGCTGCTCCTCCACACCAACAGCAGCAGCAGCAGCAGCAGCAGCAGCTGCAGCAGCAAGACCAGGATGAGCAGCAGCAGAGTAAGCACCAGCAGCAGGACCAGCTTAACCCTGGCCTGGCCAGACTTTTTGCGTTGCAGCTTCCCGTACCAGGTGTGCATGTGCTTCCACCAGCCGAGGAGCACCTCCGAAGTGTAGCCCAGACTCTCCACCCTCTCTCTCCAAGCAGCCTGCTTCCGCTTGGTGTCCCTGTACAGCCGGTGTCCCTTCTGCCACAGATAGTCGTTCTCTCTCAGCCACTCCAGCACCTCATCTTCGTGCGCTTCCTCAATGTAGTACTGCCTCCTCTCCCATTGTTGCATACGCCTCTTCCTCCCTTTGGCAGGACCAGATGGGCCCTCATCAGAGGGGCTTCCAGGTTGTAGGGGCTGCTCCTCCACACCAACAGCAGCAGCAGCAGCAGCAGCAGCAGCTGCAGCAGCAAGACCAGGATGAGCAGCAGCAGAGTAAGCACCAGCAGCAGGACCAGCAGGACCAGGAGCAGCTTCAGCAGAGTACGCAGCGGAAGCACCACTGCCAGGAGCAGCTACAGCAGAAGCTCCAGCAACAGAAGAGCGAGCCCAAGCAGCAGAAGCCCCAGCAGAAGATGAGTCAGGGACATGGGGCGGGAGGGTGGCCCTGTCCCTCTTGCCAGGGATGGCAGCAGGTTGCTGAGACTTTCGCTTCTTCCCCATGGTTGTGGGGTTGCTGGCTGGCAGGAAGGCTTGCAGGAAGGCTGGCAGGCACCAAGGCTGGCAGGAAGGCTGGCAGGAAGGCTGGCAGGAAGCCTGGTAGGAAGCCTGGTAGGAAGGCTATCAGGAAGGCAGGCACCAAGGCTGGCAGACAGACTGCCTGGCAGGGAGGCTGGAAGGCAGGCTGGCAGCAAGGCTGGCAGGGAGGCTGGAAGGCAGACTGGCAGCAAGGCTGGCAGGGAGGCTGGAAGGCAGGCTGGCAGCAAGGCTGGAAGGGAGGCTGGAAGGCAGGCTGGCAGCAAGGCTGGAAGGGTGGCTGAAAGGCAGGCTGCCAGCAAGGCTGGCAGGGAGGCTGCCCAGGAGGCTGGGAGGCAGGCTGGGAGGCAAGCTTGGAGGCAGGCTGGCAACAAGGCTTGCAGGCAGACATGCAGGCAAGAACTCGAGGTATCCAGTAGCAGGTCTTTCCTCGGAATGCTGGCCACGTGCAAGCTGTTTCCCTTTATATCCGCGGGGCTTGCGCAATGCATCCCCCCCGCATGCGCAATTAACGGCAGGCATCCGTTAGGCTTCCGCTGTGCATCCGCTAGGCTTCCTCTCTGTATCCGCTTCATCCGCTGTGCATCCGTTCTGCATCCGCTTTTTCCGTTCCGCGTCCGCTTTGCTGAGGCCCCCCGGAAGCCTAGCGGACGCGCCATCCGCTTCCATCCGCTGCGCTTCCATTCCGCATCCGCTTTGCATCCGCCTTGCGTCCTCCCCGCGTCCGTGTTGTCCGCTCCAATTATGCAAATTTTCACCGTTTTGAGCGCGGATACAACGGATGTAACATTTTTCTCTTCCGTTGTGTCCTTTTTGCATCTGTTGGGCAGTGTGACACGGTCTTTAGGGTGGAGATCTATTCCTGACTTCTTGGCAAGTAATTGCTGCTACAGTGTAGCATTTGGAAGCTATCGGCCTGGCAAGCAACTCTCCAAGCCTGATAAAGGTCTTTAGTTGTGAAATCTCATGAAAGACTGTTTGCCGGGGACTTTGCTGGAGAGGAATTCACCTTAACCTAAATAAAAGGGGTTTTATCGGGACAAGGAGTTGGCTTCGTGATCTTGGGAAACCTAGGTCAGAACAGGCAGAGGTTTTTGGATGGCAGATGCATAATTGCAGGGAGAGAATGTATAACTCATCTGGCACTCCCAAAGCTGGACAGCTTCCTTCCTGTGAAGAAGGGGTTGTTGTTTTTAATTGCCCTCAAAGGAGGAATCGGCTATTGATCCAGCCAACTTTGTAACGGGGAATAAAAAGAGATTTATTTTGCCATCTTTGGAAGCCAAATCTTACAAAGGGACTCTGGAGAGTTATCCTGCATGAATGTTCTTTGTGGGGCCCTGTTCCTTTGATGAATCAAGCTTATTTTGCTGTTTTGAAATATGACAGGCAGAAGGTGGGAAATATTTGCAAGCACAATTCTCACCTGTCTCTTAACAGTCGCCAAGGGGATGGATATTTTGCACGAAGCTTTAAATCCAACATTCAAGATCTTCTAAACCAGCCTCCGTGTTTTTCCACCCAATCTTTCTTTCTTTGGCTTTTGGTTTCAGACTCTTAAGATTGTGTGGAAGGGTAAAAAATATTGATTCCATCCCCCCTCACAATCAACCCAAGACAGACAGTCCTCAATTTATGACAACAATTGGGGCCAGGATTTTTTTTTTTTGCATTTTTTTTAACAACAAACATAAGCAAACACAAACACAAAACAACAAATAAAACTTTCTTTCAGTTGTACAGTGTGTCAGTTGGTACATATTTCTTGTGCACAATTTCAATAGTCTTTTCCTCTAAAGTTTAAATTTATATTCATATTATATTAATCAACTTTCCATGTCATATTATATAATTATTACATCATCATTAGACTTTAATTGCAAATTCACATTATTCTTTTCAAGCAAACTTCAATTTTTACAAGTTCTAATTCATATTATAATTCCTTCTATTATAATCAATTATAACATATCACTACTATTGTATTATATTTATTATCGCATTATATTTAAATTATATTTCATTTTCCTATTTTTCTATCTAACCATTGATAAAATAAATTCCATATTTTATAGTATTTTTTTTCTTCTTGCTCTTTATTTGCCAGTGTTGATCTATTCATCTCTGCACATTCCAATAGAATAGAATAGAAAAGATTAGAATAGAATAAAGTAGGAATAGGAATAGGAATAGGAATAGGAATAGGAATAGGAATAGGAATAGGAATAAGATAGGATAGGATAGATTAGGATAGGATAGGATAGGATAGGATAGGATATGATAGGATAGGATAGGATAGGATAGGATAGGATATGATAGGATAGGATAGGATAGATCAGAACAGAACAGAACAGAACAGAACAGAATAGAATTCTTTATTGGCCAAGTGTGGTTAGACACACAAGGAACTTGTCTTGGTGCAAATACTCTCAGTATATATAAAAGAAAAGATGCATTAGTCAAGAGTCAAGAATCATCAGATGCAACACTTAATGATAGTCATAACGGACAGAAAACAATCAAATCATACTAGGAAACAGTCAATATAAATCGTAAGGATACAAGTGACAAAATTACAGTCACAAAGTCACAAGTGGGAGGGGATGGGTGATAAGGAGTGATGACAAGATTAATAGAGCAGACCTTGTAAATAGTTGGACAATGTTGAAGGAATTATTTTTTTAGCAGAGTGATGGCATTCGGGAAAAACTGTCCTTGTGTCTAGTTGTTCTGATGTGCATTGTTGTTCTGGTTGCATTGTTTTGAGGGAAGGAGTTGAAACAGTTTATGTCCAGCATGTGAAGGGTCTGTAATTATTTTCACAGCCCTCTTTTTGACTCGTGCAGGATTGCACAATCCTCAATTGAAGGCAAGTGGGTAGTAATTGTTTTTTCTGCAGTCCTAATTATCCTCTGAAGTCTGTGTCTGTCCTGTTGGGTTGCAGAACCAAACCAGACAGTTACAGAGGTGAAGATGATCAACTCAGTAATTCCTCTGTAGAAATGTAACCATTATTTTCTTTATCACCTCCTCTTCTATCAGAATTTTTTTCATCTTTCCAGTTTTGGGCAAATACAATTCTCGCTGCTGTTAAAACATTAATAATCATATATATCAATTCTCAACTGTATCCTTCAGGTAAGATACCCAATAAAATCATCTCTGTATCAAATCTATATGCTGTTTTGTGGGGCCAGCATTTCTGCAGCTGGGTACGAGGGGAGTTGTGAGTCATGCCCAATTTTATGATGTTTTTATTTATTTATTTTATTTGGTTTGTTAATTGCTTACAAGATAATAGGTATAAGTAAAAACATAGTTATGAATACATGGATACATATAAGAAAAATAAAAGAAACATAGGACAGGGAGGGTAGGCATGTTGGTGCATTTATGCATGCCCCCTACAGACCTCTTAGGAAAGGAGTGAGGTCAATAGTCGATGGTCTAAGGTTAAAGTTTTTGGGATTTAGGGAAGATACCACAGAGTCAAGTAGAGTATTCCAGACATTGACCACTCTGTTACTGAAATCATATTTCCTGCAATCAAGTTTGGTGCGATTAACCTTGAGTTTGTATCTATTGTTTGCTCTTGTATTTTTATTTTTGTCTTGGTTGTTAAGTAAATCACGGCAATTGTTCACTGAATCATGCAGTCATTAAGTGAATCCTAAAAGAAAAAAAAAGCTAATACAATGCTGGGCTGTATAAACAGAGGCATAGAATCAAAATCATGTCAAGTATTGTTATTGTTTTATAAATTCTTAATAAGGCCACACCTGTTTCTTCAATCAATCAATCAATATAGAGCCGTAAAAGACCTCAAAGGCCTTCTGGTCCAACCATCTGCTAAGGCAGGAGATTCTTCACCATTTCAGACAAGTGGCTGTGCAATCTCTTCTTAAAAGCCTCCACTGTTGGAGCACCCACAACTTCTGAGGCAAGTAGTTCCACTGGCTGATTGTCTTCAGTATTAGGAATTTTCTCCTTAATCCCAGGTTGCTTCTCTCCTTGATTTGTTTCCATCCCTTGTTTCTTGTCTTATCCTCTGGTGCTTTGGAAAATAAGTTGACCCCCAATTCTTTCATGCAGAGATTCTCCATTCTATTCTGTTCTGTTCCGTTCCGTTCCGTTCCGTTCCGTTCCAATCCATTCCATCCCATCCCATCCCATCCCATCCCATCCCATCCCATCCTATCCTTTCCTATCCTATCCTATCCCATTCCATTCTCCCTTCCCTTCATCTATTCTATTCTGTTCTGTTCTGTTCTGTTCTGTTCCGTTCCATTCCATTCCATACATTCTCTTCCCTTCCCTTCCCTTCCCTTCCCTTCTCTTCTCTTCTCTTCTCTTCCGTTCTGTTCCGTTCCATTCCATTCCATTCCATTTCATTCTATTCCATTCCATTCCTTTGCATACATTCTATTCTATTCTATTCTATTCTATTCTATTCTGTTCTGTTCTGTTCTGTTCTGTTCCGTTCCGTTCCATTCCATACTTTCTATTGTTCTATTCTATTCTATTCTATTCTATTCTATTCCATTCCATTCCATTCCATTCCATTCCATTCCATTCTATTAGTTAGAAATACTTTAATCACTGAAGAACAACTTCTAATCTTAGAAGACCCACAACCTTTTCCGAAACTCAGACTCTTGAAGGCTGAAACATTGAAGATGGATCAGCCATTTTTGAAGTCTCGGGTTACAAGCTCATCTGGAATGTAATTAAAGTTAGTGCCGATGGTTTTTCTTGAATTGGGGTGACCTGGGCTCCACAGTTTTCTGAATCCTCTTCACAGCTTTGCTGAATTCCTGGCCTTAGAGACACAATAACTTCAATCCCAGATGCAAACAAACCACAATTCAGGATTCCCCCTGGGCACACCCTCCATGAAAAAAAGAATAGAATAGAATAGAATAGAATGGAATAGAATAGAGTAGAGTAGAGTAGAGTAGAGTGGAGTGGAGTGGAGTGGAGTGGAGTGGAGTGGAGTGGAGTGGAGTGGAATGGAATGGAATGGAATGGAATGGAATGGAATGGAATGGAATGGAATGGAATGGAATGGAAT
>BLBF01000002.1:1869754-1889612 GCA_015471245.1 Laticauda colubrina | reverse complement strand
ATGTGTGTGTATATATATATATATATATATATATATATATATATATATATATATATATATATATATATTTGTTTTCTTAGGCTTTCGCGGGTACTTACATGTGTGCTGTTTAGCTTCCTTCGGGTATTATCCCACGTCATTGTAGTTCTGTGTATATCCCTTTAGTTACACTAGGCAAACCTAAAAAAAAAATAAAAGCACCCCAGGAAATCAGTTACAAAATAGGTCACATCTCTCTGCTCGTATGAGTATCTTTTGATCTATGGCTACCTTGGTGAATTTTATTAACGATATGCTCCTTTCTGACCTGTGTAACTCAGCAGTATTTTTCTAGCAGATGTTGGAATGGAATTGCACAGCCTTTCATTTTCTCTTCTCTTCCCACCCCACTCTCATCCACCCCTAAATCCCTGGAGATTTATTTCCATGGCGGTTCAGTTTATCACCCATCCAGGTTGCGACATCAGATCATCAGTTACTGCAAAAGTGAGGCGGAATATCTAGCGTTCATCAAAGCCAAGCCTTCACATTCTTCGTTTCTCCAATTCCTCATTCCTCTGAACTTTGCTGACATGACTTTTTCCCCAGCATCCGATGCTCAAGTCTCCGCCCGCGCTTTGTCCTCATTCTGAGGACTCATGGAGGAAAGACGGAGAGCACAGTTTTTCATTTTAACAGCCCAATTGACGTCTGCTGGTTCTGTAAGAGTGTGAGCAACCCTACAAGTTCCAGCAAGGGTCGCAATTGGAAAAAGCTCACAATAGGGAGGAAAAGAGGTGGTGTGATGGCTTAAAGTGGTTAAAGATGCAGAGCTTTTCAGCTGGAAAGGCAGGTTGAAGACCTGAGCACTGTGCGACAGGGTGAGTGTTGTGGTTCGCCAGCAGATGGTAGCGGAATCAGACAGTGGGGAAGAATGGGGATCAGTCCAGCAGTCTGGAGGGGACTCAGACAAGGATCCTGTGTCTAATGCAGAGATAGGGCCAGGACCATCTGGGAGTGGGTGCTACCTCCAGAGTCTTTGGAGGACCCAGGGGAGCCTGTTCCCAGTGTGCATGTGTACAGAGCAGCTAGAAGGTGAGAGCAGCTGAAACAAAAGGGGCAACTTGGGAGTAAGGCTGGGAGATGATTGCCCCTCCCATAAAGTCTAAAGGATAGGCCCAGATGTTGAAACCTCTGCAGGAAGCAAAGTCATTCATTCGGTTCATTCTTCAAGCTCTTTGTACTTCAGTTGTTTTTTTCCAGTTCATTTGACACTTCTGTTATTGGCAGCACTTCACAGGAAAGCAAGGTAGGTGCTTATCTCGAGGGACTGTTTGAGATTCATTACCAGTTGGGAATGAAAATAATTCCCAGCATTGCAATAAAACAAGACTTGTTTTTAAAATAAGTATGTGTATAATTACGGTCTCGGAAACCTTGGTCAGAACAGTGAGCTCCTGTTCTTTGTTTCAGCTCCTGCCTGTTTACCGTTTTGAAAACATGCAAATGCAAGTAGACAAATAGGTATCACTTCAGTGAAAGGAAGCAGCTTTCTGCAAGCCTCAGTCATGGTGGTCACACAACCATGGAAATATTTTTGAATAAAGCTGGCTCTCTTGGCTAAGAAACGGAGATGAGCCTGCATCCCTAGGAGTCAGGCATGACTGGAAGGAGAAAACTTCTATCTTTGTCTAGGGAGGAAAAAGGAGAGAGGACTCCCAGAATTGTAGATTTTGAAGGCATCTTGGAGCTTAGGGTTCAGCTTTTCAATTCAGAAAATACCCAACTTAATACAGAATAACAGAATTGGAAGGGACCTTCGAGGACTTCTAGTCCAGCCCCCTGTTCAAGTAAAATACAAAAATGCTGATGGGGCAAGCCACTAGAAGAGCAAACAGAGAGCAAACCCTATTTCTTACTAGCACTGATGATGTCACCTAGTGACATCAAACAACCAAGCTTAAGAGCACCAATGACTGCTCATTTCAACCTTGAGTTGCAAACCTTCTCCTTTATCAAGTGCTGTCTAACAAAATGAAATTCAATGATGAAAAAAGTAATGTTCTACATTTAGGTAAGAAAAACAAAATGCACAGGTACAGTTTAGGTGGTACCAGGCTCAATAGTAGCAACTGGGAGAGGGATCACGGAGTCCAATGGACAATCCCTTAAATGTGAGCCAGCCGTGTGCTGCAGCTGCCAAAAAAGCCAACACAGTTCGAAGCTGCATTGACAGAGGGACAGAATCAAGACCACGTGAAGTGTTAATACCGCTTTATAAGTCCACTCTTGGAACCCTGCATCCAGTTTTGGTCACCACAATGTAAAAAAGATGTTGAGACTCTGGAAAGAGTGCAGAGAAGAGCAACAAAGGGGGCTGGAGGCTAAAACATATACAGTATATAGAACAATTGCTGGAATTGGGTTTATATAGTGTGATGAAAAGAAGGACTAGGGATGACATGAAAGCAGTGTTCCTATATTTCAGGGGCTGCCACAAAGAAGAGGGAGTCAAGCTATTCTTCAAAGTACCAGAAAGCAAGATAAGAAGCAACCTAGAATTAAGGAGAAATTTCCTGACAGGGAGAACAATTAATGAGCAAAACAACTTGCCTCCAGAAGCTGTGAATCCTCCAACACTGAAAGTTTTTAAGAAGAGATTGGATAACCATTTTTCTGAAATGGTATAGGGTTTCCTGCTTAAGCAGGGGGTTGGACTAGAAGATCTCCAATGTCCCTTCCAACTATTCTATTCTGTTCTGTTCTGTTCTGTTCTGTTCTGTTCTATTCTATTCTATTCTATTCTATTCTATCCTATTCATTCCATTCTATTTTACTCTAGTTAGTTTAGTCGAGTCGAGTCTATTCATATGACAACATGCTTTTAAGAGATCTTGATATCCTGGGGATAGTGCCTCCCACTGGAAAATGTTTCAGAGCTACCTTACAGAGAGGGGGGAGGAAGGGAAGGAGAAACAGAATGAGAGAGAAGAGAGAGGGAGAGAGAGACAATGAGAGGGAAAGGGAGAGAATGAGTGAGAGGGAGGGAGGGAAGGAGAGAGACAATGAGAAAGAGAGAATGAGAGAGAGAGAGAGAGAGAGAGAGAGAGAGAAAGCTGAGGATCTGGGAAACGATATATGCAAGGCAATGATTTGGTATTCAGGCCAATCTTCCTGAGTCAAAAGGAGTTTTTGAGTGAGCGAATTGAACACATGAGAGCATGAGAAACAGGCTGGTTGACTTATCTCCCAGCTGCAGTCCTCACTTAACTCAACGGTTGCTTTGCTAATCTCTGTTTCACCAGCATTAATATCACAGAATGAGGATAAAGCTGAAGGAGAGAAGGCCAGGCAGGATTCCTGATGCACATTCTCCGATTTAATCCTGCAGTTTCCCATTGTCCTGCTGTCCAATCCGAGGAGGTGTTGATGCAAGGATGGGATTATTATTTTTATGAATCTGACTTTGTAAGGCAGGGAAGGGTTTTGAAAAACAAGTCCCATTTCTCGTCCTTCCCAAAGGAGGATTTGGTTAGTCCTCCAAAAGCATTCAGAAGTTCACTCCAATGATGCAGGAATGCCCACTTGTCTCCCACCTTCACCAACCAGGTTCCAAGAACACCTGGTGACTTCTATGCCTCAGATCAGGGGTCTGCAACCTTAAACACTCAAAGAACCATTTGCATCTGGTTCCCACAGAAAAGAAAACACTAGGAGCCACAAAACCTTTTTGACAGCTAAAATGAAGATAACACTGCCTATATCATTTTTTAACCTTTATGCTATGTATAAAAAACTATAGCATCTGTCTCTCTGTCTCTGTCTCTGTCTGTCTCTTTCTCTCTGTGTCTCTCTCTTTATGTCTCTTTCTCTCTGTGTGTGTGTGTCTCTCTCTTTGTCTGTCTCTCTGTATCTCTCTGTCTGTCTCTCTTTCTCTCTTTCTTTCTCTCTGTATCTCTCTCTCTCTGTCTCTCTCTCTTTCTTTCTCTCTGACTCTCTCTTTCTCTCTCTGTGTCTCTCTTTTTCTCTATCTCTGTATCTCTCTGTCTCTCTCTCTTCCTCTCTCTCTGTCTTTCTGTCTTTCTCTCTCTCTGTGTGTGTCTCTCTCTGTGTCTCTCTCTTTCCTTCTCTTTCTCTTTCTCACTCTCTCACTTTCTGTATCTGTGTGTGTGTGTGTCTGTTTCTCTCTGACACCACTGCTGTTGCCAGGGGTGAGTGGGGCAGGGTCGCATTGTGGCTCCACATCGTAATCACTTAGCCCGCCCCTCCATCTTTATTCACCCAATTTGCTTTGCCCCAACCATCCTTGCATGCCCCAACCATCCCAGCTGGCACACACCAGCAGCAGGTGTGGATGGCTGGGATCTTGGAGACCGAGGACTCAGATGAGGGGCCTGTATATGATGCAGGGATGGAGCCAGGACCAGGGAGTGGAGTGCTTCCTTCAGAGATTGTGAAGGTTGGCAGCAGTGATGAAGAGGTCCCTGAGGAGCCTGTGGCCAGTGTGCATGCGTGCAGGGCTGCTAGAAGGAAAAAGCAGCTGCAGCAGCATGGGCAACTCAGGAGTAAGGCTGCAAGGTGATGGCCCCTCCCTTAAGGGATAAAAGCCAGCTGAGAAACCGGAGTTCTTTGCAGGAAGCAAAGAAAATTTTGCATTCAAGCCTTGTGGAAGTTTGGACTCTCTTAGTTTATTTTTGGGGACTCTTTGTGTTTGAAATATTTCTTAGCAATTTTATCTAGTGTTCTTAACAGCCTTGCACAACCTTGGAAAAACTCATTCTTATCAGAGACAATTAATTGAAACAGCCTTTTAACCATGAAGGAACAGAATTCGTAAAAAATCATTGAAAAGTTTTGCTGTTACCTCGGTTTCGTGTTTGTTTCCTTGGAACAAGGTTTGGATCAGAACAGTTCCTCTTCCCAAGAGGAACTAGGTATTGTCCCCCAGCTGTTGGTCCTAGGCACAGGCTTTCCCCACCCCTGGTGGATTACATGCCCTGAGCCACCATGCCTCACAATCAGCTGTTTCATGGCAACTTTGGGATTTCTTTTTCAGCTCTTCTGCCATTGCTTGAGGCAAGCCTGCATACTCGCGGCAGCTAAATGATCGGGAGTCATGGGGCTTCATAGCAATGTCCACAGCCCACGTACCCCTGAATGGCAGCCCACAGATGATGTCAGGCTGACACGTGGGTTGCAGACCCTTGCCTCAGATGATGCTTCATCATAGGTAGTATGACCACAATCAATCCCCAGAATTCTGTTGCTAAAACAAGATAGTTTACAATATTACATTTTACAACCTTTCTTGCCACAGTTGTTAAGTGTTAAGTGGATGGGTTAAGTTAGCCAGATGGTTGTTAAGTGAATTTGACTTCCTGTTCTGACCCATGCCCTTTTCCAACAAATCAAACACAATCCAAAAGGAACAGAAACCTTGTAATGCTTTTACAAAAGAATTAGCTGTGATAAGTACAAGCCTTGCCAAACTGTGTGAGACTTGCCAAAAGATAACAGACAAGAACTAATTTGCAAAATAAGAATCTTCAAATACAAACTCAGGATACTAGAATGTCCACAATGCTGTAGTTTCAAAACATCTTTGCCTTCTGCAAAGTACATTTCCCAGCTGCAGTGGTGGTATTCGAGCGGTTCTGCCCAGTTCTGGAGAGCTGGTAGTGGCAATGAGCAGCAGAGACAGAACCAGTTCTCTCCGCTGCTCTGTGTTTGGCCCAACTGCCCACCCGGACTCCCATACTCACTTTTATGGCCAGAATTTGAAGCGCAGCTGCTTTGCGCGGCACAAAATAGTGTCGTGTGGCAGCTGCTGCAGCGACCGATATTGTGCAGGCTTGCAGGAGGTGATTTAGAACATCTCTGCACCTGCACGAATGCCTCTGAGCCTGCGCAAAGTATGCATTTGGCACACATATGCATGCAAAGTGTGTGCACGCATGCAAAATGTGCCTACCAAGCCACGCCCACCGAACCAGTGGCAATTTTATTTGAGTACCACCACTGCATAGCTGGCTTTTATCTTCTTGAAGGAGGGGCCATTACGTTGCAGCCTTACTCCTGAGTCACCCATGCTGTTGTCACTGCTCTTTCCTATGAGCAGCCCTGCGTGCATGTGTACTTGGCACAGGCTCCTCGGGAACCTCCTCATCACTGCTGCCAGCTCCCACAATCTCTGAAGGCAGCAATCCACTCCCTAATGATCCTGGCCCCTCATCTGAGTCCTTGCTCTCTGCAGCTGTCCACACCTGTTGGTGGCTAACCACAACACTTCCCTATTGATTTTGTTGTGGAATCACATGATCCCCTGGAACCTTGTGTCCATCATAAATGGGAATCATTTGCCAAAATAACTGATCATGTGACAATGAGGAGGCTGCAACGATCATGTGATATATATATGGTCACTTTTCTCAGTCCTGTGTACCTTTGAATGGACAACAAGTGAATTGTTGTAAGTCGAGGACTTCCTGTGTCTGTTAGCATTTTTGGTTAGTGTGTGTTGTAGATGCTTTTGTGAAAGCTTCCACCTCGAACATTAGGTTCTTAATTTTTTTCCCTTCCATTTTGTCCTGCCTCAAGTCAAGTTTGCAATTTGCATTGCTTGGATTGTGATGAAAATGAGCGACGTGATAGCCGAAGAAATTTTTTTTCAATCTGATTCAGTCCCCCCCCCCCAAAAAAAAATGATGAGAGGCAGGGAAGAAACAGAGAATTAGAAATGAGTAAAAGATGGAGTGGGAGGGGAGCCAAGATTTGGAGACTTAGAAGGTGATGAAAATGAAGTACTGAAAAGTCCAAATTATTTTAGTCAGAAATACTGTTGGGCAAAATGAGCATTTCAGACAGTGTTTATATACATTTAAATCAAACAACTCAACAAACCGTTTTCAGGATCTTTCAGGATCTTTTCAGGATTTTACCTGGTAGTAAAATCTCTCCTCTTCTTTCCTCTCCCTTCCCTCCCTGCCCTTCCCATTTCATATCTTCTCTTCTTTCCCTCCCCCTTCCATTCTTTCTCTTTTCTTCTTCTCCTTTCTCCCCCTGCCCCTTTCTTCTCTTCTCTCCTCTCCCTTCCCCTTTTCTCCTGCCCCGTCCATTCCTTCTCTTCTCTCCCTTCCCTTTCCCTCCCTGCCCTTTCCATTCCTTCTCTTCTTTCCCCTTCCATTCCTTCTCCTCTTTTCTTCTTTTCCCTTCCCTCCCTTCTTTCCTCTCCTCTCCTCCCTTCTCCTTCCCTCCCTGCCCCTTCCACTCCTTCTCTTCTCCCTTCTCTCCCTGCCCTTTACATTCCTTTTCTTCTTCCTCTTCCATTCCTTCTATTTTCTTCTTCTTCCTTCCCTCTTCCTTCCTTCTCTTCTCCTCTCCCTTCCTCTTCTCTACCGGCCCCTTCCATTCCTTCTCTTCTTCTCCCTTCCCTCCCCTCTCCTTCCTTTTCTCCTCTCCTCTTTCTCCTCTCCTTCTGCCTCTTTTCCACTTCTCTTCTCTTTTCTCCCCTCTCCTTCCCCCCCTTCCTCCTTTCTCTAAGTGCCTTAGTGTCTGAAAAATGACACAAAGAAGCTACAACTAAAGTGTCCACGTTTTGCTCCATCATTGATCCCAAACCATAACCAAGCAACAGCTGAATATATTTCACCTTCCTCATAATTCTACATACATCCCTTGGATTTTTGTTTTTAATTACTTTTGATTATCTGCAACAAACCTGCGCCATCTCGCTTCTGCAGAAAAAAAAATGCTCCTGAATATTTTCTTTCTTTCACCCTTCCAAATCCTTTCTTATCTAAGACATTGAGAATGCAAATGCTTCTGTTTTCCCATTCCTTGCTCTTGAGTTACTTTGAAAGAGCACCAGATCTCACACAGAGCTACCTTCTCTCAATTCTCTTTCACTGACTCATTTGAGAAAACAGTCTCTCACATATTTTTGGAGGAATTCCATCCCCACTGAAGGATGCCAGAACCAAATTCTCAAAAGGCAGGTAACAAATGTTGTGATTTGATATGGTCGACAATAAAATCTAAGCAATAAGAAAAAACAACCCACAAGTGTTTACGTTGGACTCAATGAAGGGACCTGTGGAGTAGTTAAACAAGATTTTACTACTGTAGCTGCCAAAAAAGCCAACACAGTTCTAGGCTCCTTAAAGAGAGGGATAGAGTCAAGCTCACATGAAGTGTTAAAACCAATTTATAAGGCTTTGGTAAGGCCACACTTGGAATTCAGTTTTGGTCACCACAATGTAAAAAAGATGTTGAGACTCTAGAAAGAATGCAGAGAAGAGCAACAAGGATGATTAAGGGTCTGGAGTCTAAAACATATAAAGCACAGTTGCTGGAACTGGGTATGTCTAGTATGATGAAAAGAAGAACCAGGAGAGACATGATAGCAGTCTTTCAATATCTCAGGGGCTTCCACAAAGAAGAGGCAGGGGTGGGATTCAGCTGGTTCAGGCTGGCTTGGGTGAACTGAATGTGAAATTTACATCTAGTTCACCGAACTAGTCGTGAACCGACTGGCTGGCCCCGCCCACCCCTACTAGGAGTCTTCACATGGCCCATTTGGGATACAGGGTTTGCGCGGAGGCCCTGGGAGGGCAAAAAATGGTCCTCCTGGAGGTTTTGGAAGCCAGCCTATTTCTGGCTCTCAGAGGGCTTCCAAAACACGAGGGAGGCTGTTTTTACCCTTCCAGAGGTCCAAGGGAAGCCTCCAGACTCTGGGGAAAGCAAAATATGGCCCTCCCAGAAATTTTTGTAGACCATACCCACCATGGCCATGTCCACCCAGCAATCAGGAAGAGAACCGGTGGTTGGGATATTTGAATCCCACCCCTGGAGTCAAGCTACTGTCCAAAGCAGGGGTCGCCAACCTTTTGAACCTCAGGGACAACCAAACTCATAATTTTAAATCCTGCAGATCAGAAACCCTGGGAAAATCCCCCAAAAAGTCTGGAGGGAAATTACTCACTCTGTTTTCCTACTGATCAATCCTTCTTTATTTGGGATTGTAGGATACTGTCTCCAGTTCCATTCTCAGGGAGGAAGGAGAGAGAGAGAGACAGACAGACAGACAGACAGACCCTTTTGGTTTCATGCAAGGAAAGCAGCAGAAGCAGCAAAAGTATTTCTTTCTGTCCCACAAACTCTGCCAGAAATAGAGTCTTGTGACACTTGCCATGCCAGCACAGCCTTTTGGAGCAGGATGCCTTACAGGGTCCCAAACTCATTTCTGATGGAGTTTGGGGGGAGAGAAATAAACACTTTTGCTGCTTTCCTTGAATGCAGCCAAAAGCAAAAGAAAGAAATGGAAAGAAGTAGCCTGGTGTGTGGGGTGAGTGGAGCAAGTTCCCCCCTTTGCCCTTTCCCCCCTCCCCTCACTACCATCTGTTGTTCATAATGCAAGCAACACAAGCTTTGTGTTCCTATGGACCATGTGGGTTGCACAGCCTTGTGTTACTGTGCAACCTGGATTAATTGCTTTGGGGGGGTGCTTTGGGGGTGACATTTCTCTATGGACTATCAAAATCTTCTCATGGGAAACCGGTCCCCGGCCCACTGGTTGGCAACCACTACTCCAAAGCACCTGAAAGCAGGACAAGAAACAATGGGTGGAAACTAATCAAGGAGAGAAGCAACCTAGAACTAAGGAGAAATTGACAGTGAGAACAATTAATCAGTGGAACAACTTGCCTCCAAAAGTTGTAAATGCTCCAACACTGGAAGAGATTGGATCACCATTTGTCTGAAATGGTGTAGGGTTTCCTGCTTAAACAGGAGATTGGATTAGAGGACCCCCAAGATCCCTTTCGACTCTGTTATTCTATTTTAAGATTTACTTAAGGCCCCAACCTTTGTAATGTGTACTTCTCTCTCCCTTCAAAGCCATTCTATTTTGGTCAGTTGTTGGGCATAAGAAGTAAAAACAGGTTTCTATCTTGAGTTCATCTCGGTCTTAAAATGATATGTAACTGGAGCTTAAGCCCATGTCACAGTGAACCAACGGATGCAAAGAGGATGTAAAACGGACAAAAAACCTTGCGGTCCATTCGAAAACGCATGTACTCACTGCCTCCATTTGGCTTCCTCTCTATCCGTCCAGCATCCGTTTATGGACGTTTCATCCACTCCAAAAGTTTTGGGCTGCCCAAAGCTTTTGCGCGGAAAATGTATCCAGTTCGTCCGTTCCGCATCCGCTACGCATCCGTTACGCATCCGCGATATCTGCGATATCCGCTAGGCATCCGCGACGCATCCGCGCAACTCCATCCGCCCGGATGCAGGGAGGAAGCGGAACGGACCGGGAACAGATGCAGAACAGATGCCTAGCGGATGCAGAATGGAAACAAAGCGTTTAAAATGGAAAAAACATTCGCAGAGGGGACCTATCTCGGATATTAAGGATGTCTAGAGGATGCCTACAGGATACCTACAGGATGCCTAGCGGAAAACCTATATTGCCTATAAAAAGGGGGAGCAACTCATCTGCATCTCATTTTCAATCCAGCAGCACAGTGGTGCAGACCTCTGCAGCCTTCATCTGACTCTTCCTCTTCCACAGCACCCAGTCATGTCCACCGTGGATTGTAACAAAGTCCTTTCGGCAGCCACCATCGTTCTATAACAGTGCAAAGCCATCTGCAGGCTCTGTGAACACTACTGCGAGAAGAAAAAGAGGCAGCCAAAAAGAGTCTGGGTCCGAAGATGGTTCACCAGAAGAGCAGAGGACGGACTGTACAGCAAGCTGATGGTGGAGCTCAGGAACGAAGACCCTCGGGCATTCAAGACCTTCATGAGGATGCCTCCAGCCATGTTTGACAAAGTTGTGCAGCGCCTGACACCCAGATTTACCAAGGCAAACATCACCTTCTGGGCCAGCCTGGAACCTGGGCTCAAGGTGGCACTCACTCTGCACCACCTAGCCTCAGGGATCACCTACAAAAGCATGCAGTATGCCTGGAGGGTGCCACACAACACCATCAGCATTGTGGTCAGAGAAGTGGTGCAGGCCATCATCGAAGAATGCAAGGAGGAGCTCCTCCAGTGCCCCTCCACTGAAGAAGGATGGAAGAAAGTTGCAGAGCAGTGGTATCAGAAGTGGAACTTCCCCCACACCGTTGGAGCCATCAATGGCAAGCACGTGGCCTGCAAGGCTCCAGCCAACTTGGGGTCCACTTATTTCAACTCCAAGAGCTTCTTCAGCATCATCCTCTTCGCCAAGGTCGATGCTGACTACAAGTTCATGTACATCGATGCTTCAGGCAACGGCTCATCTTCAGATGCCCAGGTATACAACAACAGTCACCTCAAGGAGGGGCTGGAAGGCAACCTCATTGTGGGCTTCCCAGATCCAGAACCCCTGCCCAACGACAAGAAAGATGTGCCCTACTTCATCGTGGGGGATGACGCCTTCTCCCTCACAACCTACCTCATGAAGCCCTACACCTCCAGACTCCTCACCCGTGAAGAGAGGATCTTCAACTACAGGCTGTCCAGGGCAAGGCGGGTGGTGGAGAACGCCTTTGGCTTCCTGGGCAACAGGTTCCAGGTACTTCTCACCACCATGCACCATCGCCCAGAGACCGTGAGGAACATCGTGGAAGCTTGCTGCATCCTGCACAATCTCATGCGCACCCGCTATCCAGTCTTGCAGAACAGGCTCGTGGACCTGCAGCAAGGCAATGGGAACATCGAGCCTGGTGAATGGAGGCAAGGGCAAAACCTGATAGACACTGAGGATGTGCAAGGCCCCAACAGAACCTCACATGAAGCGAAGAAGCAGCGCAACCTCCTGAAACACTGGTGCAACTCCCCAGCTGGAGCAGTGGAGTGGCAAGACAGGATGGTAGATGCTTAATGGATGCTTCCTTCAGCCTGTCTCATCACTCGGATGATATTGGACCATGTATGTTTGGTTGGCCTACAATGAACAGGGCATTTAATAAAGAGTTGTGTTTATGTTGACATGTGTGGATAATTATTACATTGTTATGCTTGCGCTGGAGGTTTATCTATCCCACAGCTATTACCCATCCCAAAGGTATCCCTGCCCATCCCACAGGTATCCCTGCCCATCCCACAGGTATCCTTGCCCATCCCACAGGTATCCCTGCCCATCCCACAGCTATCTTAAGCCATCCCACAAGCATGCAAAGGCTTAAACCACTTCTAAATGTTTCCACCAAGACTTTTTTGAAAAAAAATGAAGCAAATGTGTGAATCATAAATAGACTTTATTAACAACAAGGTATAAAACAAAAATGAGTCTCTGGCACTCCTCTTGGTCACTCAGTCTCAGGGGTGGAGGGTCCAGGTGCTGTGGAGGTGGCTGGTGCTGGAGTGCTTGTCATCAGCTCCTCCAGAAGCAGAAGCAGTAGAAGCCCCAGCCCCAGAAGAGCAAGCCCGTGCTGCAGAAGCCCCAGCAGAACCAGAGTGAGGGCCAGGGGGTGGGGTGGTAGCCCTGTCCCTCTTGCCAGGTCTGGCAGAAGATGGCTGAGGCTTGCTGTGCTTCCGCATGGTTGTGTGGTTGCTGGCTGGCAGGGAGGCTGGCAGGAACCAAGGCTGGCAGCAAGGCTGGCAGGCAGGCAGGCACCAAGGCTGGAAGGCAGACATGAACCAAGGCTGGCAGAAAGGCAGGCAGCAAGGCTGGCAGGCAGACCGGCTGGCTGCAAGGCTGGCAGCAAGGCTGGCAGCAAGGTTGGCAGGCAGACATGCAGGCAGGGCAGGCAAGGCAGCCAATCCGTCCGGCAGCAGGTCTTTCCTCTGAATGGCGACCTGCTTCCGAGCTGCTTCCGTTATATCCACGGGGCTGACGCAATGCATCCTTCCCGCATGCGCAATTAACACCAGGTATCCATTAGGCTTCTGATGTGCATCAGCTAGGCTTCCGCTCTGCATCCGCTTCATCCGCTGTGCATCCGCTGTGCATCCTCTGTGCATCCGCTTCATCCACTTGGCGTCCGCTGTGCATCCGCTGTATCCGTTCCGTGTCCTAAGCTATGTGCAGCTGCCACTCTTACCCAAAATATGCCAAGGTCAACGGACAGAGGCCTCATCACCACCTGGAGATGCCCACATGATGCTATACACAATTTTTAATTGGAAGAACCATTTGAACTATTGGGGATGGGAACATTGCCATCAATTTGTATATGTGATTTACGCAACTATTTTCTCAGATTCAGAATTCTTTTGTTGTTACCACTTGACTTCCAGTAAAAGATATCTTTTCTCTAACTAATGGAGTCTAAGTATGTCTTTCTTGGATTTTGAATGGAGCACCATCTGACATTATTTTGAATCTCCACTTTATCAGCCCACCTGGAGAATTAATAAATTTTCTTCCAAGGGGGTCTGAACACAATGTCTAATCCTGCCAGTAACCAAGAAGACGTGGGAGTGACTGGAGGACCAGATTCCCTGCTGTTAGAGGCAACAGGGGAAGCCGACTTGTTAGCAGAATTAAGTCTTGGCAAAAAACCAACTGTAAAACCCAAATGGTCCCTGGGAGTCAACTGGAAGGATCCTGAGGAAAAGCCTCCTCCAGGAGTGACTACTACCCATCGGCATAGAAGAGAAGAGCCATGGCAAGAGAAGGAAAGAAAGAATGTTTTACTAATTCAAGCCCTGCATCTTCTAAATGAAGCTGTCCGAGAAACTCAGACTAACTAACTCAGACTAACTAACTCAGAAACTCAGATGAACTAACTAACTAGTAAACTAACTGAAACCGAAAGAAGATGGGCCATCTGGGAAAAAGAAGCTTTTGCGGTTCACTGGCTCTGTTAACCTGGAGGCATTTCCTAGAAGGGGCAAAACACCCATTTGAAGTGTGGACAGATTATAAACATTTGGAGGCTTTGAAAACACCTCAGAAGCTATCTCCCAAGCAAGTACTTTGAACACTTTAATTTTTCATTGAAGTACATTCCAGGGGTGAAGAACTTCATGGCGAATGCTTTATCTAGATTACCTCAATATAATAGTGCTCGCCAAGGAGTGGTACGGCCTATTGTCCCAGCCAAATGGTTGGCGGCTCCAGTGGTTACCAGAGCCCAGAAAAAGAAGGAATTTTATCAAATGATTTATCAAATGATTTATCTGCACAATTAAAGGAGGCTCTAAAACTTGATGATTGGTTCCTTGCTCACTCAAATAACTGTATGGTTAGAGATGGATTGGCATGGGTGGGGGCCAAATTATATGTGCCAGCAAAACTGAGAAACCAAATATTACAGCAAGCTCATGACTCTAAAGCTGTTGGACATTTTGGATTCGTGAAGACCTTACACTTGGTTAAAAGGCAATTTTGGTGGCCTACCTTGAAAAAGGACATTGAGACTTATGTGGCCAGCTATCCTATCTGCGCCTCAGCCAAACGGCTTCCTGGTAAACCAGCAGGCTTACTACAAAATGTGGCTAGACCAATTGCTCCATGGAAGGAAATCTCTATGGATTTTATAGTGGAATTACCTGAAAGTGGGGGAAATACAGATATTTGGGTAGTAACAGATTTGTTTTCCAAACAAGTACATTTCATACCTTATGCAAAAATCCCATCTGTGAAAATGTTGCCTATAAGATTTATTTTACATATCTACATGGGGTTTCTGAACACATAATCTCAGACAGGGGTGTCCAATTTACCTCAAACTTTTGTTAGGAGTTCCTGAAGTTATTGGGCTCTGCACAGGTCTTAAGCTCCGCCCACTACCCACAAACCAATGGGGCTTGTGAGAGGACTAACTCGATATTGGAACAGTATCTTAGATGTTATATAAATTATCAGCAAGATGATTGGGCTGACCTACTGCCATTCGCTGAGATGGCATATAACAATTCGGAACATAGTAGTACTGGGTTTACTCCATTTAAAGTGGTTTCAGGACAAGACTTTGTAGCCATACCCGAGCTTCCATGGGAGAAACCTAACATTCACTCATTAGATGAATGGATAACACAGCTTCAGCTTTCCTGGCCGGTTACCCGTATAGCATTAGATGATGCTCATCAAGCCCATAAAAAATTCGCAGATAAAAAGAGAACTCTACAAAAACCATATCAGGTAGGTGACAAGGTCTTTTTATCCACCAGATATTTGCAGACCACACAAAAGTCAAAAAAGCTTGGACCTAAGTATGTTGGATCTTTCCCAATTGAATGAATTGTGAACCCTGTGGCAGTCCAACTGAAATTACCTAAAACCTTCTGATGGATCCACCCTGTCTTCCATGTTAATTTATTAAAACCTGAACATACCTCCAACTTGATCGATCCCGCCTGTGCCTTTGCTAATTGAAGGTGAACAACATTTCAAAGTTAAAGAAATTTTGGATTCTTGAAAACAAAGGGGTCAACTTCAATATTTGGTTGTTTGGAAACATTTTCCTCCTTCCCAGTCTGAATGGGTGAATGAGAAGGAAGTTGGAGCTCCTAAGTTTATCAAGGCATTTCGTACTAAATATCCTGATAAACCCTAAAATATAGTATTGTGGTGTTACATGTATATTTTCTGTTGTCTTCTATTTTTATCTTTTATAGGACTAACGCCTCTTTTGCAGGAGGGCCGAATGTTAGCCTTCCAGGTTTTTTGTCTTTCTTGGATTTTGAATGGAGCACCATCTGACAGAAGGTCTGGTGAGGTCCCAGAAGACTACATGATAACAAATAACAAATAATCAGAGTTGGAAGGGACCTTGTAGTCATCTAGTCCAACCCCCCACCCAAGCAGGAGACCCTACACCATTTCTGATAAATGGCAGTCCAATCTCTTCTTGAAAGTCTCAAGAGATGGCGCTCCCACAACTTCCAAGGGCAAGTTGTTCCATTGGTTGATTGTTCTCATTGATAGAAAGTTTTTCCTTATTTCCAAGTGAAATCTCTCCTTGTTCAATTTCCATCCATTATTCCTTGTCTGGCCTACAGGTGCTGAAGAAAATAGCTTGACCCCTTCCTCCCTGTGACAGTCCCTCAAATATTAGAAGACCGCTATCATGTTTCCCCTGGACCTTCTCTTTACTAGACCAGCCAAACCCAGTTCCTGAAGCTATTCGTTGTATGTTTTAACCTCCAGCCCCCTAATCATCCTGGTTGCTCTTCTCTATACTTTTTCTAGAGCCTGAACAGCTTTTTTATAATGTGGTGAACAAAATTGGATGCAGTACTCTAGCTGATCTTATTTGGCTTTTTAGAGTGTTATTAGTACTTCCCTTGATCTTGATTGTATCCCTCTGTTAATACAATTTAGGACTGCATTAGCTTTTTTTGGCTGCTGCTGCACACTGCTGGCTCATATTTTGCTAATTGTCCACTAAGACTCCAAGATCCCTCTCACAGTTACTGCTATTGAGCCTGGTTTCACCCAGTCTATATGTGGGCTTTTGGTTTTTCTTGCCTAAGTATAGGACTTTACTATTCTCTACGTTGAATTTCATTTTGTAAAATATGGCCCAGTGTTCTAGTCTGTCAAGATCCATCTGGATCTTGAGCCTATCTTCTTCGGTGTTAGCTATTCCTGCCAGGTTAGTATCATCTGCAAATTTGGTAAGTTCCCCTTCTAGTCCCTCATCTAAATTGTTAATGAAGATATTGAAGGGTTCTGTCCTAAGACAGAACCTTGTGGCACCCCACTGCTTAATTCCCTCCATGGAAGGCAAATGTCCTCTCCAAATTCAACAAGTGGAAGAGCTGAGAATATGTAGACAAATGTATTGGAGAAAGCCCACAAATGGATTATAGGTAGTCCTTGATTTACAACCACCCTTGAGCCTGAAATTTCTGTGATTAAGTAAGACATTTGCTAAGTGAGCTTTGCCCTATCTTGCAATCTTTCTTGCTATAGTTGTTAAGTGAATCTTACTGCAGTAGATAAGTTAAACACCCGGTTGTTAAGTGAATCTGAATACCCCACTGACTTTGCTTGTCAGGTCACAAAAAAGTGGTCATATGTGGAGCATATGTGGAGCAAGTAAGTGGGCACTTGCTACAGGAGAGAGAATGACAGACAGACAGACAGACAGACAGACACACACACACAGAGACAGAGATAGAGACAGAGACACAGAGAGAGAGAGACAGAGAGAGAATTGATGTCAGGAACATTTTAGTAGTTCCTCATTGTTGTAAAACAATTTTCATATATCAGTAGTAAAACTTATACCATAAAAGCTATTTTCCAAAGCACCTGAAGGCCAGACAAGGAATGATAGATGAAAACTGAAGAAAGAGAGATTCAACCTGGAAATAAGGAAAAACATTCTGACAGTGAGAACAATAAACCAATGGAACAGAAGTTGCCTTCGGAAGTTGTGGGAGCTTCATCAGTGGAGACTTTCAAGAAGAGATTGGACTGCCAACTGTCAGAAATGGTGTAAGATCTTCTGCTTGGGTGGGAACTCTGTTAATGTGTAAAAAGTTTTACCACTCAGTCTCAAGAGTTGAAGGACACATCTCAACTGCAGAAGACACAAAACTAAGAGAGGGGTCTAATACATCAGAAGAAAGGGAAAATTGAGGAAGTTCTCGAGAAGGTTGAGTGGTGGACTGCAACAAAAATGGTGGAATTGAACCCTTGACCCTAACTGTATCTCTAGTGGTTAAGCCCCAGTCACACAGTACCAACGGATGTAAAGAGGATGTAAAACGGAGAGAAACACTTGCCATCCATTGGTTAACGCGATGCATCCGTTCTGTACTCACTGCGTCTGTTTTTCATCCTCTCTATCCGTACAGCATCCGTCTACAGACATTTCATCCGCTCAAAAAGTTTTAAGCTGCAAAAAACTTTTTGAGCGGAAAATGTATCCAACGCATCCATTCTGCATCCGCAACACATACGGGGAACATCCGTTCTACACCCGTCGTCATCCGTTACGCATCCGCTATATCCGCTAGGCATCCGCTGCGCATCCACGCAACTCGCATCCGCTCCAGCGTAAAACAGACACAGGGAGGAAGTGAAACGGACACGGAACAGATACGCAGTGTTAGTAGCATGGATGGAGAAAGGATGAAAGCGGATGCAGCTCGCATACAAAGCATTAAAATGGAAAAAACGTTTGCAGAGGGGACCTATCTTGGATATTTAGGATGTATGCAGGATGCTGAGAGGATGCAAAAGGACACCAAGCGGAAAACCTATATTTCCTATAAAAAGGGGGAGGAACTCACCTGGATCTCACTTTCAGTCCAGCAGCCGTGCGGTGCAGACCTCTTCAGCCTTCATCTGGCTCTTGCTCTTCCACAGCATCCAGTCATCTCCACCATGGATCATCACACACTCCTTTTGGTAGCCACCATCATTCTACAACAGTGCGAAGCCATCTACAGGCTCTTTCACCTGTTCTACGGGAAGAAAAGGAGGCATCCAAGAAGTGTCTGGGTCCGAAGATGGATCGCCAGAAGAGCAGAATACGGACTGTTTAACAAGCTGTTGGTGGAGCTGAGGAACAAAGACCCTCGTGCATTCTAGAACTTCATGCCATGTTTGACAAAGTTGTGGAGCGGCGAAGACCCAGGTTGACCAAGCAGAGCACCAACTTCTGGCCCAGCCTGGACCCTGGGCTCAAGGTGGCACTGACACTGTGCCACCTGGCCTCAGGGACCATCTACAGGAGCATGCAGTACGGCTGGAGGGTGCCACACAACATCATCAGCATTGTGGTCAGAGAAGTGGTGCAGGCCATCATTGAAGAATACCTGGAGGAGATCCTCCAGTGCCCCTCCACTGAAGAAGGCTGGAAGAAAGTTGCAGAGCAGTGATATCAGAAGTGGAACTTCCCCCACACCGTTGGAGCCATAGATGGCAAGCACGTGGCCTGCAAAGCTCCAGCCAAGTCAGAGTCCACATTTCAACTACAAGGGCTTCTTCAGCATCATCCTCTTTGCCATGGTCGATGCTGACTACAAGTTCATGTACATCGATGCTTCAGACAACAGGTCAGCTTCAGATGCCCAGGTATACAACGCCAGTCACCTCAAGGAGGGGCTGGAACTCAACCTCATCATGGGCTTCCCAGATCCAGACCCCCTGCCCAATGACACAAGATGTGCCCTACTTCATCATGGGGGATGATGCCTTCTCCCTCAGAACCTACCTCATGAAGGCCTACACCTCCAGATGCCTCACCCGTGAAGAGAGGATCTTCAACTACAGGCTGTCCAGGGCAAGGCGGGTTGTGGAGAACACCTTTGGCATCCTGGCAGCATCGCCCACAGACCGTGAGGAGGATCGTGGAAGCTTGCTGCATCCTGCACAATCTCATGCGCACCTGCTACCCAGTGTTTCAGAACAGGCTCGTGGACCTCCAACAAGGCAATGGAGACATGGAGCCTGGGGAATGGAGGCAAGGGCGAAACCTGATAGATACTGTGAATGTGCAAGGCCCCAACAGAGCTTCATGTGAAGGGAAGAAGCAGCGCCACCTCCTGAAACACTGGTGCAACTCCCCAGCTGGAGCAGTGGAGTGGCAAGACAGGATGATAGATGCTTAATGGATGCGTCCTTCAGCCTGTCTCATCACACTGATGAGATTGGGCCATGTATGTTGAATGGGCCTACAATGAACAGGGCATTTAACAAAGAGTTGTGTTTATGTTGAAATGTGTTGATGAATGATTAAATTGTTACTGATAATAAAGGGCCATAGGTGTGGCACCTGGGAGGGTGGACCATACAGTCCCACTATGCTTGCACTGGAGGTTTATCTATCCCACAGCTATTACCAATCCCAAAGGTATCCCTGCCCATCCCACAGCTATTACCCATCCCACAGGTATCCTAACCCATCCCACAGCTATTACCCATCCCAAAGGTATCCCTGCCTATCCCACAGCTATTACCCATTCCAAAGGTATCCCTGCCCATCCCACA
>BLBF01000002.1:1831553-1857910 GCA_015471245.1 Laticauda colubrina | reverse complement strand
ATCTATCTATCTATCTATCTATCTATCTATCTATCTATCTATCTATCATCTAATGTATCTATCGTATGTATCTATGTATCTGTGTCTGTCTGTCTGTCTATCTATCTATCTATCTATCTATCTATCTATCTATCTATCTATCTATCTATCTATCTGTCATATTTATCATCTCTATCTATCAATCATCTATATCTATCAATCATCTATATCTATGTATCTATCTGTGTATCTATCTATCTATCTATCTATCTATCTATCTATCTATCTATCATCTATATCTATGTATCTATCTATCTAGGTATGTAGGTACTATGTTTCTTCAACAATATGGCCTCCACCAATAGGAAGGCCAAGCATGATTTCTAGGCATGAGTTGAAATTGAGCCCCACCCCAAAATTTAGGCCTATTTAAACCATGCGTTTCCCCACCATTTCTCACATCGTTCATTAGAACGATACGAGGTGAAGAGAAATGGGGGGGGGAAGGGCAGGGGGGGAAAAAGAAAACTTGCCTTTAGGAGTGCCCTGCAGATAGCCTAGCCTAGAATACCCCGATCTACCGATAGAACATCGACTGATAGAAGCTCCCTGAAGGCAGAGTCCCCAGCCACTTCAGGGCATGGCGTGGCTGCCCGTGTCCCCTCGCCTTTAGGCAGTGTCTTTTGGGTGATAGAAACTCCCCAAGTGCAATAACCAGCCACTTCGATAGGCCAGTAGAAGCGGCCTAATGGTGAGGGGAGTGTGTATGTGCGCTCGCCCCAAGGCCGCTTCTACTGGCCAATTGAAGTGGCTGGTGACTGCACTTGGGGAGCTTCCATCGCCCCAAAGACACTGCCTAATGGCAAGGGGACACGGGTAGCCATGACTCACCCCGAAGCAGCTGGGGATTCTGCCTTCAGGGAGCTTTTGTCAGCCGGTAGAAGCGGCCTCACAGCGAGTGGAGTGTATGTGTGCGCTTGCCCCAAGGCCGCTTCTACCCGCCAATCGAAACATCTGCATGAAAACAATCAAGCTCAGAGAACATCAAGGACCCTAGTTTCCTCCTCCTCCTCTTCTTCTTCTCCCTCTTCCTCTCCTCCTCCTCCTCCTCCTCCTCTTCTTCTTCCTCTTCTTTTTTTCTTCCTCCTCCTCCTCCTCTTCTTCCTCTTCCTCCTCCTCCTCTTTCTTTGGCAGGTCTGTTTTATGGAAGCTCTACAGCAGGAGGTAAATGGGCTCTAAATATCGTTGTCAAGATAACTATCTCTTGTCAAATATGGAGATTTTTAGAGTTCCTTGGAAGACATCCAGTTTAGACTTGCCCATTGTAGACATTGTACAATTTACAGCATCCCTGACAGGGTTTGATTTGGTTTAATATTTCCAGCAAAGAAAAGTCCTTCCTTCTGATAGTCCACTCCAACAGACAAATGCTGACAACATCCATATTCCCCCCTCTACCCCAAACGATGAATTGAAATATGGTATCTTGCCGTTTCAACTAAATTTTTGATACTTATCTCTGAAAAAAGGATTCTGCCCTCCAGGGTCTACATGTCCAGCCTTCAGAATGGATTTGTGGTGTCTCAATCTTTTCTTGTCATGGTGAAATAAACCCAGCTCTGCTGATAGAAGAGAATGTCTCAAGCTCAGGGTTGAACTGTGGAGTCCTTGATGCTCTCTAAGCTTGGTTAATTTCATGCAGAAGTTTCATGACCCAACTCGGTCATATGATCAGTGCTGGAAGGGAGTGGAGTTTGGAAAGAAGAGGAGGAGGAGGAGGAAGATGAAGAAGAAGAAGAAGAACAGGAGGAGGAGGAGGTGGTGGTGGTGGAGGAGGAGGAGGAGGAAACCAGGGTCCTTGATGCTGTCTGAGCTTGGTTGTTTTCATGCAGAGGTTTCATGACACAACTTATTCATATCATCAGTGCTGGAAGGAAGTAGGGTTTGTAGAGAAGAGGAGGAGGAAGAAGAGGAAGAAACTGTAGGGTCCTTGATGTTTTCTGAGCTTGGTTGCTTTCATGAGGACATTTCTTTGCCAAACTAGATAATATCATTAATGCTAGAAATGAGAGAGGTTTATGGAGAAAACAAGGAGGAGGAAGTAATATCATCAGCGCTGGGAAGGAGTAGGGTTTATAAAGAGGAGGAGGGGGAGGGGGAGGAGAACTGAAGGGACAGGGTTTTTGTATGTTGCCTACATTCTGTGACTGGGGTCTTGCTTGCCACGGCCCTATTCCTGGCATATCACAGACCAATGTCAGTCCAAGGACAAGGGTTGCAGACCTCTGTTCTAGTTCAACACTCTGCTCAAGCAGTAGACCCTATGACATTTCAGACAAGAGGCTGTCCAGTCTCTTCTTGAAAGCCTCCAGTGATGGAGCACCCACAATTTATGGAAGCAAAGCTGTTCCACTGGTTTGTTGTTCTCCCTGTTAAGCCCATGTCACACAGCACGAACGGATGGAAAAAGGATGTAAAACGGAGAAAAACACTTGCCATCTGTTGGTTAATGCGATGCATCCATTCTGTACTCACTGCGTCCATTTTTCATACTCTCTATCCGTCTAGCATCCGTCTACTGAGATTTCATCCGCTCAAAAGTTGAGCTGCACAAAACTTTTTGAGCGGATAAAGTATCCAACATGTCCGTTAAACATCCGCTACGCATAAGGGGAACATCCGTTATACATCTGTCATCATCCGTTACGCATCCGCTAGGCATCCACTGCACATCCGCGCAACTCGTATCCGTTCCAGCAGAAAACGGACACAGTGAGGAAGCGAAACGGATGCGGAACGAACACCAAGCGTTAGTAGCACGGATGTAGAAAGGATGAAAGCGGATGCAGCTCGCCGAAAAAGCATTAAAATGGAAAAAAAGTTCGCAGAGGGGACGTATCTCGGATATTTAGGATGTCTGCAGGATGCCTAGAGGATGCAAAAGGACACCGAGCGGAAAACCTATATTTCCTATAAAAAGGGGGAGAAATCACCTGGATCTCACTTTCAGTCCAGCAGCCCTGCTGTGCAGATCTCTTCAGCCTTCATCTTGCTCTTGCTCTTCCACAGCATCCAGTCATCTCCACCATGGATCGTCGCACACTCCTTTTGGTAGCCGCCATCATTCTACAACAGTGCGAAGCCCTCTACAGCCTCTTTCACCTGTTCTATGGAAAGAAAAGGAGGGGTCCAAGAAGTGTCTGGGTCCGAAGATGGATCGCCAGAAGAGCAGAGTACGGACTGTATAACAAGCTGATGGTGGAGCTGAGGAACAAAGACCCTCGTGCATTCCAGAACTTCATGAGGATGCTGCCAGCCATGTTTGATGAAGTTGTGGAGCGGCTGAGACCCAGGTTGACCAAGGCAAACACCAACTTCCGGCCCAGCCTGGATCCTGGGCTCAAGGTGACATTGACCCTGCGCCACCTGGCCTCTGGGACCACGTACAGGAGCATGCAATACGCCTGGAGGGTGCCACACAACACCATCAGCATTGTGGTCAGAGAAGTGGTGCAGGCCATCATCGAAGAATACTTGGAGGAGCTCCTCCAGTGCCCCTCCACTGAAGAAGGCTGGAAGAAAGTTGCAGAGCAGTGGTATCAGAAGTGGAACTTCCCCCACACCGTTGGAGCCATAGATGGGAAGCACGTGGCCTGCAAAGCTCCACCCAACACAGGGTCCATTTATCACAACTACAAGGGCTTCTTCAGCATCATCCTTTTCGCCATGATCGATGCTGACTACAAGTTCATGTACATCGATGCTTCAGGCAATGGGTCATCTTCAGATGACCAGGTATACAATGCCAGTGACCTCAAGGAGGGGCTGGAACGTAACCTCATCATGGGCTTCCCAGATCCAGACCCCCTGCCCAATGACACACAAGATGTGCCCTACTGCATCGTGGGGGATGACGCCTTCTCCCTCACAACCTACCTCATGAAGCCCTACACCTCGAAATGCCTCACTCATGAAGAGAAGATCTTCAACTACAGGCTGTCCAGGGCAAGGCGCGTGGTGGAGAACACCTTTGGCATCCTGGCCAACAGGTTCCAGGTACTTCTCACCAACATGCAGCATTGCCCAGAGACCGTGAGGAGGATCATGGAAGCTTGCTGCATCCTGCAAAATCTCATGTGCACCCGCTACCCAGTCTTGCAGAACAGGCTCGTGGACCTCCAACAAGGCAATGGGGACATGGAGCCTGGGGAATGGAGGCAAGGGCAAAACCTGATAGACACTGAGGATGTGCAAGGCCCCAACAGAGCCTCACGTGAAGGGAAGAAGCAGTGCAACCTCCTGAGACACTGGTGCAACACCCCAGCTGGAGCAGTGGAGTGGCAAGACAGGATGATAGATGGTTAATGGATGCTTCCTTGAGCCTTTGGCATAACACTGATGAGGTTGTGCCATGTATGTTGAGTGGCCCTACAACGAAGAGGGCATTAATAAAGAGTTGTGTTAATGTTGAAATGTGTTGATGAATGATTAAATTGTTCTTGATAATAAAGGGCCATAGGTGTGGCACCTGGGAGGGTGGACCATACAGTCCCACTATACTTGCACTGGAGGCTTATCTATCCCACTGCTATCCTAACCCATCCCACAGCTATTACCCATCCCACAGGTATCCCTGCCCATCCCACAGCTATCCTTACCCATCCTGCAAGCATGCAAAGGCTTAAACCATTTCTAAAAGTTTCCACTAAGACTTTATTTAATAAAAGAACTTAAACAAGTGTGTGAAGCAAAGATAAACTTTATTAATAGCAAACTGTAAAAGCAAAATGACCCAAGTAAAGTATCCCAAGCAAAGATAAAGTCAACAGGTAGCCACCCAGCCTCTGGCACTCTTCTCAGTTACTCTGAGGCGTTCCCATAGTCTCAGGGGTGAAGGGTCCAGGTATTGTGGAGGTGGCAGTGGCTGGAGTGCTGGTCTGAGGTGCCATTGGGGTGCCTGGCCTTGAGAGGACAACAGGGGATGGTGTGTGGAGGAAGCTCTCAGAGAGCTGGCTCAGTCCTGTGATGTTGAGAGCCCCTTCCTCCATGAAATGGGGTGTCAGTCCCAAGACCGATGACAGATGTTCTGAGGCCGGGCTTGGCTGTGGGGTGGAGGAAGGAGGAGTGTAGTGGGAGTTTCTGGTCTGCAGCTGAGCAAGGTGAGGTGTCGGTGGCATCGGTGGCATACGATGAACCTGTGCCTGGACTGGGAAGGGCTGCCTGTGCTGCTGGAACTCCTGGTAGCCATAGCCTTGGTAGGTGAGGGCCTGTGGAAAGCCTTGGAAGGGCTGTGACATCACCTGGGGTGGAGGAGCAGACCTGGACTGGGTCGGAGCAGGTTCAGCTGGGCCTGGAGGGTTGTGCAGAAGACCTGTGATCCTGTCCTTTATCACCTGGTACTGGGATTCGGACATGTCCATGAGGGTCTGTTTGACGTAGGTGAGGAAGGGCTTTCTGTTAGAGGATGGTATGTCGGTGTGTACCAGCTGAGAGAGGAGATCTACGCTGCTTTTGATGGTGTCCCTGATCTGCAGTAGGACAGTGTGGCTCTGCCCCTCCGGTCTGCCTCTCTGCCTGCTTTCTCTGGAGGTGGAGCTGGGGGTGGGTGTGGGTTGGTCTCTGGTGTCAGCGCCCTCTCCTTGCTCCCACTGCATCAGGGAGTCCTCCAAGCGCTCCGCTATGGGGAGTGCTGCTGTCCGGGGGGGGGGCCTCCGTCGTGGGGCTCTCCACAGATACCTGCCTGGATACAGGAGCTGACTCTTGGCCAGAAGAGGACTGGCTCTCTGTGGGCTGCCTGAGAGAGAGGGTAGACAGAGGGGCTGCTCCTCAGTGGCGGACCTCACCCTCCAAGAACCTGCACGTAGATCTCCCGGTTGGTGAGCTTGACCGCGGCTTGGCCAGACTTCTTGAGGTGCAGCTTCTCGTATCAGGTGTGCATGTGCTTCCACCACCCGAGGAGGACCTCCGAAGTGTAGCCCAGGCTCTCCGCCTTCTCTCTCCAAGCCTCCTGCTTCTGCTTGGTGTCTCGATAGAGCCTGTGTCCCTTCCGCCAGAGGTACTCGTTCTCCCTCAGCCATTCGAGCACCTCATCCTCATGTTCCTCTTCGATGGAGTACTGTCTCCTCTCCCTATCGCACGATTGCCTCTTCCTCCCTCTGGCAAGGCCTTCTGGGCCCTCATCAGAAGGGCTTTGAGGTTCTAGAGGCTGGTCCACTACACCACCACCACCAACAGCAGCAGCAGCAGCACCAGCAGGACCAGCAGCACCAGGAGCAGCACCAGCAGAGTAAGCACCAGGAGCAGCACCAGCAGAGTAAGCAGCAGGAGAAGGAGCAGCACCAGGAGCAGCACCAGCAGAGTAAGCAGCAGGAGAAGGAGCAGCACCAGGAGCAGCACCAGCAGAAGCACCAGCCCCAGCAGCAGAAGGCCCAGCAGAAGCAGAGTCAGCGCCAGGGGGTGGGATGGTGGCCCTGTACTTCTTGCCAGGGCTGGCAGGAGTAGGCACGGGCTTCTTCTTCTTCCCCATGATTGTTGGCTGGAGATGTGTCTGGCAGCAGGACTTTCCCCTGAATAGTGACCTACTTGCGAGCTGCTTCCCTTTATATCCGCGGGGCTGACGCAATGCATCCTCCCCGCAAGTACAGTGAACGCTTTGCATCCACTAGGGATCTGCTCTGCATCCGCTCCTTCTACTGCGCGTCCACTTCACTGTGCTTCCCCGGAAGCCCTGCGGATGTGCCATCCACTTCCATCCGCTTCCATCCGCTAGGCTTCTGTGGAGCACCCGGTTAACATCCTCGCTACGTCCTCTCCCCATCCGTTCCTTTCAGTTGTTGTCCGCTCTGTTTATGCAAATTTGGGGCACTTTTGAGAGCGGATAATAACAGATGGAACATTTTCTTGTCTGCTATGTCCTTTTTACATACTTTTTGCATCCATTGGCCGATGTGACAGGGCCTTTAGGAAACTTCTCCTTAGTTTTAGGTTGCTTCAATCCTTGATTAGTTTCCACCTGTTGCTTCTTGTTTTGCTTTCTGGTGCTTTGGATAATAGCTTGACTCCCTCTTCTTTGTGGCAACCCCTGAGATATTGGAAGACTGCTATCATGTTACCCCTAGTACCTCTTTTCATCAAACTAGACATACGCAGTTCCAGCAACTGTTCTTTATATGTTTGAGCGTCCAGTCCCCTAATCATCTTGGTTGCTCTTCCCTGCACACTTTCTAGAGTCTCAACATCTTCTTTTACATCATGGTGACCAAAATTGGATCCAGGACTCCAAGTGTGGCCTTACCAAGGCCTTATAAAGTGGTATTACCTCTTCACATGATCTTGATTGTATCCCTCTGTTTATGCAGCCTCCAACTGTTTTGGCTTTTTTGGCAGCTGCAGCTCGTTTGCAATAAGCCTCCCCCCACCCACTGCTTAAGAGATGAGAGTGATGGACATATACTAATGAGTAAAGGGGGAAGGAGGGGACTCTGTCACAACAGGTCTCTGATAGGATAAAGCCTTCGACCGAGGGTCCCATGAGGATCTACGGGCTGCATAATGCTGAAGGAATACAATAAAAGCAAGAGCGAATTCAGAAGATGCCTATGAATCTTCATCAGGTTTGGGATTGCAATTAGGGAAGCCAAGATTACATTTTGTGTGTGCATGAATATGTAAAAGAGGAGAACTTTGTGGGGACTGTCAAAATGAGAGATTAGGGAAAGAGGATTTGAAAGTAGTGCTCTGACCTAAGGATGATGAGAAACTCATTAGAAGCTAGGTTTGGCTTTCTAAGATTGTGATCCTGGAGAGGCCACCAAAGTACCAGGAGACTTAGATCCATCTTTCCATGATGGCCTCATTTGGAGCTGTCTCAGCTTGGAGATCAACTCTTCCATTATCTAATCACTGTCAGGATTCCAGCACTTAACCCCATTTAAGTCATGAGTCTTGAGCCAAACTTCCAAAACTTCAAAAGGATTTATTGGGAGTTGAAATGTCTGGCATTGCTTGGGTATAGCCAACTCTGAGACACATCATTCATTGTCATCCTTGACCCTGGTTTTCTCTCCACCCCCAGGTGTATCGTAATTCATATTCTCCAATGGGACACATCCATAGCCAAGAGTCATCAATCATGTTCTCCAGTTAGAATTTTGCATGGCAGAAACCTCAGTCACCTAGTTACTATCTTTAAAAATATTTATGGAATGCAGTTTTGGTTTGCAAGCTGCCACGCTACTCCCCCCTCTCTTTCTGTTGGCAACCCTAAAAAGACCAGATAAATATTTTATGAGTTGACATTCATTCCGTTTTAGAAGATGACTTTTTCCTAGTTTCTCCTCTACATTTTGGGTACCCTTGGATGGTCCGGGGTACTTGGAGCAAAGAGGACCAGCAAGAAGCTCATCAGTCTGGAACCCGCATTACGAATCTGATATTAACACAGTTGAGAAAGTCCAGAAATATTTCACAAGAAGAGTTCTCCACTCTTCTACTCGTTGCAGAATACCTTATGCCACCAGACTTGAAATTCTAGACCTAGAAAACCTTGAATTACACTATGTTCGATCTGATCTCAGTATAGTACATAAAATCATGCATTGCAATGTCCTACCTCTCAATGAATACTTCAACTTCAACCATAACAATACAAGAGCAAACAATATGTACCAACTCAAGGTTAATTGCACCAAACTTGATTGCAGGAAATACGACTTCAGCAACAGAGTGGTCAATGTCTGAAATATTCTACCTGGCTCTGTGGTTTCTTCCCTAAACCCCAAAAACTTTAACCTTAAGGCCGTGTCACACTGCCCAACAGATGCAAAAAGGACACAAAGGAAGAGAAAAATGTTACATCCGTTGTATCCACGCTCAAAAGGGGCAAAAGTTTGCATAATTGGAGTGGATAACATGGACGCGGGGAGGACGCAGAGCGGATGCAAAGCGGATGCGGAACGGAAGCCCAGCGGATGGAAGCGGATGGCGCAACCGCAGGGCTTCCGGGGGGCCTCAGCAAAGCAGACGCGGAACGGAAACAACGGATGCAGAACGGATGCACAGCAGATGAAGCGGATGCACAGCGGAAGCCTAGCGGATGCACAGTGGAAGCCTAACGGATGCCTGGCGTTAATTGCGCATGCGGGGGGGATGCATTGCGCAAGCCCCGCAGATATAAAGGGAAGCAGCTCGCATGTGGCCAGCATTTGGAGGAAAGACCTGCTGCTGGATACCTCGAGTTCTTGCCTGCATGTCTGCCTGCAAGCCTTGCTGCCAGTCTGCCTCCCAGCCTCCTGGGCAGCCTCCCTGCCAGCCAGCCTTCCAGCCTCCCTGCCAGCCTTGCTGGCAGCCTGCCTTCCAGCCTCCCTGCCAGCCTACCTGCAAGCCAGTCTGTCTGCCAGCCTTCCTGCCAGGCTTCCTAACAGGCTTCCTGCCAGCCTTGGTGCCAGCCTTCCTGCCAGCCTTGGTGCCTGCCAGCCTTCCTGTAAGCCTTCCTGCCAGCCAGCAACCCCACAACCATGGGGAAGAAGCGAAAGTCTCAGCAACCTGCCGCCATCCCTGGCAAGAGGGACAGGGCCACCCTCCCGCCCCATGTCCCTGACTCTGCTTCTGCTGGGGCCTCTGCTGCTCGGGCTCACTCTTCTGTTGCTGGAGCTTCTGCTGGAGCTGCTCCTGGCAGTGGTGCTTTTGCTGCGTACTCTGCTGAAGCTGCTCCTGGTCCTGCTCATTCTGCTCGTGCTCCTGGTCTTGCTGACCCTGCTGCTGGTGCTTACTCTGCTGCTGCTGATCCTGGTCTTGCTGCTGCTGCTGATTATGATCCTGCTGGTGATCCTGCTGCTGCTGATGATGATGATGCTGATTATGATCCTGCTGGTGATGCTGCTGCTGCTGCTGCTGTTTGTGTGGAGGAGCAGCCCCTACAAACTGGAAGCCCCTCTGATGAGGGCCCATCTGGTCCTGCCAAAGGGAGGAAGAGGCGTATGCAACAATGGGAGAGGAGGCAGTACTACATTGAGGAAGCGCACGAGGATGAGGTGCTGGAGTGGCTGAGAGAGAACAACTATCTGTGGCGGAAGGGACACCGGCTGTACAGGGGCACCAAGTGGAAGCAGGCTGCTTGGAGAGAGAGGGCGGAGAGTATGGGCTACACATCGGATGTGCTCCTCGGCTGGTGGAAGCACACACCTGGTACGGTAAGTTGCACCTCAAAAAAATCTGGAATGGCCACGTTTAAGCTGACGGACAGAGAGAACTATGTCATGGCCAAGTGCAGCTTCCTGGAGGGTGAGGTCCGCCACCGAGGAGCACCAGGAGCCCAAATCTCTTCCCTCTCTCTCCGGCAGCCTGCTGGGAGCCAGTCCTCTGGCGGCCGAGAGTCAGTCCCTGTCTCCATGCAGGTATCTGTGGAGCGTGCCACGGCGGAGAACCCCCGGACAGGTGTTGAAAGCATGGTGGAGAGCGAGGAGGACTCCCTGGTGTGGTAGGAGAAAGGAGACATCGAGTCCACCGCTGCCGAAGTCGCATCCACCCACACCTCTGCCTCCACAGTAAGGCAGAGAGCCAGACCGCAGGAGGGGCAGAGCCACAAGGTCCTGGTGGAGATCAGGGACACCATCCGCACCAGCATAGGTCTCCTCTCTCAGCTGTTCCCCATCGTATCCTCCTCCTCCAACCGCAAGCCCTTCCTCAATTATGTCAACCAGACCCACAAGGAGATGGCGGATCCCCAGTACCAGGTGGTGAAGGAGAGGATCACCACACTGCTTAACAACCCTCCACACCCAGAGGCATCTGCTCCCACCCAGTCCAGGTCTGCTCCTCCACCCCAGGTGATGTCCCTCCCATACCAAGGCTTCCCACAGCCCCTCACCTACCAGGGCTACAGCTACCCGGAGGTCCAGCAGCATAGACAGCAGCCCTTCCAAATGCAGGCACAGTCATCGGGCGACACCGTTGCCACCAGTTCCAATGATGCCACCGATGCCAACCACGACAATAATGCCACCCACGAGAGCAATGCCAGCCACGCCAATGATGCCACCCACGCCAGTCCTCACTCCGTTGCAGAGCAGGCAGCCCCACTACACTGCTCCTTCCTCCATCCCACAGCCAAGCCCGGCCTCAGTACATCTGTCCTCAGTACTGGGGCTGACACCCCATGGCATGGAGGAAGGACCTCTCAGCATCACGGGGCTGAGCCAGCTGTCCGACACCTTCCTCAACACACCGTCCCCTGTTGTCCTCTCGGGGCCAGGCACTCCAACAACACCTCAGACCAGCACTGCAGCAGCACCCACCTCCACAGCACCTGCACCCTAACATCTTAGACTGGGCACACACCTCCGACTGACCAAGAGGAGTGCCAGAGACTGGCTGCCTGGATATTTGTGGACTTTATTTGGACACTTGACTTGGGTCATATATATTTTACAGCTTGTTATTAATAAAGTTTATCTTTGTTTCACACACTTGCTTCATTTATTTTTTTCTATAAAGTCTGGGTGGAAACTTTTAGAAATGGTTTAGCCTTTGTATGCTTGTGGGATGGGTTAAGATAGCAGTGGGATGGGCAGTGATACCTTTGGGATGGGTTAAGATAGCTGTGGGATGGGAAGGGATACCTGTGGGAAGAGAAGAGATACCTGTGGGATGGGCAGGGCTACCTTTGGGATGGGTAATAGATGTGGGATAGATAAACCTCCAGTGCAAGCATAGTGGGACTGTATGGTCCACCCTCCCTGGTGCCACCCCTATGGCCCTTCATTATCAATTACAATGTAAGCATTGATCCACACATTTCAACATAAACACAACTCTTTATTAAATGCCCTGTTCATTGTAGGCACACCCAACATACATGGCCCAATCTCATCAGTGTGATGAGACAGGCTGAAGGAAGCATCCATTAAGTATCTACCATCCTGTCTTGCCACTCCACTGCTCGAGCTGGGGAGTTGCACCAGTGTTTCAGGAGGTTGCGCTGCTTCTTCCCTTCACGTGAAGCTCTGTTGGGGCCTTGCACATTCACAGTATCTATCAGGTTTTGCCCTTGCCTCCATTCCCCAGGCTCCAAGTCCCCATCGCCTTGTTGGAGGTCCACGAGCCTGTTCTGCAAGACTGGGTAGCGGGTGCGCATGAGATTTTGCAGGATCAGCAAGCTTCCATGATCCTGCTCATGGTCTCTGGGCGATGCTGCATGTTGGTGAGAAGTACCTGGAACCTGTTGGTCAGGATGCCAAAGGCATCCTCCACCACCCGTCTTGCCCTGGATAGCCTGTAGTTGAAGATCCTCTCTTCACGGGTGAGGCATCTGGAGGTGTAGGGCTTCATGAGGTAGGTTCTGAGGGAGAAGGCATCATCCCCCACGATGAAGTAGGGCACATCTTGCGTGTCATTGGGCAGTGGGTCTGGATCTGGGAAGCCCATGATGAGGTTGCGTTACAGCCCCTCCTTGAGGTGACTGTCGTTGTATACCTGGGCATCTGAAGATGAGCCGTTACCTGAAGCATCGATGTACATGAACTTGTAGTCAGCATCGACAATGGCGAAGAGGATGATGCTGAAGAAGCCCTTGTAATTGAAATAAGTGGACCCCGACTTGGCTGGCGCTTTGCAGGCCACGTGCTTGTCATCGATGGCTCCAACGGTGTGGGGGAAGTTCCACTTCTGATACCAATGCTCTGCAACTTTCTTCCATCCTTCCCTCAGTAGAGGGGCACTGGAGGAGCTCCTCCTTGTATTCTTCGATGATGGCCTGCACCACTTCTCTGACCACAATGCTGATGGTGCTGGGTGGCACCCTCCAGCTGTACTGCATGCTTTTGTAGGTGGTCCCTGAGGCCAGGTGGCGCAGAGTGAGTGCCACCTTGAGCCCAGGTTCCAGGCTGGGCGGGAAGTTGGTGTTTGTCTTGGTCAACCTGGGTGTCAGGCACTGCACAACTTCGTCAAACATGGCTGGAGGTATCCTCATGAAGTTCTGGAACGCCCGTGTGTGTTCGCTCCTGAGCTTCACCATCAGCTTGTCGTAAAGTACGTACTGTGCTCTTCTGGCTAACCATCTTTGGACCCAGACTTTTTTTGGGTGCCTCCTTTTCTTCCCATAGTAGAGTTCACAGAGCCTGTAGATGGTTTCGCATTGTTGCAGAAGGATGTTGGCTGCCAAAAGGATTTTGTCGCAATCCACGGTGGACATGACTGGATGCTGTGGAAGAGGAAGAATGAGATGAAGGCTGCAGAGGTCTGCACAGCTGGGCTGCTGGTCTGAAAGTGAGATGCAGACGAGTTGTTCCCCCTTTTTATAGGCAGTATAGATGTCCCTTTGCATCCTCTAGGCATCCTCTAGGCATCCTTAATATCCGAGATAGGTCCCCTCTGCGAATGTTTTTTCCGTTTTAAACACTTTGTTTCCGTGCTGCATCCATTCTGCATCCATTCCGTGTCCGTTCCGCTTCCTCCCTGCTCCGGGCGGATGGAGTTGCGCGGATGCGTAGCGGACACCTAGCGGATATAGCGGATGCGTAACGGATGCGTAGCGGATGCAGAACAGACGAATTGGATACATTTTCTGCGCAAGTGTTTTAGGCAGCCCAAAACTTTTGGAGCGGATGAAACGTCAATAGACGGATGCTGGACGAATAGAGAGGAAGCAAAACGGAGGCAGTGAGTACATCACGTTTTCCAACGGATGGCAAGGTTTTTTGTCCGTTTTACATCCTCTTTGCATCCATTGGTGCAGTGTGACAGGGGCTTTAGTCTACTACTAACCTCACCCCCTTCCTCAGAGGTCTGTAGGGGGCGTGCATAAGCGCACCAACATGCCTACCATCCCTGTCCTATTGTTTCTTTTTATTTTTCTCATGTGTATCCATGTCATGTATTCATAACTATGTTTATACTTATACCTGTTATCTTATAATTGTTTGACAAATAAATGAATGAATGAATGAATGAATGAATGAATGAATAAATAAATAAATAAATAAATAAATAAATAAATAAAGTAGTAAAAGTTAAGTATGGTTGACTCCTGGAAGGTCTTAAAAGAATGCTGAAGCCCTAATAAGAGAGAAGAAAAGAGCAAGAAAGTTTATACGATGTCTGGAAGATAAATTGTGTCATGAACAGCTAAGGCAGGGGTGTCAAACTTGATTTCATCGCAGGCTGGGTCAGGACACATTGCAACTTTTTTTGCCTTTCCAGAGTCAGGATGGGCATGGCCTCTGTGGGCCATATCCTACCCGTGGGCTGCCAGTTTGACAGGCCTGAACTAAGGGAAGAAAGTATGTAATGAAGGAAAGAAGGCTTTGAGGAGACCAAAGGTACAAGTACAGACTAATTGAAACCTGACTTAAAAACAGTAACTGTGAGAGGGATCTTGGAGTTCTAGTGGACGACCCCTTAAACATGAGCCAGCTGTGTGTGGCAGTAGCCAGAAAGCTAATATAATCATTGGTTGTATAAACAGAGGCACAGAATCAAAATCATGTGAAGTTATTTGTACCACTTTATAAAAACCTTAGTAAGGCTGCACCTGCGTCCAGTTTTGATCACCACATTACAAAAAAAGTGTGCAGAAGTGGTATTCAGCAGGTTCTGAGCAATTCTGCAGAATCAGTAGTGGAAATTTTGAGTAATTCAGAGAACCAGGAAATACCACCTCTGACTGGCCCCACCCCTATCTATTCTCTGCCTTCTGAGTTCCAGCTGATCATCTGGGTCTCCTTTTGCTGCCCTGCACAAGATAGCAGAGCTGGAAAGCAGGTTAGTGGGGTGGGGAGGGAATGGGGATTTTGCAGTATCCTAACCCTGCCATGCCCACCAAGCCATACCCTGCCCACAGAACCGTTAGTAAAAAAATTTGAAACCCACCACTGAGAATGTGGAGACTTTGGAAAAAGTGCAGATAAGAACAACTGGGATGATTAAAGACCTGGAAACTAAAACATGAAGGATTTGGATTTGGCTAGTCAAGACAAAAGTGTTCCAGTATTTGAGAGGTTGCCACAAAGAGGAAGGGATCAAATATCAAATTATCTTCCAAAGCACAAGAGGGTAGGACAAGAAACAATGGATGGAAACTAATCAAGAAGAGAAGCAACCTGGAATTGAGGAGAAACTTCCTAACAGTGGGGACAATTGATCAGTGGAACAGCTTGCCTTCAGAAGTTGTGGGTGTTTTATCGCTGGAGTTTTTTAAGAAGAGACTGGACATTCACGTGTCTGAAATGGATCCAGCTTGAGCAAGGGGCTGGACTCGAAGACCTCCAAGGTTCCTTCCAGCTCTATTCTAATTGGACAATAGATGAGAGCCATGGTGGTCCAGTGCTTAGAATGCAGTACAGCAGGCTAACTCTGCCTGCAGCCAGAAGTTCAACCCTCACCAACTCAAGGTTGATTCAGCCTTCCATCCTTCCGAAGTCAGTAAAATGGGGACCCAGATTGCTGGGGGCAAGAGGCTGACTCTGTAAACTGCTTAGAAAGGGCTGTAAAAGCACCATGAAATAGTATATCAGTCTAAGTGCTATTGCTATCCTCCAATACTTAAGTCATAGGGAAGATTTACTCTCCAAAGCACCTGAAGGCAGGACAAGGAGCAATGGGTTGAAGCCCCTCAGAGGGAGATCCAACCTGGAAATAAAGGAATTTTCTGATAGTGAGAATGATTAATTAATGGAGCAGTTTGCTTCCTGGAGTCATGGCTCTTCCTTCACTGGAACTGGACAACCTTTTGTTTGGGGTGGTGTCTGTTTTGGGCAGGGGGTTGGACTACAAGACCTCCAAGGTCCCTTTAGCCCTTTGATTCTATGACAATATTATCAGCCTGAAGCCTTAAGTGGTAGAAGAACAGCTCTCTTCCTGAAACTGGACATTTCCAGATGTGAGCTCTCTATGGTGCTGATAGTTTCTCATCTATCTGGATTGAAATTTATTCCTGCCTCCTCAACTCCTGAAGTGCTGGATGCAAAGTGGGCTTCTTTGGAGACCTCAGGTGTAAACGAGAGGAACTTCCTGCTCTGTTGAGCTGAGAGGAATTAAAATTACAATGGGAATAGAGTTGCAATGCTCTTTATTTGAAAATAAATTGGCCACAGGACTCCAGGTTTAAAGGAGAATATTTTGTAGCTCAGGGCTGAAATGAGATGATGTTACATAATTTGGATATGAAACGTCTGCAAGAAAACCATCAAGTTCAGAGAGTACCAAGGACCTCACAGTCATCGTCCTCCTTTTCTTCCTCTTCTCTGCAAACCCTTCTTGCTCTGATGATGTTACCTAGTTGGATAAGGAAACACCTGCAAGAAAACCATCAAATTCAGAGCTCACTAAGATTTCCTACTCATGTGAGCCTTTGGAAAAAGTGCAGAGAAGTGCAACTAAGATGATTAAAGAAATTGAGGCTAAAATCTATGAAGAATGGTTGCAAGAATTGGCTGTGGCCAGTCCAGAGAAAAGAAGGACTAGGGGTGACATGACAGCAGTATTCCAGTATTTGAGGGGTTGTCATAAAGAAGAGGGTGTCAATTTATTTTCCAAAGCACCAGAAGGAAGGAGAAGAAGTAATGGATGGAAACTAACCAAGGAGAGAAGCAACCTGGAATTGAGGAGAAACTTCCTTATAGTGAGAACAATCAATCAGTGGAACAGGGTGCCTCCAGAAGTTTTTGGTGCTTCATCAATGGAGATTTTTAAGAAGAGACTGGACAGTCACTTGTTTCAAATGGTATAGGAAGGGAGTGTGCACGTGCATGGGAGCTGTCTGGCATGCATGCATGCACTGGAAACTGAAAGCTCAGCTTCCTGCTGGGGAACTGCTCTTCCAGTTTCCATGGTTCACATGCATGCACCGGAACCCGGGATGGCTGCAATGCCCAGAGAGATGGCTCTCTGGGCCACTTAGAGCACGTGTGCCATAGGTTCGCCATCACGGGTATAGAGTCTCTTGCTTGGACAGGGACCTGGATTAGAAGACCTCCAAGGTGCCTTCCAGCTCTATTCTGCTTGAAATGATTCTCATTTTCTTTTGATTGACAAGAAGTGTGAAGACTTCATGAATGTAGCATGAGCTCTCCGATTTGGAAAACACAAGCGCAAGCATTTCTTCTAATTTGTACTCAGCATGGTCCTCTCATGTCAAACCATTTCATGTACTATGAAAACACCAAGCAAACAAAAACTTCACCCTCAGTGTGTAATGCACTCTGAATCTTGCTAAGGACAAAGAGACATGAGATGGACCAGAATTAGTGCACCCCCTCAAAATAGATTGTTTTCTGACATTTGCTAGCACTGATGATGTTACCTAGCTGGGTTATGAAACATCTGCATGAAAACAACCAAGCTCAGAGAGCAGCAGGGACCCCATAGTCCTTCCTCCTCCTCCTTTCCACAAATTTCACTCCCTTCTAGCACTAATTATGTTACCTAGTTGATCAATGAAACATCTGCATGAAAGCAACCAAGCTCAGGGGCGCCAAGGACCTCGCAGTCCCTTCTACTACTACTCTTCTTGCTCTCTTCTGGCACTGATGATGTTATCTAGTTGAGTAATGAAACATCTGCATGAAAACAACCAAGCTCAGTGAGCAGCAGGGACCCCACAGTTCTCCTCCTCCTCCTTTCCACAAATCTCACTTCCCTCTAGCACTGATGATGTTACCTAGTTTGTCAGTGAAACATCTGAATGAAAGCAACAAAGCTCAGAGGGCACCAAGGACCTCACAGTCCTTCCTCCTCCTCCTCCCAAACCCCACTCCCTTCTAGCACTGATGACATTACCTAGCTGGGTAATGAAATGCCTGCAAGAAAACAACCAAGTTCAGTGAGGACCAAGGCTCCCACTGTTCGACCCTGAGCTACAAACATCCTCCTTTATTGCCTTCTGACAACCCTTTGGAAGAGATGCATTTTGTGCAGAGTGGAGCAATTGACATTTGAAGAGTCCTTATCCAAGCAGTTGGCATACATACGAGACCTCTACAAACTGAGCAATAAAGAGAACAAGTCTTGAGCTGTAATCATCCCTTTTCCAACTTACAGTCTTTTGACAGTAATCAGGAGAGCTGGCAGCTCCTGCAATCATTCAGCCTTTCAGAAACCATATGCTACAACTTCACCACCAATCTCTCCACACATTGAGTTTCAGAAAGGTCATGGTTCAATGAGAAATGCAAGCATTTCCATGAAGAAGTAGGAGTTCTTGGCTTTTCCAGTTAAAAATAAGTCCAGTGAAGGATGAGATCTGTTTTTGCAAGGACCAGGAGTATTAAGTCAGATTTTACATAGGTTTATGTACTATACAAATAGGCTGTTCAAATAAGAGCTTGTGAGGTCCTTGGTGCTCTCTAAGCTTGCCTGAAATGTGCCTGAAAGACTTTCTGGTTTTTCTTTGAAGACATTTCACTTCTCATCTGAGAAGCTTCTTCAGCTCTGACTGGATGGTGGGGAATGGAAGGATTGATACTCCTTGTAGACAGCTGGTCATTTGTCTCCTTTTAGAGAATCCTTGAGGCCACTTGGAGGTTTATCAATGTCCTCAGGGTCACCTGAATATTGAAAATGGTTCATGTAGTCTGCAATTTTTGGAAAACCATTCAAACTCTCACTCCCATGGATTTCCAAAAAAATTGCAGGCAACAGGAACCAATTGCACTACTCAGGAGATCTTGAGGACACAGATAAGCCTCCAAGTGGCCTCAATGACCCTCTAAAAATGATGCAAATGACCAGCTGTCTACAAGGAGTATCAATCCTTCCATTCCCCACCATCCAATCAGAACTGAAGAAGCTTCTTGGATGAGAAGTGAAACGACTTCAAAAGAAAAAACAAAGAAGTCCAGTTGCCTCTTGGTGGGGAGGAGCACCTTTTAGAAAAAAAAGACCTGGATGATTGAGAATCTTCAAAGACTCTCTAAACTTGGTTGTTTTCTTACAGACATTTCATTACCAAAACTAGGTAATGTCATCAAAACTTCACAGTTCAACCCTGAATTCCAAATATTCTTTTCTATAAATAAAAATGTCATATGCAGGCAGTCCTCAACGTACAACAGTATGTTTAGTGGCGGAAGTTACAACAGCACTAAAAAAGGAACTTATGACTGTTTCTCATGCTTATAACCTTTGCAGTGTCCCTGCGGTCATGTGATCAATATTCAACCAGCGGTGGGATTCTACAGGTTCTCACCTATTCGCTAGAACCCGTTAACTTTCTAAGCAGTTTGGAGAACCGGTTGTTAGAAGAAATCTCCTTTTGTTTCTTTCCACCCGTCTTACATTTTTGGCAGTATGCCCAGATTTACTGTCTCCAAAGGAGGTTTTTTCCTTTGCTGGTACTTTCTTAAAGGGGAAAGGTTGTTTTAAGCTTTTTTACACTGCTGTTGGGAGGAAATACTCCAGTTGGAGTTAGCATTTTGAAGAAATAATTGAATAATGAAGCAGAGCTGCCAGAAAGAAGCTTTTAATGACAAGGAACCAAGATGAGTGACATTCAGCAAGTCTTCCTGGCTAGCTAGAAAGACTGACATTCAAACATGAGTTTTCATACTCTTTCTGAGTTTTGGTCTAAAACTGGTGACCATTCAAAGCTACAATGGCACTGAAAAAAGTGCCTTATGACCATTTTTCACACTTATGACCGTTGCAGCATCCCCATTGTCATGAGAGGCCAGGTGAGGAGAAGCGCCCCTTGATGTGAGTGATGTTGAGTTGGCCACGCCCACCCAGTCACAGGACCAACAAACCACACCCACCAACTAAGCCACATCCACAGAACCGGTTGTTAAAAAATTGAATCCCACCCTTGTATTCAACCATTTGTCGATCAATTCAGTGACTGTTGCCGTATCCTGAGGGAGTCACATGATCAATCTTTGGTGATTTTCCAACAAGCAAAATCAATGGGGAAGCCAGATTCACTTAAGGGCCTGTCACATTGGCCGACGGATGCAAAACGTTTGTAAAAAGGACACAGCGGACGAGAAAATGTTCCATCCGTTGTTATCCAATCTCAAAAGTGCCCCGAATTTGCATAAGCAGAGCGGACAATAACAGAAAGGAACGGACGGGGGGAGGATGTAGTCAGGATGGAAAGTGGATGCTCCACAGAAGCCTAGTGGATGGAAGTGGATGGGAGCGGATGGCACATTCGCAGGGCGTCTGGGGGAGCACAGCGAAGCGGATGCAGAGCAGATGCCAAGCGGATGATGGTGATGCAGAGCGGAAGCCTAGCGGATGCCTAGCAGATGCAGAACGTTCACTGCGCATGCAGGGAGGATGCATTGCGTCAGCCCCGCAGATATAAAGGGAAGCAGCTCGCAAGCAGGACACCATTCAGAGGAAAGACCTGCTGCCAGACACAGCTCCAGCCAGCCAGCCAGCCAGCCAACAACCATGGGGAAGAAGAGAAAGCCTGTGGCATCTGCTGCCAACCCTGGCAAGAGGGACAGGGCCACCATCCCACCCCATGGCCCTGACTCTGCTTCTACTGGGGCTTCGGCTGCTGGGGCTGATTCTTCTGGTGTTGGAGCTTCTGCTGGCGCTGCTCCTGGTGCTGGGGCTTCTGCTGGTGCTTACTCTGCTGGCGCTGCTCCTGGTGCTGGGACTTTTGCTGGTGCTTACTCTGCTGGCGCTGCTCCTGGTGCTGGGACTTTTGCTGGTGCTTACACTGCTGCTGCTGCTCCTGGTGCTGGTGCTTCTGCTGGTGCTTACTCTGCTGGCGCTGCTCCTGGTCCTGGTGCTTCTGCTGGTGCTTACTCTGCTGGCGCTGCTCCTGGTGCTGGTGCTTCTGCTAGTGCTTCCTCTGCTGGCGCTGCTCCTGGTCCTGCTGGTCCTGCTGGTGCTTCTGGTCCTGCTGGTGCTCCTGGTTCTGCTGGTGCTCCTGGTCCTGCTGGTGTTCCTGGTGCTGCTGGTCCTGCTGGCGCTGCTGGTGCTTACTCTGCTGCTGCTGATCCTGGTGCTGCTGGTGCTGCTGGTTCTGCTTTTGCTGCTACTGTTGTTGTTGCTGCTGCTGATGGTGATGGTGTGGAGGATCAGCCCCTACAACCTCGAAGCCCCTCTGATGAGGGCGCAGATGGCCCTGCCAGAGGGAGGAAAAGGCATATGCGTGAATGAGAACAGGAGAGGAGGCAGTACTCCATCGAAGAGGAACATGAGGATGCGGTGTTGGAATGGCTGAGGAAGAATGAGTATCTTTGGCGGAAGGGACATAGGCTCTATCGAGAAACCAAAAGGAAGCAGGCTGCTTGGAGAGAGAAGGCGGAGAGCCTGGGCTACACTTCGGAGGTGCTCCTTGGCTGGTGGAAGCACATGCACACCTGGTCCGGGAAGCTGCACCTCAAGAAATCTGCCCAGGCCACGGTCAAGCTGACGGACCGAGAGACCTACGTGATGGCCAAGTGCAGCTTCTTGGAGGGTGAGATCCGCCACCGAGGAGCAGCCCCTCTCACAACCCTCTCTCTCAGGCAGCCCGTAGAGAGCCAGTCCTCTTCAAGAGTCAGCTCCTGTGTCCAGGCAGGTATCTGTGGAGCGTGCCATGACGGAGACCCCCCCGACAGCTGCACGACCCGTGGTGGAGCACATGGAGGACCCCCTGATGCAGTGGGAGCAAGGGGAGGGCACTTCCACCAGAGAACAACCCACATCCACCCCCAGCTCCACCTCCACAGAAAGCAGGCAGAGAGGCAGACCAGAGGGGCAGAGCCACACTGTCCTGCTGCAGATCAGGGACACCATCAGAAGCAGCGTAGATCTCCTCTCTCAGCTGGTACACACCGACGCCCCATCCTCCAACCGCAAGCCCTTCCTCGCCTACGTCAACCAGACCCTCATGAACATGTTGGAATCACAGTTCCAGGTGATCAAGGACAGGATCACAGGTCTTCTGCACAACCCTCCAGACCCAGCTGAACCTGCTCCCACCCAGTCCAGATCTGCTCCTCCACCCCAGGTGATGTCACTGCCCTTCCAAGGCTTTCCACAGGCCCTCACCTTCTAAGGCTATGGCTATCAGGAGGTCCAGAAGCACAGGAAGCCCTTCCCAATCCAGGCACAGGTACATCGAATGCCACCGGTGCCATCAATGCCACTGATGCCACCGATGCCACCCACGCCACAGATGCCACCCACGCCTCACCTTGCTCAGCTGAAGACACCTCCACGACACTGCTCCTTCCTCCACCCCACAGCCAAGCCCGGCCTCAGAACATCTGTGATCGGTATTGGGGTTGAAACCCCATGTCCTGGAGGAAAGGGCTCTCAACATCACAGGACTGAGCCAGCTCTCTGAGAGCTTCCTCCACACACCATCCCCTGTTGTCCTCTCGGGGCCAGGCACCCCAATGACACCTCAGACCAGCACTCCAGCAGCAGCCACCTCCACAGCACCTGGACCCTTCACTCCTGAGACTGGGCACGCCTCAGAGTGACTAAGAAGAGTGCCAGAGACTGGGTAGCTACCTGTTGACTTTATCTTTGCTTGGGACACTTGGGTCATTTTGCTTTTACAGTTTGTTATTAATAAAGATTATCTTTGCTTCACAAACTTGCTTCATTTATTTTATTAAATAAAGTCTTGGTGGAAACTTTTAGAAATGGTTTAAGCCTTTGCATGCTTGTGGGATGGGTTAAGATAGCAGTGGGATGGGCAGGGATACCTTTGGGATGGGTAATAGCTGTGGGATAGGCAGGGATACCTTTGGGATTGGTAATAGCTGTGGGATGGGTTAGGATACCTGTGGGTTGGGTAATAGCTGTGGGATAGATAAACCTCCAGTGCAAGCATAGTGGGACTGTATGGTCCACCCTCCCAGGTGCCTATTGCTCTTCATTATCAATAACAATGTAATCATTGATCCACACATTTCAACATAAACACAACTCTTTATTAAATGCCCTGTTCATTGTAGGACCACTCAACATACATGGCACAATCTCATCAGTGTGATGAGACAGGCTGAAGGAAGCATCCATTAAGCATCTATCATCCTGTCTTGCCACTCCACTGCTCCAGCTGGGGAGTTGCACCAGTGTTTCAGGAGGTTGCGCTGCTTCTTCCCTTCACGTGAAGCTCTGTTGGGGCCTTGCACATTCACAGTATCTATCAGGTTTCACCCTTGCCTCCATTCCCCAGGCTCCATGTCCCCATTGCCTTGTTGGAGGTCCACGAGCCTGTTCTGCAACACTGGGTAGTTGGTGCGTATGAGATTGTGCAGGATCCAGCAAGCTTCCACGATCCTTCTCAAAGTCTGTGGGCGATGCTGTATGGTGGTGAGAAGTACCTGGAACCTGTTGGCCAGGATGCCAAAGGCGTTCTCCACCACCCGCCTTACCCTGGCCAGCCTGTAGTTGAAGATCCTCTCTTCACGGGTGAGGCATCTGGAGGTGTAGGGCTTCATTAGGTAGGTTCTGAGGGAGAAGGCGTCATCCCCCACGATGAAGTAGGGCACATCTTGTGTGTTGTTGGGCAGGGGGTCTGGATCTGGGAAGCCCATGATGAGGTTGCGTTCCAGCCCCTCCTTGAGGTGACTGGTGTTGTATACCTGGGCATCTGAAGCTGACCCGTTGCCTGAAGCATCGATGTACATGAACTTGTAGTCAGCATTGACCATGGTGAAGAGGATGATGCTGAAGAAGCCCTTGTAATTGAAATAAGTGGACCCTGACTTGGCTGGAGCTTTGCAGGCCACTTGCTTCCCATCTATGGCTCCAACGGTGTGGGGGAAGTTCCACTTCTGATACCACTGCTCTGCAACTTTCTTCCAGCCTTCTTCAGTGGAGGGGCACTGGAGGAGCTCCTCCAGGTATTCTTCGATGATGGCCTGCACCACTTCTCTGACCACAATGCTGATGGTGTTATGTGGCACCCTCCAGCCATACTGCATGCTCCTGTACGTGGTCCCTGAGCAAGAGCAAGAGCAAGGCTGAAGAGGTCTGCACCGCAGGGCTGCTGGACTGAAAGTGAGATCCAGGTGAGTTCCTCCACCTTTTTATAGGAAATATAGGTTTTCCGCTCGGTGTCATTTTGCATCCTCTAGGCATCCTGCAGACATCCTAAATATCCGAGATACGTCCCCTCTCCATTTTAATGTTTTATAGGCGAGCTGCATCCGCTTTCATCCTTTCTACATCCGTGCTACTAATGCTTGGTGTTCGTTCCGCATCCGTTTCGCTTCCTCACTGTGTCCGTTTTCCGCTGGAGCGGATGCGAGTTGCGCGGATGCGCAGCGGATGCCTAGCGGATATAGCGGATGCGTAATGGATGATGACGGATGGATAACGCATGTTTCCCGTATGCGTTGGAGATGCAGAACGGACGCGTTGGATACATTTTCCGCTCAAAACGTTTTGTGCAGCTCAAAACTTTTTGAGTGAATGAAACGTCAGTCGACGGATGCTGGACGGATAGAGAGGATGAAAAACGGACGCAGCGAGTACAGAATGGAAGAATCGTGTTAACCAACGGATGGCAAGTGTTTCTCTCCGTTTTACATCCTCTTTCCATCCGTTGGTGCTGTGTGATGGGGGCTTTAACAACCATGCTGCTAATTTAACAATAGCAGTGATTCACTGAACAACGGTGGCAAGGTAGGTCACAAAATGGAGCAAAATTAAACTTGAACAATTGTCTCGCGTAGAGACAGAAATTCGGGGCCTGAATTATGGTCGTAAGTTGAGGGCCATCTTTGTAAGCCTATTCTGGACAAAAAGGTAATTGCCTGGGTAGAACCAGGAATAAGCTGGTAGTTCTCTTTCTCTTTTGAGTAGACATATTGTTTTGACCCAAGCCTCGTTCAAGGCAAATAAACACCAAGCAGAGATTAAAGCAAAACCTTTTTAATGCTTCTCTACGAATTCCGTTCATTCACAGTAAAACACTATTAAAAACTCATTGTCCCAGATAAGAATAAGCCTTGCACAGCCTTGTACAAGGTTGCCAAGAACACTAGATTAAAGGAAATATTCAAAACCAAAAGTCTCCAAACACAGACTAGGATAGTCCGAACTACCACAAGACTTGAAGTACAAGAGCTGCTTTTCTTCCTGCAAAGAATCCCACTTCTGAGGGCTGGCTTTTATCCCTTAAGGGACGGGCCATCAACTTGTAGCTTTACTCTCGTGTCTCCCATGCTGCTGCAGCTGCTCTTTTCTTCGAGCAGCCCTGCGCGCATGCCCGATGGGCACAGGCTCCTCCAAATCTCTTCATCACTGACCTCTTCATCACTGCTGCCAGCCTCCACAAGCTCCCAAGGCAGCATTGCACTCCCTGATGGTCCTGGCCCCATCCTTGCATGACACGCAGGCCCCTCATCTGAGTCCTTGCTCTACAAAACCTCAACCATCCGCACCTGCTAACAGTGAACCACAACACATACATAGCCCAGATACAAAAGAGTATTTTCTATATATTGTGCTTGGTTATTGTTTGGAATAATACCTTTAATTGCATAACAAAATAAATAAAATCAGAGCTGGGGGTGAAGGAGGGGAGAGAGAGAAAATTGTAGCAACTATCTAGGAGACTGTCAGTTATTTCCCCTGAGATCATCTTGATTTGACATGCACAGTCTTGCGTGATTTCTCAGTGGAAGGAAAACACAACATCTATACTTATTTATTTACTATACGGACCTTAATATCTGTATAAATGACTCAGGGTGAGGAGCAAATCTCTTGTTCCTTCGATCTCCTATATCCCCCCCCCCCCAAGAATAATTCTATAAGGGGGAATAGGATTGAAAGTGAGTGACTGGTCCAAAGACACCTAGCTGGCTTTCATGTCTAAGGTGGGACTAGAACTCACCAGCTCCTGGTGATTGGCCCAAAGTCATCCAGCTGGTTTTCATGCCTAAGGCAGGACTGGAATTCACCATTTTCTGGTGATTGGCTCAAAGTCATCCAGCTGGCTTTCTTGCCTAAGATGGAACTGGAATGTTGGAGCACCCACAACGTCTGAAGGCAACTTCCGTTCTATTGGTTGATTGTCCTCACTATTAGGAAGTTTCTCCTTAATTCCAGGTTGCTTCTCTCCTTGGTTAGTTTCCATCCATTGTTTCTTGTCTGGCCTTGTGGCAAGGACTATGTTGTAGGCACAGCTCCCAAGTTCTCAATGATCTCCAGTCTACAACACAGTCTTTTCAGCAGTTCCAAGAAGGCTACACCCTTTTGCAGCTGCTTTAAAGGCGTTAATGCATGTTTTGGTACAGCCTAAATTTTCTGAATTATATAGAATTATAGCCTTTGTAGACAGTAAATATGTCTACTTTTTCATAATTGGACTTCTGGAACATTTAGAAACACCTGATCCAGAGAGACCATGTCAGATAATTAATCTTATCCAGAGTTTATGGAAATACTCTGTGTTCTCAGATATACGAGGAATTAAACCT
>BLBF01000002.1:1821386-1831543 GCA_015471245.1 Laticauda colubrina | reverse complement strand
ATTATTATTATTATTATTATTATTATTATTATTATTATTATTATTATTATTATTATTTTGTTCAGGAAAGGCATATGGTCTATTGCTAAACTAGTCCTTGTAAACCTTATATTCTGTTGCTGAGTTCTGCTCCCTGGGAAATCTATTTTAAGGCCAGAAAGGGAGTTTGCATAGCTTATTTTAGCTTCTGTTTTCACTCCGCTAGTTTGCTGATGTCTGTTTCCACAATGACATGTTACCAATGCATCCCTGGGTTTTAGCACAACACAGAGAAACTATGATGTGAACTGATACAATGCAGCAATCTCTTATGCTGCTTTTTTACCCTTATGCATGTGAGATAATGTCCATTGGACAAAGAAAAAAAGAACGTAGATGGTATCACGTTGATAATCCTCAAGCTTGCCTCAGCCATCCCCATGCTGTGTTTTAAGATGTACATAGACACAGGTTAGAAAAGATAAGTCAGGATAGAAGCTTCAGAAATTGGGTAAGCTCGGTGTACAAAATGCAATTTTCCAAATAAAGCTTGAGTGGGAATTCTTAAAACAATGAAACTCTGAAATCCAGGTAAAAGCATTAAGAACAGAATCCAGAAAAGAAAGTAAATTCCTACAAACATATTGCACTTTGAAAGAAAGAAAGAACCAAGGTAAGAAGAAAGATGGGGTGAGGGAGGGAGGGAGGTAGAGGGAGAGAAAGAGAGAGAGGAAAGAAAGTAAGGAAGAAAGAATGAATTCCATGGAAGGAAGGAAGGAAGGAAGATAAAAGAAAGAAAGAGAGGAAGGGAGGAAGGGTAGGAGAAGAAGGATGGTAGATGAGAGAGAGAGAGAGAGAAAGGAAAGAAGGAAGGAAAGAGAGAGGGAAGGAAGGAAGGAAAGAAAGGAAGGAAAGAAGGAAAGTAAGAGAAAGATAGAAGAGAAGGGAGGGAGGGAAGACATAGGGAAGAAATGAAGGAAAAGGAAGGCAGGAAGAGAGAAGGAAGGAAGGAAGGAAGAACATAAAAGGAGCACGGATGATTATACATGTGGTGTGGAGAAAGTAAAAAGAGAGGCATTTCCCTTCTCTGTTAATGAAGTAGATTGAGTTTTCACCTCCCAAAATAGCTGAATAGTAAAAGATGCAAAACAATTTCTTGCCCGAAGACACAAGATCGGCCTCTGGCCTCCGGCCTCCCTGGGTGGAAAAGAGGATGAAACACACTCACGGATGTCAAGTTGATCAATAATCAACTAATCACAATGGCTACAAATCATCTTTATTAACTTACATATCACGGAATCATGTTTTTTTTCTCACTGCCTGTGCCACTGTAAGAGACATTCACAGCGACGTTTGACTGGCGTCAAGAACATCAGTTCGATGAGCCCCTGGTTTCATTCAGCAGTGTTGTCCTCCCGCTGCTGCGAAGTGCACGCAACAATCACAACTCATTCAGCAAAGCAGACTACCAGAGCAACCTCACGACACGCCGCATATTCATGCGGCCGACATGTGAGACGAGGCACTTGCGTGACACAAATGCAATCATTGCCAGCTGCTGGTGACCTCTAAGCTAAGGTCTTTCTGAAAAAAAAAAAAAAAAAAATCCTGCAAGCTGACCCAGGTCCCCAAACATGACATATCCTCTGATGTGAACTCAAAAGATTCCTTTATTAGGAGCCCTGGCAGCCCTGGCAAGAGGTTTCTCTTGCAGATTAACAAGTCTGTCCAGCTGGGAGATGTATAGTTGTCTGCCATACCTATTTATCTCTGCCCCCTGCCTTTTATCCCCAGAGCTAGGGTCGGGCATCATTAGCAATGGTGGCTCTTCCACCCCGAGGACCAACCCATAGATTTTCACTGCTCTCTTCTCCTCTGCCTTCTGAGCATCCGTGCATCAGGCACTGGACCCAGCTGATCCTGTTCTTTCTCTTCAGCCACCTCCAGACCTGGGGGCTGTTGACTCTCCATCTGAGGGCTGATGGACAGCCCAGGCTCTACCTCTCTCTCTCTCTGCCAGCTCCATTCCCTCTTCCCCCTTGGAGTTCCCAGGTTGCCCTCATGCTGACCCTGACTCCCACGCCTCCTCCTCCTCCTCCTCTGATTTGGCTGCTGGAGGGGCTGGTGGCCAACAGGCCACAACAACTAGGCTGACAAAGATAGTTCAGGGCATAAAAGAGATGGATGGACATAACAGAATTGGAAAAGACCTCAGAGGTCTTCTCGTCCTACCCCCTGCTCAAACAGGAGACCCTATACCATTTCAGATAAATGCCTGTCCAGTCTCTTCTTCAAATCCTCCAGTGATGAAGCACCCACAATTTCTGGAGGGAATTTGTCCCATTGCTTAATTGTTCTCACTGTCAGGAAATTTCTCCGTAGTTCTAGGTTGCTTCTCTCCTTGATTAGTTTCCACCCATTGTTTCTTATCCTGCTTTCTGGTGCTTTGGAGAATAGGTTGACCCATCTTCTTTGGGGGAGCCCCTCAAATATTGCAACACTGCTATAATGTCACCCCTAGTCCTTCTCTTCATTAGACTAGACATAACCCAATTCTTGCAACCATTCTTCATATGTTTTATCCTCTAGTCCCCTAATCATCTTTGTTGCTCTTCTCTGCACTCTTTCCAAACTCACCATCTTTTTTTATATCAGGGCAACCAAAACTGGATGTAGTATTCCAAGTGTGGTCTTACCAAGGCATTATAAAGTAGTATGAACACTTCATCTAATCTTGATTCTATCTTTCTCTTAATAGAACTCTGTTGGCTTATTTGGCAGCTGTTGCACGTGCCTGGCTCATATTTCAGTGATTGTCCATTAGGATTCCAAGATCCCTCTCGCAGTTACTACTATTGAGCCAGGTAGCACCTACTGCATTTGGTTTTTCTTACCTAAGTGTCACACCTTAATTTTCATATTGCCAGGTGGGACCCAGCATTCAAGTCTGTGACGTACAACTGGAAAGGATGTGAAATGCTAAAAAATGCTATTTGCAACCAGAGAGCAATAATTTTTCTTTTTTTCTTGGCTTAGTGGGGATAGAGCAAAAGCTACCATCAGTGGGCTGACGTCGGCCAGGGATTTTGCCAGCGGGCTAAATCTGGCCAATCCCCCTGAAGGCCTGGAGAATCGATTGCTGGAGTCTGGCTCTCTCTCTCAACCATCCAAGTGACGTGCAACACGATGATAAATGTCGAGAACCAATGAGCAAAATTGTCCCCCTGGCATCAATTTTGGGAAGGAAGAGCGATTGCCCAGAAGAGCGCTGCTGGAGTTTTGCCCTTATTTACAATATTCATTACGCTGAATTATTGCTTCATTCAATGTGGGCTCGTAAGTGGGAATAACCGCAATGGGAACTGTATATTAGGATCAATTCTCAGGAAGGAAAGAGCGAAAAAGACAGCCAAACCACATGGGATTTTGAGTTTTTTAGCAGAAAGAATCCAGGCAGTAGCCCGGATGAATGACAGTGCAGAAATATAGCCAACCCATCCCATTTTTTCCCCCCAGGAAGAGAATTCTAAAGTCTTTGTGAAAACTATCTTACAGAATAGAAGAGTTGGAAGGAACTTTGAAGGTCTTCTAGTCCAACCATCACACACTTTTCACTCATATTTAATTGGTTGTCCACTGAGACTCCAAGATCCCTCTCACAGTTACTGCTATTGCCTGGTTTCACCCAGTCTATATGTGTACTTTTGGTTTTCTTGCCTAACTGTAGGACTTTATGGGAGGGCAAAGTTGTTTCTGTGTGGACTTGTGTGTGTGTGTGCCATCATGCAGAAGATGATGATGTTATCCATTCAGTCATCTCCAACTCTTGGTGATTCTATGGGCCAGGTCTCTCCACATCTTCCAACCTTGCACTACTTCTTTGAGTTATTCTTTGCTTTGGCTGGTGTTAGCTCTGATAGTGTCCAGCCACCATGTTTTTTGGTGGCCTGGTTTCCATTTACTGTAAACTCTTCCCAACACAATTGCTTTGTCCACTGAATTCCCCCACTAGATATGGCCAAAAAAGTGAGATGCAGTTTTGTGATTTTTTTTTTGGCCTTCTGGTGTTGTGCGTTCCAGTATTTGCTTGTTAGTTGCTTTGGCTGTCCAAGGAGCATGCAGGAACCTCCTTGAGCAATACCATTCAAATGAGTCAAGCATATGATGATATTATCACACAATATTTGCACCTCTGTACTACACAATAAAATCTTGAAACACATAACATCATCTTTCGAGCACAAAAGATTGTGTCCACACATGAAGGTCCAATTAAACTGATTTATTGATATATAGCCTATGCGCAGGAATCTTCTCAACTAATGGTTAGCATCTGCTAGGATTTAGATAAACCTCAACAGAATTGGGGAAGACTCTTGTGAGTCCCTTGGAGATCAACCTTGGAGATCAACCTTGTCCTAGAGGAGATCAACCTTGGCTGTTCTTTAGAAGGCTAGATCCTGAAGATGAAACTCAAAGACTTTGGCCACCTGATGAGAAGGAAGAATTCACTGGAGAAGAGCCTAATGCTGGGAATGACTGAGGGCAAAAGAAGACGACAACAGAGAATGAGGGGGCTGGATGGAGTCACAGAAGCGGTAGGCATGAGCTTAAATGGACTCCAGAAGATGATAGAGGACAGGAAGGCATAGAGAAATGTTGTCCATGGGGTCACAATGGGTTGGACATGACTTCAACAACAACAACAATAGAATTTAAGGTAGGATAGACATAGTTCTCTTGCAGCTACATAGAGATTCTATACTGATTTCTAGTGTGTGACAGCATCAAAGTAGCTAGTTATTAAGTTATTGGCTGTCGTTTCCTTGTGCTGCCAAGCGCTCAACCTCTTAACTCCTGATAAACTGGGGGTAAATCAGCATTACTTACTGATGAGGGGCCTGTTTCCTAGGTTTCAATCACTTCCCTGGCTGTTTTTTTTATCTGCTTGCCCAACAATCAGTTTATCAAGAAGCGAGGGCTTGGCAGCACAAGGAAACAACAGCCAATGACTTAAATAGCCAACAGTCAACACCCTAACCAACAACTAAAAAGCCACACACACACACAACCAGGCACCATATAAATACCATACACAGAATAGCCCAAGGCACACACTCTGCTAGAGAGAAATTCCCTAAGGATGGGCCCCAAAAGTTTGGAAGACACAACCTCTGGTTCTCAGTGATTGACCCAGATTGGATACTGCAACATTACCCTGGGAGGCGTAGATTCGCCTTAATTCATGAATTACTTTTTAACTTTGGTGAAGTTGTGCATTTGAGGTAAGGGTTTTCCTGGGTGTAAACAACCCCTAGGAAAACTTAGTAGTTTGGGAGGAATAATTTGTTCCTATTCCATCTATGACTGAAAGTGAGAAAATTTTATTAATTCAGTAACAAAGTGGCATGAAATGTGTGAAGGCATCCTTGTATCCTGAGGGGCCTAATAGTTCTGCTCAAGATCTCACAATCTTGGGGAGGATCGCTTGAAATGTCTTTTGAAGTTTTGGAATTGAAAATAGCTGAGATTTGCAGGCATTATTATAGCCAATTAACAGGAGACATGACTTGAATGCAGAAGGATGCTTGTTTTGATCCAGAATTTCCAGTTAAAGGAAGTTTTTAGCAAGAGTTGAGAAGAGTTGAGAAGCAGTAACTGGGAGAGGGATCTTGGAGTCTTAGTAGACAGCCAGTTAAATATGAGTTAACTGTGTGCAGTGGCAGCCAAAAAAGCCAATGCAATCCTAAATTGCAGAAGGATACAATCGAGGTCAAAGGAGGTACTAATACCACTCTATAAAGCCATAGTAAGACCACACATATTGTACACCATAAGGATGTCCAACCTTGCCAACTTGTGAACTTCAATTTCATGGCTGGCTGGAGAATTCTGGGAGTTGAAGTCCACAAGTTTTAAAGTTGCCAAGTTTGGCTAATCTCGGTGTACAGTTTCCATAGCTATACTTTCTGGGAGTGGTTGACTTGCTGGAAAAATCTTTCCACATTTTAAGTTGGGATCAAAGCACGAAAGAAAACTGTAATCAAACAACAGAAAAAAAAATCAAGGAACTGCTGTCATGCAACCAACCTATCCTATAAAGATCCTTCGTGGCACAGTGGTTAGAGTGCTGTACTCTAGGCCACCTCTGCTGACTATCAGCCTTACATCCTTCTGAGGTGGGTAAAATGAGGACCTAAATTGTTGGGAGCAAATATGCTGACTCTGTAAACAGCTTAGAGATGGTTGTAAATCACGATAAAGAGGTATATAAGTCTAAGTGCTATTGCTCTTGCTATCCCAAGGGATTCAATCATTTTTCACTGGATCTCATTTCTGATTGCTACAAACATTTCAACCACATGGACGTAGAGAACTGTTGGTGAGTTTTTGCATAGATCTATCCCAAGGGTCTTCAATCTTGGCAAGTTTAAGATTTGTGGACTTCAACTCCCAGGATTCCCGAACTAACATGACTGGAGGAAGAATTCTGGGAGTTAAAGTCCACAAGTCTTAAAACTGTCAAGTTTGATCTATTCCAACCTTTATTCTGCACATTTATGAAACACTATTACGAATGGGTGAGTCTATTTATTTTCAATCAGGAACATGTTCTCTTTTTTTTTTTTTTGATCCACAAATAGGATCTGTTTGCTTTTTTATTTTTTAATCATTTGAACAAAGCCTACAATTAAGTAATTGTTTAAATATCATTTCAAAAAAATACTTGTTCTTCAGGGAAGGTTTTTTGATATACAGATAATTTGTGGGAGAATTACACTTTCCGAAATGGTCAAAATCTGTGGCACGGTTCCAATCTGTTCACCAACAACAGGTGTTAAATCACAATTAAACCTCTTTGTAAGGTTTGAGAATATTCCAAAACTTTGTTATGGAAACAAAGACTGAAGCATTTCTTAAATCCTAGGGAAGGGAAATCGTGATAAGGAGAGGCTCAGATTGGTTCCTCTCTGACTCAGGGAAGGTAATCCCAAGGAGACAGGTGGGGTTCTTGGTGCTCTCAAGCTTGGTTGTTTTGCTACAGATGTTACATTACCCAAGCAGATAAACATCATCAGTGCTAAAAGAGAGTGGGGTTCACAGGGGGAGACAGCGGTGGAGGAAGGATAGGAGGAGGACTGTGAATTTCCTGGTGTGCTCTGAGCTTACTTGTTTTCTTGCAGATGTTTCATGATGCAATTAAGTAACATCATCAGTGTTAGAACAGAATGGGGTTTGTGAACAGGAGGAGGAAGAGGAGGAGAATGACCATAAATGTCTATAGCTGTCCATAATTTACTACTTGAAAAATGAGGGGCTGGATCAAACTATTTTTTCCTCCTCCTCTTCTTTCTCCTCCTCCTCCTCCTCTTCCCCAAAGGTGACCCATTCTTTGGTCTCCTCCTCCTTCTCCAACAGGTGGTTGGTTCTCCTCCTCCTCCTCCTCCTCCTCCTCCTCCTCCTCCTCCTCCTCCTCCCTCTTCTTTCTCCTATTCTTACTTCCCCCCTACTTTTCTTACTTTCTACTTCTTCACATTCATGCTGTTCCAGGGAAGGAGATGGCACATAGAAAGAAAGCATCTTGCAAAGCAGCAACATGGACTTATCAAACCCAAAGTACAGCTGACTCTTCTGTGTTCACTGAGCTGAAGAGTCAATGGTGCATTTTCTGCTTTCAAAAACTAAGAATAACAGCTGGCTCGACCATCTTTCCGGCAAATCATTTCTAGAGAAGGAAAAATGCCATGGGAGCCCTACTTCACCTTAGCTTTAAAGATAATTGGTTCCGTTCCAATTCTGTTCCAATGCTCTTTGGCATGGGTGGAGGAGGACCATTCCGGAACAGGTCATAGGTTGGGAATCTCCTAGTCTGAAAGGAAGAAGGAGTCAAGCAGGGAAGTAGCCTTGAGTCCATGCAAAGATGCAACAGGACAACCTATGAGTTGTTAAGTCGAGGACCTTCACTTTAGATCTGTGGTTGACCTTTTCATGCTTCCCATTCCTCACTGACTTCCCACTGCTGTGACCAATGGTCAACTCTGCGAATCTACCGAACGCATCAGAATCCTACCTGTGAAGACCAGCTGGGTTTATTTCTTGATGGAAACGGAGAGGATGATGATGAAGATCAGAAGAACGACCAGCCCGGCGGAGATAACACAACATTTCACTCTCCTTGCTTGCCGCTTAGGAGGACAAACACAAGAAATGAAAGTCAACACTCAGGATGGGACAAACAGAACACCAAGAAGTCTTGATGTGCTCTAAGGAGGGGAGGAAAGTGGCTTCGTGAACCATGGGACTGGTGGAGAAAGGACATGTTTTTCCCTCTTAAATATTAACACACATGTATAAAAAGAAAGAGGCACCAGAGGCACCAATCTGGACTTTGCCTCTAGTTGTGGGTCTCTAGAAGCTCCTACTGTTTTTTTTTTTTTTTTTTAACAATCTCTATGGTGTACTTGAGTCGGGCATTGTGTGATTTATGTCAATAAATATTAATAAATAAATGCTATTGACATTTTCCTCCTTAATTCTGTCTCAAGAGAGATTGATAATGAAGATCTCTTTGTTATGATCTATCTTCCTTCCTTCCTCACTCCCTCCTTCTCACATATTTCTTTCTTTCTCACACATTTCACACATTTTCTCTCTCCTCCTATCCATCTTCTTCATTCCTTTCTCTTCTTCCATCCTCCTTCCTTACGCCCTCCCTTTCTCTCCTTTATTTTTCTTTTCTTCCTCCCTCCCTCCCTCCCTTTCACATTTATTCCTTCCTTCCCTCCCTCCCTCTCACACATTTCCTTCCTTCCTATCCATCTTCCTTCTTTCCTTCCTCCCCTCCCTCAGACACATTTCCTTCCCTCCCTCCTCCTATCATCTTCTTCCTTCCTTCCCTTACTCCCTCCTATCCATCTTCTTCCTTCCTTCCTTTCTCTTCTTCCATATCCATCTTCCTTCCTTACTCCCTTTCTTTTCTTTCTTCTTTCTCCCTCCCTCCATCAATCACATTTCTTCCTTCCTTCCCCCCCTCATTCATTTCCTTCCTTCCTATCCATCTTCTTCCTTCTTTCCTTCCTCTCCTCCCTCTCACACATTTCCTTCCTCTCCTCCCTCTCTCCTATTCATCTTCTTCCCTTCCTTCCCTTCCTCCCTCTCACATATTTTCCTTCCTTCCAAAATTGCTTCTCTTTCTATATTGCTTCCCATAGAGCGTGAACCAAATCAAATATTATACCTTTCATTGTTGCCTTTAATCAGATCTATGATCCTGTTATTACCCTCTCATTTGGGAGTTGAGTCAGGGGTTGGTTTCCAAGAGAAAAAGGAAGATAACCTTTTACATCTTAAAAAGACATTCACCTGTTTGTTCCTGACCTTTGAAGAAAGTTTCCTTCACAAGTTAACACCACTTTGTTGTTAAATTATTGCTTCAGCTCTGGAGTTCGCAAAGGCCAACAATATTAACTATTTTTCCTACCTTTTTAAAGTGGAGGAATATTGATTTAAATCAGCAACTGGGTTGGTTGTTGTTGTTTTTTACAATGGCATTCAAGCTAGATCAATCTCTCCCAGATATAGAAAAAAATTGGACTTTTGTGTGCCAAGCTGCATGAACCATTATTTGACATTTGTGCAACCATTAATCCATAATCTGCAACTCCTTTTTTATTTATTAAATGTACATACCACCCAGCTCACTATCGCATGATTCCATTAAATATAAACTGAATTATTTAGCTTGAGTTAGTGGGATGTTTTCCCTGCTTCTCTGAATCACATTCGTGATTCTTGCATTTGGGAATCTGGTGGAAATGGCAAAGAAATTTGGCATCTGATAAATAGTCGGATTTGTGCATGGAAATATATCACGATGGTCAAATGAAGGAAACTGGACTACCAGGTGATAAAATAAAAGGAAGGAGAGAAATAGCTTAAAACCTAAAGGGAGGGAGGAAATTATGCCTCCTCCACAGCTAAAGAGACAATACCTGTCAGTCAAGGTCTTAGATTTTGAGCCTAGTTCTGCCTTTCATAGCAAATGGATTGGTTTTCTGACAATATCACTAAAAGAGAAATCAGAATTATTGCCATTAACTCATTTATTTTCCAATCTTCATTATCTTTCTTCCTTCCTTCCTTCCTTCCTTCCTTCCTTCCTTCCTTCCTTCCTT
>BLBF01000002.1:1752284-1781514 GCA_015471245.1 Laticauda colubrina | reverse complement strand
GAAATGAAAGGAGGGAAGGAAAGAAGGGAGGAGGGAGGGAAGAAGATGGATAGGAGGGAGGGAGAAAAGAGATGGGAATGAAAGGAAGGAACAAGAGTGGAAATGAAAGGAGGGAAGGAAAGGAGGAAGGAGGGAAGAAGATGGATAGAAGGGAGGGAGGAAAAGAGGGAGGGAGGGTGAGAGAGAGAGGGAGGGAGGATGGAAGAAGGAAGGGAGGAAAGAGATGGGAATGAAAAGAAGGAATAGAAGAAAGGAGGGAGGGAGGAAAGGAAAGGAAAGAAGGAAGGGAGACAAGGAGAAAGGGTGGAAGGAAAGAGATGGGAATGAAAGGAAGGAAGGAGACTGAAAATGAAAGAAAGAAAGGAAAGAAGGAAGGGAGGGAGGGAAGAAGATGGATAGGAGGGAGAGAGGAAGGAAAAGAGTGAGGGAGGATGGAAGGGAGAGAGGGAGAGAGGATGGAAGGGAAGAAGGAAGGAAGAAAGAAAATGGATAGGAGGAAGGAGGGAGAAGATAGATGATATAGAGTAAAGGAAAGAAGGAAGGAAGGAAGGCAGGAAGGAATGAGATACTCATTTACTTGAGCTTGGTTGTTGACAGAAAGACACAAGAACATTGAGGAGATGTCATCCATGTTAACTGCTATGTTGGGGCAAAGGTGGGGTAGAACTGACAAGGCCTTAAGGCAACAAAGCTTTTTCTCTTTTTGCAGTGGAGGGATGAGTCACATATTTCTCCATTGTGTCATCTGAGAAAAAGTACAAAGAAGAGCAATTAAAATGATTAAAGGCATGGAGAGAAAAACATATGAAGAATAATGGCAGGATTTGAGTATATTGGCCAGTCTAGAGAAAAGAAGGACTAGGGGGGAACATGATAGCAGTGTTCCAGCATCTGAGGGGCTGCCACAAAGAAAAGGGAGTCAAGCTATTCTCCAAAGCAACAGAAGGCAAAACAAGAAACAATAGATGGAAACCAATCAAGGAGAGAAGCAAGCTGGCATTAAGAAGAAACTTCCCAACGATGAGGACAATTAACCAGCAGAATGGCTTTCCTTCAGAAGTTGTGGATGCTCCATCACTGGAAGTTTTAAAGAAGAATCTGGACAGCCACTTGTCTGAAGTGGTACAGACTGTTTTGCTTCTGCAGGGGGATAGACTAGAACAGGGGCCTCCAAGCTTTTGGACCCCAGGGACCACCAAACTCATAATTTAAAATCCCACGGATCACTAATATGAATTTTGACTGATGGTGGCTTGCTAACGTTGGTGGGAAAGTCGGTCCCATATTCTAGAGCTGCAGTAGTCACAGGACTGGCCCTTTGGTCATTCCAGAGCAGCTGCTCCTCCACCTGGGTGCACTGGCCTGCCATGTACTGAAGGAGCTGCTTTGGGATGACCAAAGGGCCAGTCCTGTGACTACTGCTGCTGCGGAATATGGGAGCGACTTTCCCACCAATGTTAGCAAGCCACCCCAGGGCAGATTTTCCTCCCGTGCTGTTGGTCTAACCTTCCAGTTCCAGCTCGCATGACTCTACTCAAGGTAAGGTTTGCACTTGTCTGAAGGGTGGGGGCCAACGGGTGGGCAGACCATGCGGGTGGCACAGCCTTGTGTTCCCATGCAGTTTGGATTAATTGCTTTGGGGGAAGTGCTTGGAGGGGATATTTCTCTGAACATCACTAAAATTTTCTCATGGATCACCAACGGACCCCAGCCCACCAGTTGGCAACCACTGAACTAGATGACCTCCAAGGTCCCTTCTAACTCTATTACAATTGTTTCCCCGAGACTTTCTTCTGGAATGGCACCAGCGATCGATGGTTCACCCATCCGGGAGCAAATTAATAGAATAGAATAGAATAGAATAGAATAGAATAGAATAGAATATATTGGCCAAGTGTAATTGGACACACAAGAAATTTGTCTTGGTGTAAATGCTCTCAGTGTACATAAAAGAAAAGATACATTCATCAAGAGTCAAGAATCATAACGTAGAACACTTAATGATAGTCATAGGGTACAATAAGCAATCAAATGATACTAGGAAACAGTCAATATAAATTGTAAAGATACAAGCAACAAAGTTACAGTCATACAGTCACAAGTGGGAGGAGACGGGTGATAAGGAGTGATGAGAAGATTAACAGTAAAAGTAGTGCAGACTTTGAAATAATTGGACAGTGTTGAGGGAATTATTTGTTTAGTAGAGCGATGGCATTCGGGGGAAAACTGTTCTTGTGTCTCGTTGTTCTGGTGTGCAGGGCTCTATAGCGTTGTTTTGAGGGAAGGAGTTGAAACAGTTTATGTCCAGAATGTGAGGGGTCTGTAAATATTTTCACAGCCCTCTTTTTGACTCGTGCAGTACATAGGTTCTCAATGGATAGCATGATGGTAGTAATTGTTTTTAGATTAGATTAACAGAGTTGGAAGGAACCTTGTAGGACATCTAGTCCGATCTTGCAGATCCAATCAAAACCTGATTTGTGGCAAAAAAAAAAAAAAAAGAAGGCACCCCACTCCATAGAGTAAAGCAATTTTCCCCAATTAAAAGTGTGGAATGTAAAAAAAAAAAGATATGCATAATAATAAAGGAAGCCAAGATAAGAAGAAGGGTAATTTGCAGATGGCAGGTATGGGTGATGGAGAAGGGAAAATAATTTGCTCTCCCTCCTAAGTTTCTTTCTGTTATTTGCTTACTATCTCTCTGCACACAAGTCGTTCTGTCCTTGTTCAACATCTCTCTCTCAAAGGCTCCCCTGCCTTGTTTCCCCCAGCATAATGAATTCTGTCACTCTCAGCCATACTCTGGGGCAGTGAGCAGCAGAAGAAAAGGAGGCACGCACAAATCGCATAAAAGGCACCGTCAGCTCCAATTACAAAGGGAACCTCATAGGCGGTGCAGAAATCCTAAGACACTTTACCAGTGCTCCCCCGCTCCCCTTGCAAGCAGACGGTGGTACATGAGGCTGTCAAAGTTTGATAGGACTTAGTAGGGGTTGGAGGTTGCTTAGAAGGCAGGTGAGCTCTCCGAGCAGAGGCCAGAAGGAAGGGAAACGGAGGATGGGCAGTGTTAAGATGGGGGGAAGCCTCATCAATGCTTTCCCGTGTTATGTGTCTTGTGGCAGATGGGCTGAATGGGAGGAGGAGGAGGAGGTGGTGGTGGTGAAGGAGGAGTGGGCTGCAGCCTGCCTCCCCCTGCACATTATTTTCAAGGAATCTTATCTCATCTCTCTGCCTTGTCAGCAGTGTTCTCCTCTGGCAGTGAGGGAAGTTCGGAAGAAAAAGAACTTGAGAAAGACTAAGTGAGATTTTCACACACGCATATCGGCTGGGACAAAGAGAACAGACTGGTGGTAACAGAATAACGGATTTGGAAGTCTGGAGAGATTCTCAGTTATCCAGGTTCTGGTTGTCCCAAAGGTGCTTTTTCAGGAGCTAGCTGGACTTTCTTGTTTTTTCTTTGAAGGTTTCACTTCTCATCCAGGAAGCTTCTTCAGCTCTGACTGGATGGTGGGAACAGAAGGATTGATACTCCTTGCAGACAGACCTGGTCATTTGCATCCTTTTAGAGGGTCATTGAGGCCACTTGGAGGTTTATCTGTGTCCTCAGAGTCACCTGAGTGGTGCTCCTGGTTCCTGTAGTCTGCAGTTTTTCCCTCTGGAAATCCGTTCCTACTCCCACACCATTCAAAGGGTGTTCATCCCAAATTGTATAGCTAAAAGTCAGGAGAAATTCTCAGTCATCTAGGCCCTGGTTGTCCCAAAGGGGCTTTTTTAGGGGGCAACTGGACTTTCTTGTTTTTTCTTTGAAGAAGTTTTGCTTCTCATCCAAGAATCTTATCTAAGAATCTGATCTAAGTGCTAGAGCCCACTGTAACTACATAGCCAAAAAGTTGTTAAGAGTTATTAACCTAATCTTATGTAGCTTTTTCTCTGGTAATATCACACTACTAACTAGAGCATTCAAAACATTTGCAAGACCAATACTTGAATACAGCTCATCAGTCTGGAACCCACATTACGTATCTGATATTAACACAGTTGAGAAAGTCCAGAAATATTTGACAAGAAGAGTTCTCCACTCCTCGACTCGTTGCAGAAGACCTTATGCCATCAGACTTGAAATTCTAGCACATAAACCTCCAAGTGGCCTCAATGACTATGCCAATGACCAAGTGTCTACAAAGAGCATCAATCCTTCCATTCGCTACGATCCAGTTAGAGCTGAAAAAGCTTCTTGGATGAGTCCAGTTGCCTCCTGAAAAAAAGCACCTTTGGGACAACAACCTTGGAGATCTTCTAGTCCAATCCCCTGCTCAAGCAGGAGACCTTTTCCCATTTCAATCCAATGGTTGTGCAATCTCTTCTATAAAATCCCTAGTGATGGATCACCCAGAACTTCTGAAAGCAAGCTGTTAAGCAGTAGTGGGCTTCAAAATTTTTGGCAACCGGTTCTCTGCCCAGTTGCTGTGTGGGCGTGGCCATGGTGGGTGTGGTCTATTTGGCTTCCTGCACCACAGCAGGAGGGGAGACATTTTCACCCTGCCTGAGTTCTGGAGGCCCTCCGGAGGCCGGAAATGGGCCCATTTCCGGCCTTATGGAGCCCCTGGATGGCCCATTTTTCACCCTCCCCAAGCCTCTGTGTGGGCTCTGTACTTACCTGCCATCCAAAATGGGCTGTGTGAGGATTCCTGGGAGGGGTGGAGCAGAGCGGGCAGGGCAAGTCAGGGATGGATTTACCGGTTCACTGAAGTGGTTATTAAAAATGATAAAATTACCCCACCCCTACTGTTAAATGTTCAAACCAGGGGTAAGATTCTTCCAGTTCACACCTATTCGCTAGAACCGGTTGTTAACATTCTAAGCAGTTTGGAGAACCAGTTGTTAGAAGAAATTACTGGCCTAATCCTGTAAGGAAGGCAGGAAGGAAACATTCTGGTGTTGCTTACAGAAACTGCCTTTCCACTAACCCTTATTACATTCTTGGCAGGACTAGACTTCCTGTCTCTGGAACTTCTCTGGAGTTTTTTTTTTTCCTCCTTTGCTGGTACTTTGCTTATGTTGAGTGATCATTCAAAGTTACAAGGGCACTGAAAAAAGTGACTTATGACCATTTTTCATACTTATGACTGTTGCAGCATCCCCACAGTCATGAGAGGCCAGGCAAGAAGATGTGTGCCTCGATGTGAGTGATAATGAGTTGGCCATGCCCAGCCAATAACATGATCACCAAGCTATGTCCACCCAGTCATATGACCACCAAGCCATGCCCACAACTAAGCCACACCCACAGAACCAGTTGTTAAAAATTTTGAATCCCACCACTGGTTCAAACTGTCAGAAAATTTCTCCTTAGTTCTAGGCTAGTTCTCTCCTAGATTAAGAAAATCTTTCAACTATCTCCATGTCCATGATGTAGAGGAGTACATTGGTTTAATTGTATTTACTGTGAAGCATCATGCATTCCAAGAGGAAATTGGATGGTTTCTGTTCAGCTCATTTTCTGCTACAATCAAAATGTGGGGGGCCAGAAATTCAGGCCCCAAACCTTGAATGAATCTTATCTGTGAGGGTTCTGTGTCACAAAAATGACAAGAGATTAAACCCTCTTAAACCACCTGCTGTTTTCTATCAAATAAAGACAATCTGGGCAATCTTGCTTATATAACTGAATAGAATAAGTGAGGCTTAGAGCGATCACAACTGCATGTTAAGAAATTATATGAATTTACACAAGGACAAATCCGAAGGGCCAAGGATGCTAATTCCATCAGCCAGATTCTTGGACAGATATTTCATTATAAGTGACCTCTCCAATCAGTCACGGAAAAGTAGGAGGAACAGTGTTTATTTATTTATTTGTGTGATATACCCCTTGTTTATTATTCCCCCCCGGGAGTTTTCCCCGGCACTAGTTCAGGTTTTTTTCTTCCAAAACTTGCAATTTTAAGATGTATGCACTTTAATTCTCAGAAATCCCCAGCCATCGCGAAGTCCGTACATCTTAAAGTTGCCAAGTTTGACAAACACTGGTTTGGACGGTTGGTTCCTCCAATTGAATCCCATTTCAACAATCCTGCAAGCAGGGATGGGATGCAAATATTTTTACTACCGGTTCTCTGGGCCTGGATAAGTGGGCATAGCCATGTGACTGGGTGGGTGTGGCTTCTTCTTCTTCTTTTTTGCAGCACACCATGCTCCATTTCTTGGCCTCTGTGCGTTTTTGCTCTCAGGTGGCTTTCCTGAGGCTCAGGAAGGCAAAAAATGGAGTTCAGCCCTCCTACCCTGCACTCTGTATTTTGCCTCCTGGGCCTCAGGGAAGCCTCCTAGGCAAAGCAGAAACAGCTGTTCATCAGAAGGATCATCAGGAGGGAAAAAAAAGAAAGAAATACTGGTTCAGCCAAAATGGTAGCTGGTTTTTTTTACCACTGGTTCTCCTGGTAGAATCCAACTACTGCCTGCAAATTGGGTTGGCTGGGAGAAGGCTCTTACATGGCTGAGGTGGGTTAAAAATATAGGTTTCTCTACTCCTAGCTAGTTTAGTAAAGAGAAGGACCATGGGAGACATGATAGTGGTCTTCCAATATTTGAGGGGCTGCCACAGAGAGGAAGGGGTCAAGCTGTTTTCCAAGGCACCTGAAGGCCAGACAAGGAATAATGGATGGAAACTGAACAAGAAGAGATTTAACATGGAAATAAGGAGAAACTTTACAACAGTGAGAACAATCAACCAATGGAACAGAAGTTGCTTTCAGAAGTTGTGAGAGCGCCAACACTTGAGACTTTCAAGATTGGACTGCCATTGTCAGAAATGGTGTAGGGTCTCCCGCTTGGGTGGGGAGTTGGACTAGATGATCTACAAGGTCCCTTCCAACTCTAATTATCTGTTATTATCTGTTATCCTAGTCTAATACTCCAATACTCAACGCTAATACTTTACTGCTTCTCAGAGTGATGCCTATGTCTCTCTGCCTCCAGCATATTTCTGTGTCTACCTCCCTTGAAGGTACTTCCAACACAGAGAATCTGGAGGCTCTGTTATGAATGTAATTTGGGTTATAAATATATAAACCAGGATAAACATTTTATAACTGTACCTTTAAGAAAATGCAAAATTGTAATTGGATGTGGTTTCTCAAATGGCCATAAGATGGAGCCAGAAACCTGGATTGTTTTAGTCTTAGTCTCAGAAGTGAGTGAGTCTCTGTTTCCTTCTGTTGGAGAGTATTGCCGTTCCTCCATTTCTTCCAATTGACTGATATTCCTGGATTTGATGTAACTCTGCTACTGAACTATTTTTGACATTGGACTTTGTTATTGGATTATCTCTGGATTGCAAACTGACTGATTTATCTGTGAATGATTTTGGACTGCTTGTTTGAACTTTGCTTAAAACCTTTATTGGAAGTAAAAACCAAAATTTACTGTACAGTGTATCTGTGTGCTGTGTGTATATTATTCAAACACTACTCTCAATACATCTCCCTGTATCCGCTGATTCTCCTCATGGGGAATTACCTCAACACTGGTTATGGGCCCAGGCCATACCAGGCTCAGATAACTGAGAGTTAGTGTGAATATACAGTACTGTATACAGACAGCTGTTTACTGTTTAATTGTGGGTTGCTATCCTGGTAAAGATGGCACAAGACACTTCAACAAGTCCATCATCGATAACTCAATTGGATGGAACAAACTATGTTTCCTGGTTTATAAAGTGCAGTCCACTTCTGCATAAGGAAGGGTTATGGAATGTAGTTCAAGACCCACCGGAAGTAAATGCTTGGGTTCCAGCTAATGAGGACGATGCCAAGAAGCTTGCTGACTTTAAACAGAACAATGAATGAGCTCTTTGTATTATTGGACTAACACTGAGTGACCAGCAGCTAGTCCATATTTGTGGAGAAGAGTCTACTGCTAAGTGTTGGGATAATTTGAAGAGGATTTATGTTTGTGACAGTGTAGGTGCACACATACATCTTACACGTAAGTTGTTTAGAGTACGTCTTCTGAAAGGTGGAGATTTGTGGCTCATTTAAACTTCATGAAAAGAACTTTTCAAGAGCAACATGAAAAGGAACTGATATTTTCAGAGCTGCATCAAGTTTACATCATTCTTTCCTCATTGGATGAAAGTTATGATGATTATGTATCTTCACTGGAAGTCCTGTCCAGAGATAAACTGACATTAACTGACATAACTGGAAGATTGTTAGAAGAAGCAAGAAGACGGCTGGATAGGGACCAACTGAGGAAGGAACAACCACAAGAAGAGTATTTGTCTTCAACTGCCTACACTGTTAGGAAATGTTTTTCTTGTGGGGCTAAGGGACGTATAGCTAAATTCTGTAAGAAGGGAAAACAACAGAATACCGGTAATCACCAGAAGGCCAAGAAGAATGTTAGTTTAGCTATGTCTAGCAATTCAATTGTAAACAATGATTTGTGGGTTGTTGATAGTGGAGCATTGCAATGAATTACTAAAGATAGAAAAAGGTTTGTAAAGATGTCCATGAGTAAACAACATGTATCATTGGCAAATAGATGGAAGATTAAAGCTTCAGGTGAAGGTACTGCATATTGTTCTTGTATAAATGAATATTTAACTATGTTATATGGACCTAAACTGAAATTTAATTTACTATCAGTAAGGGCTTTAGTTAATCTTGGTTATGTAGCAACCTTTAGGGGAGATAAATGTATAATAGAGAAAGAGGGTAAAAGTATTACTGCTAATTTAGAGAATGATTTATGTGTAATACATGATGATCAGTTGAAGATGGCTAACTCAGTTTATAACAATGTTCAGCCACATGATGAATGTATACATTTACTTTATAGACGTCTAGGGCACATTAATTTCAAACTGCTCAAACAAACTGTTGAATTGTCAGAGGGAGTAAAATTGAAACCCTGGAGCAAATATTTAAACTGTAATGCTTGTTCCCAAGAGAAGAGCAAGGTTACTCCAGCAAACAGACTGAATGGGTTTAAGACCAAAGAACCTTTAGAGGTTGTTTTTGCTGACATAATTGGTCCTAAGAAACCTAGTCTAGAAGGTGCCCGTTATATTTTGAGTATAAGGGATCATTATTCACGATACGGTTTCTGCTATCTTATGAAAAACAAAACAGAAACATTCCAACATTTCCTTAAGGTTTGCTGAGAGAAAAATGAGGAATAAAGTAATTACATTAGTTACTGATAATGGGACTGAGTTTGTGAACAAAATATTCCAAACTATGTTGAAATTGGCTGGTGTTGACCATAAGCGTTCTGCACCTTACAGACCACAACATAACTTGTTTTTAGAACAAAGAGGGCAAACATTATAAGCCATGGCTCGCACTATGTTATCTGATTCAGGTTTATCTGAAACACTGTGGGGTGAAGCCATAATGTGGAGTAACCATGTGTTAAACAATGTAGTTAACACAACAACTGGAGAATTGCCATTCACTCGTTGGCATGGCAGAAAACCAAATTTAAGTTATTTACACACATTTGGAGCTCCAGCATGGGTGCATATTCCCTCACAAGTAAGACTGAAAGGGCAACATAGAGCTAAGAAGTTATTTTTTGTGGGTTATGAGGCCAACCATAGATCATTTAGATTCTGGGATCAAGGCACATCTCATGTTTATTGTAATGCAAGTGCAAAATTTCTCAAGCACATTGGAGGGGAAAGACTGGAACAGGAATCCAGCAATGATAATATTATTGACACCCAAATAATCCCTTGAAGATGATATCAGTAAACAGCAAATAGCCATTAAAGAGGAAGAACAGGAGGAAGTAGCAGGACATGCACAGGAGGAGGTAGAAGAACAGGAAGAGGTGGCACAGGAAAGTCCACCAGTAAGCCCTCTTTTACCAAGACGTTGAACTCGAGTAACACGACCACCTGATACATATCAGGCTAGCATTGCCAAGTAAATACAGTTCCAAGTAATTATAGTGAATTAAAACTGTATCCTGCTAAGGATCAGGCTGCTTGGCAGAAAGCAAAGAATAAGGAACTGGAATCATAAAAAAAAAAACCTGGAGGTATACGAAAATGGTAAGTTTTCACCAGGTAAACATGCCATAGGGTGTAAATGGATATATAAGCTTAAGACAGGTGTAGATGGGACCAGGTTAGTAGCACAAAGGTTCAATTAGACAGCAAATGGCTATGATGAGGTATTTGCACCTTGTCTGAAAACTACTACATGAAGGGCAGCATTAATGTGGGTAGCTCAAGAGAAATTCATTGTAAATCATTTGGATGTAGAGACAGCTTATCTGCATGCACCGTTGCAACACACTATATATTTAAAGAAAACGTTAGGTATCAAAACTGATAATATAACTGAATGTTGGAAATTAAAAAAGAGTATTTATGGTTTGAAGCAATCAGGATATGAGTGGAACCAATGTATAGTTCAAGAATTAACTAAGATAGGCTTTGTAGCTGACAAGATAAAACAGTTAGTAGAAATCAAACAATACCTTGGTTTACAGAAAGATAGAACTAGGGGAGGATACAAGATCTCACAGGCAGATAAAATTAACCAATTACTAAAAAGTTTTAAAATGGAACTTTGGAAGCTGGCTAAAACACCAATGAGCCAAGAGTTTAGCCATAGTGATGTTCAAAGTCCTGTTTTTGATAAGAACATTTATCAGTCTTTGATTGGTAGTTTATCTTATCTCAGTAATTGGTCAAGGCCAGATATTGTATACAGTATTAATCAATCAGCGAGATTTAACGCTGAGCCAACTGAAAGGCACTGGCAAGCTGCTAAATGTGTGTTAAGATATCTGAAACAAACAATGCACTGTGCATTGTATTTGGAGCCAAAAGATGAATTGAGTTTAATTGCATTTGCTGATGCAAGTTTTGCTATAGACATAAATACACGAAAATCTATATCGGGTACTGCTGTATTATTGGGAAAAGCATTGATTGGATGGAGGTCTATTAGACAGAAACATCTAAGTTTTTCAACAATTGAGGCTGAATTCTCATATTTGTCTTTATTATGTACAGATTTAGTTTTGTACAAGCAATTATTAATTGACATGGGAATTAATGTAATAGATTCTATTGTTCATGAAGACAACCAATCAGCAATACAGATGGCTTCAAATATTGCTGTTAAGACAAGAACGAAACACACAGATTTAAGATATTTAAATGTGAGACAATGTGTGCAAAGTAAGATGATTAAGCCAGAATACTGTATGTCAGAAAACAATATAGCAGATCATTTTACAAAGGCCCAAAGCTCTATAAAGCATAAGGCTTGCTGTGAAATTATGGACTTATAATGTAAGATTGTATATATTGTCCTACCCAAAAGGGGAGAATGTTAGGAATGTAAGTCACCTAACAGCTCTTTGAGTTGGAAATATATAAACCAGGATAGACATTTTAATACTGTCTCTTTAAGAAAATGCAAAATTTGTAATTGGGTGTGGTTTCTCAAATGGCCATAAGATGGATCCAGAAACCTGGGTTGTTTAGTCTTAGTCTCAGAAGAAGTCTCAGTGAGTCTCTGTTTTCCTTCTGTTGGAGAGTTTTGCCATTCCTCCATTCTTCTAATTGATAGATAGATCTTGGATTTGATGTAAGTCTGATACTGAACTGTTTTTGATTCTGGACTTTGTTATTGGATTATCCCTGCTCTGAAAACTGACTGATCTTACCTTTGAAAGAACTTTGGACTGCTTGTTTAAACTTTGCTTTGGAAGTAAAAACCTACATTTACCCTACAGTGTAACTGTGTGCTGTGTGTGTACTATTCAAACACTTCTATCACGACGTCTCCCTGTATGCGCTCATTCTTCTAATGGGAAATTACCTCAACAGGCTCAATTAAGTTCCTTGTTGTAGGATTGCCACTGCTCTTTTGTTCTAGATTTTGGCTCTTGGCTGAATGATACAAGATGGAGGGGGGGGGAGGGAGGGAAGGAACAGGAAGGGGAAAGGAAGAAAAGAAGAGGAGAGAGGGAGGGAGACTGGTGGGTGAGTGGATGGATGGATGAGATGAAAGACCAAAATTGAGGAAGGGAGAGAAGGAAGGGTAACAAGAGAAAGATAGAGAGGGAGGGTGGAAGGAAGAAGGGAGGGAGGGAAGGAAGGAGAAGGCGAGGGAGGAAGGGTGGGAGGAAGGAAGGAAGGAAATGTGAAAGGAGGGAGTAAAGAAGGGGAAGAAAAGAGGAGAGGAAGGGAGGAAATGTGAGGGAGGAAGGAAGGAAGATTGATGGGTGAATGCCCCTTTGTTCATTTCCCCCTTGAAGTGTCGTCTTCAACAGCACTTCACAGCACCTTTCTAAACCTCCCGCAGGATGTAGTCAAGTAATAGAAGAGCAGAGTTGAATGGGACCTTGGAGAGCTTCTAGACCAACCCCCAGCTCAACAGGCAACCCTATCATATTCTGAATGAATGGCTGTCCAATCTTTTTTTAAAAACCTCTGGTCATGAGAGGATAAAATAGTGAATATGGAATGGAATGGAATAACAGAGTTGGAAAGGACCTTAGAGGTCTTCGAGTCCAACCCCCTGCTGAGGCAGGAAACACTATACCATTTCAGACAAACGGTTGTGCAATCTCTTCTTTAAAACTTCCAGCGTTGAGGCACCCACAACTTCTGAAGGTGAGCTGTTCCACTGGTTAATTGTTCTCACTGTCAATTTCTCCTTATTTCTAGGTTGCTTCTCTCCTTGGTTAGTTTCCATCCATTGCTTCTTGTCCTGCCTTCAGGGGCTTTGGCTGTTTCAGTGCTTCAAGGTAAGGGCATTATGCTTCTATCCAAAACATGCAGGCCTTCAAACACTTGTCATGCGGTATGGAGAATTATCACATGGAGAATTGGATGTGCACGTTCTGCAAACACACTCGGTCTTGGCGACAGTGCTCGTCAACCAGGTAAAAGCATTTAGAACTCTTCAGAATTCCTTCTGTAGGTTCAAGTACCTAAAACCCGGTGCTGGCTTTGATCTTTTGCAATTTGGTGGAAAGTTGGAAATTAAACCTTGTTGCAAGGCTCTTTCAAGCTGGCCATCTGCCAAATCCAAAACAGCTTTTTTGGAGACCTTCCAAACATGCTCTCCTCTTTGCAAAGGGAGTCAGGAACTGGTAAAGTTTCAAAAAGTCTGGGTAAAAATCGGAGTCAACTGCAAAATGGTAAGCTTTTGAGAAGAGTGTTTATGGAGGTCCTCCATCATCCAGGTCATGGTTCTCCCAAAGGTGCTTTTTTCAAGAGGCAACTGGACTTCCCTGTTTATCTTTGAAGAGGTTTTGCTTCTCACCCAAGAAGCTTCTTCAGCTCTGACTGGATGGTTGGGGAACAGAAGGTTTGATACTCCTTGCAGACAAAGCTGGTCATTTGCACTCTTAGGGTCACATGAGTGGTGGAAAACAACATCCTTCTCTCAACAAAGAGGAATGGATATGACATCATCTATCTCAAATATGCAACACATCCCTTACAACAGTTCCAAGAAGGCTCCACATCCGTTTGTACCATTCAGGTCACCTTGAGGATACAGATAAAGCACCAGGTGACCTCAATGACTATCTAAAAGGATGCAAATGACCAGCTGTCTGCAAGGAATATAAATCCTTCCATTCCTCACCATCCAGTCAGAGCTGAAGAAGCTTCTTGGATGAGAAGCAAAATGTCTTCAAAGAAAAACCAAAAAAATCTAGTTGCCTTTTGAAAAAAAAGCACCTTTGGGACTTTTGAGCAGAGTGGGACAAGGACAGTGGGGGCAAAGAGTGGGGCAAAGAGCTCTGATGGAAGCACTTCTAGGCTGCATCAACAGAGGGATCCACATCAGGATGAAGGCAGGACAAGAGGGCCAACTTACTATGGCCAACTTGCTGTAGGATAACCCACTACAGGACAAGAGTTACACCAATATCGAACAAATGGTCAAATAGAATCATTAAGGAAAGGATGCCAAAGGAGGGACAAAATAAAATGTGAATGACCAAAATTAAAATAGTAGTTTAATCATTTTAAATAATTAAAACTGAATTGTTGAATTGTTCTGCAGTGAGTTGTTCCATGACAAGTTGACTGGTGAGTTGGCCATGGAAAATTGGCTATGGTGAGTTATCCCATTCCCAGAAAAGAAGCACTGGATGCAATCTATTCAAGGAGAGAAGCAACCTAGAACTAAGGAGAAATTGCATGACAATGAGAACAATTAATCAGTAGAACAACTTGCCTCCAGGAATTATGAATGCTCCAAAACTGGAAGTTTTAAAGAAAAGATTGGACAACCATTTGTCTGAAATGGTGAAGGGTTTTCTGCCTAAGCAGGGGGTTGGACTAGACAATCTCCAAGGTCCCTTCCCACTCTGTTATTCAGTTAAGATTTGGAGGGAAGTGATAGGGACTTCTGCTTGAGCAGAAGTGGGGGTGGTTGAACTAGATGACTTACAAGGTCCCTTCCAACTCTGTTAATCTGTTATATACAATGCCTTGTCTTTCAAAATTAGGCATTTCCAAAACTGAGATTAAAATAAACGAGGCTGAGACGGACATTGTATCAATTAATCTAAAAAAAAATAAGACATTTTGGGTTTGGAAAGGGTCTTTGATTGCTTCATGAAGTTTGGAAGCGGAGGTGGGTATTCAGCAGGTTCTGACCAGTTCTGGAGAACTGGAAGTGGAAATTTTGAGTAGTTTGGAGAATCAGCAAATACCACCTCTGACTGGCCCCGCCTCCACCTCTTCTCTACGTCCCGAGTCCAAGCTGATTGGCTGAGTCTTCTTTGGTTGCCCTGCACAGGAGAACAGAGCTGGAAAGCAGGTTACTGGAGGGGGGAGGGAATGGGGATTTTGCAAGTAACCTTCCCCCAAGAGTGGGGAAGGAATGGAGATTTTGCAATGTATCCTTCCCCTGCCATGCCCACAGAACCGGAAGTAAAGAAATTTGATGAAATTGAAGAACTTGGGAAGAACTGCTCTGTAGTGCTGTGATATTTTGCACAGAACAGATATGTCTTATGTCTCCTCATGGTGCGAGAAATGTCCCTTTTTTCTTTTTTTAAAGGCCCGGTCCCACTGGCTGATGGATGCAAAACATATGCAAAACATATGCATAAAATAGCGGACAAGAAAAATTTCAGGGGTGACTCCATCTGTTTTCATCCGCTCCAAAAATTGGTGAAAATTTGCATAAACAGAACAGAAAAGAATGGACGTGGGTAGTATGTAGCAGGGATGTTGAATGGATGTTCATCGGAAGCCTAGCGGATGAAAGTGGATGGAAGCAGATGACACCTCCAAAGGGGTTCCGGGGGAGAATTTTGAAGTGGATGCATAGCGGAAGGGGCAGATGCATAGCGGATGAAATGGATGCATCACACATGCCTATAGGAAACAAAGGGAATGCCGCGCGGATGTATATTGGATGCAAAGCGTTCACTTTGCATGCGGAGGGTATGAATTGCGCCCGCTCCGCGGACATAAAAGGATGCAGCACACATGCAGTCAGCATACAGGAGAAAGATGTGCTGCTTGATACATCTTGCAGGAACACCATGGTTCGTCAGTCAGGCAAGAAGAGGAAGTACGTGCCTACTTGTTCAAGCCCTGGCAAGGTGAAGAAGGCCAGAACCAGCATCCCACCTCCTGGCACTGACTCTGAAGCTGCTGCTGCTGCTGCTGCTGCTGCTGCTGCTGCTGTGGTAGACCAGCACCAAGGCCCTCAAGCCCCTCAAAGCCCTGCTGCTGAAGGCCCTGCTGCTCAAGCCCCTGAAGGCCCTGAACAATCTCCAGAAGGCCCTGATGCTGAAGCCCCTGAAGGCCCTGCTGAAGCCCCTGCCAGAGGTAGGAAGAGGCAAGGAAAGCAGAAGGGAGAGAGGAAACAGTACACCGTTTCTGAGGAGCATGAGGATGACGTGCTGGAATGGCTGAGGGAGAACGAGTACCTGTGAAGAAAGGGCCACAGACTGTATCGGGACACCAAGAAGAAACAGGCAGCTTGGAGAGACAAGGCAGAGAGCCTGGGCTACACTGCAGAAGTACTCCTTGGATGGTGGAAGCACATGCACACCTGGTATGGCAAGCAACACCTCAAGAAATCCGGGCAGGCCGCTGTCAAGCTCATTGACCGGGAGAAGTACGTCATGGCCAAGTGCAGTTTCCTGGAGGGTGAGATCCGCCACCGAGGAGCAGCCTCTCTGAGACCCCTCTCCCTCAGACAGCCCACAGACAGCCAGTCCTCTTCCAGCCAGGAGCCAGCTATCCTGTCCAGGCAGGTGTCTTCAGAGGGCCCCACAGCAGAGACCCCCTCGACAGCTGCATTCTCCATGCCGGCGGACTTGGAGGATCCCATGGAGGATGACACCCTGCTGTCACAAATGGAGGAAGAAGCAGCAGCCACCAAAGGCCAACCCACCACTACCCCCAGCTCCAGAGGACGCAGGCAGAGAGGCAGACTAGAGGGCCAGGACCAGTGTTCTGTTGGAGATCAGGGACACAATGAAGACCAGCACAGAACTTCTCTCTCAGCTGGTCCACTTGGACAGAGGATCCTCGGGCTGTCACACCTTCATCACCTATGTGAGCCACACCCTCAGGGAACTGCCTGAGGCCCAGTACCAGGTGATGAAGGAGAAGATAACAGCACTTCTGCACAACCCTCAAGGGCCAGCTGAAGCTGCTCCTACCCAGTCCAGGTCTGCTCCTCCACCCCAAGCGACGTCACAGCCCCTCCACGGCTTTCAACAGACCCTCCCTTACCAAGGCTACGACTACCAGGACTTCCCACAGCACAAGCAGAACTTCCCAGTCCAGACCCGGTTTCATTGGATGCCACAGATGCCAGTCCTCACCCAGCTGCAAACCAGACAGCCCCACTACACTCCTCCCAACCCTTCCTCCACCCCACAGCCAAGCCCGTCAATGGACAATCTGTCATCAGTATTGGGCCTGACATCTCAAGTCCTTGATGAAGGGCCTCTCAACTTCACAGGACTGAGTCAGCTCTCGGACAGCTTCCTGAACACACCACCACCTGTTGTAACCTCGGGGCCAAGCACCCCAATGGTGCCTCAGACCAGCACTCAAGCCACAGCCACCTCCACAGTCCCTGCCCGCTTAACAGCTGAGGCCATGGACATGACTCAGAGTGACTGAGAATAGTGTCAGAGAATGAGCTGTTCACTTGTTAAGTTTATCTTGTTTACTTGTTTAATAAAGTTTATCTTTGCTTAAGACACTTAATAAATTTTACTTGGTTCATTTTGTTTGCTTAATAATAATTGGTTGTCCGCTAGGTGTCCTTCTACATACTCTAAACATACTCCAGACATCCTAAATATACGAGATACATCCCAGATACAAATGTTTTGTCCATTTTTAATACTTTATGTACAAGATGCATACACTTACACCCTTTCTATTTCCGTGCTACTAACGCTGTGTAGATGTTCCATGTACCTTTTGTTTCCTATCTCTTTCCATTTTCAGCTGCAGCGGATGTGAGTTGAGGGGATGGACAGAGGATGCATTGAGGATACAGCAGACGTTTAATGGATGATAACAGACATAGAACGTTTGTTGCCCGTATATGTCATGGATTTACATCGGATGCGGCGGAAAGTTCATCCGTTCAAAAAGTTTTGTGCAGCTCAAAACCTTTTGCACGGATGAAATCGCAGTGGACGGATGCTCGACGGATAGAGCGTATGAAACACATATGCAGTGAGTACACAATGGATGCATAGCATTTTCAAATGGATGCCAAGCTTTTTTTAACATTTTACATCCTGTTTGTATCCGTAAGTGCAGTGGGACCGTGCCTTTACTCGAATCAAATAAAAACATTTCACTCTAGCTGAGAAACTAATCAAGTTGAGAAGCAACCTAGAACACAAGGAGAACATTCCCAACAGTGAGAACAATTAACCACTGGAACTGCTTACCTCCAGAACTTGTGAATGCTCCAACATTAGAAATTTTCAAGAAGAGATTGGACAGTCATTTGTCTGAAATAGTATAGTTTCCTGCGAGAGTAGGGTGGTTGCACTAGTTGACCTCCAATGTCCCTTCGGTCTCAGTTATTCTGACCTCAGATTGTGCTCTTCCTAACTTCCAAATAATTTTCAAGGGCAGTCCCACATAGAGCACATGGTAGTAATCCATCTGAGAGATGACCAGGCCATGAGTGACAGTGCAGATGGAAAAATGCTTCTGCAATTTGTCCTTCCCGGTTAAAACTGGCATCCCCCAGTTGCTATTTTTAAAATAATTTGCTTGGAACAGAGAAGTTTGCTGAATTTAGCACGATCAGTTACCACCACCTGGATTGTAAAACAATATAATTGCCTAGATTTATCAGGGAATCTCTCATTGCTCTGGTAAAACTTTAATGAGAGTTACAAAAGGAGGAGAGAGGGGAGGGTGGGACAAATAAAACACATTCTAATTAATCTAATATAAAAAGGTGTCTGAATGCAAATAATATTTGCTCGTTTATTCCATTTTCACTCCCCTCCTTGCTGCATTTTCAAGTAATATCCTGGAGGAGATCTCTCTCTATATATATGTGTGTGTGTGTGTGTGTGTGTGTGTGTGTGTGTGTGTTTGTGTGAACATTTGGGCTTGATACCAAAGAGCAGGAGGAGAGGTCATAAAAATAATTAAATTTGGGATTTGTGGAAATGGGATGGAAGGCACAGTGAATGAAATGATTATAACTGCATTGAGGTCCAGAGCGAAATGTTTGATCATTCAGATTAGCAGTCGGGATTAAATAGATGTGTGTTTGTAATTGCCATTCGTTCCTAGCAAAGGAGGGCCTTTTGTTGGAATTGTACACTGACCTGAGTAAAATTTGTGCTTCTTCCCTTACCTTGTTGTGTTAGAGGAGTAACTTGGGCACATTGAAGGAGGTTGATTTTTGGAGAATATGTCTGATGTTGTGCTGTATTGTTATCAGTGTGAGCATGAAGAAGAACTGTAGAAAACACGTAATGTTCTGGCTTGCTGATTTAAGTATACATTATGAGAAACAGCATACACAAAAACATTTCTTAGGGGTATTTGCCTTAAAAATAGCAGATGTTTGGGAAAGCTGTGTTAAAGTTGTGAATATGATGGAGAATTGTGAACGTAACTGTATTTAATAGGAAAAGATTTCAGGTTTTTGTTTTTCAAATTGACTGAAAATCTGTCAGGGTGGAATAATAAATAAATATACTCAAGACTGCTAGGGAATAGAATGAGGCTCTTGTATACTTCTTCCGACAGTAAACAGGAATTCTACCCTGTTTCTCCAACAATACGGCCTCCCCCAATAGGAAGTCCCAGCATGTTTTATAGGCATGAAATGAAATTAAGCCCCTCCCTTCATATTAAGGCCAATGTTAAAATATGCGAAATGGGGGGGAATGGTGGAGGGGCTTGCTGGTAGGAAATACTTTTGTTGCACACCCGGATATGGTGCTGCCTGCGTTGACCCAAATACGAAGTGCCCCACCAACGCCGAGGTCAACATCTAAGCCGTTGCCACCCGCCCACCCAAAGATGCAAGGGGGGGAATTAAATCACCCCTGAAAAGATGGCCTAGCCATTTTTTCGGGGCTCAAAAAAAAAAAAAGACCCGGCCTTATTATATGAGAAACACGGCACTATTTATATCAATATTCTGCTTTCCTTGAAGAGGAAATTAGAACTAAAATGATTAGGGCTAAAGTTCCCCTACAATTTTTTTAAAAACTACTTTGTTCCCTTACAATTTTTTAAAAATTAGTTTGTTTTTAAATTACTTTATTCAAATACAAAATCCAAAAAATAACAAAGACAAAAATAACAACAGTATCTATTGTGTCTTTGTTAATTTGTTTTCCTTTTGGGTTTTGTACTTTCAATGTTTTCAATCATAATAGAGCTGGAAGGGACCTTGGAGGTCTTCTAGTCCAACCCCCTGCTCAAGCAGGAGAAACTGTGCCATTTCAGACAAGTAGCTGCCCAATCTCTTCTAAAAAACCTCCATTGATGGAGTGTCCACAATTTCTGGTGGCAAGCTGTTCCACTGGTTAATTGTTCTCACTGTCAGGAAGTTTCTCCTTAATTCCAGGTTGCTTCTCTCCTTGGTGAGTTTCCATCCATTGTCTTGCCTTCTGGTGCTTTGGAAAATAAATTGACCTCCTTCTTTTTGTGGCAGCCCCTCGAATATTGGAAGAGTGCTATCATGTCCACCATAGTCTTTCTTTTCTCTAGACTAAACATATCCAAATCCTGCAAACCATTTTTCATAAGTTTTAGTCTCCAAACCTTTCATCATCTTAGTTGCTCTTCTTTCCACTTTTTTTTTAAAAGTCTCAACATCTTCTTTGTAATGTGGTGCCCAAAACTGGATGCAGTATTCCAGGTGTGGTCTTACTAAGGATTTATAAAGCAGTACTCATAACTTCACCTGATATTGATTCTATCCTTCTGTTCATCCAGCCAAGGATTGCATTAGCTTATTTGGCTGCTGCTGCACAGCGTCTGGCTCGTATTTAAACGGTGTCCATTAAGACTCCAAGGTCCCTCTCGCAGTTACTGTTTTTGAGCCAGGTTTTCGCCCAATCTGTACTTATACATTTATTTTTTCCTTCCTAATAATTTTTGGAATAAAAAATAAATAAATAAACTTCCTCTACATTTATGCTTCCAACCAACTTGTTGTTGTGGTTAGCCGGCAGCAGGTATGGATGGCTAGGGAGACCGAGGACTCAGATGAGGGGCCAGGACCATTAGGGAATGGACTGCTGCCTTCAGAGATTGTGGGGGCTGGCAGCAGTGGTGAGGAGGTTTCCGAGGAGCCTGTGTCAAGTGCGTGTGTGCGCAGAATTGCTCTTAGGAAAGAGCAGCTACAACAGCATGGGTGACTCAGGAGTAAGGATACAAGGAACATACTTTGCAGAAGGCAAAGACATTTTGAAACTTCAGCCTCGTTAACATTCCAGTATCCTGAGTTTGTATTTGAAGATTCTTATTTTGCAAATTATTTCTTGTCTATTATCTTTTGAAAAGACTTGCACAGTTTGGCAAAGCTTGTGCTTATCACAGCTAATTGTTTTCTAAAAGCATTATAAGGTTTCTGTTCCTTTTGGATTGTGTTTGATTTGTTGGAAAAGGGCGTGGGTCAGAACACTTGTGAGTTTCTGCCTTCATCCTGCAGTGTAATGACAATGGCTAACAAGATGATGATGATGACTCCATACTACTACATGGTGTATTTATTAGCATGTTAGATCAGTGTCCTGTAACGAAGAGTAAGACGAAGGGCTGATGTTCTAGGAGACCAAGATCTCAAGGACATTTGAAGGACCTTTATATCCCCCTCACTGAGACCTCCTCACAGAGTGTAAATGACATATACGAAAGCACCTTTGTGTTGTCTTCCCACACAAGATTTAGTGGCTCAACAAAAACTTATTCTCTCACTTTGGTTGCCAGGCAACCATCTGATGTCACTGCCTATTGGTGCATGTGTGCAACCTGCAGATTACACACACACACACACACACACACACACACACACACAGATATATAGTTATATATATCTGCTAGCTCCTTTCAGCTGCCCAGATTCTACCCCACAAGGGATTATGGGGTCGTGAAAAGAAGATGATCACACACACACATACACATACACACACACACACACACACAGAGTGTTTCACCAAAAATAAGACCCAGTCTTATTGTTTTTTCGCCACCAAAAAGGCACCAGGTCTTATTTTTGGGAGGTTGTGTGTCTGCCACTGAGTCACCTTGTGGTGATGGCACCAACAACTCCACCCAACAATAGCCCGCTGCTGGCCCACTTCTTCTCTGGCTGCTTGTTTCTGCTCATGCATGTCATCCACAGCCTCCGTTTCACTGTCAGTGACCCTTCAGGAAAGGCCTCTGCAGCCAATGCCCAGCATCCACTGGCCTTGATTGATCCAGAAGCGCGTTATCAGTTGCAGAGGCCTTTCGTGAAGGGCCTCTGATGGCAGAACAAGGCCAGGGACAATGTGTGCAAGCAGCAGCACGTGGCTGAAAAACAAGTGTGCCAGTAAGGCAAGGCAGATGTGCGAGGATAAGAGTGTGCGAGACCTAGCTGCAACTGTCTGAAGATAAGTAGTAGGATAACTCTACCCCCCAACCACACTCTAGCTTGATTTTTTAATCTGTGCACCCTGGAGTGGACAGGGTCTTAAGTAGGGCTTATTTTTGTTGTGATTCGCCGGCAGCTTGTGTAGATGGCAGTGGAATCGGACAGTGGGGAAGGGGACCAGTCCGAGAATCTGGAGGGTCCTGTGTCTGATGCAGAAATGGGGCCAGGACCATCTGGGAGTGGGGTGCTGCCTCTGGAGCCTCCGGAGTTTGGAAGCAGTGAGGCAGACGAACAAGGGGAGCCTATTCCCAGTGTGCATATGCACAGAGCTGCTAGAAGGCGAGAACAGCTGAAACAAAAGGGGCTACTCAGGAGTAAGGCTGTGAGGTGACTCCCTCTCCCATAAGGGATAAAGGATAGGCAAAGATGATGAAAACTATGCAGGAAGAAAAGTCGTTTATTCAGTTCAGATTCATTCTTGAAGCTCTTTGCACTTTGGTTGGGTTTTTTTGTAGTTCATTGGACACTTCTGTTATTGGTAGCACTTCACAGAAAAGAAAGGTGGGTGCTTATCTCGAGGGACTGTTTGAGATTCATTAACGAATGGGGATGAAATTAATTCCCAGCATTGCAATAAAACAAGACTTATTTTTAAAATAAGCATGTACGTAATTATGGTCTCGGAAGCCTTGGGCAGAACAATTGTGGGGGTAGGGCTTATATTGGGCACACATATAAAAATCAAGCTAGGTCTTATTTTTGGGGAAACACAGCGTACATATATATCTCCTTACAATTTGATACCGATATATCTCCTTATATCTTGATGCTCGACTTAGGATTTAATAACGCTGTAACCAATAAATGGATTTATTATTAAAATGATTTATTTAAGTCCAGCCCTTCTTGAATTCCATCAATACAGGAAGGCCTCGATTCACAACAGTTTGCTCAATGACCACTCGAAGTTGCAACATCATTGAAAAATGGGACTTATGACTGTTTTTCACACTGACGACCGTTGCCACATCCCTGTGTTCTTGTGATTAAAATTCAGATGCTTCACAACTGGTTCACATTTACGACAGTTGCAGTATCCTGGGATCATGTAGTCTACTTTTATTTTTAAGGAGGCTTGCCTTCAAAAGTTATGGGTGGTCCATCACTGGAGGGTTTTAAGAAGAGATTGGACATACACTTGTCTGAAATGGTATAGGGTCTCCTGTTTGAGCAGATGGGGGTGGACTAGAAGACCTCTAAGATCCCTTCAAAATGTTGTTCTGTTATTTGCTTGGGTTGAAATAAGGCAGAAAATGGGAACCAGAATGAGCCTGAAGTCCCTTAGATCCGTTCACTGCCCATTGTTCGCCTTAGAAAACACATTCTGGAGCTCTCTCCGTCTCTCCCAAGTATGAATGAACATCCATTTCTCTTCTTTTCCATTTACATCAAGATAACACAGGAGCATGCTGTTTTGAGTAATAAATGGCCAGGCTGTGCATTATTGGCTTTATTTATGATAGGATGGGGCTATTAATCATAAGACCTCAAATGCAATTGGGAGCATCCAGCAGTACAAATAATGCATTCATTATAGAATGGCTGGTGTCAAAGATATATACTCTGTTTCCCCAAAAATATGACCTACCCTGAAAGTAAGTCCTAATTTGATTTTTACATGTGAGCCCAATTAAAGCACTATCCCCAAAATAAGCCCTAATTAAACTCCCACCCACTCCAGAGTACACAGGTAAAAATTAAGCTAGGGTGGGGATGGGGGTGGTGGAGCTGCCATACTACTTACCTTTGGACAGTTGTAGCCAGGCCTCGCACACCCCAACACCTGCCTTGTTGGCCCATTTCTTTTGCAGCTGGCAAGGCTTTCCTGAAGGCCTCTGTAGCTGATCGATCCGGAGCTCTGTTATCAGCTGTGGAGGCCTTCAAGGAAGTCTTGCTGGCCACAGAAGAAGAAGTTCCTGAAGGCCTCTGACAGCGAAAAGGAGACCGGGGGCAACACACGCAAGTGAGGTTAGTCAGGGGATGGCATCCCCTGAAAATAAGACCTGCTGCCTTTTTTGGTGGCAAAAAAAATGTAAGACAAGGTCTTATTTTGGGGGAAACATGGTATTTATTGCTTGATTAGCCTATAGGCTGTATATCAATGTACAGGTTCAAACACATACAATTCTAAACAATTTAAAATGAGAGTAGGGTAAAAAATACAATATTTATAGGATTAAATACGATAATTTAACACATAAATATGTAAAACAGAATAAAACAAGATAACATTATATTTCTGTATCACCCCTACCATCTAACACATTCAGGCCCACCTATTTTGATCTCATTCAGACCATTTGTGCTGTATTAAATGTCGTTTTCAGACTCGGGCTACACATGAGGTATGTTGTTTTAATATGAGCCTCGCACTGGGTCATACATGTAATATGTGGGTGAATAATATGAGTCAGATCTTGAGTATCAAAGCAACATGGTGGAGACTTGGATTGATTTTGGGGCTTCCAGGATGAAGCAAAGAAGATCAAGTGAGATACTACTAATACCACTCTATAAAGCCTTGGTAAGGCCACACTTAGAGTACTGCATCCAGTTTTGCTCACCACACTATAAAAAAGATGTTGAGACTCGAGAAAAAGTGCAGAGAAGAGCAACCTGGAGGATTAAGGGATTGGACGATGAAACATACAATGAACGGTTGCAGGAACTGGACTTGGCTAGTTTAGTGAAGAGAAAGACTGGGGAGACAGGATAGCAGTCTTCCAATAATTGAGGGGCTGCCACAGAGAGAAGTGGGTCAAGCTATTCTTCAAGGCACCTGAAGGCCAGACAAGGAATATTGGATGGAAACTGAACAAGGAGAGATTCACCTTTTCATCAGCATCAGCACCCAGGTGAGCATAGATTAAATTCAAGATTCAAGAATCCAGTAAACAATAACCAATCAAGAAACTGCTAAGCAAGCCAACATTAAATAGCCCAACCAAAGAACTTCTAAGACCACCCCCACCAATACTGAGAGAGCAAGCCACTAGTATAAAAAATGAGACCAAACCCCACACCAGAAGTAGTATTCACCAGGTTCTGGCGAGTTCTGAAAATGTCCAGTAATGGATATTTTGAATAGTTTGGAGAACCGGCAAATCCCACCTCTGACTGCAGATTTTACAGTATCCTTCCCCTGCCCCGCCAACCAAGCCACACTCACAAAACTGGTAGTAAAAAAAATTCAATCCCACCACTGCTACACACCCTACAAGCCATGATGATGCCACCTCCTCCTTCTTCTTCTTCTTCTCCTTCTTCAAGAAAATAACCAAGCTCAGAGAGCAACAAGGACCACTCAAAGAACTTGTTCTCTCTTAAGCCCCTGTCACATTGCACCAACGGATGCAAAGAGGATGTAAAACGGACAAAAAAGCTTACCATCCATTGGTTAACGGGATGTATCCGTTCTGTACTCACTGCCTCCGTTTTGCTTCCTCTCTATCCGTCCAGCATCCGTTTATGGACGTTTCATCCGCTCAAAAAGTTTTGAGCTGCTCAAAACTTTTGCACGGAAAATGTATCCAATTCGTCCATTCTGCATCCGCTAGGCATCCGCTGGCATCCATTCTGCATCCGTTACGCATCCGCTATTTCCGCTAGGCATCTGCACAACTCACATCTGCTCGGACGCAGGGAGGAAGCGGAACGGATGCAGAACGGATACAGAACGGATGCCTAGCGGATGCAGCATGGAAACAAAGCATTTAAAATGGAAAAAACTTTCGCAGAGGGGACCTATCTCGGATATTAAGGATGTCTAGAGGATGCCTAGAGGATCCAAAGGGACACCTATACTGCCTATAAAAAGGGGGAGCAACTCATCTGGATCTCACTTTCAGAACAGCAGCCCTGCGGTGCAGACCTCTGCAGCCTTCATCTGACTCTTGCTCTTCCACAGCATCCAGTCATGTCCACCATGGATCGTAACACACTCCTTTTGGCAGCCACCATCCTTCTGCAACAGTGCGAAGCCATCTACAGGCTCTGTGAACTCTACTACGGGAAGAAAAAGAGGCAGCCAAGAAGCGTCTGGGTACGAAGATGGTTCACCAGAAGAGCAGAGGACGGACTGTACAACAAGCTGATGGTGGAGCTCAGGAACGAAGACACTCGGGCATTTCAGAACTTCATGAGGATGCCTCCAGCCATGTTTGACGAAGTTGTGCAGCGGCTGACACCCAGGTTGACCAAGGCAAACCCCAACTTCTGGCCCAGCCTGGAACCTGGGCTCAAGGTGGCACTCACTCTGTGCCACCTGGAGTCAGGGACCATGTACAGGAGCATGCAGTACGGCTGGAGGGTGCCACCCAACACCATCAGCATTGTGGTCAGAGAAGTGGTGCAGGCCATCATCGAAGAATACATGGAGGAGCTCCTCCAGTGCCCCTCTACTGAAGAAGGCTGGAAGAAAGTTGTAGAGCAGTGGTATCATAGGTGGAACTTCCCCCACACTGTCGGAGCCATCAATGGCAAGCACGTGGCCTGCAAAACGCCAGCCAACTCAGGGTCCTCTTATCACAACTACAAGGGCTTCTTCAGCATCATCTTCTTCGCCATGGTCGATGCTGACTACAAGTTCATGTACATCGATGCTTCAGGCAACGGCTCATCTTCAGATGCCCAGGTATACAACGCCAGTCACCTCAAGGAGGGGCTGGAATGCAACCTCATCGTGGGCTTCCCAGATCCAGACCCCCTGCCCAACGACACACAAGATGTGCCCTACTTCATCGTGGGGGATGATGCCTTCTCCCTCACAACCTACCTCATGAGGTCCTACACCTCCAGATGCCTCACCCGTGAAGAGAGGATCTTCAACTACAGGCTGTCCAGGGCAAGGCAGGTGGTGGAGAACACCTTTGGCATCCTGGCCAACAGGTTCCAGGTACTTCTCACCACCATGCAGCATCGTCCAGAGACCGTGAGGAGGATCATGGAAGCTTGCTGCATCCTGCACAATCTCATGCGCACCCGCTACCCAGTCTTGCAGAACAGGCTCATGGACCTCCAACAAGGCAATGGGGACATGAAGCCTGGGGAATGGAGGCAAGGCGAAACCTGATAGACACTGTGGATGTGCCAGGCCCCAACAGAGCTTCACATGAAGGGAAGAAGCAGCGCAACCTCCTGAAACACTGGTGCAACTCCCCAGCTGGAGCAGTGGAGTGGCAAGACAGGATGGTAGATGCTTAATGGATGCTTCCTTCAGCCTGTCTCATCACACGGATGAGATTGGGCCATGTATGTTGGGGGGGCGTACAATGAACAGGGCATTTAATAAAGAGTTGTGTTTATGTTGACATGTGTGGATGATTGATTACATTGTTATTGATAATAAAGGGCCATAGGTGTGGCACCTGGGAGGGTGGACCATACAGTCCCACTATGCTTGCACTGGAGGTTTATCTATCCCACAGCTATTACCCATCCCAAAGGTATCCCTGCCCATCCCACTGCTATCTCAACCCATCCCACTGCTATCTTAACCCATTCCACAAGCATGCAAAGGCTTAAACCATTTCTAAAAGTTTCCACCAAGACTTTATTAAAAAAAAAGAAATGAAGCAAGTGTGTGAATCAAAAATAGACTTTATTAACAACAAGCAATAAAACAAAAAATGAGTCTCTGGCACTCCTCTTGGTCGCTCAGTCTCAGGGGTGAAGGGTGCAGGTGCTGTGGAGGTGGCTGGTGCTGGAGTGCTTGTCATCAGCTCCTCCAGAAGCAGAAGCAGCAGAAGCCCCAGCCCCAGAAGAGTGAGCCCATGCTGCAGAAGCCCTAGCAGAACCAGAGTGAGGGCCAGGGGGCGGGATGGTAGCCCTGTCCCTCTTGCAAGGGCTGGCAGCAGATGGCTGAGGCTTGTTGTGCTTCCGCATGGTTGTGGGGTTACTGGCTGGCAGGGAGGCTGGCAGGAACCAAGGCTGGCAGGAAGGCTGGCAGGGAGGCAGGCACCAAGGCTGGCAAGGAAGGCTGGCAGGGAGATAGGCACCAAGGCTTGCAGGAAGGCAGGCACCAAGGCTGGCAGGCAGATATGAACCAAGGCTGGCAGGAAGGCAGGCAGCAAGGCTGGCAGGCAGACTGGCTGGCAGAAAGGCTGGCAGGCAGGCAGCCAGCAAGGCTGGCAGGGAGGCTGGCAGCAAAGCTGGCAGGGAGGCTGGCAGAGAGGCTGGCAGCAAGGCTGGCAGCAAGGCTTGTATGCAGGCATGCAGGCAGGACAGGCAAGGCTGTCAATCCATCCGGTAGCTGGTCTTTCCTCTGAATGGTGACCTGCTTCCGAGCTGCTTCCCTTATATCCACAGGGCTTATGCAATGCATCCTCCCCGCATGCACAATTAATGCTAGGCATCCGTTAGGCTTCCTCTCTGCATCTGCTAGGCTTCCACTCTGCATCCGCTTCATCCGTTCCGTGTCCACTGTGCATCCGCTGTATCCATTCCATGTCCACTTTGCTGAGGTCCCCTGGAAGCCTAGCGGATGTGCTATCCACTCCCATCCACTTCCATCCGCTGGGCTTCCATTCCGCATCCATATTCCATCCGCTCTGCGTCCTCCCCGCGTCTGTTCCTTTCCGTGTTATCCGCTCCGGTTATGCAATTTTTCGCCCCTTCTGAGAGCGGATAACAATGGATGGAACATTTTTCTCGTCCGTTGTGTCCTTTTTACTAATGTTTTGCATCCGTTGGGCAGTGTGACAGGGCCTTTAGTTCTGCTCGAAAGACACCAGGTGTAATTAAAACAGATCAGCAAAAATGTCTTTTTTTCTGAAGACTTCCTTCAACAAATAATATCTACCCACACAGAGGAGAACTGCCAGGAAATGAGGGACACTGAAGAAGAAGAAGCTTACACAAAGGTCTCCAGCTGCAGAAGTATGAAGCAATCCTTCAGCACCTCTTGTCGTTCATACTCCCACTTCCTTATCCTCTAGTCTTCTGATCCTGTTGAAAACATTTCCCCAGGTGTACTTAAAAATATTCTTAAGGAGCCTTAGGAAGGAAGGCTGGAAGGAAAGAAGGAAGGAAGGAAGGAAGGAAGGAAGGAAGGAAGGAAGGAAGGAAGGAAGGAA
>BLBF01000002.1:1741532-1752274 GCA_015471245.1 Laticauda colubrina | reverse complement strand
GAAGGAAGGAAGGAAGGAAGGAAGGAAGGAAGGAAGGAAGGAAGGAAAAGGTCTTAGCACCCATCAAGAGCGTCAGGAGAAAGCAGACGGCAGTCAACATGGAAGCAAGGAAAGGAGAACAAGAGTCTTTGTTAGGAAGAATGGGGGAGGAGATACACAGGAGAAGAGCTTAAGAATGGAGGAAGGATTCCATTCCTGTCTAATCTTCTCATTCAGAATAACAGAATAAGAGAGTTGAAAGGGACCTTGGAGGTCTTCTAGTCCAACCTTCTACTCTGGTAAAGGTAAAGGTTCCCCTTGCAAATATGTGCTAGTCGTTTCTGGGTCTCAGGGTGGGGCTCATCTCCATTATAAAGCTGAAGAGCCAGCACTGTCCAAAGACATCTCCATGGTCATGTGGCCAGCATGACTAAACGCCGAAGACGCATGGAGCACTGTTACCTTCCCACCAAAGTGGTCCCTATTTTTCTACTTGCATCCTTTACATGCTTTCGAATTGCTAGGTTGGCAGAATCTGGGACAAGTAACAGGAGCTCATTCCGTTACACGGCACTAGGGATTCGAACCGCCAAACTGCTGACCTTTCTGATTGACAAATTCAATGTCTTAGCCACTGAGCCACCACATCCGTTTTTCTGCTCTGATATAATATTTTAGATAGATGGTTGTCCAATTTCTCTTTAAAAACTTCCAGTGTTGGATGATCCACAACCTTTGGAGGAAAGTTGTGTTCTGAAGGCAGTCTGTTCTCATTGTCAGGAAATTCTCCTTAGTTTCCATCTGTTGCTTCTTGTCCTGCCTTCAGGTGCTTTGGGGAACAGCTTGACTCCCTCTTCTTTGTGGCAGCCCCTGAGAGATTGGAAGATTGCAATCATGTCCTCCTCTTCCCTAGACTTGCCATGCCCAGTTCCCATAACTGTTCTTTGTATGTTTTAGCCTCCAGTTCCCTTATCATCATGGTTGCTCTTCTCTGCACTCTTTCCAGAATCTCAACCTCTTTTTCAGTGGGTCAAAAATCATCAGTAGGAGATCCCATCTGGAAATCAGGAGGAATTTTCTGACAGTGAGAACGATTAAACAATGGAACTGCTTCCATCTTGGAGGTTTTGAAGAAACGAGTGGACATCCATTTGTCCAGGAAGGTACAAGATCTTCTGATTTGGACAGAGAGCTTGACGAGACAATATCCAAGGTCCTTTCCAGCTCTATGATTCTATGTATCAGTCAGGATGGGGTGGGTGGGGTGGAAATGTCAAATTGAAACCTTTTCTGAAAACAACTAAGCTTACAGAACACTAAGCATACCACCATTCTCCTCCTCCTCCTCTCTCATCAAAACCTATTTACTTCTAACACTGATGATGTTACCTAGGTGGGTCAAGAAAGGTCTGCAAGAAAACAACCAGCCTCGGAAAGCACCAAGGATAGCATCCTCTTCCTCCTCTTCTTCACAAACCCTATTCCCTTCTAGCACGATAATGTTACCTAGTTGGATCATGAAACATTTCCAAGAAAACAACGAAGCTCAGAGAGCATCCAAGACCTCACAGTTCTCCTCCTCCTCCTCTTCCTTCTCCTCCTCTCTGCTTGCCAAGTACTTCTAGTAGTGATAATGTTACCTAGTTGGGTCATGAAATGTTTCCAAGAAAACAACCAAGCTCGGAGAGCATCAGGGATCACACAGTTCTCCCTGTCCCTCTCCTCTTCCTCTTCCTCCTCCTCTCTGCAAACTCCTCTCTGCAAATCCCCTTCTAGCACTATGCTGTTACCTAGTTGGGTCATGAAACATCTGCAAGAAAGTCACCAAACTCAAAGAGCACCAGGGACCCTTCATTTTAACCCTGAGCTACCAATATTCTCCTTTACTGAAATCTTTTCTGTCTCAAGCTTGCAAGAGACAGAATAACATTTTGGGAGGTTATACTGGTGAGGGCAATCATACAGACAGCAAATTCAGCAGACAAGCAGTTCAGCGCAATAAAGATTCGTGTCAACGTTGACCAGGATATTATGTGATCTTTATTTTTTATTTTTGCCTGAGATTCAACAGGGGGGGGGAAAGTTGAATGTTAGTTTCATCAGATAAGAAATGCTCTGTGAGTAAATCAGTGTGGCTCTCACAGAGGTCAACTATAGGATCGCCAATGAAGTAAATATTTTTTTAAAAAAAACAGGGTGGGAAGGGAAATTATTCTGTCTGGTCACGAGATAGGGGATTCAGAGATGTCAATTTGGGACCGAGTACCTGAAGGTTGCAAGTAGGAGTCACAATTGCTTTTGTGATTTGCAAACCAAGTAAAAACATGCAAGTGGAAGGAAAGAAAGGGAAAATCAGTGAAAAGAATGGGGGAGGCAAAGGGGAGGGATATTTGGCCCCTCTCAGATGTGAAAAATCAATTTTATTTTCTGGCTTTCCATTTAGAAAGTAGGACAATTCTATTGGTCCCCTTTGTTGATTTTCTACATAAAATGCCACCAAGATTAGTGGCTTTCAGCTACTCTGAACCCATAAATAATTTGGGATAGCTGCTTTAAAATATGTTCGAGTTTTTTTTAATGAGGGCAATTTATATCCGTTTGTGGCAGTGAAAGGACGGAGGTGACTTAATTTAGTTCCATCTTCCATGCGTTTGTGTCCACAGCGAGAGTTTACTTTGTTCTCATTTGGTGAGGCACTGTACATGGGCCAAAGCTTCCCTGCTGCGTTTGGATAGTCTCCCTCCCTCCCTCTCTCTCCCTTCCTCTCCCTTTCCCTCCCTCCCCATTTCTCCCACTCCCTCCTTCCCTTTCCCCCTATTTCTCTCCCTCCCCTTTCCTCTCTCCCCTTCCCTCCCTCTCCTTCCCTTCCTTTGTCCCCCTCCCTCCCTCTCTCCCTCCTTTTCCTTCACTCCCTCCCTCCCTCTCCCTCTCTCCCCTCTCTTTTGTCCTCTCCCTTCCTTTCTCTCCACTTCTCCCTCTATTTCTATCCTTCTCTCCCTCTATTTCTCCTCCATCCTCCACCTCCCTCCCTCTCCCTTCCTCTCCCTCTCTTGAAATGTCAGGTGCTTCACTCTCTTAGATGAATGATTTTGAAATACCGACAGACATAGACGCTGGAAAATGTGTAGAAGGGGAGAAGAACCAGAATTAGAGGGAGGTGGTATGAAGGAGCAGATAGAAAGGAAGAAGGAAGAGTAGGAGGAAAAAGAAGAGGAAAGAAAAAAGGAAAGGAAGAAAGAAACAAGGAAGAAAGATGAGGAGAGAGAAGAAAGGAGGAGGAGGAAGAAGAAGAAAAGAAGAGGAAGAAGAGGAAAGGAAATAGGAAAAAGGAGGAGGAAGGAGGAAGAGGAAGAAGAATGAGGTGGAAGGAAGAGGAGGACGAGAAGGAAGAAGGAAGAGGAGGAGAATGGAGGAGGAGGAGAAGGAAGGAAGAGGAGGAGGAGGAAGGAAGAGGAGGAGGAGGAAGGAAGAGGAGGAAGGAGGAGGAGAATGGTTGCCTGACGGTCACAAAAGGGGATGACACCCCCCCCCCCGACACTGTTACTGTCATAAATATGAGTCAGTTGCCAAGAGTCTGAAATTTGATCACATGATCATGAATGGATGCTGTAACGGTTGTATGGGTGGAAAAGGGTCAAAAGTCACATTTTTCAGTGCTGTTGTAATCTTGAACAGCCACTAAATGAATTGTTTGTCAGGATTCCATCAGTTACCCCAGTTAAATCATGAGTCTCGAGAAAAACTCCTGAAACTTCAAAATGATTTATTGAGACTTAACATGTCCGGCACTGCCTGGGTATAGCCAACTCTGAGACACATCATTCATTGTCACCTTTGAAACTGGTTTTCTCCCACCCCCTGGGTGTATCATAATTCATATTCTCCAATGGGACACATCCATAGACAAGACTCATCAATTATGTTCTCCAGTTAGAATGTGGCAGAAACTTCAGTCACCTACTTACTATCTTTGAAAACTATTTAAAGAATGCACTTTTGATTTCCAAGCTGTCGCACTGCTCTTTCAAACCCCTTTCCCCCCTCCCTTTCTGTTGGCAACTCTAAAAAGACCATAGAAATGTTTTATGAGTTGACATTGTTATAAGTCAAAGACTATCTGTGTAGACTGTATACTCATCTGGGGTGGGGGGGGAGGAAGTGAATTTGCTTTGTATTTTGTTTAACAATATATATATTTTTGCGAAGGGGCTCAGGTGTTGACAAGGAAAGGTAGACGCATCATCCATGGAAATGTGTGTGTGTTTGTTCCTGAAGCTTTCTATGTTTTATGGGTGCATACATATCCCAAAGATTGAGATGGTTTTCAGGTAGCTTCTGGTGCTATTGCTCCTATTAATTAACATGACCCAATTAATTAACATGACATTCTTGGCCCAGCTGTGCAAATTCGTTCGGGGGAAGGCAGAACCTCAGTGTCACCAATAACAAATGGAGTTATTTATTCCAATTCGCTTTTTCAGAATTTATGCTCTATTTAGCCTGCTTTTCCTCAAAGTCTAGGAACAGGGACAAAAATTGGTGAAAATGCTGGGCAATTTTCTTTGAAAGAACATATCCATTGGGAGTACAGACAATGTGAAGTTAAAGTCACTGTAAACATGGGATGGATGAAATCACAGGTATGACTACAAAGTACGACGTATGGTTGCAGGAATTGGGTACGGCCAGTCTAGAGAAAAAAAGGACTAGGGGTGACATGATAGCAGTATTCCAGTATTTGAGGGGCTGTTACAAAGAAAAGGGGGTCAAGCTATTCTCCAAAGCACCTGAAGGCAGGAGAAGAAATAATGGATGGAAACTATTTAACACTATCTAAAAAAATGAAATTCAATGGTGAAAAAAGGAAGGTTCTATGTTTAGGTAAGAAAAACCAAATGCACAGATACAGTATAGGTGGTACCTGGATCAATAGTAGTAACTGTGAGAGTTGTCCTAGTGGACAATATGACCTAGCCATGTGTAGCAGCTGCCAAAAAGGCCAACACAGTTCTAGGCTTCATCAACAGAGGGATAGAATCAAGATCATGTGAAGTGTTAATTCCACTTTATAATACCTTAGCAAGACCACAGTTGGAATCCTGCATCCAGTTTTGGTCACCATGATGTAAAAAAGATGTTGAGATGCTAGAAGAATGCAGAGAAGAGCAACAAAGAGGATTAGGGGACTTGAGGCTAAAACATACAGTTTCTGGAATTGGGTATGTCTAGTTTGATAAAAAGAAGGACTACGGTGGACACAATAGCAGCCTTCCAATATCTCAGAGGCTGCCCCAAAGAAGAGGGAGTCAAGCTACTCTCCAAAGCACCTGAAGGCAGGACAAGATGCAATGAATAAATTAATCAAGGAGAGAAGCAACTTGGAACTTAAGGCCCGGTCCCACTGCAGTTACGGATGCAAAGAGGATGTAAAATGTTAAAAAAAGCTTGGCATCTGTTGGAAAACACTATGCATCCGTTGTGTACTCACTACATATGTGTTTCATACGCTCTATCCGTCGAGCATCCGTCCACTGCGATTTCATCCGCACAAGAAGTTTTGAGCTGCACAAAACTTTGTGAACGGGGGAGAAGGCGGAGCTTCATCTCGGTGCTACAGCTGAGATCTCGGGGCTCTGAGATCTCAGCTGTTATTTTCGCTCCTGGTCGGTCCTAACGGACCTAAACTGTCCCGTAGAGACGGGGATTGTGAAGGGCACAGTCCCAGGATCCCAGAGATATCGCAAATCTCTGGTTTGATCCGGGAGAAGCCCTTTTGCTGGCGGTGGAAAGGCAGCCTCCAAAGCTGCTGAAGTCGGGACAGCTCCGAAAAGAAAGTGGCTGGAGAGAGGGTGTGTCGGCTGGGTGAGAAACTTCTTTTGTATTGCAAATTGGCTGAGACCTGAAAGGATATCCTGAACAAAGAAGAAACCTGTGGCTTTATTTTTGTCTGACTGGAATCTGGTTGAGCGGCGTTTTTTAAAGTGATGTCAAATTGAGGCTTGGATTCTTTCCTTACTATTTTTTTTCTCTTTTCTGAGGACTTTAATGTGAATTTGTAGGTAACCAGATTGAATTTTTTCTTATATATATTTTTATGCTTCTTTTGATTTTTTAATTTTCTTTAGGATAGAGGCCCCCTTTGTTTCTTCTGAGTTTTGTATACATTACTCTTCTTTCTGGCTGGGGGGGGGGGGAAAGTATTAAGAGACCTTGCAACACTGCCAACTAGAGGCTTGAAAGTACTTTATTTGAATTGGGGAGAAATGTATAAACACTCCTTCTCAAGGACATTTTAATGTGATAAGATGGAGGGAGAGCACAGAAAAATATTATTACAGGTGTTTTCCTGGACTCTTATCAATATCTCAACACTTGAGACTTGGCTTTGAAGCTGCTGGAGAAGAGAGTCATAATAAGAGCCTTGGATAAATAAATAAAGTGCAGTGTGCAGTCCATACATATATACATATACATATACATATACATATACATATACATATACATATACATATACATATACATATACATATACATATACATATACATATACATATATATATATATATATATATATATATATATATATATATATATATATATTTGTGAAACCTCTACTCGCCAGCCTTTTTGTATATTTCAATTTTAGTAATATTTTTATTTTTGCTTTTTATTTTATCCTTTTTTCTTCTTTGGTTTTTTGGGCCTTTTTATTATTGGATTTTTCCATTTTGGATCATAATTGTCTACTCTATCAGATGGATTGAAGGTCAAAAAGAATTTGAAGTTTTTTGAAGCATTAAAATGAAAAAAAAAGTGAGAAAAAGAAGAAAGTGTTAAATGAAATAGACTGTGTATTTGGATTCCTTGGTGACTTTGGGACTTTTGGAAATTCTTATTTGAATGATTAAAATAATTTGGGTCGTTTAATTTTTTTCTTTTTTTTACAATGGCATTACTTATGGATGAACTGAAAATGGAATTTATAAAATATAATCAAGAGAAACAAGAAGGGAAGGATTCTTTTGGCTCTATTTTTCATTTTTTAGAAATGGCAATTTCTACATATGAGAAACTACAAGAACAAGAAGATTGGGATGAAGAAGAAACCATCCTTAATGAACAAGCAACTTTATTTGGGGAAGAAAGGGGAAAGAGGAGAAAGAGAATGGAGAATTTAAGACTTAAAAAAACAACCAAAAAAGGGAAAAACAAGGTGAAAAGTGGACACAATATCAGAAAGCAACAGAAAAGAGGAATACACAAGAGGGTGGAGATTAAGAGACAAGGGGGTAAAAAGGGTAGAGGGGAGAAACAAGGGAAGAAAGAAGGGAAGAGAAGCTACAAAGGTTTGAAATTAGATGTAAAGAAACAGATTTTATTTAGAGATAATGGGTAAACATATAACTGAAAAAGAGATTCTGCAAAGGTACATAAGATTGTGTTGTTGTATCTGTATTTGAAATAATGTTAGAAAATTGGAATAATATATGATTATAAAATGGGACAAAATATTTAATGTAACTTAGCAAATTTTTTTTTTTTTAAATAAAATAAATGAAATTAAATATGAGAGAATTGAATTAAAGAAAGTAACTAAGCAAAATTTATAAGTGTTCCCATAGAAGTATGATATTTATTTAGAAAGGATTGTGTAAAATGTTTAAGACTTAAATGAATATTAATTTTAATGATATAATTTCAATTGCTATGGATTGTTGTTTTAATCATATTATATATCAAAAAAAAACTTTTTTCTTTCTGTTTTAAAATATTGAGTTTATTTTTAGAATGTATTACGCAGAATCCGAATGAAAATTATGTGTTATGTTAAGCTTTAAAATTAGGGGAAGGATAAGTATGACAAGGCATTATACTCCAATCAGTTATTACAGAAGAAATTTTGTGTTAATGAGAAAAAATAATAGACAGCTGAAACAGGACAGACAAAAGATATAAGTATAATGATTTAAATTGAGATGAAATAAATATAACAGAATTAAGAGAGTGAAAAGAGGGGAGAAGCTATATAGAAAATGTAAAAAACTAAATAAGAAATGGAATTGCTATATAAAAGTAAGTATGAACTTGAATTTATGTCTGTACAAAAAGATGTAACTCGGGATCAAATTGCCGTCCAAAAAGATATTTTATGTTTTCTATGTTTTGTGTTTTGTTGGTATATGTTTGTTTGTTAAAAAAATTAATAAAAAAATTTTCAAAAAAAAAAAAAACTTTGTGAACGGATGAACTTTCCACTGTGTACGATGTACATCTGTGACATATACAGGCAACAAACGTTCTATGTCTGTTATCCGTTAAACATCCACTGTATCCTCTCTGCATCCTCTGGCCATCCCCTCAACTCACATCCGCTGCAGCTGAAAATGGAAAGAGGGAGGAAACAAAAGGTACATGGAACGTCTACACAGCATTAGTAGCATGGAAATAGACGGACAAAACGTTTGTATCTGGGATGTATCTCATATATTTAGGATGTCTGCAGTATGTCTAGGGTATGTAGAAGGACACCTCGCGGACAACTGATATTTTCTATAAAAGGGGAGAAAATCATCTGGATCGCTGGGATGGTGGACCATACAGTCCCACAATGGTTGCAATGGAGGTTTATCTATCCCACAAGCATGCAAAGGCTAAACCATTTTTTCAAATGATTCCATCAGACTGTCAATCATTTGGAAGCCTGCACTCTCAAACAAAAAAATATCCACACCACAAGCCAGGCAAACACCTGGGCACAAACAGATCCCCCTTGATACCTCCAGCTCAAACACACTCCAACCAGGCACCCAGATGAAACCGAGCTTCCTAACAAATGACAGCCATCCATTTACTCGGAGACAAGCTGCACTAAAAGCCTCCAATACAGGAACACAATGTTGCCAGCCAATCAAAGCCACAAAACAGACAGAAGAAATTAGAAACACCAATCAAGCAGAACACAGCAAACTCCAAGACCAATAAACACAGACCAAGACTCCCAACCAATCAGGATGTAGAAAAAAAACCATCCTGGGACAACAGTAGGCTAGCCTCAGATTTAAAACTAACGGCTGTGATAACCTGACCCACAGACGAACTCAATACAGAAGCCTGATGACGGCAGATAAGATTCTGCCGAAACGTTGCTCCAACTTTAAAAGCACAACTACAATGACGTGGGATAATACTCAAAGGAAGCTGAACAGCATACATATAAGTACCCGTGAAAACTTAAGAGAAAATATATATATATATATATATGCTGTTCAGCTTCCTTCGAGTATTATCCCACGCCATTGTAGTGCTTTTAAAGTTGTAGCAACGTTTCAGCAGAATCTCATCTGCCATCATCAGGCTTCTGTATTGAGTTTGTATGTGGGTCAGGGTCTCACAGCCGTTGGTTTTAAATTTGAGGCAAGCCTACTATTGTGGCAGGATGTTTTTTTCTACATCCTGATTGGTTGGGAGTCTTGGTCTGTGTTTATTGGACTTGGAGTTTGATTGCTGCTACAAGTTTAAAAGCACTACAATGACGTGGGATAATACCCGAAGGAAGCTGAACAGCACACATGTAAGTACCCGCGAAAACTAAAAAAAACAAACAAATATATATATATATATATATATATACATACATACATACATACATACACACACACACACACACACACACAAACACACACGTATGTGTGTGTGTTGTATAGGATTCAGCATCTAAATGTCAGTTCTGATAGGCATGAATGCCACTAGGGACCTGTTAGGGATAACATTGTTCACCCTAACTGGTTTAGGTGAAATAATAACTATGAATCATAGTTAGTGTATGTTAGAGTGTATGCAGCTTTAACTGTGAAATAGCAATTAAAGGAGGGGTTATGAAAACAATATAAAAGTAGCAAGACTACAGCTTGCTCTCTCTCTCTGGCTTTGATGATCCCTGATTACTGCTTGGAATCAAGACTGCATTGCTCGAACGGGAGAGACAACAAAGGACTGATTTTTGTGTGAACTGACATAGGATATTCTACATGGACTTTGCTAACTGAATACCCCTGAATGGACTGACTACATGGTAAATGAATATTGGACTGTTATTTGACTATGCTATTAACTTATAATGGAATAAAATATATTCTTGATAGCACAAGCGTATCTGTTATTTTTACTATATGTTAATAAACATACAAGCTTAGCTCACTCATTTATCTGTGTACCTATCTGACTAACGCTGCACATTCTGTTTAGCTTGTCTACCTAACCCTGGTTGGGGAACCCAGGCTTAACAGGACCTACTGCAAAACACAATAGAATTAGCTTCCATAATTGTTTGTCTTGTCTTCTGCAGCAATTCCAACTTCCAATAATACAAATTTTTGAAAATAGCTGGCCAACCACAAATCAATGAATGTTAGGTACACAAATTGCTTTAATTTTGTTTTAAAAAGTGTTCGGATCCAGTGAATCAAGCTTTCCAACCAAGTGGTTAAATGGTGGGATCCTTGATGCTTTCTGAGCTTGGTGATTTTGTTGCAGACGTTTCATGACCCAACTAGGTAACATCATCAGTGCTCAAAGGGGGTGGAGTTAGGAAGAGGAGGAAGAGGACTGTGGGATTCTTGATACCCTCTGAGCTTGGTTGTTTTCTTGCAGATGTTTCGTTACCAAACTAGGTAACACCATCAGTGCTAGAAGGAAGCGGGGTTTGGTGGGAGGAGACAGAGGTGGAGGAGGAGGAGGAGGAGGAGGAGGAGGAGGAGGAGGAG
>BLBF01000002.1:1725636-1741432 GCA_015471245.1 Laticauda colubrina | reverse complement strand
GGAGGAGGAGGAGGAGGAGGAGGAGGAGGAGGAGGAGGAGGAGGAGAAGGAGGACTGTGAGGTCCTTGGTGCTCTCTGAACTTGGTTGTTTTCTTGCAGACCTTTCATGACCCAACTAGGTAACATCATCAGTGCTCAAAGGAGGTGGAGTTAGGAAAAGGAGGAGGAGGAGGATTGTGGGATTCTTGTTGTTCTCTGAGTTTGGTTGCTTTTTTGCAGACATTTCATGGCTCAACTAGGGAACATCATCAGTGCTAGAAAGGAATGGGGTTTGCACCTTCAAGGCAGGGGTTCAACTGGTATGACAGTAGGTTCAGTGAGTGCATGCTTTGCACGTGCTCCCTGTACATACTCTCCATTTAAAAAAAGCTAATACTTACCTTCAACTGCAGCTGAAGAAAACAGCTGAGCCGCACAAATCAGCTGTGCTCTAACAAAAAGACATAAAGCACAGGAAAGAATAGGGATGGGAGGGTAGGCCCATATGCTCATCGGAGCAAACCGGCTCAAAGCCAACTGATCATTGGAACAATGAGTTCGCCTGAACCAGTCCGAACCAGGAAAATCCCATCCCTGCTTTAAGGTCTGATGACCTTAACTCATTACCCAGTTAGGTTACCTAACTGGGTAACGAAAGGTCTGCAAAAATCCCACCTGTCAACTCATAAAACATTTCTATGGTCTTTTTAGAGTTGCCAACAGAAAGGGAGGGGGGAAAAAGGTGAAAGAGCAGTGCAGCAGCTTGCAAAACCAAAACTGCATTCCATAAATGTTTTCGAAGATAGTAACTAGGTGACTGAAGTTTCTGCCTCACAAAATTCTATCTGGAGAGCATGATTGATGACTCTGGGCTATGGATACATACCATTGGAAAATATGAATTCCAATACACTCAAGTGGTGGGGAAAAACCAGGGTCAAAGGTGACAATGAATGATGTGTCTCAGAGTTGGCTACACCCAGGTAATGCCAGCATGTTAACTCCCAATAAATCCTTCTTAAGTTTTGGAAGTTTGGCTCGAGAGTGTGATGACTCAGGGTGGGATACAAAAGCAACAAAGTCACAAAAATAAGTGAAGTCCCTTTAATTCTTTCAACTTGGCCTCCAAGGTCCAAATATCATTGACTGGAGAAAAAAACTCCCCCACAAACAGTTGCGAAAAAGAAGACATTCCGTTCAAACTCAAAATACATGTAAATTATAAATAGAAAAAAACAACACAAACCACACTGAAGCAATTAATGAGACAAGGCAGGATAAAGGCTTGAAGATGTCCACAGATATTGAAATACACACACTGGGAAGGATGCCGGAACTTAGATAAGAACTGAAAGACTGGAATTATTTCATGCTTTGCTTCCAGCACTGGGCCATGCACAGTTTGTCCTTGTAAACAGTCCTCCCAGCTGCAGCCCATGAAGGGTATCAGGACCTTTTTCTCCCCCATAGACCATGCCATTCACGTTTCTCCCTTATCCTCTCCTCCCTGCATGCCCTAAGATGAAGAGGGGATGGGCATGGGTCTTCCTCTGACTTCCCAGCCGGCCTGTGCCCTTCCCTAGTTTCCTCCACAACCTCCGGAGACACACTTCCACTTCCTGTCGGCTGTTCCTCCCCTCCCTCAGAGTCAGATTCTAACAGGAGCATGACAGAGAGTCATGATTTAATCCTGACAACTAGCCAACTCTGAGGCACATAATTCATTGTCACCAAGCTTAGAGAGCACCAAGGACCTCACAATTAAATCAAAGAAAGTCAAAATTTGTCAGTGGTTATTTAAAAGCAAAAAATTGGGATAATTGGCAATATCAACTTGTCTTCTCTCCATAATCTGATGATCCCACCACAATTTTGGTTGCTTAACCTAGCCCTTCTACTTAGGGAAGTCAACCAATATTGATCGATGGTGTGATCAAAATATCAGCTGACCATGATAAACGAACCATCAGGACGGAATAAATATTCCTCCTTCAATTTTGGCATATGCAGATGAAACAAAAGAGGGAAATGTCACCAGAGGGGGAAAAATACATCTGTGTTTGAGAGAAATCTTAAAAACTGTCAGACATCAACACATTGGGGAATATTCATATCTCAACAGCTCTTCAACTTACAAGAGGTTTTGAAGTTTTTTTTTTTTTTTAAATTCAAAGATGGACAGATGGAATTAATTCTCTTCACTTTTTAATTTTTTTTTTGCATATTTAGGAAAGATATTAGTTTTGACACTTTAAAGCGATTCCCAGTTCCAGCTGGAGTGGTTTGGAGATGTTAAATGCATACATATAACAGGCAATTTGGATGTGAATTGAAAAAAGAAACTTCAGATGTATCGGTTAAGGGCCTGTCACATTGGCCAACGGATGCAAAACGTTTGTAAAAAGGACACAGCAGACGAGAAAATGTTCCATCCGTTGTTATCAGATCTCAAAAGTGCCCCAAATTTGCATAACCAAAGTGGACAACAACAGAAAGGAATGGACGGGAGGAGGACGTAGCCAGGATGGAAAGCAGATGCTCCACGGAAGCCTAGCGGATGGAAGCGGATGGGAGCGGATGGCACATCTGCAGGACTTCCAGGGGAGCACAGCGAAGTGGACGCGCAATGGAAGGAACGGATGCAGAGCGGATGCCAAGCGGATGAAGCGGATGCAGAGCGGATGCCTGCAGAGCGTTCACTGCGCATGCGGGGAGGATGCATTGCATCAGCCCCGTGGATATAAAGGGAAGCAGCTCGCAAGCAGGTCACCATTCAGAGGAAAGACCTGCTGCCAGACACAGTTCCAGCCAGCCAGCCAGCCAGCCACTCAGCCAGTCAACAACCATGGGGAAGAAGAGAAAGCCTGGGGTATCTGCTGCCAGCCCTGGCAAGAGGGACAGGGCCACCATCCCACCCCCTGGCCCTGACTCTGCTTCTGCTTCTGCTTCTGCTGGGGCTTCTGCTGACTCTTCTGGTGCTGGAGCTTTTGCTGGCGCTGCTCTTGGTGCTGGGGCTTCTGCTGGGGCTTACTCTGCTTGTGCTGGTGCTTCTGCTGATGCTTACTCTGCTGGTGCTGCTCATGGTGCTGGTGCTTCTGCTGGTGCTTACTCTGCTGCTGCTGATCCTGGTGCTGCTGGCACTGCTGGTGCTGCTGCTGGTCGTGCTGGTCCTGCTTTTGCTGCTACTGTTGTTGTTGCTGCTGGTGGTGGTGGTGGTGTGGAGGATCAGCCCCTACAACCTCCTAGCCCCTCTGATGAGGGCCCAGATGGCCCTGCCAGAGGGAGGAAGAGGCATACGAAAGAACAAGAACGGGAGAGGAGGCAGTACTCCATTGAAGAGGAACATGAAGATGAGGTGATGGAATGGCTGAGGGAGAACGAGTATCTTTGGCAGAAGGGACACAGGCTCTATCAAGACACCAAAAGGAAGCAGGCTGCTTGGAGAGAGAAGGCGGAGAGCCTGGGCTACACTTCGGAGGTGCTCCTCGGCTGGTGGAAGCACATGCACACCTGGTACGGGAAGCTGCACCTCAAAAAATCTGGCCAGGCCACGGTCAGGCTGATGGACCGAGAGACCTACGTGATGTCCAAGTGCAGCTTCTTGGAGGGTGAGATCCGCCACCGAGGAGCAGCCCCTCTCACAACCCTCTCTCTCAGGTAGCCCGCAGAGAGCCAGTCCTCTTCTGAGTCAGCTCCTGTGTCCAGGCAGGTATCTGTGGAGCGTGCCATGATGGAGACCCTGCCGACAGCTGCACTCCCCATGGTGGAACGTGTGGAGGACCCTCTGACACAGTGGGAGCAAGGAGAGGGCACTTCCACCAGAGAACAAGCCACATCCACCACCAGCTCCACCTCCACAGAAAGCAGGCAGAGAGGGAGACCGGAGGGGCAGAGCCACACTGTCCTGCTGGAGATCAGGGACACCATCAGAAGCAGCGTAGATCTCCTCTCTCAGCTGGTACACACCGACATACCATCCTCAAACCGAAATCCCTTCCTCACCTATGTCAACCAGACCCTCATGGACATGTCTGAATCACAGTACCAGGTGATCAAGGAGAGGATCACAGGTCTTCTGCACAACCCTCCAGGCCCAGCTGAACCTGCTCCCACCCAGTCCAGGTCTGCTCCTCCACCCCAGGTGATGTCACTGCCCTTCCAAGGCTTTCCACAGCCCCTCACCTACCAAGGCTATGGCTACCAGGAGCTTCAGCAGCACAGGCAGCCCTTCCCAGTCCAGGCACAGGTACATCGAATGCCACTAGTGCCACCGATGCCACCGATGCCACCCACGCCACTGATGCAACCCACACCACCGATGCCACCCATGCCACAGATGCCACCCACACCACAGATGCCACCCACGCCTCATCTCACTCAGCTGCAGACCAGACATCCCCACTACACTGCTCCTTCCTCCACCCCACAGCCAAGCCTGGCCTCAGAACATTTGTCATTGGTATTGGGGCTGACACCCCATGTTCTGAAGGAAGGGGCTCTCAACATCACAGGACTGAGCCAGCTCTCTGATAGCTTCCTCCACACACCGTCCCCTGTTGTCCTCTCGGGGCCAGGCACCCCAATGATGCCTCAGACCAGCACTCCAGCAGCAGCCACCTCCACAGCACCTGGACCCTTCACCACTGAGACTGGGCACGCCTCAGAGTGACTAAGAAGAGTGCCAGAGACTGGGTGGCTACCTGTTGACTTTATCTTTGCTTGGGACACTTGGGTCATTTTGCTTTTACAGCATGTTATAAATAAAGATTATCTTTGCTTCAAAAACTTGCTTCATTTATTTTATTCAATAAAGTCTTGGTGGAAACTTTTAGAAATGGTTTAAGCCTTTGCATGCTTGTGGGATGGGTTAAGATAGCAGTGGGATGGGCAGAGATACCTTTGGGATGGGTAATAGCTGTGGGATGAGCAGGGATACCTTTGGGATGGGTAATAGCTGTGGGATAGATAAACCTCCATTGCAAGCATAGTGGGACTGTATGGTCCACCCTCCCAGGTGCCACACCTAGGGCCCTTTATTATCAATAACAATGTTATCATTCATCCACACATTTTAACATAAACACAACTCTTTATTAAATGCCCTGTTCATTGTAGGCCCACCCAACATACATGGCCCAATCTCATCAGTGTGATGAGACAGGCTGAAGGAAGCATCTATCATCCTGTCTTGCCACTCCACTGCTCCAGCTGGGGAGTTGCACCAGTGTTTCAGGAGGTTGCGCTGCTTCTTCCCTTCACGTGAAGCTCTGTTGGGGCCTTGCACATCCACAGTGTCTATCAGGTTTCACCCTTGCCTCCATTCACCAGGCTCCATGTCCCCATTGCCTTGTTGGAGGTCCACGAGCCTGTTCTGCAACACTGGGTAGCGGGTGCGCATGAGATTGTGCAGGATGCAGCAAGCTTCCACGATCCTCCTCATGGTCTGTGGGCGATGCTGCATGGTGGTGAGAAGTACCTGGAACCTGTTGGCCAGGATGCCAAAGGCATTCTCCACCACCCACCTTGCCCTGGACAGCCTGTAGTTGAAGATCCTCTCTTCACGGGTGAGGCATCTGGAGGTGTAGGACCTCATGAGGTAGGTTCTGATGGAGAAGGCGTCCTCCCCCACGATGAAGTAGGGCACATCTTGTGTGTCGTTGGGCAGGGATTCTGGATCTGGGAAGCCCACGATGAGGTTGCATTCCAGCCCCTCCTTGAGGTGACTGGCGTTGTATACCTGGGCATCTGAAGAGGAGCCGTTGCCTGAAGCATCGATGTACATGAACTTGTAGTCTGCATCGACCATGGCGAAGAGGATGATGCTGAAGAAGCCCTTGTAGTTGAAATAAGTGGACCCTGACTTGGCTGGAGCTTTGCAGGCCACGTGCTTGCCATCTATGGCTCCAACGGTGTGGGGGAAGTTCCACTTCTGATACCACTGCTCTGCAACTTTCTTCCAGCCTTCTTCAGTGGAGGGGCACTGGAGGAGCTCCTCCAGGTATTCTTCGATGATGGCCTGCACCACTTCTCTGACCACAATGCTGATGGTGTTGTGTGGCACCCTCCAGCTGTAGTGCATGCTCCTGTACATGGTCCTTGAGGCCAGGTGGCGCAGAGTCAGTGCCACCTTGAGCCCTGGGTCCAGGCTGGGCTCTGCTTGGTCAACCTGGGTCTCAGCCGCTCCACAACTTTGTCAAACATGGCTGGAGGCATCCTCATGAAATTCTGGAATGCACGAGGGTCTTCGTTCCTCAGCTCCACCATCAGCTTGTTATACAGTCCGTACTCTGCTCTTCTGGCGATCCATCTTCGGACCCAGACACTTCTTGGATGCCTCCTTTTCTTCCTGTAGAACAGGTGAAAGAGCCTGTAGATGGTTTCGCACTGTTTTAGAACGATGGTGGCTACCAAAAGGAGTGTGTGATGATCCATGGTGGAGATGACTGGATGCTGTGGAAGAGCAAGAGCAAGAGCAAGAGCAAGGCTGAAGAGGTCTGCACCGCAGGGCTGCTGGACTGAAAGTGAGATCCAGGTGATTTCTCCCCCTTTTTATAGGAAATATAGGTTTTCTGCTCGGTGTCCTTTTGCATCCTCTAGGCATCCTGCAGACATCCTAAATATCCGAGATACGTCCCCTCTGCAAACGTTTTTTTCCGTTTTAATGCTTTGTATGCGAGCTGCACCCGCTTTCATCCTTTCTCCGTCCATGCTACTAATGCTTTGTGTCTGTTCCACATCCGTTTCGCTTCCTCCCTGTGTCCGTTTTCCGCTGGAGCGGATGCGAATTGCGTGGATGCGCAGCGGATGCCTAGCGGATATAGCAGATGCGTAATGGATGACGGATGTGGAACGGATGTTCCCCGTATGTGTTGTGGATGCAGAATGGACGCGTTGGATACATTTTCCGCTCAAAAAGTTTTGTGCAGCTCAAAACTTTTTGAGCGGATGAAATGTCAGTAGACGGATGCTGTACGGATAGAGAGGATGAAAAACGGACACAGTGAGTACACAACGGATGCATTGCGTTCACCAATGGATGGCAAGTGTTTCTCTCTGTTTTACATCCTCTTTCCATCCATTGGTGCTGTGTGACAGGGGCTTTAGGAATTTAGAAGAATTATAGCTGTCATACATCAGATCTCCTCAGTAGGAGCACTGGCAGTGTCTGATTTGGGGTAGCTTTGGGACACATCAAGTTAAAACTGTATCAGGATCTTCAGATTTACCAGTTTTCTAGCTTTACCTGAAGATGCTGGGGACAGGGGAAACCAATAGAAGGGAATATTTGTAGCTCAAAATTGAACTGTGGGGTCCTTGCTGCTCTATGATCCTCACTGTTTGCTTGCCAACATCTTATGATACCCAACAAGGTAAAATCATCAGTGCTAGAAAGAAATGGGGCTTGCTCTCTGTTTATATACAAGTGGCTTGCTCTGTCAGCCATCAACAGGTACGTAGAGATAAACATCTACATACCATACAAAAGAGATTATCAAAAAACCCAAAATGCTTGACACTCAGAGAAGCAGAGGTTGCCACTAACATTAACACTAGACCAACAATCAAATAGTAGGAACTTCATAAACATAGAACCCCACTCCCTTCTAGCACTGATGATGTTACCTAGTTGGGTAATGAAATGTCTGCAAGAAAACTACCACACTCAGAAGCTCTAAGGGGCCCACAGTCCTCCAGTCCCTCTTCCCCTTCCTCTCTCCTCCTGTCATGCCCATGTTGGAGTCTGATTCCGAGGGAGAGGTGGAACCACTGATAGGGAGTGGGAGTCTGGCTCTGGTGACTGTGGAGGAAACTGGGGAAGGGCACAGTCCGGCTGGGCGTTCAGAGGAAGATGCAGGCCCACCCCCTCTTCATCCTAGGGCACGCAGGAAGGAACAGATAAGGGAGCAACATGGTTTACGGGGAAGAAAAAGGCCCTGATTCCCTTCATTAGCTGCAGCTGGAGAAACAGGATAAAGAGGGTGTTTGCACACAGAACCTTGCTGGAAGCAAAGTGTGCATTATCTTTGTCAAGTCCTATCTGGGTTCTGGCGTCCTCTCAACTGTGTGTGTTTCATTATCTTTTGAAGTCTGCAATCCCTTATCCTGTCTTGTCTCGTTAATTGCTACAGCGTGGTTTGTGTTGGTTTTTATTTATAATTTATATGTACTTTTGGTTCAGACAAAATTTCTTCCCTTTAAAAACTGTTCTTGGGAGAGTGCTTTTTCCAGATGATGATAACTGGACATTGGAGGCCAAGTTGGAGGAATTAAAGGGACTTTACCTACTTTTGTGACTTTGTTGCTTTTGTGCCATGCCCTGGGTCATCACACCTCCCCTTCTCCATCCCACAAAACCCCCTCCCTTCTCGCACTGATGATGTTAACTAGTTGGGTAATTAAATGTCTGCAAGAAAACAATCAAGCTCAGAAAGCACCAAGGACACCACAGTCCTTTCCTTCTCCTCCTCCTCCTCCTCCTCCTTCTCCTCCTCCTCTCTGCAAACCGCACTCCCTTATACCCCTGATGATGTTACCTAGTTGGGTAATGAAGCATCTGGAAGTAAACAGTCAAGCTCAGAGAACACTAAAGACCCCGCTGAATGTACTTGATCTGGACTATGTCTAACTCTTAAAATATTACCAGAGGTGATTGAGAAGGTGACACTTTCTTTTCTTGAATCCTCAGTAGCTGAAACAATTTTCTAAAGAATCACATTCTCTGGCTCTAATTTAAGGGAACTAAACTGTAAACAAGTCCTTCTCTGATGCCTAGCATTTACATAAACTATGAAACTTATGAGAAATGGTTGCAGGAATTGAGTTTGACTAGCAGTGACATTCAAACAGAGACGTCCATAAAGAAGAGGAGTCAACCTATTCTCCAAAGCAAACTGCTTAGCTGTAAAGCATTGTGAAGTGGTATAAATGATATATAAGTGCTATTAGGAAGGAAGGAAGGAAGGAAGGAAGGAAGGAAGGAAGGAAGGAAGGAAGGAAGGAAGGAAGGAAGGAAGGAAGGAAATCAAGAAGAAGGAAGTTGTGGTAGTGCAGTCCTTAGAATGCAGTATTGCAGGCTAATTCTGCCCACTGTCAAGAGTTTGATCCTCTCCAGCCTTAGGTTGACTTAGCCTTCCTGCCTTCCGAGGTTGGTAAAATGAGGATCCAGATTGTTTGGGGGGAGGGGGCGTAGGCTGACTCTGTAATCTGCTTAGAGTGGGCTGGAAAGTACCATGAAGCAACATGGAATGCTAGAATGCCACTATTTTCATACCATAAGCTATCTACAGTCTCTTTGCACTGAGATTGTTAGCAAACAAATGTAATAAATAAATAAATAATAAATCCAGCCTGAACAGCTGGCTGATTGTTGCAATGAACCATAATAATTTATTTCAGCATTCAGAGGGGCTAGAAGCTCGGTAGGAGCTTCTAAGTGTTACTGCTTCCAACAACTTTCTTCTGACCACTTCTGCCTATTCAATCCTAATTTGCAATCAAGGTTTACACTCAAGATCAAGGGAGGTACTAATACCACTCTAGAATGCCATGGCAAGGCATCTGGAGTACCGCATCCAGTTTTGGTTACCACACTAATAAAAAAGATGTTGAGACTCTAGAAAGAGTGCAGAGAAGAGCAACCAGGATGATTAGTAGACTGGAGGCTAAAACATATGAAGAACGGTTGCAGGAACTGGGCCTGGCTAGTCTAGTGAAGAGAAGGACCAGGGGAGCCATGATAGCGGTCTTCCAATATTTGAGGGGCTGCTACAGAGAGGAAGGGGTCAAGCTATTTTCTAAAGCACCCAAAGGCCAGACAAGGAAAAAGGATGGAAACCGAAGAAGGAGAGATTCAACCTGGAAATAAGGAGAAATTTCCAGACAGTGAGAACCACCAACCGATGGAACAGAAGTTGCCTTCGGAAGTTGTGGGAGCTTCATCCCTGGAAGCTTTCAAGAAGAGACTTGATGGGGTTGGACTAGATGACCTACAAGGTCCCTTCCAACTCTGTTACTCTGTCTCTGATTTGCCATCTCCCATCACCCCATGGAGGAAATGGGCAAGTTCATTTTTCGCTCCCTTTCCTTGGTCTTCAAAAGCCATCCCCTTGCCCCCATGAAAAAGTGGTGGAGTGATTTGCAGGCAACCCTGTTTTACTCTCCTTCTCCCATCTCTCAGGAATGGTGAGTAAAGAGCAGCTCCATTGATTAACCATCTTGTGCTTTTTAAAGAGTACGGTGGGATGTATTTCCATAACTCCACATGGTAATCGATCAATACAGGGGTGGGGGGACAAGTGCTGGTTTCTTTGGAGCACAGGCTAACCTCTGAGAAGCCAATGTGAGATTAATTTCGGGGGTTGGCATTTGCTCACGGGTGCAATTTTGATCAGATGCAAATCACGGCAGGGAGCAGGATTTGCACAACGGGAATAAGAGCTCAAAATAAAACTGCCAGGGTGTGTTTTTCTCGGAGGGAGAAGCAAAAAAGGCTCAGAATAAGCTGTTCTAACACATCACGCATTGTGCGCTGGGAGTATATGTGTGTGTGTGTGTGTGTGTATTTCTCTGTGTATTGCCTTCAAGCAGATCCTGACCTTCTGTTTAGAATAGAATAACAGAGTTGGAAGAGACCTTGGAGATCTTCTAGTCCAACCCCCTCCCTGGGCAGGAAGCTCTACACCACTTCAGACAAATGGTTATCCAACATCTTTTTAAAAACTTCCAGTGTTGGAACATTCATAACTTCTGAAGGCAAGTTGTTCCACTGTCAGGAAATTTCTCCTTAGTTCTCAGTTGCTTCTCTCCTTGATTAGTTTCCATCCGTTGCTTCTTGTCCTGCCCTCAGGTGCTTTGGAGAATAGCTTGACTCCCTCTTCTTTGTGGCAGCCCCTGAGAGATTGGAACACTGCTATCATGTCACCCCTGGTCCTTCTTTTCATTAGAGTAGACATACCCAGTTCCTGCAACTGTCCAACCCCCTAATCTTCTTTGTTGCTCTTCTCTGCACTCTTTCTAGAGCTTCAACATCTTTTTTTACATAGTGATGACCAAAACTGGATGCAGGATTCCAAGTGTGGCCTTACCAAGGTGTTAACAGTTAAGTGGTATTAACATTTCACATGATCTTGATTCTATCCCTCTGTTGATGTAGCTTAGAACTGTGTTAGCTTTTTTGGCAGCTGCTGCACAAGGCTGGCTCACATTTAAATGGTTGTCCACGAGGAAATCCCTCTCACAGTTGAGCAAGGTACCACCTATACCGTACCTGTGCATTTTGATTTTTTTGCCTAAATGTAGAACCTGACATTTTTCACCCTTGAATTTTATTTTGCTAGATAGGGCCCAAGGTTCAAGTCTGTCAAGATCCTTCCGTATCTTAAGCCTATCTTCTGGAATTTTGGCTTATTCCTTCTCTGTTACAGATATGTTTTCTTTACACTCTTTCAAATTCACTCTGGTCATTTTCCTTTGCACGTCAATGTTTTTTCTGAATGGGTTCCATCCGCCTACCCAGGCATAATTTTGTTTGATTTTTTTTTTTATTTTGACAACAAACATAAACCAACACAAACATAAAATAATAAATAAACCTTCTTTCAGTTGTACAGTGTGTCGGTTGGTACATACCTCTTGTGCATAATTAACAGTCTTTAAAGTTTAGATTAAAATTCATATTGTAAAAAACCTATCCATATCATGTTATCTTATTGTTATATCATCATTAGATTTTAATTACAAATTTACTTCAACCTTCAAGCATTATAATTCTTTCCATAGTAATCAGTTATAATATAGTATATAATTTCACTGTATTATCTTTACTATTATGTTATCTTTATATTATATGTTCCATTTCTCTATTTTCCTGTCTAGCCATTGATAAAATAAGTCCCATATTTTATAATATTCTTTTTCTTCTTGCTCTCTAATTGCCAATGTCAATTTACTCATTTCTGCACATTCCATTATTTTCTTTATCACCTCCTCTTCTATCAGAATTTTTTCACTTTTCTAGTTTTTAGCAAATACAATTCTAGCTGCTGTTAAAACATTTATTAATTTTTAATGCCTGCCTTTTACAGCTGGGTCCTCGACTTACGATGGTCGGTTTAGCGACCATTCAGAGCTGCAACGGTACTGAAAAACATAGCTTTTAGGATCATTTTTCACCATTATGACCTTTGCAGCATCTCAACAATGATGGGATCAACATTTAGATGCTCTGCAACCTGCACATATTTATGACTGTTGCATTGTCTCAGGGTCATGCGATGCCCCATTGCAAACTTCCGATGAAAAAAGTCAACAGTCAGGGCTCCAGCATCCACCCCCATTCAAATCATGAGTCTCCAGCCACATCTCTCAGAGTTAAAAAAAGAACCAAGATTTATTAGAAGTGAATATGTTGGCACTACCTGGGTGCAGCCGACTCTGAGACACATCATTCATTCCCCCTTTGACCCCGGTCTGCCCCCCACCTCCTGGATGTATATTCTCCAATGGGACACATTCATAGCTAAGAGTCATCAATCACGCTCTCCAGTAATAATCTTGTGTGCCAGAAGCTTCGGCCGCCTAGCCATTATCTATGAAAGCATTTAAGGAAAGCACTACTCCCTCTTCTCCCTTTCTTCTGTCAACTCTTGAAAGACTGGAGAAATATTTTTGAGTTGACAACAATGGGGAAGCCAGGTTTACTTAACAACTGGGTTACTAATGGAAGAATGGTGGTGATTTGCTTAACAACCGTGGCAAGAAAAGTTGTAAAAGGGGGCAAAACTCACTTAACTGATGCCTTGCTTAACAACAGAAAATCTGGACTCTATTGTGGCCGTAATTTGAAGACTACCTATATTGTGTTTGTCATGCCCTGGGTAGAGTTGGACTCTGAGGGAGAGGAGGAACAGCTGACAGGGAGTAGAGGTATGGCTCCGGAGGCTGTGGAGGAGGCTGGGGAAGGGCAGAGGCTGGCTGGGCAGTCAGATGAAGAACCAGGCCCATCCCCTCTTCATCCTAGGGCATGCAGGGAGGAACAGAAAAGGAAACAACTTGGCTTGCGAAAGAAGAAGTGGCCATGATCCCCCTGATTGGTTGCAGCTGGGGAGAACAGTGTGTAAGAGAGATGATTGCAACACAAAGTTGCCAGAAACAAAGTGCATGTTATTTTGGGCTGAAGTTATCTTGGTTGACGTCCTTCCAACAGACTGTGCCTTGTTATCTCCTTGAAATTGGTAACTACTTATCCTGGTCGGTTGTGGAAATTCCTTCACTGTAGTTTGTTTTGGTTTTTTATTTCACCTTTATTTGCTTATTAAGTTCGGACTGTATTGCTTTCTTTTGAAGACTATTTTTGAATAAGTTTTATCTCCAGCTGAGAATTATTGACAGTGGGGCCAAGTTGGAGGCATTAAAGAACATTTATTTACATTTTGGATTTTGTTACGTTTGTGTTACACTCCGGATCATCACAGTGTTTTAGATCCACGCAGATACACATCCACAATAGCAGTGCTGTAAACACTGCTTTAACTGTAACCTATAACTCCTGCTTTTACAAGGTGAGTTTCTGCACCAGAGACAAATTCCTTCTGTGTTTGATCATACTTGGCCGAACATACTTGGTCATACTTTGTTTTTATTCCATTAAACAAAAGAACAGTAATCTTAACAAGAAGCACAAACAAATTACAATCCTCTGAGCACACTGTGGCTTATTTCCAAGTAGAGGTCTGCACAGGTATTCATCAATTTATGACCACAATTGAGTGCGGAATTTCTGTTGTTAAGTGAGACATTGGTTAAGTGCAATGGAAGGAAGGAATATAATGTTATAGAGAAAAAGAAGGAATGTAAGAAGGAAGGATGGAAGGAAGATAGATGATTCAGAGAAAAGGAAGGAAGGAAAGAAGGAAGGAAGGAGGGAGGAAGATAGATGATATAGAGAAAAGGAAGGAAGATAAGAAGGCAGGAAGGAAAAAAGGAAAGAAGGAAAATAATGATATAGAGAAAAAGGAGAGAAAGAAGGAAGGATGGAAGGAAGATAGATGATATAGAGAAAAGGAAGGAAGGTAAGAAGGAAGGAAAAAGGAAGGTAAATAGGAAGGTAGGTAGGTAGGTGCTGGAATTCTTTGGTGGCTTCCCAGCTCTGGAAAAACTATCTGCCAAGAGACACACACCTGAGATTTATTCCTGTACCTGTTTGCCCTTTCCAGCAGGTTTAAATTCCAAAATTCTATTTATATTTACAGTGTGGTTTCATTTGGTGCTGTCATTTTTGCTCTTTGAGTATTGGCCGTCTAGCGTCACCTTTAATTGATTTTATTCTACTATTTAAATGTACATTTGCTTGCACTGCCAGCTTTCACATGCCAATTTTCCTACAGAAGGTTTTTGCATTTGAGATACTGGCTGCAAAATGATTTTATCCTTCTGCTTGTCAGCCAGGTCTGGAAAACGTCTGATTTGCCATAATTTACATGTCCTGAAATAGCTGAATAAATCCCACAAATGACACGTGCAGCCGAGGATAAAGGATTCCACTCACTTAACGGCAAATCATATTCAAACTGTGGCGTATTTGCATTGTAAACCATTTGACTTACTTTATAGATTACCTGTCCTCTAATCTTTCAGGAAAATGGCAATTGGTGGAGATGATTACATGGTGTGGAATGCCAATGATGCTTTTCTAGTCTTTTTTTTTAATCAAATTGATTTTTTTCTTTTAAATTACATTTTCATGTTTCTTTTATGGTTGCACGCTATTGCAGCTGTAGAAAGCCATATTCTGCGAAATGGGTAGTTAGATAAATGTGACGAATAAATAAGTAAAATAAGGGAAGCTTGGCATGCTCCATGCTGCAATAACCTAAATACAACCAAAATAAAGAGCAACCAAGATGATTATGGGACTGAAGGCTTGGTAAGACCACATCTAAAGTATTGCATTCAGTTTTGGTCACCACACTATAAAAAGGATGTTGAGACTCTAGAAAGAGTCCAGACAAGAGCAAAAAGGATGATGAGAGGACAGGAGACTAAAACATATGATGAACATTTGCAGGAACTGGCTAGTCTTGGGAAGAAAAGAACCAGGGGAGACATGACAGCACTCTTCCAATATTTGAGGGGCTGCCACAGAGAGGAGAAGGGTCAAGCTATTGTCTAAGGCCAGACAAAAAATAATGGATGGAAACTGAACAAGGAAAGATTTAACCTGGAAATAAGGAGACATTTTCTGACAGTGAGAGCAATGAACCAATGGAACAGAAGTTGCATTCAACTGTTGTGGCAGCTTAATCACTGGAAGCTTTCAAGAAGAGACAGGGATGCCATCTGTCAGAAATGGTGTACAATCTTCTGCTTGGGAGACAGGTTGGTCTAGATGACCTACAAGGTCCCTTCCAACTCTGTTCTTCAATTGTTATTATTAAAGCAGATGCTACTGAGAACTAAGAAGAAATTTCCTGACATTGAGAGCAATCAACCCAGGGAACAGTAGTTGCCTTCGGAAGTTGTGGGAACTTCAACACTGGAGGCTTTCAAGAAGAGATTGGACTGCAATTTGTCAGAAATGGTGTAGGGTCTCCTGCTTGTGGGATGGATGGGTTGGACTAGATGACTTATAAGGTCCCTTCCAACTCTGTTCCATTCCATTCCATTCCATTCCATTCCATTCCATTCCATTCTTTCTATTCCATTCATTCCATTCCTATTCTCTATTATATTCTCTATTCTATTCTATTCCTATTCTATTTTCTATTTTATCCCTATTCTATTCTATTCTATTCTATTCTATTCTATTCTATTCTATTCT
>BLBF01000002.1:1689343-1725626 GCA_015471245.1 Laticauda colubrina | reverse complement strand
CTATTCTATTCTATTCTATTCTATTCTATTCTATTCTATTCTATTCTATTCTATTCCTTCCTTTCTATTCTATTCTCTCTTCTCTTCTCGTCTCGTCTCGTCTCGTCTAGTCTATTTTCTATTCTATTCCTATTCTATTCTACTCCATTCCATTCCTTTCTATTCCATTCCATTCTATTCTCTATTCTATTCCTATTGCTATTCTATTCATTATTCTATTCTATTCAGAATGAATGAATGAACAAATCCTGGACCTTAAAATGGACCTTAAAACCCAGCAGCTTCCTTCCTTCCCTTTCAGCCTCCTGCCTTGAATTCACCTGTTTTATTATTTTATTCTTCCTTCCTGACAATGCCTTTAAAACAGGTATCTCCCTCCTAGTTATTTATTCAACATACCAGTTGATTTAAATCTTGTCCAAGGTTATTTCCCCCCTCTCCCCAGTCCTTGCATTAATTTTAAAGCGATAATAAGGAGCTTGAGAGGGCCAGAAAATCTTTTTCATAAGGAGTAGAAGTGGGGTGTGTGTGTGTGTAATAAAAGATTTTTTTTAGTTAGCTTAGATGGCAAAGAAAGAAAGAGGAGAGATTTGGAGAAGGGCTTACTGTTTTTGAGACACACAATTGGGTTTCCTTTTCAAAATATGGATATAAACATGCAAATAAGGGTTTTATCTCTTCCCAGGCTCTTGCAGAGGTAGGCACAAAGCGAATATCCATGCAAATCATATTAAGAAGACACAGTTTGCAGAAATACAAACAAACAAACAGGCACCAAACCACCTCCCCCCACCCCACAGCCTTCAGTGTATGGCTAAGGGTCTTTGCAAACTTCCTCATGAAAATCCAGTTTTTTATCATTTCATCTGATCAGGCTGGGATTTCAAAGAGTAAACACGTTCTCTCATAACTTTTTTTAGGAGGCAAGGATTGATACTCCTTGCAGACAGTTGATCATTTGCATCCTTTTAGAGGGTCATTGAGGCCACTTGGAGGTTTTTTTGTGTCTTCAGGGCCATCTGAGTGGTGCTCCTGGTTCCTGTAGCCTTGCAATTTTTTTCCTCTGGAAATCTGTTCCTACTCCCACACCATTCCAAGGGTGTTCATCCTAAATTGTATAGCTAAAAGTCTGTAGAGATTATCAGTCCTCCAGGTCCCAAAGATGTTTTTTTTTTTTTTTTTCAGGAGGCAACTGGACTTTCTTGTTTTTTCTTTGAAGATATTTCACTTCTCAACAAGAAGCTTCTTCAGTTCTGACTGGATGGTGAAAGGGAAAGATTTCTACTCCTTGCAGACAGCTGGTCATTTCCATCCTTTTAGAGGATCGCTGAGGCCACTTGGAAGTTGATTTGCAAGATCAATAGATTAATAGAGCAAGTGGGTTTCTCCACACCCATTTGCACTAGTCAGATGACTCTGAGGACTCAGAGAAACCTCCAAGTTTGGGAAGTTCAAAATACAGTAAAAGGCTGATCTTGAGACTTCAAATCCAGAACTAATTTCAGTTGTTGAAGCCCAGAAAATGAGATGCTACATCCGGTTCTCCACAGACCAAGATTCACATTTATGCAAAGTGCTGAGAAGAGCAACAAAGATGATGTGGGGATTAGGCTAAAATATACAAAGAACAGTTGGGGGAACCGGGTATGTCTAGTCTAACAAAGAGAAGAATTAGGGGTGACAGGATGTTGATCTTCCAACATTTCAGGGGCTGCCACAAAGAAGAGGGAGTCAAGCTATTTTTCCAAAGCACCTGAGGGTAGGACAAGAAGCAACAGTTGGAAACTTATCAAAGAAAGAAGCAACCTAGAACTAAAAAGAAACTTCCTGACAGTTAGAACAATTTAACCGGTGGAACAAATTGTCTCCAGAAGTTGTGAATTCTCCAACACTGGAAGTTTTTAGGAAGAAATTGGACAATCATTTGTCTGAAATGGTATAGGGTTTCCTGCCTGAGCAGGGGGTTGGACTAGAAGACCTCCAAGGTCCCTTCCTACTCCATTATTCTCTAATTCTAGATCCAACTTATCACTAAGGAGAAGTGGTCTATCAGGGAGAACAATTAACCAGTGGAACGGGTTGCTTCTAAAAGTTGTGGGTGCTCCATCACTGGAGCTTTTTAAGCAGAAATTGGACAACCCTTTGTTGCCTGGAGTCTTCTTTGCGAGATGGGCGAAGAAAATGTTTTCATAATTTTGTCTGGAGGAACATTTGTGTCCCATATCAAGTGAAACCCTGGAAGGAGAATACAGCCGAATTACTTTTGGAAAATGGCTCCAATAAAGGTGAATATTTGCAGCTCAGGATTGAAATGAGGGCTGTCCTCTTCCTAACTTTCACCATCCCTCTCCTCCCCTTTTCTTTTTTTACAGAAGGCAGAGAAAGCAAGAAAAATTAAAATGTCGTGGAGCAACAGCCACCAAGGATTTTGAGTGTGGGATTAAGGGAGCCACAAAGGCAACATTACTGTCCTATTAAGGAAGCGATTAATATTACGAAAGGACGCTAGCATTCAATTACTTTATTATAAAAGCCTTTTAAATGCTACTCTTCCCATCCAGCTATACAATTCATTTCTCCATTGGCCCTTCTCTGGCTTTTGTTACTCACTAATAGTAGCTTCAAAACAAACACCTTGATGAAGCCAAATGTGTCTCTGATGTGCTTAGTGGAGTCATCTTCATAAACACCCTCACTAGTCACCTAGACGGGATAATTTCCTGTCTCTATTGATATAAATGGAGACATTAGAGACTTGAGTGCTTAAGATTAAGCTCTTAAGAGTAATATTCAGCAGATATATTCTCTCTCTAAACATGAGGAGAATATATCTGCTGAACATTACTCTGCACTGGCAACAGGAAGGACATCCAGCCAGTAATCACTCAACTCCATTCAGTTGCCCAGACTCCACCCCACAAGGGATTATGGGGTCCCTAACGAGGATGATGGTTAGAGACTTAAGTGCTCAGTAAACCTTGGAAATGTGATGACCCTGAGTGAAACACAAATGTAACAAAATCTAAAATGTCAATAAATGTCCTTTAATGCCTCCAACTTGGCCCCACTGTTCAATAATACTCAGTTGGAGATAAAATGTACTCAAAAATAGTCTTCAAAAGACAGCAATACAGTCCGAATCTAATGAGCAGATAGAGGTGAAATGACAAACCAAACAAACTACAATGATGAAATTTCCACAAAGGATCGGAACAAGTAATTACCAAATTCAAGGAGATAACAAGGCACTGTCTGTTGGAGGGACGCCAACCAAGATAACTTCAGACCAAAATAAAACATACTTTGTTTCCAGCATTTGCCAATACGCAGGTCCAAACTCTTATTCAGTTCTTACACCTGCAGCCTATGAAGAGGATCAAGGCCCTCTCTTCCTGAGGAGACCATATCTCGCCCTTATCCTCTCCTCCTTGCATGCCCTAGGATGGAGAGGGGATGAGCCTGGGTCCTCCTCTGCCCGCTCAGCCAGCCTCTGCCCTTCCCCAGCCTCCTCTACAACTTCCGGAGCCACACTTTCACTCCCTGTCAGCTGTTCTTCCTCTCCTTCAGAGTCAGTCTCCACCAGAGGCATGACAGGAAGGATGTTTTAAGGCAGGGGTGTCAAACTCAATTTCATTGAGGGCCACATCTGCGTTGTGGGCACATAAAGGAGGGCCACATCTGTGCATTGGAAATAATCTAAAAACAATTCTGTTTTCAGAATAAAGAGAGAATCAAGATCACGTGAAGTTCTAGTAGTGTAAACAACCAAAAACCAAGCTCAGAAACCCCAAAGTAGTAGTAATCCTCCTCCTCCTCTTCCTCCTCCCTTTCACAAACTCCCTTCTAACACTGATGAGGTTTCTTAGTCAGATAATGAAAGGTCTACAAGAAAACAACCAAGTTCAGAATTCACCAAGAAACCCACAGTCCTTCTCCTGCACCTCCTCCTGCTCCTTCTCTTCACAAACTCTCTTCTAGAACTGATGATGTTCCCTAGTTGGGTCATGAAACTCCTGCAAGGTGTTCTGTATAACTTGGAAGGCTCCAAGTAGTCAATTCTGATTGGCCAAAAGGCCAGTAGTGGATTGGTTCATTAGGAACCAATCCAAGAAGCCGCTCAAAGGCAGCAAGATTAAACTGATGTCATTGACCGGCAGGCAAGCCTCTATATAAGGCTGCCACGACTTGAGCCAATGTTCCGTTACTGTTGTTGTTAACCGAATAAAGAGTTGTTAGTTGGAACCTGGTCTCACGCGCTTCTTTCCGGACGGAACACTGGTGACGAGGATGGGATTGTCCTGAAGCGGAGACCGAGCATGCGGCGAGAGAAAAAAACCAGGCTAGACGAGATGGCTGGTAATAATGCGCCGCCTGCACCATTTAACCCCAATGAGGAAGATTGGGAGTCTCATATTGATCGCTTCCTGATGTTTCTGGAGAGCAATGAAATGGAAGACATTTCCAATCAGCGAAAGAGGACTGCCTTCCTAACACATTGCGGGCCAGACATATTTAAGATGGCAAAGGCATTGGTGAAGCCCAGAGACATGAAACAAATGACCTGGTCTGAGCTTAACCGAATGCTGAAAGCTCACTACATGCCAGTTGTCTCGAACCTCATCAAGAGACATGAATTCTATAAGAGAGACCAGAGAGAAGACGAAACCATTGCTGATTTCATGGCAGCCCTGCCCAATATTGGAGGACCCTGTGAATTCCAGAATATGGACAAGGCAATGCGTGATTGTGTCGTGTTAGGTCTTAAGGACTCTACCCTACAAAGCAAACTCTTAAACAGACCTAACATATGGTGGCAGAGGCAATTGCAGAAGCAAACGCTGCAGAAGTCGCAAAGAAATCAGCGGCCACAATGAAGATGATGAACGCCAATGCTGATACGACGGCCTCTCCAAAGGAAAGAAACTCCAGCAGAGGAAGCAAGCAAGCTGCCACAACCACACACCACGAAGACCTAGACGAATCATCAGACACTGATAAAGATGACGATGAGGTCCACCGCCTTTACGCAAACCAAAAAAGGCGCGAAAGAAAGAAAATTTGGCAGAAATGTGCTGGTTGCGGTGGAAGCCACCCCCGAGCTGAGTGCAGGTTCCTTGATGCCATCTGTCGGGCTTGCAAAAAGAGGGGACATATCGAAAGAGTCTGCCGAAATCGAAGAAACAGCAGCCCTAGCAGACGCGGTAATTCCCTACTAAGAACTGGCTCAAGGCAAGCCGACAGAAAATGGGAGCATAGCAAGGGAACCAGCAACCGAGAAAACATACATCAGACTGTCACTATAGGAAGCGCACAGACGGAAAGCGGGAAAAAGGTCAGAATCGTAGAGTCCATTGAAGGAAGCCCTTGTGAGATGGAGGTCGACTCAGGATCTTTTCTATCGATGGTGTCGTGGAACACAATTAGACGTCTGATTCCAAACATCAGACAAAACGAACTCAAAAAACAAAAATTAATTCTCAAAGACTACCAGGGAAATAGGATTCCCATGGTAGGTCTGGGGCACTTCAAAGTAACTTACAAACAACACGCTGAAGTCCTGCCATTGACTATAGTCGACCGAGACTGTCCCAGCCTTTTGGGCATCGAATGGTTCACGCAATTGGGCATCGGGATGACTGGAGTGAGCCGAATAGTCGCGAGCGATTGGGAAGAGAACCCGCTACACGAATTCCAGGATGTCTTTGATGGAACTCTAGGCAGGTACCGGGGAACCCCAATATCCTTTAGCCTAGATCCCCAAACAGCACAGAGGAGACTAAAAGCCAGACGGGTCCCCTTTGCATTTAAACCCAAAATAGATGAGCAATTAAATAAATTGATTGCACAAGGGGTCATAGAACCAATTAACCACACCAGGTGGGAGACTCCAATAGTTACATCTGTAAAACGAGATGGGTCTGTGCGCATCTGTGGAGATTACAAGGCTACCCTGAACCATGCGCTACAGCAAAGTGCATACCCGGTACCAGTTGTGCAGCACTTACTGCACTCACTTGGGGGAGGAAATTTTTTTGCTAAACTCGATTTGGCCCAGGCGTATCAGCAACTTCCAGTAGACCCCATAACGGCCGAGGCACAAACAATAGTAACGCATAGAGGGGCTTTCAAATGTAACAGACTTCAATTCGGAGTGAGCTTTGCCCCAGGCGTCTTCCAAAGCCTCATGGAATGCCTATTAAACAGAATAAAAGGGGTCGTTCCATACTTTGATGATGTCCTAATTTCAGCAAAAAACGCAGCCCAGTTAGAAGCTAGACTGAGGGAAGTGCTAACGAAATTCAGAGAATCCGGCCTGAAAGTTAAAAAAGAAAAATGCTGCCTGGCCACTGACCGCGTCAAATTTTTAGGATATTTGATTGACAAACAAGGTATCCACCCAACAGAAAAAAAATTCAAAGCAATTAAAGACGCACCCAGACCTAGAAATAAGATGGATTTACAGGCATTCTTATGTCTGATCAATTTTTATAATGTATTCCTCCCCCACAAAACAACGATAGCAGAACCATTGCACCGGTTGCTTGATAAAAAAACTGTTTGGACTTGGGGTCACAAAGAGCCTTTCAAAATATAAAAGACTTCTTAATCTCAGACACCATTCTTATTCAGTTTATTAATACTCTACCCTTGACGGTCACCTGCGACACCTCACCATTTGGAGTCGGTGCTATCCTGAGCCATCAGTTACCTGACGGGAGAGAGGCACCCGTCACTTTTTATTTGAAAACACTCTCCAAAGCGGAACGCAACTATAGCCAACTAGACAGAGAAGCCCTGGAAATCATTGCCGGAGTAAAACGCTTTCATGAATACCTATACGGTAGAACATTCTCCATTGTGAATGACCATAAACCATTACTAGGGATTTTGGCTGGGGATAAACCCACACCGAACATTCTATCCTCATGGATGACTAGGTGGTCAGAATTCCTGGCTGCCTATTCATACACATTGCTGCATCGACCCAGGAAACAAATCGCCCATGCAGACGCATTAAGCCGAACACCTTTACCAGTCTTAGAGGACGACCTGGCTCCAGCCACCGCCACCCTACAACTCGAAACCTGCCCTGAATGTCTATTGACTGCAGATGATGTCGCCAGAGCCATGGCAAATGACTCATTGACTGCCCGCGTTTTCACTTGGGTAGGTAAAGGCTGGCCGGAAGGCCAGAAGAATGAAAACTTTAAACCTTTTCGGACTAGACAAAATGAACTGTCAATACAAAAGGGGTGTTTGTTGTGGGGAGATCAGGTGGTGATTCCATCCAAACTTCAAGAATAGGTGTTAGGCATGTTACATGAGGGCCACCCAGGCATAGTTAAAATGAAAAGCCTGGCCAGGAGCTATGTCTGGTGGCCTGGCTTAGACAAGGACATTGAACGCTGGGTTGCAACATGCCACAAGTGTCTGAGAGTTAGACCCATACCACCACAAGCTCCCATACGGGACCCCACGAGGCCTCGAATCCATATTGATTTTGCGGGACCAACTAAGGGCAATACATTTTTAATAGTTGTGGATGCATATTCAAATTGGCTTGAAGTCATCTTAATGTCCTCCACCACAACCAATGCTGTTATAAAACAGCTAAACAAATTATTTGCAACTCATGGGTTACCTGATTTGTTGGTATCTGACAATGGACCACAACTAACGGCAATACAATTCGAACAATACTTAGCCTCTTTGGGTATACGCCATGCACTAATCGTGCCAGCTCACCCGGCGGCGAATGGTAGGGCCGAGCGAATGGTCTGGTTCACAAAAGAAGGCCTTGAGAAAATGGACCATGGGGATGTCCAGGACAAACTAAACCACTAACTTACACTACAACATATCACTCCCAGTAGCACAACTAACAAGAGTCCAGCAGAATTATTAATGGGGAGAAAACTCAGATCCCATTTAGATAGGTTGCACCCCAATTATACTTGCGAAACCCCCCGCCCCTCCAACTCTTCCAGCCGATACTGCACTTTCGACATCGGCGACCTGGTCTATGCAAAGAATTTTACCAGGGACCATTTTTGGTTTCCAGCCACAATCACACAAGTAACAGGCCCCCGGTCCTACCAACTAACCGTGGATGATGGAAGAGAGTGTAAGCGGCACATAGACCAGCTTTGTTCCCGCAACATCGAGTGCAAAACAACCGTGCAACTTCAAAAAATAAATTTCGACGAAAACAAAACCAAGGAGGGGGGGGGGAAATAGAAATAAATAAAAAAGGGTGTGAAAATGAACCATTAAAATCACAACCAGAAAATCTAACCAACCAAAAAGAGCACTTACGGTTAGATGAGACCATTGGAAGAAGTCCTGGTGAAAGGGAAGCCGACCTGGAAGGTGCCAGCCAGGCCAGCTCAACCAGCCTGGCTGAACTGGGAGGGAGCGGCAGAACCACTTCGACCGGCCTGAGAAACTCAAGCGGGAGCGGCAGTGCTGACTCACCCTTCCAGGCGGTTCCATGGAGAAGAGCCGAAGAAACAACGATCCCGACGAACCGTTTGAAGTCCTAGGCAAGAATGAGCCGCGCAGGTCAACTAGGACCAGAAAAAGCCCCACCTACCTGCACGACTACGTCACTCATGTAGGAATGAACTAAAGGGGGAGGGGTGTTCTGTATAATTTGGAAGGTTCCAAGTAGTCAATTCTGATTGGCCAAAAGGCCAGTAGTGGATTGGTTCATTAGGAACCAATCCAAGAAGCCGCTCAAAGGCGGCAAAATTAAAATGAGTGTCATTGGCTACAAGCCGGCAGAGGCAAGCCTCTATAAAAAGGGCTGCCACGGCTTGAGCCAATGTTCCGTTACTGCTGCTGTTAACCGAATAAAGAGTTGTTAGTTGGAACCCGGTCTCACGCGCTTCTTTCCGGACGGAACACAAGGAAACCAACAAAGCTCAGAATTCACCAGGAACCCCAGAGTTCAACCCTGAGCTACAAATATTCACTTTAATCAACAATGGAGTTTATTTCTCAAGTCCAACCCTTGATAGAGGAACAACGTTCTGATGAATGAATGAATAAATTCTTTATTGGCCAAGTGTGATTAGATACACAAGAAGTGCATGTGCTCTTGGTGCATGTGCTCTCAGTGTACATAAAAACAAAATATACATTCATTAAGAATCATAATGTGCAACACTTAATGATTGTCACAGGGTACAAATAGGCAAACAAATTATACTAGGAAACAGTCAATATAAATTGTAAGGATACAAGTGAGAAAGTTAGTCATACAGTCACAAGTGGGAGGGGATGGATGTTAAGGAGTAATGAGAAGATTAATAGCAATAGTAGTGCAGACTTTGTAAATAGTTGAACAATGTTGAGGGAATTATATGTTTAGCAGAGTGATGGTGTTTGGGAAAAAACTGTCCTTGTGTCTAGTTGTTCTGATGTGCAGTCCTCTATAGCGTCGTTTTGAGGGTAGGAGTTGAAACAGTTTATGTCCTGGATTGGAAGGGTTTGTAAATATTTTCATAGCCGTCTTTTTGACTCCTGAAGTATACAGATCCTCAATTGAAGGCAGGTGGGTAGTAATTGTTTTTTCTGCAGTCCTAATTATCCTCTGAAATCTGTGTTTGCCCTGTTGGGTTGCAGAACCTAACCAGACAATTGTAGAGATGCAGATGCCAGGACCTTCTGCAGGCCCTGTTTTGTTGACCAAAAAGTCCAAAATGGGAGTCATTGTGGTTATTCTTGAAGATCTGCCCATTTTTGTGTCACATATAAAAAAATGAAGGGGAGTTTTTGATGACACAAGTCACAGCTGCCATAAGTTTTATTCTTTCCCTATAGACACTCACTTGATTATCTTCAAGTTCAAGGGATATTTTGATGCCTTTAAGGTAATTCAGACACACCAATCTATATGCAGAGCATATTAAACAGGCCAGTTAAACAAGCATTATTTTCTATTCTTCATGCTTATCTTATCCATGTCCTTTTTTTCTCCCATCCTTTTTTATTTCATTTTATTATCTAGATATAGATGCCTCTTACTCTACTGAATCTGGGCAATTTATAGCACTCGAAACTGGAATAAAACCTTAAAATTTTGTTCATAAAACCAATAAATACAAGAAAAAACTGTTTTAAAAAACTCAGAGGCTTGGTGAATCGTGCGACAGCTTCTCTCTAGTTAACTCTGGCTACCCATTTTAATTGTTCTTTTTTTTCCCCATGTATTTTTTAAACCAAACAAAAAAAAAAAACTGTCTTTAAGGAAAGTAAACTTAGCAGAAAAGTTTGCTTTATTTGACTTTATTTCTCCATGTGTTGAACGTGTTTACTGAATTTGTCTACTTTTCTAGATTTGCAGAATACAGCAAACAATAAAGGAGATTAAAAGGGCTGGTTTTGCAAAATATACTCACCCCCATAAACACAAACACATTTAAAATGAATCAGACTTAATTGAACTGCTTAATCATGTTGTCAAAGTGCTAGTAGGAAAATATTCTAGCCCTTCCAGCATAATCATACATTTTTTTAAAAAATGCAGAAAATGTTCTTATTGTTTTGCCACATCTCCAAAATATATATTTGAGCCTCTTTTTTAATTTACTAAGGTTCAGGTTTTCACGAATCGACAAAGCTGGTTTGGCCCCACGATAGATAGATAGAAAGATAGATAGATAGACAGGTAGATAGATCGATCGATAAACAGATAGATATTATAGATACTATAGATATAGGAGACAAATACTGTAGATAGATACTGTAGAGAGAGAGAAAGAAAGATAAATAGATAAATAGATACTGTAGATAGAGATAGTAGATAGATGGATGGATAGATGGATGGATGGATGGATGGAAGGAAACAAATTGGCTATTGCTTGTGTTGGGTTGGAAAGATGACCAACCATCCAAACCGAAAAAAACGTTATTTTACAACCTGGGCAAGTCTTCTCCAGCCAACCTTCACTTGAACTGACGTAGAGTCAAACTGGCTGAGAGTCAAACTGGCATAGCCAGAGGATAATGGAATGAGAGAGTTGGGAAAGACCTTGGAGGTCTTCTAATCCAACCTCCTACTCAAGCCGGAAACCCTATTCAGAATTTCAGAACGATGGTTGTCTAAGCTCTTCTTAACTCCAGTGATGACAACTTCTGGAGGCAAGCTGTTCTGTTGGTTGATTGCTCTCATTGCGAGGAAATTTCTCCTTAGTTCGAGGTTGCTTCTCTCCTCGATCCAGCCATTGCTTTTTGTTCTGTCTTCAGGTGCTTTGGAGAATAGCTTGACTACTTCTTCTTTGTGGAAGCCCCTGAGACATTGGAACACTGCTTTCATGTTACCCCTAGCCCTTCTTTTCATCAAACTTGACATACCTAGTTCCTGCAATCGTTCTGTATCTGTTTTAGCCTCCAATCCCCTAATCCTCTTTGTTGCTCTTCTCTGCACTCTTTCTTGCATCTCAAATATTTTTTTACATCATAGCAACCAAAACTGGATGCAGTATTCCAAGTGTGGTCTTTCCAAGGCATTATATAGTTGTGTTAACACTTCATACGATATTGGTTCTATCCTTCTGTTAATGCAGCCTGACTCATCACAACACCCACCACCAGACCCTCACCTGACGTAACCCATACTTGACGCAACACAAAACTCTTGCCTAATGAGACCCACCCCTCACCCCTCATAAGACCCTCACCTGATGTGACAGACACCTGACCCCTCACAAGATCCTCACCTCACCCCTCACAAGACCCTCACCTGATGACCTACACTTGACCCCTCACAAGGCCCATCACAAGACCTACACCTGTTCACACAACATCCATACCTGATCCCTCACAATACTCATAAGACCCTCACCTGATGTGACATACACTTAACCCCTCACAGCACCCTCACCTCACCCATCACAAGACCCTCTCCTGTCCAACTCACAGTACCCATATCTGATCCTTCACAACACCCACAAGACGCTCATCTGATGTGACCTCATCCATCACAAGATTAACTTACCACACCAAGCCCTTATAAGCAGAAGAACACCAACACTGCCATCCCCTAAACTCTGCTGAAGACGCTACCTAGCATGGTAATGAAGCATTCAGAAACCAACTCACAAGCTTGGAGAATGAACATCCCCTCCCCCCCCCCCCAATCTGTTTTCCTCTCCAATTTTGCCTCCTTTAAAATAATCCACTTACTTGATGCTGACTGGCTTTTGCCAAATGCTCATTGGCGGAGTCGACATTCACGGTGGCTGTCTCAATATTCGCTTCAATGCTATCTATAAATAAAAAGAAGGACAGGTAATGATGCAACAAAGAAGGGTTGCTAAACCTTAAATTTCTATGGAGATGCTCCATCATCCAGGTCATGGTTGTCGCAAAGGTACTTTTTCAGGAGGCATTTGGACTTCCTTGTTTTTTCTTTTCTGACTGGATGGTGGGGAATGGAAGGATTTATATTCCTTGCAGAAAGCTGGTTATTTGCAACCTTTTAGAGGGTCGTTGAGGCTCCTTGGAGGTTTATCTGTGTCATCAGGGTCACCTGAGTAGTGCAAATGGTTCCTGTAGTTTGCAATTTTTCCCTCTGGAAATCTATTTCTACTCCCACACCATTCCAAGGATGTTCATCCCAAATTGTATAGTTAAAGACTGTAGAGATTCTCCATCATCCAGGTCATGGCTGTCCCAAAAGTGCTTTTATTCAAGAGGCAACTGGACTTTCTGGTTTTTCTTCGAAGATATTTCACTTCTCCTCCAAGAAGCTTCTTCAGCTCTGACTGGATGGTGGGGAATGGAACAATTTATATTCCTTATGGACAAAGCTGGTTATTTGCATCCTTTCTGAGGGTCGTTGAGGCCACTTGGAGGTTTATCTGTTAGTAATAGTGGAAATGGGTTTAGATTTCAATTTACAAGAGCTCTGATGATACCCACCTATTGCGTCTCCCTGCTCATATACCATCGATGCCAGGTCTTTAATGATCTGGTTGACATCCAACATATCACTCTGAAAAACACAAAGAAAAAAACCCAAAAGGAAGAAAACTATGAGTAGGAAAACATCAACATTTTAAATAGAAAGATAGAGCTAGCAGTTGGACAAATATGCTTATCTCATTCCAATTCTTTATAAAAAAAATAGTAAGATACCTCCCATTTCTGTATTGAAAGAAAGGTATCAAAAAAAGAATTACAATTCTTCATTCAGAATTAGAATTCTTTTATTGGCCAAGCGTGATTGGACACACAAGGAATTTGTCTTGGTGCAAATGCTCTCAGTGTACACAAAAAGAAAAGTTACATTCATTAAGAGTCAAGAATCATCAGGTACAACACTTAATAATAGTTATCGGGTACAATCAGTAATCAAATCATACTAGGAAACAGTCAATATAGATCGTAAGGATACAAGCAACAAAGTTACAGTCATACAATCACAAGTGGGAGGGGATGGGTGATAAGGAGAAGATTAATAGCAATAGTAGTGCAGACTTTGTAAATAGTTGGACAGTGTTGAGGGAATTATTTGTTTAGCAGAGTAATGGCATTCGGCAAAAAAACTGTAGCTACAGCAACACTGGAAAAAAGCTGACTTATGGCCATTTTTCATACTTATGACTGCTACAGCATCCCCACAGTCACGTGACCAAAATTCAGATGCTTGGCAACTGACTCATATTTATGATGGTTGAAGTGTCCCAGGGGGTCATTTATGACCACCTCACAAGCAAAGTCAATGGGGAAGCCAGATTCATTTTACAGCCGTGTGACTAAAGTGAAGCGGTGATTCACTGACAACAGTGGCAGGAAAAGCAGGCAAAGAGGGGCGAGGCTCACTTAGCAGTTGTTTTGCTCAGTAACGGAAATGTTGGACTCAATTGTTGTCCAGGATGACCTGCATGGGTAAGTAGCCCAGTGTAGAAGAACAATCCCAAAAGTGTAAATAGGCGATTCAGATTGAGGCTTCCTCCAGCCACACCCAAAACTATTTCATTTCTCATACATTCTCTGAGGAAGAACCCTTAGTCAAATGAATAATGATAGCAGAATAGAATAGAACAATAAATATGGAATAGGATAGTGTAGTGTAGAATTATAAAGAATGAATATGAATCCATTCCATCCCATCTTTTCTCTTTTCTTTTTTCTTTTCTTCTCTTCTCTTCTCTTCTCTTCTTTCTTTTCTTTTCTTTTTTCTTTTCTTTTCTACTCTATTCTATTCTACTCTACTCTACTATTCTATTTATTCCTATATTCTATTCTATTCTAATTCCTTTATTCTATTCTATTCTATTTTATTCTATTCTATTCTTATTCCTATATTCTATTCTTTCTTATATTCTATTCTGTTCTGTTCTATTCCAATTCTATTCTACTCATTCCTATATTCTATTCTATTTCCTATATTCTAATCTATTTCATTTCCTATATTCCATTCTTATTCCTATATTCTATTATATTCTTATTCCTATATTCTATTCTTATTCTTATATTCTATTCTATTCTATTCCTATTCTATTCTATTCCTATTCTATTCTACTCATTCCTATATTCTATTCTTATTCCTATATTCCATTCTATTCTTCTACTCTACTCTACTCTACTCTACTCTATATTCTCTTCTATTTCTCTTCTTCCATCCCATCCCATCTTTCTGTTCTGTTTGTCCTGACCTATGCTATTATATCCTATCATACCCTATCCTATCCTATTTTACTCAACTCTACTTTACTCTGAGTAAAAAATGACTTGATGGTCTATCGTCAACGAACGAACCAACCAACCTGTACTTCTCCCTTTTTCTCTTTTGCTTATGGAACTGGTAAGACCCCAAGGATTATGTTGGGTGGGTTTAGAGGACAGCGTCTATGGACACAAGTTAGGCATCTATTTCAAAGCAACAGCAAAATAAATTCTTGAGTTCAGATTTCATTGGAGGAAGGCATACCAGGGACAGTCATCCGTGGCTTAGCCGGAGACAGATCTCCAAGAGTAGCAGGTGAAAGACCGAGCTGAAACTAAATTAGATCTGACTTCATTTAAATGTAAATTTAATTAAAACTAAATGTACTTAACGTGATTAATCCGCAGTCATGCATTTAATTATTTTCCCCTTCTGTCACACGAAATGTTACCATTGGGCAAGAACTTTTGGAGGTCTTGAAAGGAGGAGACCCAAGACTTTCAAAAGCCACCTGTAGGTGATCTACTCTGTACCAAGCCACACCGGATCATGGGAGATTGGTTACATCAGGGGTGTCTAACTCAAGGCCTGCCGGCCTGAATCTGGCCCATGGGTTGCTTAGATCAGGCCTGCAAAGATACCCGGGAAACTGTTGTGGTTCACCAGCAGCCAGTGCAGCCAGCAGCAGAATCGGACAGTGGGCAAGAAAAGGGACTAGTTCGGGAGTCTGGAAAGGACTTGGACAAGGGTCCTGCATCTGATGTAGAGGTGGGACCAGGGCTATCTGGGAGTGGGGCGCTAGCTCTGAGCCTCTGGAGTCTGGCAGCAACGAAGAAGAGGACTCAGGGGAGCCTGTTCCCAGTGCGCTTGTGCGCACAGCTGCTAGAAGGCAAGAGCAGCTGAAACAAAAGGGGTGACTTGGGAATAAGGAGCTGGGAGATGATTGCCCCTCTCATAAGGGATAAAAGTCAGGCTGAGATGATGAAACCTTTGCAGGAAGCAAAGTAGTTCGATTAGTTCCGAGTCATTCTTGTACTTTGTACAAGAACACTTCAACAACAGAATAATCAGAGAAGCCATAGAGATAGAAAAACGCCCACACAGCATGAATAAACGAGATGATACCTCCCGCCTACCAACCATTTGGAAATCTGCCCTCATAAATAAACGAGTACCTAACATGAAGAATGACACCAGACCCACACCCACAAGTGCCACACAAGATGCTACCACCACACTTCCACGCAGAAAAAAGACTCACACCCACACAAAAGAGGAGACACGACCACGAACTAGAAGCCATACTGCAGCTGAACCACTACCCGCTTCAAACCCCTCTGACCCATACAAGAAGCAAACTGACACCCACCATAGAAAATGTGGCATGACCACAAACACGAAGCCAAACAACAAGATCACAGCTCACCAGCTCAAATCCCCCAGCAACTAAGACTAACCTGAGCACAACCAAGCCCCCACCTAAGCAGAACACACCCCCAGCCAATCAGAACACAGCCAACCCCCTTACCAATCAGAACAAAGCCAAACCCCCAACCAATCAAGTCACACCCCCACTAGCAGTTAAAAGGAAGAAGCAGCTGCAAGCTCACATTACTCTGAGAAGGACTGAGCTGAAGAAACAAGCCTGAAGATGATGAATGAGACTTCATCGAAACGTTGCCTAGATACTTCCAATTCTACGCGGGAGAAAACCTGAATAACCAAAGATCCATATATATATATATATGTGTGTGTGTGTGTGTGTGCTGTTTAGCTTCCTTCGGCTATTATCCCACGTCATTGTAGTTCTGTTAAAGTTGTAGCAACATTTCAGCAGAATCTCATCTGCCATCATCAGGCTTCTGTATGGATATGGGTCTTACAGCTCCTGGTTTTAAATTTGAGGCTGGTCCATTCTGATTGGTTGGGAGCCTGGATCTGTATTCATTGGACTTGGAGTTTGATTGATTGGTGTCCCTGGTTTCTTCTGTCTGTTTTGTGGCTTTGATTGGCTGGCAACACTCTGTTCTTGTGTTGGAGGCTTTCAATGCAGCTTGGCTCCGTGTGAAGGGACGGCTGCTCTTCATTAGCAAGCTGCTATTCATTAGCAAGCTGGGTTTCACCTGGGTGCCTGGTGGGGGGGTGTTTTGGGTTGGAGCTATCAGAGGGAGTCTGTTTTTGCCCAGGTGTTTGCCTGGCTTGTGGCATGGAGATCTTTCTATTTGAGAGTGCAGGCTTCCAAATGATTGACAGTCTGGTGGAATCATCTCTTCTATTCATGCTGTCAGGTCTTTTTTCAATCTCTATGGCTTCTCTAATGATTCTGTGGTTGGGGTTTTCTATAGTGGCCAGGGTTTTAGTGCCATTGAAGTCGATGTTGTGACCTGTGGTTTTCATGTGTTGGACTAGTGAGGAGGTGTGTTCCAGCTTTTTTACTTCATTTTTGTGTTCATCTAGGCGGGTACTTATTCTTCTATTGGTCTGTCCAATGTATGTGGCCGGGCATGATGTACAGGGAATTTCGTATATGCCTTGGTTTTCCAGGTCAATTTTGTCTTTGGGGTTTCTAAGGATGGCTGCTATTTTTTTGTTTTGTTTTTTGTTTTTTGTTTTGAATGCAGAATAAGACACCAGGTTACTCACATCTTATGCACAACGAAACCACCAAAAAATAATTTGCAAAAAGATGAATTCAGAGCGTTACAAACCCTGAAAAATGATAACAGCATAATAATACTCTCAGCAGACAAAGGAAATGCCACAGTAGTAATGGACAGAAAAACAAAATTGACAGACCTACTCCAAGACTCCACATACAAACCTATAAACACAGACCCAACCACATATCTAGAAAAATTAACCAAGAAGAAAATTATAACCAGCCACATAAGCAAAGAAATCCAACAGACGATCATCCCAAGAGAAAAATCTTCTAGATGCCCCAAATTATACGGCCTCCCAAAAATACACAAAGAAGGCATACCTCTCAGACCCATAGTCAGCTCCATAGGAGCACCATTACAAAACCTAGCTAAATACTTAGCAAAACAACTATAGCCCCATGCTGAAACCGCAGCTTCATATGTACAAAACTCATACCACTTCTTAGAAATGATCAAAGATCTATATGTGGAACAAGAAGATCTGCTTGTAAGTTTTGACGTGGTTTCACTATTCACTCAAGTCCCAATAAAAGAAACTCTTGAAATCTTCAAAAATAAATACCAACCAGCTAAAGACCTCATGGAACTAACAGAACACTGCCTAACCAACACATATTTCATATACAAAGGACAAAGATACAAGCAAATTGAAGGAGCCCCTATGGGATCACCACTGTCACCCGTCATTGCAAACCTGTTCATGGAAGAATTCGAATCCAGAGCCCTGGCTAATGCCACCCACAAACCCAAACTATGGCTAAGATACATCGATGACACATTTGTGATTTGGCCCCATGGAAAAGAAAACCTAAACAATTTCCTAACACACCTAAACAACACACACCCCAAAATCAAGTTCACCATGGAAACGGAAATAAACAAACAACTACCATTCCTAGATGTACTAATCTACAAAAGAACAGATGGCACACTGGGACACACCATATACCAAAAGAAAACACACACCAACCGCTACCTCAACGCCCAATCCCACCACCACCCAGCACAGATAAATTCTGTAGCGAAAACCCTAATTACCAGAACCAAATGCCTGGCAGATAAGACACATATAAAGACTGAACTATGCACCCTGACTGAAGTATTGACAGCCAATGGCTTCCACAAAAACAAAATCACCAACTTGATCCACAAAAACACACCAAGACATAACAGAGACCTAGAAGACCAACAGATCTATGGAACAGCTGTCTTGCCCTACATAAGAGGTACCACAGATAAAATCAGTAAGATACTACACAGGCATCACATCAAGACTGCCTTCAAAACAGACAAAAAAATAGCAGCCATCCTGAGGAACCCCAAAGACAAAATTGACCTGGAAAACCAAGGCATATACGAAATTCCCTGTACATCATGCCCGGCCACATACATTGGACAGACCAATAGAAGAATAAGTACCCGCCTAGAGGAACACAAAAATGCAGTAAAAAAGCTGGAACACACCTCCTCACTAGTCCAACACATGAAAACCACAGGTCACAACATCAACTTCAATGGCACCAAAACCCTGGCCACTATAGAAAACCCCAGCCACAGAATCATCAGAGAAGCCATAGAGATTGAAAAAAGACCTGACAGCATGAATAGAAGAGATGATTCCACCAGACTGTCAATCATTTGGAAGCCTGCACTCTCAGATAGAAAGATCTCCATGCCACAAGCCAGGCAAACACCTGGGCAAAAACAGACTCCCTCTGATAGCTCCAACCCAAACACCCCCCAACCAGGCACCCAGGTGAAACCCAGCTTGCTAATGAAGAGCAGCCGTCCCTTCACACGGAGCCAAGCTGCACTGAAAGCCTCCAACACAAGAACAGAATGTTGCCAGCCAATCAAAGCCACAAAACAGACAGAAGAAACCAGAAACACCAATGAAACAAACTCCAAGTCCAATGAATACAGATCCAGGCTCCCAGCCAATCAGAATGGACCAGCCTCAAATTTGAAACCAGGAACTAACTCCATACAGAAGCCTGATGATGGCAGATGAGATTCTGCTGAAATGTTGCTATAACTTTAACAGAACTACAATGACGTGGGATAATACCCGAAGGAAGCTAAACAGCACACATGTAAGTACCCGTGAAAGCCTAAAAACACACACACACACATACATACAGAAGCCTGATGATGGCAGATGAGATTCTGCTGAAATATATATATATATATATATATATATATACACACACACACACACACACACACACACACACACACACATATACATACATACATACTATAGATGGCGAGAGAGAGAGAGATAGATAGACAGATAGATAGATATGTGTGTGTGTGTGTGTGTATGTATATGTGCATGTCTGTCTGTGTGTGTACAATGAAAATTACAAATTTGAATGAGCAAAATGAAAATATGGGGTGAGGTGTACAGAAGTTAGAATTAAAATTATGAAAGTCAGTCACTGAGACAGTTGACTCTTGAAAGATAGTCAGGACTTTGTCAACTCGTTTACAAACATTTCTTTACAATCAAGTTGAAAGTTGTTGTTCACATGAATTATATTAAGATTAAAGCTAACAAAAAAGTCATTTACAATTAAAACTTTACTATGTACAATTTTATATGCAATATCTAATTCTGTTGAGTTAAAAGAATCAATCAGTGGAACTGCTTGCCTCCTTTAAAAAGCTTTAAAAAGACACCCTTTCTAAATATTCCATTGGGCATCCTTAGAATTCTGTCTATGCACACCTTTGAGTCATCTTGACTCCCAATCACTATATGTGTACATCTAAATTATTCTTGGCAGAGTTTTCTCATCCAGTTTTGGTCACCACACTATAAAAAAGGTGTTGAGACTCTAGAAAACATGCAGAGAATAGCAACCAGGATGGTTAGGGGACTAGAGGATAAAACATACAATGGACAGTTGCAGGAACTGGACCTGGCTAGTCTAGTGAAGAGAAGGACCAGGGGAGACAGGATAGCAATGTTCTAATATTTGAGGGGCTGCTCAAGAGAAGAAGGGCTCAAGCTTTTTTTCCCAAAGCACCTGAAGGCCAGACAAGAAATAATGGATGGAAAGTGATCAAGGAGAGAAGCAACCTGGAAATAAGGAGAAATTTTCTGACAGTGAGAACAATCAACCAATGGAAAAGAAGTTCCCTTCGGAAGTTGTGGGAGCTTCATCACTAGAGGCTTTCAAGAAGAGACTGGACTCCCATCTGTCAGAAATGGTGTAGGGTCTCCTGCTTGGGCAAGGGGTTGAAATAGATGACCTACAAGGTCCCTTCCAACTCAGTTAATTTCTAACCCTCCTAGGCCAAAAAGAAGGAACTGGGCCAAAGTTACTCAGCTAGTTTGATGCCTCTGGTAGGATTAGAACTCAGAATCTCCTGTTTCTAGTTCAGCGACCTAAACCATGACACCAGATTGCCTCTCCCTCTAAAATTAGGATTTCTTCGTTCAGACAAGTCTCGAAAGGTTACTTGATGGTGAAATTGTCTCCCATGATGAATTCATAAGGGCTGCCAAGTAGATCTACATTCTTCAGGGGTAGACTTCATTATGCGACTCGGAATAACACAGTAATTAATTATGTAATGCAGTAAGAATCTCATTAATTTGCAATAAAGCCAGAAAGGGCTCTGTTGTGAATGCCTGAATACACTCCAGGATCAGAGAAAAGAACTCAGGAGCAGGCCTGGGAAACCAACAAAGAGGAAAAGGAAGGAGGGAGTTGGAGAGAACTAAGCACATGACATGGGCACACATATATTTGACTCTCTTTATGGCCTAATGGAATGGGACACTAAAATTTTAATGGGTAATCTGCAGCACCACTCAGAGTTAGTGGTGAACAGAACTGCCATCGTGCAAGGGTTGACAGGAAATTGATCAATGGCAGGGCTATAGTGAAATTCCAGAGGTGGCCATTAATACAATTGAGGAAGTCCAGAAGTATTTCATGAGAAGAGTATAACACTCCTCTGCTTGCAACAGAATACCCTATATCACCAGACTTGAAATTTGAACTATGCCGCCTATGGTTGGACTTAAGCATAACACACAAAATTATCTGCTACAATGTCCTACCAGTCAACGACTACTTCAGCTTCAACCACAACATTACAAGAATAGAATGGAATAGAATGGAATAGAATAGAATAGAATAGAATACTTTATTGGCCAAGTGTGATTGGACATACAAGGAATTTGTCTTGGTGTAAATAGTCTCAGTATACATAAAGAAAAGGTATATTCATTAAGAATCAAGAATCATAACGTAGAACACTTGATGATAGTCATAGGGTACAATCAAAAATCAAATCATACTAAGAAACAGTCAAGTGGGAGGGAATGGATGAAAAGGAGTGGTGAGAAGTTTAACAGTAATAGTAGTGTATACTTTGTAAATAGTTGAACATTGTTGAGGGAATTATTTGTTTAGCAGACTGATGGCTTTCAGGAAAAAACTGTTCTTGTGTCTAGTTCTGGTGTGCAGTGCTCCATAACGTTGTTTTGAGGGTAGGAGTTGAAACAGTTTATATCCGGATGTGATGGGTCTGTAAATATTTTTACAGCCCTCTTTTTGACTCATGCAGGATACAGGTCCTCAGTTGAAGGCAGGTGGGTACTAATTACTCTTTGAAGTCTGTGTCTGTCCTGTTGGGTTGCAAACCAAACCAGACAGTTATAGAGGTAGAGATGATAGACTCCGTAATTCCTCTGGAGAACTGGATCAGCAGCTCGTTGGGCAGTTTGAGCTTTCTGAGTTGGCGCAGAAAGAACATTCTTTGTTGCGCTTTTTTGATGATGTTTTTGATGTTAGGTGTCCATTTTAGGTCATGTGATATAGTAGAACCTAGAAATGTGAAGGTCTCTACCGTTGATACTGTGTTGTCTAGTATTGTAAGAGGTGGTAAGCATAGGAGGATTTCTTCTAAAATTTCTTCTACCACCATTTCTACGGTTTTGAGTGCGTTCAGTTCCAGATTGTTCTGGTTAGACCACAAGGCAAGTTGTATAACCTCCTGTCTGTATGCAGATTCATCGTTGTCTCGAATGAGACCAATCACTGTTGTGTCATCAGCAAACTTCAGTATTTTAACAGATGGATCGTTTGAGATGCAGTCATTGGTATATGGGGAGAAGAGAAGCGGAGATAGCATACAGCTAGGGGAGCCCCTGTGCTGATTGTACAGGTGTCGGATGTGATTCCACCTAGCTTCACCTGCTGCTTCCTGTCTGTGAGGAAGCTTATGATCCACTTACAAGTGTGTTCAGATACTGCTAGTTGGTTTAATGTACTTAGAAGAGTGTCCGAAATGATGGTATTGAATGCTGAACTGAAGTATACAAAGAGAACCCTTGCGTAGGTATTTGGAGATTCAAGGTGTTGTAGGATGTAATGCAATGTAATGTAATGTAACGTAATGTTAACAGCATCGTCTGTCAATCTATTTGCTCAGTATGCAAACTGCATGGGATCTAACAGTGGATCCGTGATGGTTTTCAGGTGGGACAGCACAAGCCTTTCAAAGATTTTCAAAACTACAGATGTTAGAGCAACTGGTCTGTAGTCATCCAGTTCCTTGATGGAGGGCTTCTTTGGCACTGGGATGATGGTAGAACATTTGAAGTAGGAAGGAACATAGCACACCTCTAGTGATTTGACTTTTAAGCAAGAAGGACTTATCTTGTCTGGCCCTGGTGCTTTCCCTGACTTCTGTTTGTATAATAGATCTTGCACTTCTTTTTCTGTGATCACCAGAGGTTGTGAGCCCAATGGATTGGGGCCAGTTGTAGGAGGCTTAGCTGTTGTTGGTGTGTTTGAGATGTGGGCTGTGGATAAAGGTGGCTGTAGTTTCTTTTCAAACCTGCAGTAAAACACATTCAGGTCATCTGATAGTTGTTGATTTCCTTCTGCCTGGGAAGGAGGTTTGCTGAATCCAATGATGTTTTTAAGAGTTTTCCACATGTTTGCTGGTTCATTTGTTGAAAATTGATTCTTTAACTTTTCAGAGTAGCTTATTTTTGCTGTTCTGATCTTTCTTGTTAACATGTATCTGGCCTGGTTGTATAGCATTCTGTCACCTTTTCTGTAGGCTTCCTCTTTGGAACGACTTGGCTGTTTAAGTTTAGCTGTGAACCAAGGTTTATTGTTACTATATATTTGCAGGTTCCTTGTTGGTACACAAAAGTCTTTGCAGAAACTAACATATGATGTTACAGTATCTGTGAGATCAACTAGGTCTGCAGAGGCATCTTCAAAAATATTCCAATCAGTGCAATCAAGACAGACCTGGAGTTTCAGCTTTGCCTCATCCGACCAAGTCTTCAATGATTTCATTGTTGGTTTAATGATTTTAAGTCTTTGTCTGTAGGAAAATACAAGGTGAATCATACAGTGGTCAGAGTGTCCCACAGCTGCTCATGGTAAAGACATATAAGCATCTTTTACTGTTGTACAGCAGTGGTCTAAAGTATTTTTGCCTCTGGTGGGACAATTTACATGCTAGAAATATTTTGGGAGCTCTTTCCTTAAATTTGCTTGATTGAAATCTCTAAAATGATGGGAAGAGAACCTGGGTGTTTGGCTTCAGCCTCCATAATTTGATCAGCAAGAGTTTGTAATGTCTTGTTTACAAAGGCTTGTGAAGGAACATACACAACTATTAGGAGAAATGAGAACTCATGTGGAGAGTAAAATGGCTTGCAGTTGATGTGTAAAACTTATATATTATAGTTATATCCTGAGACCAGCTGTTGTTGATATATAAACATAATCCTCTACCTTTTGTTTTACCTGATGTCTCTTCAATTCTGTCTGATCTAAATGTCTGAAATCCTGGGATGTAAATTGTGTTGTCCACATGAATTTGTGGATTTAGCCAGGTTTCAGTAAAACAACTGAACAACTGAATTATGAAAATCAGAATTCCATCAATTTAAGAGATGAATTTCATCCATCTTGTTAGCCAGTGAGCGTAAATTAAGGCCCGGTCCCACTGCACTTACAGATGCAAAGAGGATGTAAAACGTTAAAAAAAGCTTGCCATCCATTGGAAAATGCTATGCATCCATTGTGTACTCACTGCATACGTGTTTCATACGCTGTATCCATCAAGCATCCGTCCACTGTCATTTCATCCATGCAAGAAGTTTTGAGCTGCACAAAACTTTGTGAATGGATGAACTTTCCGTCGCATACGATGTCCATCCGTGACATATACGGGCAACAAACATTCTTTGTCCGTTATCATCCGTTAAACGTCCACTGTATCCTCTCTGCATCCTCTGGCCATCCCCTCAACTCACATCTGCTGCAGCTGAAAATGGAAAGAGGGAGGAAACAAAAGGTACACGGAACGTCTACACAGCGTTAGTAGCACGGAAATAGAAAGGATGTAAGTGTATGCATCTCGTATATAAAATATTAAAAATGGACAAAATGTTTGTATCTGGGATGTATCTAGTATATTTAGGATGTTTGGAGTATGTCTAGAGTATGTGGAAGGACACCGAGTGGACAACTGATATTTTCTATAAAAAGGGGGAGAAAATCATCTGGATCGCTAGGACGGTGGACCATACAGTCCCACTATGGTTGCACTGGAGGTTTATCTATCCCACAACTATCCTTATCTATCCCACAAGCATGCAAAGGCTGAACCATTTTTTCAAAGTTTCCACCAACACTTTATTAAGTTAAAAAAAAAGAACCAAGTAAACTAAGTGTCTTAAGCAAAAATAACCTTTATTAACTTTCTTAGGTAAACTTTATGACTTTATTAAATAAGCAAAATGAACCAAGTAAACTGTATTAAGTGTCTTAAGCAAAGATAAACTTTCTTAGGTAAACTTTATGATTGTATTAAATAAGCAAAATGAACCAAGTAAACTGTATTAAGTGTCTTAAGCAAAGATAAACTTTCTTAGGTAAACTTTATGATTGTATTAAATAAGCAAAATGAACCAAGTAAAGTGTCTTAAGCAAAGATAAACTTAACAAGTGAACAACTCAGTCTCTGACACTATTCTCAGTCACTCTGAGTCATGTCCATGGTCTCAGCTGTTAAGCGGGCAGGGACTGTGGAGGTGGCTGTGGCTTGAGTGCTGGTCTGAGGCACCATTTGGGTGCTTGGCCCTGAGGTTACAACAGGTGGTGGTGTGTCCAGGAAGCTATGCAAGAGCTGACTCAGTCCAATGAGGTTGAGAGGCCCTTCATCAAGGACTTGAGATGTCAGGCCCAATACTGATGACAGATTGTTCGTTGACGGGCTTGGCTGTGGAGTGGAGGAAGGAGGAGTGTAGTGGGGCTGTCTGGTCTGCAGTTGGGTGAGGAGTGGCATATGTGGCATCCGATGAACCTGGGCCTGGACTGGGAAGTTCTGCTTGTGCTTTGGGAAGTCCTGGTAGTCATAGCCTTGGTAGGTGAGGGGCTGTTGAAAGCCGTGGAAGGGCTGTGACATCACCTGGGGTGGAGGAGCAGACTTGGACTGGGTAGGAGCAGCTTCAGCTGGGCCTTGAGGGTTGTGCCAAAGTGCTGCGATCTTCTGCTTCATCACCTGCTACTGGGCCTTGGGCAGGTCCCTCAGGGTCTGGCTCACATAGGTGATGAAGGTGTTCTGGCCTGAGGATGCTCTGTCCAAGTAGACCAGCTGAAAGAGAAGTTCTGTGCTGGTCTTCATTGTGTCCCTGATCTCCAACAGCACACTGTGGTCCTGGCCCTCCAGTGTGCCTCTCTGCCTGCATCCTCTGGAGCTGGGGGTGGTGGTGGATTGGCCTCTGGTGGCTGCTGCTTCTTCCTCCATTTGTGACAGCAGGGTGTCATCCTCCATGGGATCCTCCAACTCCACCAGCATGGGGAGTGCAGCTGTCGGGGGGGTCTCTGCTGTGGGGCCCTCTGAAGACACCTGCCTGGACAGGGTAGCTGGCTCCTGGCTGGAAGAAGACTGGCTGTCTGTGGGCTGTCTGAGGGAGAGGGGTCTCAGAGGGGCTTCTTCTCGGTGGCACTTGGTCAAGATGTTCATCTCCCAGTCAGTGAGCTTGACAGCAGCCTGCCCGGATTTCTTGAGGTGTAGCTTGCCATACCAGGTGTGCATGTGCTTCCACCATCCAAGGAGCACTTCTGCAGTGTAGCCCAGGCTCTCTGCCTTGTCTCTCCAAGCTGCCTGCTTCTTCTTGGTGTCCTGATACAGTCTGTGGCCCTTTCTCCAGAGGTACTCGTTCTCCCTCAGCCATTCCAGCACCTCATCCTCATGCTCCTCGGAAACGGTGTACTGTTTCCTCTCTCCCTTCTCCTTCCCTTGCCTCTTCCTCCCTCTGGCAGGGGCTTCAGCAGGGCCTTCAGGGGCTTCAGCATCAGGGCATTCTGGAGATTGTTCAGGGCCTTCAGGGCCTTGAGCAGCAGGGCCTTCAGCAGCAGGGCTTTGATGGGCTTGAGGGCCTTGGGGCTGGTCCACCACAGCAGCAGCAGCAGCAGCAGCAGCAGTAGCTTCACGGTCAGTGCCTGGGGGTGGGATGCTGGTTCTGCCCTTCTTCACCTTGCCAGGGCTTGAACTAGTAGGCACGGGCTTCCTCTTCTTGCCTGACTGACGAACCATGGTGTTCCTGCAAGATGTATGTGGCAGCATGTCTTTCCCCTGTATGCTGACTGCATGCGTGCTGCATTCTTTTATATCCGCGGAGCTGATGCAATTCATACTCCCCGCATGCGCAGTGAACACTTTGCATCCAATATACATCCTCATGGCATCCCCTTTGTTTCCTTTAGGCGTCTGTGATGCATCCGCTTCATCCGCTATGCATCCGCCCCTTCCGCTATGCGTCCACTTCAAAATTCTCCCCTGGAACCCCTTCGAAGGTGTCATCTGCTTCTATCCGCTAGGCTTCCTATGAACATCCATTTAACATCCCCGCTACATACTACCCACATCCGTTCTTTTCCGTTCTGTTTATGCAAATTTTCACCACTTTTTGGAGCGGATGACAACGGATGGAGCCACCCCTGAAATTTTGCTTGTCCGCTGTGTCCTTTATGCATACGTTTTGCATCCGTCGGCCAGTGGGACCGGGCCTTTAGTTAGAAAGATTGAAGGGAGAGGAGGTTTTTTCCCCCTACTCCTTAGTCTGTTTAAAATTCCCACTCGTTTACCTCATCTCCTCCTCCAGTGTGGTTGCTTCTTTGTTTTCTCTGTTGTAATTCATAGCACTGGGGAATTGGTTAGAATCTCCTCTGCATTGCAAAGACAGGTGGGGGTGGGGAGCACACAACAGATACAAACTCAATGTAAACTGCTCCAAACTTGATTGCAGAAAGTACGACTTTAGCCACTGAGTGGTCAATGCCTGGAATGAACTCCCTGACTCTGTTGTTACATCCTCTGACCTCCACTCCTTTAACTTCAAACTATCCACTATTGACCTCACCCCATTCCTAAGAGGTCTGTAAGGAGTGTGAATAAGGGTGCCATCATGCCTCCTGTCCCTGTCCTATTGGCCCCCTTTAATCGTACCTATTTCCTGTATTCTTACTCATGTTTATACTTCTATCTATTATGTTGTAAGTGATTGACAAATCAAATAAATAAATAAATAAACTTGAACATCCTGTCATAAAAGAAAAAAAAAGGAAGCCCCCTTAATAATGACCAATAGAGGGGAAAAAATTGTATCTTTGGTTTGAGCTGTGGAGTCTTTGGTGCTCTCTGAGCTTGGTGATTTTCTTGCAGATGTTTCATTACCCAAAATAGAGAACATCATTAGTGCTAGAATGGAATGGGGTTTGCAGAGAGGAGGAAGGGGAGGAGAAGGAGGACTACTGTGGGATCCCTGATGCTCTCTGAGCTTGTTTCTTTGCTTGCAGATGTTTCATTACTGAAATAGAGAACATTGTTAGTGCTGGAATGGGTTGGGATTTGCAAAGAGAAGGAGGAAGAGGAGGAGGGGGATGGGAAAGAGGAGGAGGAGGAGGAAAAGAATAAAGGAGAGGGGAGGAAGAGGACTATGTGGTCCTTGATTCTTTCTGAACTTGGTTTTTTTCTTGCAGATGCTTCATTAGCCATCAACAACTACATAGAGATAAATAACATCTACATATCACTCAAAAGAGAAAATGAAAAACCAAAGTAGAAGGATAAAGAACCAAAACACCTCCTTACCAGCAACCTACCTCAAGATAAGCAGAGAATCAACACTAAGGTTAATACTAGACCAATAATCAAGAAGTAAATAACACCCCATTTCAAGGTACTATCAACTCAGACAAACAATTGAAGAATAAACAACAACCTAACCAATGAACCATCCAGAACACTTCCACCAACACTGACAGGGGAAGCTACCTATATATCAAACCAAAGCAAACCCCACTCCCTTCGAGCACTGATGACATTACCAAGTTGTGTCATGAAATGTCTGCAAGAAAACAACTAAGCTCAAAGACCACTCAGGACCCCACAGTTTTTCTCCTGCAATCATTATCATCATCATCATCATCATCATTCCTCCTCCTCCTCTTCCCTGCAGATCTTACTCCCTTCTAGCACTGATGTTTTCACCTACTTGGGTCATGAAACATTTGCAAGAAAACAACCAAGCTCAAAGACCACCAAGGACCCACAGTTCTCCTCTTCCTCCTCTCTGTAAACCCCACTCCCTTCTAGCACTGATGATGCTACCGAGTTGGGTCACAAAACGTCTGCAAGAAAACAAGCAAGCTCAAGGATCACCAAGGATCCCGACAAAACAATGATGATTGGTGGGACAACAACAGGCATTTTCTAACTATCTCCCAATCACCCTTCATTGGCATGATCTTGCAAAGTCTTATTGGAAGTCCTTTTAATTCACCCTCATTTACAAGCAAAACATTGTCAATGCTACTTGTATTCATTTACTACTCTATAAGACATGTGTGTTTTTAATGCAGGGACTGGCATGCAATTCTTTTCCTAACAAACACAATTTGGCCTGCAGGTTTACTTTCTGTGGAGTGCTCTGAGTTTTAATATGTGATAATGGAATTAATTACACCGGCAGGGACTTAAGCTTCTTACTATGCAACAATATTGGGTTTGGGGGAATTTGCAAATCATAATTGATTAGGTTACTGAAATAACCCATTTTTCTGGCTTCACCCAATACTGTACACTAAATCATCAAGCAACAAAATGCATTGGATTTGTGAAACACACAAAGCTCTCAACATGGAAAACACTATCAAATGCTAATACTAACTAGACTCTGGTCTTTCTGTAAAATTCAGCTTCTATAGTGAAGGTACAGCCATTCAGAACAATCCTCTTCATTGGAAACTTCTCCTTTCTTTTAAAAACAACTCAGTCTTAGCAGTATGTATTATTCCCCACATCAAAAAGAAACAGAGATGGTCAAATTGATTCTTTTATCCAAAGAAGAGAGTATATCTAACCTTGTTTTTATTTTGAAATTGCTTCCGGATTTTGTGCTTACAATGAAAGGGGGAAAAAAACAACACAAAATCTTGATTTTGATTTTGCTAACTGGATAGGTTTATTTTTCATAGAAGTGGCATGTATATACTGTTGTGTAAAAGTAAAAAAATGTGGTTGTAATGTTAGTTTCTACTGTGGTGGAGAGAAAGAAAAAACCTATGAAGAATGGCTAGAAGATTTGGGTTTGGCCAGTCCAGAAAAAAAAAGAACTGGGGGGGGGGGGGAGGATAGCAATATTCCAGTATTTGAGGGGCTGCCACAAAAAGTATGGGGTCAACTTACTTTCCAAAGCACCAGAAGGCAAGGCAAGAAACAGTGCCATAAGGGAGTGGAGTTTGTGGAGAGGAGGAGGAGGAGGAGGAGGAGGAGGACGACTGTGTGGTCCTTGGTTGGTTTCTTGCAGACATTTCATTACCCAACTAGATGACATTATCAGTGCCCGAAGAGTGTAGGAGTTGATTTTGGTTTATATTTTATGGCTTGTCCTTTCAGGGTTGCTTGGAATTGTTTTTAGTGGTTCTTTGCTTAGCCTCTGCTTTATGGTTTGATTGTTTGTCTGAATTGGTAGTTGCTTCGTTGGACTACTGTTTACTGTTTGAAAAAAAAATTGTTATAAACTGCAACCTTGCATTTGAACTCTTGTCCATCAAAGCTATGCTAGGCATGAGGATCTGCCTGCTTTCATTCTTCTGGAACCTGTAACCCAAGATGGTTAGCAAGAACTTAACTTGGATGGGCATTTTTAAGTGTGTGACAGAGCCGGTGAAGCTTTTAGTTCAGAAAGTCAACACACACACACACATACAAGTTGTCAACTGGCATTTATTTTCTGTATGTTCTGAATCTCTGGATCGAAGAGAGCAAGTGACGCCATTCTTGTAAAGATGCTTTTCATGTCACCTTCTGTGGGATGAAAATGTCGCCTCCATCATTTCTTGTTTCCAAAAAATGACGGTGATTATTTATTTACTGAATTCTCCCACTTTTCTCACTTCGTTTTGTGCAGGCATGTTTTATTGTAGAACGGTTCTTTTTTTCACGGCTGTTCAATTGTTGTAGGAACAAGAATTTGGGGCTAAAAGTGCTACCCAAATATGGAAAAAAAAAGTTCAGAAATGAAGAAACTATCTAGGAACATTTGGGGGAAAAGTCAAGGTTTATAACTCTCATGGAGTCTATGCAGGCAGGGAGGTGTAGTGGTTATGGATTAAGCTCAGAGGTGGGCTGATGCCGGTTCGCACTGGTTTGGGCGAAATGGTTGTTAAGAGTCTGCACAATTCACAAACTGGCAAATCCCATTATTGGCTGGACTCGCCCCAACTCGTTTTTCAGCTGGTTTTCTGGGGCATTTTCAGGCTGTTTTTGGTCCATTTCAGGCCATTTTAACGCCCCAAAATGGCCTGAAAACAGTCCCCAAATGGCCTGAAAACAGTCCAAAAGACATCCAGAAAACAGCTCACAAACAGGGCAAAAAAATGGGTGGGGCTAGCCAGTAGTGGAATTAGCCCCAACTGGCTGAATCCTACCTCTGCCTTTGAGGTGTGGTCAGGAGAAGGGGCTGGGTATGATGAGTGATGTCACCTACCCAGTCACATGACCAACCAGCCATGCCTACCCAGCCAGGGAACCGGTTGTTATGTTATTCAAATCCCACCACTGGTTATGCTCATAATCAAAAGGGATCTCCAAACTGTTGTACAACCCATAGGTACAGAAGGAAAATGGTAACTTTTTCTTTCCTGAAGTAGTTTGATATAATGGATTATATCCTTATCCTCTGAATAAGACTCACTGAGTCATTAAGAATTTTTAATTATTATCCATCCTTCCTTTCATCCACCCATCCATCCATCCATCCATCCATCTATCTCTATCAATCTATCTAGCAAAAAAGAGAAAGAAGGAAGGAGAGGGGGAAGAATAGCAAGAGCACTTAGACTTATATTACACTTTAGAGTGCTTTACAGCCCTCTCTAAGTGGCTTATAGAGTCAGCCTATTGCCCTCAACAATCTGGGTCCTCATTTTACCGACCTCGGAAAGATGGAAGGTTGTCAACCATAAACTGGATTGAACTGCTGGCAATGGGCAGTCAGCCTGCAATACTGCATTCTAACCACTGCACCACCATGGCTTCATAGTTTCATAGCCTTCTAACAAACATCTTGTTTGCTTTCAATCTCTGCCTTCTGGAGGATGTTCAAAACAGCTTTTTCAAAGAGCTTTTAGGCCTTGACTCCAACTTTGTTTGCCCTTTCCTTTCCCTCCCCTCTCCCCTCCCTTATTCCCCTCCCTTCTTTTCCTTCCTCTGTTCCTTTCCCTGCTTTCCTTACTTTGGGACATTTTAGTTACTGTTTCTTATGTATCGGATTTAAAATCACCTAATGCCAAGTGATGGAATTCAAATAATTTAACAACCAGTTTTCTGCCCTGATGAGTTCTTCCAACAACCAGTTCACCAAACTGCACAGAAAGTTAGCAACAGGTTCTCCCGAAGTGATGCAAATTGGCTGAATCCTAACACTGCTAATGTCCTTAGGGATTTGGGATCTATACATGTAATTATTAATAATAATAGGAGCAACAACATGACCGATCCTACACTAGGTCTGAAACCCTTACAACTTTTCTCAGCATTTTATCCACTGAAAATTTCGGCTAGCAATATTTTATATTAAATCTGGAACATCCACAATACTGCAACAAACCATGAATCAAAAACACGCAGAGTTCTTAATTGAGAAAGAAGCCAATTGATCAATCATTTTGTTGGAGCGCTTCCAACAATAGCTACCGACACATCCTTGTCTATTTAGATGCCCCACTTAGCTTTACAAATCTTATACCCATTCAAAATATGAATGTAGGATTTGGACCTTACATTGTAATTTTATTCACTCTTGTTAAGCAATCAGTAGGAGCTACTTCCTGCAAATAAATCTACATCAAATTATTGGTAGAATATTTGTAGCTCAAGGCTGAACTATGGAGTCTTTGGTGCTCTCTGAACTTGGTTGTTTTTATGCAAATGTTTTATTATCCAACAAGGTAACATCATCAGTGCTAGATGGGAGTGAGGTTTGAAGAGAGGAGGAAGAGGAGGAGGAGGACAATGACTTTGGGGTCCTTGGTATTCTCTGAACTTGATTGTTTTCATGCAGATGTTTCTTTCTGAAACTAAAAGTTTTCCCAGCTTCCCCAAAAGGTCCCAACCTACAAACCGTCCCTTTTCCCTTCATCATCATATCACATGAACCAATCCCAAAGTAGGTTCCAATTCCTTCTGTGCCATACTCTTTAACCTTGAACTATAAAAATAATTATATTTTGTCTACGAAGAGCTACTCAGTTAACATCACCTCCTCCCACTTTCTCCAGCTATGTGGCAGCGATGAACCATGATTCCATAGCTAACACCCAACTAGGTAACATCATCAGTGCTGCAAGGAAATGAGGTTTGAGGAGGAGGAGGGGGGAGGCTGTAGGGTCCTTGGTGCTCTCTGAACTTGGCTGCTTTCATGCCCATCTAGATAACTTCATCAGTGCTACAAGGGAGTGGGATTTGCTCTATGTTTATGTAATTCCACGATTGGGGTATTGTTTTCTGCTTGATTGTTAGTCTAGTGTTAACCTGAGTGTCAATCTCAGTTTATCTGGCTATTGATTGGTGATAAGGAGGTGTTTGTTTGGTCTGTTGGTTTTCTTTTTAGCTTTTTAATTATCTCTTTTGAATGGTGTGTAGATATTGTTTCTCTCTATGTGTCTGTTGATGATAGGCAAGGCAAGCCATTTGTATATATGCAGAGAACAAATTCCACTTCCTTCTGATGTTACTTAGTTTGGTAATGAAACATCTGTAAGAAAACAGCCAAGCTCAGAGAGCACCAAGGGCCTCACAGTCAAAAATATCATGCTACATAGGATTCCATGGCACAATATTTTTAACCCACATTCCACTGTCTCTCTTTGAACACGTGTAAAATTTAAATGATCCAGAAAAAGAACGGAAAAGATTTCTTGCACATTTTAATAATTCCCCGCCATTTCTTTCTTCAGTGGAAGGCCACGGAGGTAACATAACTGTGGAAAAATATTTTAGAGAAATTCATTTTTGTTTTGTAGGACTTCTGGGAAACCAGAGTAATTATTACCACTTAAAACTGTCATGAATAATAAATTATCATTCAATTATTGCTTCACCAAAAATGTGATAGCAACCACATTGCTCAGACGAAAGAGAGGATCTAATCTTCCAATTATTCACAAGGTTCAATATATACCGTACTGGGGATAGGGGATATTATGGATTAGGGCATAAAACTACTAGACACTGAAGTAATGAGAATCTACATCAAAGCAGGACAAGATTTCTCAGACTAGTGATTAATGTGACTTTTGACTCAACTCTTAAAGCAGGAATGAGGGGTCCCTGGTACTCTCTGAGCTTGGCGCTTTTCTTGCAGACGTTTCATTACCCAACTAGGTAATATCATCAGTGCTAGAACAGACCAGAGAGGAGGAAGGGGGAAGGAGGAGAAAGGTGATAACTGTGGGGTACCTGGTGGTGTGAGTGGTTTTCTTGCCGATGTTTCATTACCTAACTAGGTATCATCAGTAGTAGAACAGAGTGGAGAGGACAAGGGGGCGGGGAGGAGGAGGAAGACTGGGGGTCCTTGATGCTCTCTAAGCTTGGCGGTTTTCTTGCAGATGTTTTATTGCCCAACTAAGTAATATTATCAGTGCTAGAAGAGAGGGAGGTAAGGAGGAGGAGGAGAAGGAGGAGAAGGAAGAGATGGAGGACTGTGGGATCCTTGGTACTCTCATAGCTTGGTGGTTTTCTTGCAGATGTTTCATTACCCAACTAGGTAACATTATCAGTGCTAGAAGAGAGTTGAGAGGAGGAGGAGGAGGAGGAGGAGGAGGAGGAGGAGGAGGAGGAGGAGGAGGAGGAGGAGGAGGAGGAGGAGGAGGAGGAGGAAGGGGCAAAGGAGGACAATGACTGTGGAAACCTTGGTACTCTCTGAGTGGTTTTCTTGCAGATATTTCATTACCCAACTAGGGAACATCAGTTGTAGAAGACAGTAGGGGTTGCTTTGGCTTTATATACAAGTAGCTTTCCCTGTCAGTGTTGGTGAAAGCATTCTTGGTAGTTCCTTGGTTAGGTTGTTTGCTGTTTGATTGTGTAGTTCCTTGATTGAGATATTGCTTATATCTTGATTGTTGGTCTAGTATTAATCTTAGTGTTTATCTCTTCTTATCTGGATATAGATGCTGGTAAGATTGTTTTGGTTCTTTATTATTCCCTTTTGGCTTTAAGATTATCTCTTTCAAATGATATGTAGATGTTATTTATCTCTATGTGGTTGTTGATGGCTAATGAAACCTCTGCAAGGAAACAACCAAGTTCAGAGAACACCAAGGACCACACAGTCCTCCTCTTCCTCCTCACCCACATCCTCCTTCTCTCTGCACAACCCAATCTATTCTAACACGATTTTCCCTAGTTGGGTAATGAAATGTTTGCAAGAAAACAACTGAGCCCAGAGAGCACCAAGAACCTCTCATGGAATAAAGTTTGTGAATAGAAGGAGGTGGAGGAAGAGGAAGAACAGGAGGGACAGAAGTGGCATTAGAGGTGATGAATGAGAAGGAGAAGAAAGAGTAGGAAGAGTAGGAGGAAGAGAAGGAGAAGAAGGAAAAGGAGAAGAAAGAGGAGGAGGAGGAGGAGGAGGAGGAGGAGGAGGAGGAGGAGGGGGAAGTGGAAGTGGAACAGAAGAAGCGGAAGCAGAGGCAGTGGCAGAAGGGAAGGAAAAGGAGGAAAAGAAGAAAGAGGAAGTGTTGATGTTTGAGATGGTAGCAAAAAGCCACAGTACGACAAAATGCATAGAGCCTTGTGCAGCTCTGAAGTTACACACACTGGCAGCATGAAAATATGTGATAGGAATGAGTTTCTCTCCTCACTCCTACCGTAGAAAGAACAACCAGGCTAAGATGGATAGGTCTCTGTATGGATAGGTCTCTCTATTCATTATAGAGCACCTTTCACTGGCTGAAATACACTCCCGTTCATGATGGGAAGAAACAGCAAGCCATGCTTTATGCACTTCATAAACAGGTCAGCTGAAATTCTGCTTATTGAAAGGGGCACACGCAAGGAAATTATTAAAAGCAATATTTTAATACATAGTTATACACCAGTTTCAGAGGAAAGGAAATCCCTGGGAGCTGCCTGGTGTTCTGGGGAAATGTGAAAAAATGATTTGTTCTGATGAGAGTCAGTTTGATGCAGGGATTAATGGTAAGAAATTATAAGTGGGCTTCCTTCCTTCCTTCCTCTCTCTCTTCTTCCTTCCTTCTTTCTCCACCAGAATTCAAATAAGCCTTAGCATCTTTTAAGAAAGAAAGAAAGAAGGGAAGAAAGGAAGAAAGAAAGAAAGAAAGAAAGAAAGAAAGAAAGAAAGAAAGAAAGAAAGAAAGAAAGAAAG
>BLBF01000002.1:1644761-1680111 GCA_015471245.1 Laticauda colubrina | reverse complement strand
AGGAAGGAAGGAAGGAAGGAAGGAAGGAAGGAAGGAAGGAAGGAAGGAAGGAAGGAAGGAAGGAAGGAAGATCACTGATGACATCACTTAGTTGGTTAATGAAGCACTTGAAAAAATACCACCAAGCTCAGAGAGCATCAAGGACCTCCAAATCCTCCTCCCCTCCCTCCCCTCTCTCCATACCTACCTACCTACCTCTCTCTCTCTCTCCCCCCCCCAACCCCACTTCCTTCTAGCATGGATGATTTCCCTAATTGGGTCATAAAAGATCTGCAAGAAAACCCACCAAACTCGGAGAGCACCAAGCACCCCACGGTTCAATAACCCCAAACTACAAACACTCTCTTCTCTTGGTTAAATTAAGCACCACTTGGAAAAAAAAACCTTTGACTGACATTCTCCTCAGGGGAAAACTCCTCATTTTTTTCTCTCCCTTGAGTCAGCCAGGCCTTTTCAACACTGTGTGGGATTCCAGCCTTCTGCTCAAGTCCATTCTCAGGCCTGGGAAACGCTGGAGGGAGTTTTCAAGAGCTTGGCAGGATCCAGAGGGAGATTACAACTCTGAACTACAACTGATGCCAATGAAACAATGGGATGTGAGAGAAGGAGAGCCTTTCTCCTTCATTTCCAAAGAGGGCTTAGGTTTGAGTAGACAAATCCAATCTTCAGGGAAGGAGGCTATTGTGTACGGTGATTATTCGAAAGCTGTCCAAATTACCTCAAATAGATTTCCCTGCACAATTGTGCCACCAGTAGGGTTGCAAACTCTGTCCATTTTTTCGGCTGTGTGTTCTGACCCAGGCTTCGTCCAAATTAAGAAAACACAAACTGACTGTAAAATCAAACCTTTTTTAATGAGATGCTGGGAATTTGTTGCATTCCAAGCCAAAACTCATTAGACACAATTCTCTGAAATAAGCTCATGCCTTTCAGGGTTGTAGAAGGCTGCCAAGAAACAATAGTCCAATTACTAGAATATAAACCAACAGAAGTTCTAGCAAAGACACACCAGATTTCACAGGGCTTCAAAGAGGAATCAGAATCTGATGAACTTCTTTGCTTCCTGCAAAGAGCACATCACCAAGGACTGACTTTTATCCCTGATGGGAGGGGCAATCACTTTCCAGCCTTACTCCCAAGTCGCCCCTTCTGCTTTAGCTGCACCACCTTCTAGCAGCTCTGCACACACACACACACACTCAGAACAAGCTACCCAGGGTCCTCTGCTTCATTGCTTCCAGATTCTAAAGGCTCCAAAGGCAGCACCCCACTCTCAGATAGTCCTGGCCCCATCCCTGCATCAGATGCAGGGCCCTCATCTAAGTCCTCCCCAGACTCCCTGATTGGTTCCCTTTTGTCCTCACTGTCTGATACCTCTGCTGTCTGCACTGGCGGCCAGCGAACTACAACACTGTCCCAATCTCAGCTCCTTATTATCCCGAAGAAATTCTTGGTGTGCGGAACAGATTGAACCAGATTTTTTTTCTCTCTCTGCAAAATGTTGCTTTCATTTTGTCCCTTCCTTTGTTTCTCAAAGTTGCATTAAGCCACTTGTGAGCTTCTGATACCCCAAGGCAGTGATGGGATTCAAATTGTTTTACCATCGGTTCAGTGGACATGGCTTGATGGGCATGGCTTGGTGGGCATGCTTTGCCTAAAGTGGCATGCAGCTTTCCCCACTGCCGCGCCAATCAGTTGAGAGGATAAAGAAGAGAAAAGTGCAGGGGTGGATATGAGAGCCAATCCTGCACTTTTCTTTTTCATCTCCGCTGATTGTCAAAGTGTTTTTTTCCTCCTCTCAGCTGATCATTGGATTTTTTTATGACCGGTTCGGTACAACTGGTCCAAATTAGTTGGTGGTATGCTACTGGTAGTGATGAGGGGTTATATTTTGTGGTAGTGGTGAGGGGTGGTGAGGAGTTATATTTTGTGATGTTATATTCAACTCACATGCATACTGTACCACCAAGACCTGTTTCTCCCAGGTGCTCTTTGTCATTTTAGATGTGAGCGTATCAGTTCTGCTCTGCAAGAAGACAATCTACACTTATTGAACCATTTGATCTTCGTGGCTGCAGGAACATAACTACACAAGGGCTAGGACAAAAATTACACTTCTGAATGAGTAATTAAAATTATGAAATAGAGGAAACAATAAGTTACTTTCCAGGCTTGGGACCGCATCTCCTCCTTCTCCCTCCACTCCCTTCTAGTATTAATAATGTTACTTAATTGGGTCATGAAATATCTGCAAGAAAACCACCAAACTCTGACAGACGTCCTCCTCCTCTCTGCAAACCCCACTCACTTTTAGCACGGATGTTACCTAGTTTCTCCCAGTATCTTATTCAGTGGTGGGCTTCAAATTTTTTAACAAACAGTTTTCTGCTCTATGGACTGGCTGGGTGGGCATGAGACTGGGTGCTGTCACTCATCACACCCAGCCCCACCTCCCAAGGCAGAAGTAGGATTCAGCTGGTTAGTACTAATCCCACCACTGGCTGGCTCCAACCCCCCACCCATTTTTGACCTGTTTTTGGGGCTGTTTTCAGGCTGTTTTTTAGGCCAATTTCAAACTGTTTTTCTGGCCACTTTCCAGCCATTTTAAGGCTGTTTTTAGGCCATTTCCAGACCATTCTGGGCTATTTTCTGGTTGTTTTTAGGACATTTTCAGGCTATTTTGGACTATTTTCTGGCAGTTTTTAGGACATTTTCAGGCCATTTTGGACTATTTTCTGGAAGTTTTAAGGCCATTTGGGGGTCATTTTTGGCCCAAAAATGATGTGAAAAATGAGCAGGGGCAGGGCCAGCCAGTTGTGGGATTTTCCAATTCACCAAACTGTGCAGAATTTTAATTCAGGGTTTGCAAGAACCAGCAGCAGCCCACCTCTCCCAGAAGGAGATACAATTTAACCGCCCAATGTTATGACTTTCAGCAACATTGTCCCTTTGTGGTGTCAATTCTGCTGCCTCACAAACTTTTCCACTTTTGTTGACAGCAGTTGTGTTGCAGGCCAAAGAGATGGTCTGGTTTTGCACAACCCACTAAACAATACAGTTTATATATATTAAATTGATATGCATGCTCATCTCACCTTCAAACTCATCTCACCATCAAGTGACTGTGATGACACAGGGTGGGATGCAAAAGCAACAATGTCACAAAAACAGGTGAAGTTGCTTTAATTCCTTCAACTTGGCTTTAAAGGTCCAATTATTATTGACTGGAGAAAAAACTCCTCCACAAACAGTTGAGAAAAGAAAGAAATTCTGTTCAAATTCAAAATATATATAAATTATAAATAGAAAAACAACACAAACCACACTGAAGAATTAATGAGACAAGGCAGGATAAGGGCTTGAAGATGTCCACAGATATCGAAATACACACAATAGGAAGGACGTCAGAACTCAGATAAGAACTGACAAACTAGAAATATTTTCATGCTTTGCTTCCAGCACTGGGCCATGTGCAGTTTGTCCTTTTAAACAGTCCTCACAGCTGCAGCCCATGAAGGGGATCAAGGCTCTTTCCTCCCCCATAGACCACACCATTCACTTTTCTCCTTTATCCACTACTCTCTGCATGCATAAGGATGAAGAGGGGACGAGCCTGGGTCTTTCTCTGAATGCCCAGCCGGCCTGTGCCCTTCTCCAGCCTCCTTCACAACTTCCGGAGCCACACTCCCACTCCCTGTCAGCTGTCCTTCCTCTCCCTCAGAATCAGACTCCAACAGGGGCATGACAGCAACTTTGAGCTCTGGGAATGGGTTGAGCTGAACCAATGTGTCTCATTGCACAGTTTAATGAAATATGGCTTTGAACAAACATAGAGTGAGGGATATTGAGAACCCAAATAGCACCGATGACGTTATCAAGCTTGGTAATGAAAAGTCAGTAAGAAAACAACCAAGCTCAGGGAGCACCAAGGACCTTGCAGTTCAAGCCCCACCTACAAATATCCACTCCTATTGGTATGATGGAGAAATCCAGCAGGTCATTACCAAAAATACTTATTTCTTAAAACCATGAACTGGATCTACCTGGAAAGATAATGGACTGACATTATATGTTTGCTCTAGTCCTTCCTTTCTCCTACATCCACAACTTCTGAAATATTTGGATTTCAATTTATTCATATAATGTGGGATTAACTCGAAAGGGGTGGATTGGTGTAATGACTTTTGTTGTTTCTGTCTTTTTCATCCAAAGGCATCCAAAACCTACATTACAGATAAAATTCATCATTTTTTCAAGATTTGGGATTCAAGAGATAGCTCTTTGGATGACAGAGTATTGATGCAGCCATTTACATGACTGTACTTTATGTTATGATTAGATGTTGGGCAGATTTGATTATTATAAATATTTGTTTCTGAACAACATGAGGAATATTTGTTTATACATTTTTCACATTACATAAGGATGAGCAAACTTATAATTATCTGTAGACCCATTATGTAAGGGGAGGAGAATTTATCACCTTTATTTGATTTTCTTTCCAGCATCCAGCTAGGGTGGATTTTTATTTTTATTTTATTTTTCTATGTGGAGTGTTAGACTTGGGTCTTTTCTCCACCTTTTTTTGTACCCATTTTTGTTGTTGTTACTGTTGTTGTTGGATGTATGTTTTTTCTGTTTTCTTTGCTTTGCATTTTATTCCTTTTGATAAAGCATAATATATAATACATTACACATACATACAGTATACACACACACATATAAAGGTCTTGGCATGTTCGGGTCTTTTCCCGTGTAAGATTAAGAGCATCTTGGCAAAGTTTCAACAAGGTCCCACTCACCATCTTCAGACTGGTGCTTTCGGCTTCGTGCTTGTGTGAGCAAAGAGTGATCGGAGCTGCCGTCTCCCTATATATATTGGTGGGGAGGTTGGCTGTATTGTCATTTCTTGATTGGTTGATGGAGTTGATGTTTGCAGATTGGCTGGCTTTTTCGTGACAACATGTCTGGCTGAGGTATTGACTGTACGTCTTATTAGCCTCCTGTGTTGTAACGACCTGGGTAATGGGCTATGTGATGACCTTCTGAGTTCTCTTGTTGTGACATCCTGAGCCTTGTGCTGTAATTTCCTGGGTTGTTGGCTGTGTGGCAACATCCTGAGGTTTTGTAGTGTAACCTCCTGAGTTCTGTGATGTGATATCCTGAGCGGGTGGCTGTGATGTGATGTTCCGGGTTTTGGTTTGGCTCCGATTTTGAGGCCTGGATATGTGTTCATGGCATGTGTCCATTTGCTTGGTTTGGAGATCAAGGTGTGTGGCAGCTGGTGATGCAGCCATGGTCTGGTTTCTGGACAGTGGTTGTCTTTCGACTATGGGATGGGTTTGGGTTTGAGTCTGGTGAGAGAGAATGGTAGTGGTGTCATATGTTGTTGTACATGAATGGACGGGACGATGCCTCCCACCTACCAGACATCTGGAAACTACCCCTTACCAACAAACAAGTCCCAGCCATGAAAACCAACACAAGACCAAAAACAACACATGACACCACCACCATTCTGCCTGTGAAAGTCGGCTGTGAAAGTCTGACTCACAGAAGAACACAGAAGCCTGATGATGGCAGATGAGATTCTGCCGAAATGTTGCTACAACTTTAAAAGCACAAGTATAATGACATGGGAAAATACCCAAACAAAGATGAATACCATACATATAAATACCCGCAAAAACTGAAGAAAACAAATATAAATATATAAAAAAAACCCAAATACACACACACACACACACACACACACATATATATATATGTTTTTTTAAGTTATCGTGGGTACTTACATGTGTGCTATTCAGCTTCCTTCGGGTATTATCCCACGTCATTGTAGTGCTTTTAAAGTTGTAGCAACGTTTCAGCAGAATCTCATCTGCCATCATCAGGCTTCTGTGATAAGTTTGTATGTGGGTCAGGGTCTCACAGCCGTTGGTTTTAAATTTGAGGCTATCCTATCCTAATTGGTTGGGAGTCTTGGTCTGTGTTTATTGGACTTGGAGTTTGTTTGATTGGTGTTTCTGGTTTCTTCTGTCTGTTTTGTGGCTTTGATTGGCTGGCAACCCTCTGTTCCTGTGTTGGAGGCTTTCAGTGCAACTGAAAAACTGAGAAACTGTGTGTTTCCAGAAGAAAACACACACCAACCGGTACCTGAACGCCCAATCCCACCACCACCCAGCACAGATAAATTCCATGGCAAAAACACTAATTACCAGAACCAAACGCCTGGCAGACAAGACACATATAAAGACTGAACTATGCACCCTGACTAAAGTATTGACAGCCAATGGCTTCCACAAAAACAAAATCACCAGCTTGACCCACAAAAACACACCAAGACATATTAGAGACCTAGAAGATCAACAGAGCTATGGAACAGCTGTCCTGCCCTACACAAGAGGTACTACAGATAAAACCAGTAAGATACTACACAGGCATCACATCAAGACTGCCTTCAAAACAGACAAAAAAATAGCAGCCATCCTTAAAAACCCCAAAGACAAAATTGACCTGGAAAACCAAGGCATATACGAAGTTTCCTGTGCATCATGCCCAGCCACGTACATTGGACAGACCAATAGAAGAATAAGTACCCGCCTGGATGGACACAAAAATGCAGTAAAAAAGCTGGAACACACCTCCTCACTAGTCCAACACATGAAAGCCACAGGTCATAACATCAACTTCAATGGCACCCAAACCTTAGCCACTATAGAAAACCCCAACCACAGAATTATCAGAGAAGCCATAGAGATTGAAAAAAGACCTGAAAGCACGAATAGAAGAGATGATTCAACCAGACTGTCAATCATTTGGAAGCCTGCACTCTCAAATAGGAAGATCTCCACAGCACAAGCCAGGCAAACACCTGAGCACAAACAGATTCCCTCTGATGCCTCCAACTTGAACACCCCCCCCACCAGGCACCCAGGTGAAACCTGGCTTCCTAATGGATAGCAGCCGTCCTTTCACACGAAGCCAAGCTGCACTGAAAGCCTCCAACACAGGAACAGAGGGTTGCCAGCCAATCAAAGCCACAGAAGAAACCAGAAAAACCAATCAAACAAACTCCAAGTCCAATAAACACAGACCAAGACTCCCAACCAATCAGGATAGACTAGCCTCAAATTTAAAACCAACGGCTGTGAGACCCTGACCCACATACAAACTTAATACAAAAGCCTGATGATGGCAGAGGAGATTCTGCTGAAACGTTGCTACAACTTTAAAAGCACTACAATGACGTGGGATAATACCCGGAGGAAGCTGAACAGCCCATATATATATGCAGTTCAGCTTCCTTCGGGTATTATCCCACATCATTGTAGTGCTTTTAAAGTTGTAGCAACGTTTCTGCAGAATCTCATCTGCCATCATCAGGCTTCTGTATTGAGTCCGTATGTTCAATACAGCTTCAATACAGAAGCCTGATTATGACAGATAAGATTCTGTTGAAACGTTGCTACAACTTTAAAAGAACTACAAAGACGTGGGATAATACCCGAAGGAAGCTGAACTGCATTCATGAAAGTACCCGCAAAAACGTAAGGCCCTGTCACACTGCCCAACGGATGAAAAACGGACACAATGGACGAGAAAAATGTTCCATCCGTTGTTATCCGCTCTCAAAAGTGGCAAAAATTTGCATAACCGGAGTGGATAAAACGGACACGGGGAGGACGCAGGGCGGATGGAAAGCGGATGCGGAATGGAAGCCCAGCGGATGAAAGCGGATGGGAGCGGATGGCACATCCGCAAGGCTTCCGGGGGACCTCAGCAAAGCGGATGTGGAACGGATACAGCGGATGCAGAGCGGATGCACAACGGAAGCCTAGCGGATGCCGAGTGTTAATTGCGCATGCGGGGAGGATGCATTGCATCAGCCCCGCGGATATAACAGAAGCAGCTTGGAAGCAGGTCGCCATTCAGAGGAAAGACCTGCTTCCAGACACATCGACTGCCGTGCCTGTCCTGCCTGCATGTCTGCCTGCCAGCCTCCCTGGCAGCCTTGGTGCCAGCCTTGGTGCCTGCCTGCCTGCCAGCCTTGGTGCCTGCCTCCCTGCAAGCCTTCCTGCCAGCCTTGGTGCCTGCCTCCCTGCAAGCCTTCCTGCCAGCCTTGGTTCCTGCCAGCCTCCCTGCCAGCCACCAACCCCACAACCATGCGGAAGCACAGCAAGCCTCAGCCATCTGCTGCCAGCCCTTGCAAGATTGACAGGGCTACCATCCCGCCCGCTGGCCCTCACTCTGGTTCTACTGGGGCTTCTGCAGCACGGGCTCGCTCTTCTGGGGCTGGGGCTTCTGCTGCTTCTGCTTTTGGAGGAGCTGATGACAAGCACTCCAGCACCAGCCACCTCCACAGCACCTGGACCCTTCACCCCTGAGACTGAGTGACCAAGAGGAGTGCCAGAGACTCATTTTTGTTTTATAGCTTCTTGTTAGTAAAGTCTATTTTTGATTCATACACTTGCTTCGTTTCTTTTTTTTAATAAAGTCTTGGTAGAAACTTTTAGAAATGGTTTAAGCCTTTGCATGCTTGTGGGATGGGTTAAGATAGCAGTGGGATGGGCAGGGATAACTTTGGGATGACTAATAGCTGTGGGATAGATAAACCTCCAGTGCAAGCATAGTGGGACTGTATGGTCCACCCTCCCAGGTGCCACACCTTTGGTCCTTTATTATCAATAACAATGTAAGCATTGATCCACACATTTCAACATAAACACAACTCTTTATTAAATGCCCTGTTCATTGTAGGCCCACCCAACATACATGGCCCAATCTCATCCATGTGATGAGACAGGCTGAAGGAAGCATCCATTAAGCATCTATCATCCTTTCTTGCCACTCCACTGCTACAGCTGGGGAGTTGCACCAGTGTTTCAGGAGGTTGCGCTGCTTCTTCTCACATGAGGCTCTGTTGGGGCCTTGCACTTCCTCAGTGTCGATCAGGTTTCGCCCTTGCCTCCATTCCCCAGGCTCCATGTCCCCATTGCCTTGTTGACGGTCCACAAGCCTGTTTTACAAGACTGGGTAGCGGGTGCGCATGAGATTGTGCAGGATGCAGCAAGCTTCCACGATCCTCCTCACGGTCTCTGGGCGATGCTGCATGGTGGTGAGAAGTACCTGGAACCTGTTGGCCAGGATGCCAAAGGCGTTCTCCACCACCCGCCTTGCCCTGGACAGCCTGTAGTTGAAGATCCTCTCTTCACGGGTGAGGTATTTGGAGGTGTAGGGCTTCATGAAGTAGGTTGTGAGGGAGAAGGCGTCATCCCCCATGATGAAGTAGGGCACATCTTGCGTGTCGTTGGGCAGGGGTTCTGGATCTGGGAAGCCCACGATGAGGTTGCGTTCCAGCTCCTCCTTGAGGTGACTGGCGTTGTATACCTGGGCATCTGAAGATGAGCCGTTGCCTGAAGCATTGATGTACATGAACTTGTAGTCAGCATCGACCATGGCGAAGAGGATGATGCTGAAGAAGCCCTTGTAATTGAAATAAGTGGACCCCGACTTGGCTGGAGCTTTGCAGGCCACGTGCTTGCCATCGATGGCTCCAATGGTGTGGGGGAAGTTCCACCTCTGATACCACTGCTCTGCAAGTTTCTTCCATCCCTCTTCAGTGGAGGGGCACTGGAGGAGCTCCTCCTTGTATTCTTCGATGATGGCCTGTACCACTTCTCTGATCACAATGCTGATGGTGTTGGATGGCACCCTCCAGCCATACTGCATGCTGCTGTAGGTGGTCTCTGAGGCCAGGTGGTGCAGAGTGAGTGCCACTTTGAGCCCAGGTTCAAGGCTGGGCCAGAAGTTGGTGCTCTGCTTGGTCAACCTGGGTGTCAGCCGCTGCACAACTTCGTCAAACATTGCTGGAGGCATCCTCATGAAGTTCTGGAATGCCCGAGTGTCTTTGTTCCTGAGCTCCACCATCAGCTTGTTGTACCGACCGTCCTCTGCTCTTCTGGCGAACCATCTTCGTACCCAGACATTTCTTGGCCGCCCCTTTTTCCTTCCCGTAGTAGAGTTCACAGAGCCTGTAGATGGCTTTGTACTATTGCAGAAGGGTGGTGGCTGCCAAAAGGACTGTGTTATGATCCACGGTGGACATGACTCGATGCTGTGGAAGAGGAAGAGTCAGATGAAGGCTGCAGAGGTCTGCAGCAGGGCTGCTGGTCTGAAAGTGAGATCCAGATGTGTTGCTCCCCCTATTTATAGGCAGTATAGGTGTCCTTTTGCATCTTCTAGGCATCCTCTAGGCATTCTGTAGACATCCTTAATATCCGAGATAGGTCCCCTCTGCGGACGTTTTTTCCGTTTTACATGCTTTGTTTCCATACTGCATCTGGTAGGCATCCGTTCTGCATCCGTTCCGCGTCCGTTCCGCTTCCTCCCTGCGTCCGAGTGGATGCGAGTTGCGCGGATGCGCATCGGATGCCTAGCGGATATAGCGGATGCGTAACAGATGGAGAACGGATGTGTAGTGGATGCAGGACGGACGAATTGGATACATTTTCGGCGCAAAAGTTTTCAGCAGCTCAAAACTTTCTGAGCGGATGAAACGTCAATAAACGGATGCTGGATGGATATAGAGGAAGAAAAACGGAGGCACTGAGTACATCGCGTTTTCGAAGGGATGGCAAGCTTTTTTGTCCGTTTTGCATCCTCTTTGCATCCGTTGGTGCAGTGTAACAGGGCCTTTAAAAAGAGGGTAGACCATACAGACCCACTATGCTTGCATTGGAGGTTTATCTATCCCACAGCTATTAGCCATTCCAAAGGTACCCCTGCTCATTCCACAGGTATCCCTGCCCACCCCACTGCTATCTTAACCCTTCCCACATGCATGCAAAGGCTTAAACCATTTCTAAAAGTTTCCACCAAGACTTTATTGAAAAAAAGAAATGAAGCAAGTGTGTGAATCAAAGATAAACTTTACTTGAACAATAAGCTGTAACAGAAAAATGACCCAAGTCAAGTGTCCAAATAAAGTCCACAGGTAGCCAGCTACCCAGTCTCTGGCACTCTTATCGGTCACTCGGAGAAGTACCTAGTCTCAGGGGTGAAGGGTTCAGTTGCTGTGGTGGTGGGTGGTGCTGGAGTGCCTGGCCCCGAGAGGACAACAGGGGACGGTGTTTTGAGGAAGGGGTCGGACAGCTGGCTCAGCTCCGTGATGCTGAGAGGTCCTTCCTCCATGCCATGGGGTGTCAGCCCCAGTACTGATGATAGATGAACTGAGGCCGGGCGTAGCTGTGGTGTGGAGGAAGGAGCAGTGTAGTGGGGCTGTCTGGTCTGCAGCTGGGTGAGGACTGTCGTGGGTGGCATCATTGTCGTGGGTGGCATCGCTGTCGTCGGTGGCATCATTGTCGTGGATGGCATCGGTGGCATCAGTGGAACCGGTGGCAACGGTGTCGCCCAATGACTCTGTGCCTGGACTGGGAAGGGCTGCTGCCTATGCTGCTGAACCTCCTGGTAGCCGTAGCCCTGGAAGGTGAGGGCCTGTGGGAAGCCTTGGAATGGGAGGGACATCACCTTGGGTGGAGGAGCAGACCTGGACTGGGTGGGAGCAGGTTCCTCTGGGTCTGGAGGGTTGTGAAGCAGCTCGGTGATCCGGTCCTTCACCAGCTGGTACAGTGGATCTGCCATTTCCTTGAGGGTCTGGTTGACATAGGTGAGGAAGGGCTTGCAGTTAGAGGAGGAGTCGGTGTGGACCAGCTGAGAGAGGAGATCTATGCTGGTGCGGATGGTGTCCCTGATCTCCAGCAGGACAGTGTGGCTCTGCCCCTCCTGCTGTCTGGTTCTCTGCCTTTCTGCGGAGGCGGAGCTGGGTGGTGGTGGATGCGGCTAGGACTGTGGGGGACTCGATGTCTCCTTTCTCCCACCACACCAGGGAGTCCTCCACGCACTCCACTACACTTACCACACCTGTCCGAGGGTTCTCCGCCGTGGCACGCTCCACAGAAACCTGCCTGGAGACAGGGACTGACTCTCAGCCAGAAGAGGACTGGGTCTCAGCAGGCTGCCGGAGAGAGAGGATCGTGAGAGGGGCTGCTGGTGCACCTCGGTGGCGGACCTCACTCTCCAGGAAGCTGCACCTGGCCATGACATAGGTCTCTCTGTCTGTCAGCTTAACCGTGGCCTGGCCAGATTTCTTCAGGTGCAGCTTCTCGTACCAGGTGTGCATGTACTTCCACCAGCCAAGGAGCACCTCCGAAGTATAACCCATACTCTGCGCCCTCTCTCTCCAAGCAGCCTGCTTCCGCTTGGTGCCCCTGTACAGCCAGTGTCCCTTCCACCACAGATAGTCGTTCTCTCTCAGCCACTCCAGCACCCCATCCTCGTGCGCCTCCTCAATATAGTATTGCCTCCTCTCCCGTTGACACATAAGCCTCTTCCTCCGTTTGGCAGGACCAGATGGACCCTCATCAGAGGGGCTCCCAGGTAGTAGGGGCTGCTCCTCCACACCACCAGCAGCAGCAGCAGCACCAGCAGGATCATCATCATCATCATCATCATCCTCACCAGCAAGATCATAATCATCATCATCATCATCAGCAGCAGCAGCAGCAGCAGCAGGATCATCATCATCAGCAGCAGCAGCAGCGGCAGCACCAGCAGGATCAGCAGCAGCAGGACCAGCAGGACCAGGATCAGCAGCAGTAGAGTAAGCACCAGCAGGGCCAGCAAGTCCAGGAGCACGAGCAGGACAAGGAACACGAGCAGGACGAGCAGGACGAGCAAGTCCAGGAGGATGAGCAGGACGAGCAGGACCAGGAGCAGCTTCAACAGAGTAAGCACAAGCAGAAGCATCACTGCCAGGAGCAGCTTCAGCAGAAGCCCCAGCAGAAGCAGAGTCAGGGGCAGGGGGCGGGAGGTTGGCCCTGTCCCTCTTGCCAGGGATGGCGGCAGGCTGCTGAGGCTTTCGCTTCCTTCCCATGGTTGTGGGGTTGCTGGCTGGCAGGGAGGCTGGCAGGCACGAAGGCTGGCAGGAAGGCTGGCAGGAAGCCAGGCACGAAGGCTGGCAGGCAGGCACCAAGGCTGGCAGGCAAGCATGCAGGCACGGCAGGCAAGGAACTTGAAGTGTCCAGCAGCAGGTCTTTCCTCGGAATGCTGGCCACATGCGAGCTGCTTCCCTTTATATCCGGGGGGCTTACGCAATGCATCCTCCCCGCATGCACAATTAACGCTCGGCATCCGTTCCGCTTCCGCTGTGCATCCATTAGGCTTCCGCTCTGCATCCGCTTCATCTGCTGTGCATCCGCTTCATCCACTCGGCGTCCGCTTTGCACCCGCTCTTTCCGTTCCGCGTCCACTTTGCTGAGGCCCCCCTGCGGTTGCGCCATCCGCTCTCATCCGCTTCCATCCGCTGGGCTTCCGTTCCGCATCCACTTTGCATCCACCCTGCGTCCTCCTCGTGTCCGTGTTATCCACTCCGGTTATGCAAATTTTTGCTCCTTTTGAGAGCGGATAACAACGGATGGAACATTTTGCTCGTCCGCTGTGTCCTTTTTGCATCCGTTGGCCAGTGTGACATGGGCTTTATGTGTATTATTGAATTCAATACAAAAGCCTGATGATGGCAGATGAGATTCTGCTGAAATGTTGCTACAACTTTAAAAGCACTACAATGACGTGGGATAATACCCGAAGGAAGCTGAACAGTGCGCGCGCGCACACACACACATATATATATGCACATACACATATATATATATATATATGCTCACCTCTACAAAACTTAGCCTAATTTCTCGCCAAACAACTACAGCCCTATGCAGAATCCATCAACTCACATGCAAGAAACTCATTCCAGTTCATCAAGATCATAAAGAAACAAAACTTACAACCCAGCGACCTACTAGTGAGCTTCGATGTCATATCCCTCTTCACCCAAGTGCCTATAAAAGTAGGCTTGACAGCCATCCAAAACAAATACAACCCCCCCCCCCCAAGTACATCCTAGATCTTACCAACCACTGCCTATCCAATACATACTTCACCTACAATGGACAAAAATACAAACCAATAGAAGGAGCACCCATGGGATCACCCTTCTCACCTGTCATCGTAAACCTCGACATGGAACATTTTGAAATACAAGCTCTAGAAAAATATGATCACAAACCCAAACTCTGGCTCAGATACGTAGATGACACCTTCATAATCTGGCCACATGGGAAAGAAAAACTGAACAACTTCTTCACACACCTCAACAGCCTACACCCCAAAATACAATTCACCATGGAAACAGAAGCCAACAATCAACTTCCCTTCCTAGATGTCTTAGTATACAAAAAATCCAATGGCTCCCTAGGACACACTATCTACCAGAAGGAAATACATACAAACCGCTATCTACATGCACTCTCACACCACCACCCAGCAAAGATCAATTCCGTAGCCGAGACACTCATCTCCAGAACAAAATGCTTAGCTGACGAACAACACTTAAAAATCGAAATACACACTCTCACTAATGTACTTGCAGCCAATGGATTCCAAAAAAAGATTACCCACCTAATCCAAAAAGAAACCCCAACCAAAAGCCAAGACAGAGAACAAGAGAATGGCAAAGCCCTCCTCCCATATATAAAAGGCACTAGAGAAAAAATCAGCAAGATACTCCAAAAACACAACATTAAAACAGCATTCTGCACAAACAGAAAAATATCCACCATCCTAAGAAACCCTAAAGACAAAATCGAGTTAGAAAACCAAGGAGTATACAAAATCCCTTGCACTGCCTGTTCCACCACATACATCGGACAAACTAACAGAAGAATAAGTGCACGCATTGAATAACACAAGAACTCAATCAAAAAAGAAGAACTGACCTCTTCCCTGGTCCAACACCTCAAAGCCACAGGCCATGAAATTGATTTTAAAAATACCAGAACTATCACCAAAACTGAACACTTCAACAACAGAATAATCAGAGAAGCCATAGAGATAGAAAAATGCCCACACAGCATGAATAAATGAGATGATACCTCCCGCCTACCAACCATTTGGAAACCTGCCCTCATTAATAAACGAGTACCTAACATGAAGAATGACACCAGACCCACACCCACAAGTGCCACACAAGATGCTACCACCACACTTCCACGCAGAAAAAAGACTCACACCCTCACAGGAGACACAACCACGAACCAGAAGCCATACCGCAGCTGCACCATTACCCGCTTCAAAACCCTCTGACCCATACAAGAAGCGAACTGACACCCACCATGAAGATGTGGCACGCCACGAACGCGAAGCTAAACAGGATCACAGCTCACCAGCTCAAATCCCCCAGCAACTAAGACTAACCTGAGCATAACCAAGCCCACACCTGAACAGAACACACCCCCAGCCAATCAGAACACAGCCAACCCCCCTACTAATCAGAACACAGCCAAACACCCAACCAATGAGAACACACCCCCACCCAATCAAAACACAGTCAAGCCCCCACCCAATCAAGTCACACCCCCACTAGCAGTTAAAAGGAAGAAGCAACTGCAAGCTCACATTACTCTGAGAAGCACAGAGCCAAAGAAACAAGCCTGAAGATGATGAATGAGACTTCTTCGAAACATTGCCTAGATACTTCCAATTTTACGTGGGAGAAAACCCGAACAACCAAAGATATATGTGTGTGTGTGTGTGTGTGTGTGTGTGTGTGTGTAGCAACGTTTCAGCAGAACTGAAGTTTACAACTTTAAAAGCACTACAATGACGTGGGATAATACCCGAAGGAAGCTGAACCGCACACATGTAAGTACCCGTGAAAACTTTAAAAAACAAATATATATATATATATATGCTGTTCAGCTTCCTTCGGGTATTATCCCACGTCATTGTAGTGCTTTTAAAGTTGTAGCAACGTTTCAGCAGAATCTCATCTGCCATCATCAAAGTTGTAGCAACGTTTCAGCAGAATCTCATCTGCTATCATCAGGCTTCTGTATGGAGTTTGTACAAACTCCATATAGAAGCCTGATGATGGCAGATGAGATTCTGCTGAAACGTTGCTACAACTTTAAAAGCACTACAATGACGTGGGATAATACCCGAAGGATGCTGAACAGCACACACACACACACACACACACACACACACACACACACACACTCTTATATATATATCCACACATATATATATACATACATACACATACATATATACATACATACATATATACATACATAAACACACACACACACACACACACACACACATTTCCTTTTAATGACCCCATAATCCCTTGCAGGTTGAAATCTGGGCAACTGAATTGAGCGTTTCCTGGCCGGGTGCCCTTCCTGTCGGCAATGCAGAATTATAGTCAGCAGATATAGTCTCATTGTGCCCAGAGAGGAAAATAGCTGCCTGTACCTAGAATCGAACTCACAGCCTCTTGATTATGAGGAAAGAGCTCCACCTCTAGGCCACCCCACCTTTCTCCCTCTCTCCCTCCTTCTCTCTATCTACACACACACACACATACAGAGAGAGAGAGAGAGAGAGAGACAGTGAGACAGACAGACAGACATATATAACAAGACTGTACTTTACTGGCTGTGAAACTCCTCAGAGCACATGCAAAAGACACTTTGCCTCTCTGCGGAATGAAAAAAATAACTAGATTTTTCTGTTGTAGCCTTATGCAGCCCTTTTGGAAAGAAGTCAAACTTCTTGAAATAAATTTGAGGACAAATACAGCATTTTCCTGCATCTCTTCAAAATAATTGTGTCCTTTACTGGTATTCAGCAGCTGCCCTCTGTGGCTACCATATCATTCTATTATAACAGAATAATGGAGATGGAAGGGACCTTGGAAGTCTTTTAGTCCAAACCCCTGATCAAGCAGAAGATGCTATCCCATGCAAGAGAAATGGCTGTCCAGTCCCTTCTTAAAAGCCTCCAATGTTGGAGCACCCACAACTTCTGGTGGCAAGGTGTTTCACTGGTTGATTGTTCTAACTGTTGGTAATTTTTTTGTTAATTCTAGGTTGCTTCTCTCCTTGATTAGTTTCCACCCATTGATTCTTCTCCTGCCTTCTAGTGCTTTGGAGAATAAATTGACTCCTTGTGGCAACCACTGAAATTTATTTATATCTTTTTTCTTTCTTTATTTTGATTTGTCAATTGCTTACGAAACAATATGTATAAGTATAAACAACAGTAAGAATACAGGAAATAGGTATGAATAAATGGGGACAAGAGGATTGGGGCAGTAGGCAAGATTGTGCAGGCCCCTTACTTAAATATTGGAGGTCTGCTGCCTTGTCACCCCTAGTAAGTGGTGGGATTCAAATTGTTTTACCACCAGTTTGGTGGGCGTGGCTTGATGGGTGTGCTTTGCCTAATGCCCACATGCAGCTTTCATCACACCAGCTGAGACCTGCAGCGCCAATCAGCTGAGAGGATAGAAAAGTACAGGGTGTCTTTTTTCTTCTTTCTCCTCTCAGCTGATCATCGGAGGCTTTTTTTTTTTTTTTACTACCAGTTCAAGTGAACCGGTCTGAACCGGAAGCATAACACCACTACTCCAGTTCTTCTCTTCATTAGACAAGTCATAACCCAATTCCTGCAACCTTTCTTCATACATTTTATCCTCCAATCCCCTAATCCTCTCTGTTGTGCTTCTCTGCACTCTTCACAGAGTCCAAAATTGGATGCGGTATTCCCAGTCTCCCTGGATGAAAGGAGAAAAAGCCTTCAGCCACCATTCAGTTTCTTCTCTTGGTAACTTGGGGGCCCTTAGGAAAAGGCCCCCTCCATTTGTGTGGCTTATTGTAACAATGGTGAGTTTTCCCCAGCACTTTCACTGGTAATCTAGAAATGACACCTATCCATGTGAACAAGAGAGTAGGGGAAGCCTTTTAACCTCTCAGCCATATTTCTACACACTCCATGCCCTTCGAAGCACAGGAGATAAACATCAGTGTAAAATTAGCTTCATTAGAGATCTATTGCCCCATATAAATCCCATCAGTTGAATTAAGGCTGCAATTTACATTAAATCATGCTTTGGTCCTTGGTCTCTCCCCTGGTTGGAAACCCGATGGCCATGGACAGTGTTCGAACATCTTACATTCTTCTACTAGGGTTGATAACACCATAATTCCTGCTGCGTTAGGAATATTCCCAGATCCACCTCAAAGCAGTTAAGATTAATCCAATTAGGGAGACCCAAGACTGTATCTCCTAATCCAGCTTTATGATTCTATTTACAAGTTCCCCCACCGAGTTCATTCTCAGTTTTAACATCTGCCAGGGAAGCAAGATTTTCTCTGGGTGTCTGCAGGGTTAGGAGAAACGGGGCAACAGATGTGCCTGATTTTTAAAGATGGACAGATTAAGAGCTCGAAAGAAAAGGAAGCTGTCCAGATCCAGAGGCTACCAAGATGGATTTTTCCAGCTAATTTGCTATTTAAAGATAAGCTTGGGAGGAGTTGGTGGCTAATGATGATAAAATGGCATAGGCATGAAAGCTGGATGGGCAATTTTTAATGTTCTGACCCAGCTCCCCAAACAGGACAAACCCCCTGTATTTAAATTAATGATTCCTTTATTAGGAGTACCAGCAGCCCCAGCAAAAAGTTTCTTTCTCACCGCAGGCTAACAAGTCTAACAAGGGGAGATAAATACTTGTCTGCCATATCTATTCATCTCCACCCCCTGCTTTTTATTCCCAGAGCTAGGAGGGGCTTTGCTAGCAGTGGTGGCTCTTCCATTCTAAGGACTGGCCCACAGATTTCCACTGCTCTCTTCTCCTCTGCCTTCTGAGCATCTGTATGTCAGGCACTGGATCCAGCTGCTCCTCCTCTTCCTCATCAGACACCTCCAGACCTGGGGGCTGTTAACTCTCAATCTGAGGGCTGATGGATAGCCCAGGCTCTTCCTCTTCCTCTATCTCTCTCTGCTAGCTCCATTCCCTCTTCCCCCTCAAGAGTTCTCACATTGCCTTCATGCTAACCCTGACTCCCACAACTCCTCCTCCTCCTCTGATTTGGCTGCTTAAGGAGCCAGTGGCTGACAGGTCACAACATTGAGGCAATCACCAGGAGACGGTGAGTTCTAGTCCTGTCTTATGCATGAAAAATGATTGAATGACTTTGGGCTGATCACCGGGAGACAGTGAGTTCTAATACTGTTTTAGGCATGAAAGCTGCCTGACAACTTCTCCTTGTCTGCACTTCTTGCAGCCAAGGTGAAGCTGGTAGTTTCCGATTGTAATTTATGGCAAGCGCCAGAGGTCATGGGGTCATGGAGAATTGGGATTGGATGGAACTCCACATCCTGCTTTGGAAAATTGGAGTCAGTATATTGGAAGCTCTCGATTAGCTTTTCAGGAATGTTGGTTCTGATGATCCAGGTATAAAGACCTGGGGGGAAAAGAATGAATGAATGAATGATTAAAACATATGAAGGACAATTGCAAGATTTGGGTATGGCTACTCCAGAGAAAAGAAGGACTGGGGGGACATGATAGAAGTATTCCAGCATTTGAGGGGCTGCCACAAAGAAGTTGGGGGTCAACCTATTTCCCAAAGCACCAGAAGGCAGAACAGGAAACAATGGATGGAAACCAATCAAGGAGAGAAGCAACCTAGAGCAAAGGAGAAGTTTTCTGACAGAATCAGTGGAACAACTTGCCCCCAGAAGTTATAAATGCTCCATCACTTGAGGTTTTTAAGAAGAGACTGGACAGCCATTTATCTGAAATGGTGCAGGGTCTCCAGATTGAGCAAGGATTAGAAGACCTCCAAGGTCCCTTTCAGCTCTATTGGCTTGGAGATTGCCAGCTTTCTTATAATTGTTACTGACCTCAATCTGCTGGAGAGCTTCTTCCCGTTGACGGATCACTTCTAGATCCTCTTCTGTGATCTCAGAGAGCAGAGCATTTTCCTGGTTCTGTTCCAGCTGTGAGCTGTCTTCACTGCCGAAGATCTTCTCATCATCGGCCAGGTCAGAGAAAGGTGTCTTGGGGCTTTGCTTGGGAGAAGAACAAAAACTGTAGAATTAGAACTGTAGGATTCAAAAGCTAAAAGAGAGAGACACAAAGGAGGGATACCAGTATCTGAGGGGACTACGACAGGTGAAACTCAAAAAATTAGAATATCGTGCAAAAGTTCATTTATTTCAGTAATGCAACTTAAAAGGTGAAACAAATATATGAGATAGACTCATTACATGCAAAGCAAGATAATTCAAGTTGTGATGTGTCATAATTGAAATGATTATGGCTTACAGCTCATGAAAACCCCAAATTCACAATCTCAGAAAATTAGAATATTGTGAAAAGGTTCAATATGCTAGACTCAAAGTGTCCCACTCTAATCAGCTAATTAAGCCATAACACCTGCAAAGGGTTTGGGAGCCTTTAAATGGTCTCTCAGTCTGGTTCAGTGGGACTCACAATCATGGGAAAGACTGCTGTCTGACAGTTGTGCAGAAAACCATCACTAACACCCTCCATAAGGAGGGAAAGCCTCAAAAGGTAATTGCAAAAAAAGTTGGATGTTCCCAAGGTCCTGTATCAAAGCACATTAATAGAAAGTTATGTGGAAGAGAAAAGTGTGGAAGAAAAAGGTGCACAAGCAGAAGGGATGACCACAGCCATGAGAGGATTGTCAGGAAAAGGCCATTCAAAAGGAGCGGACTGAGGCTGGAATCAGTGCATCAAGAGCCACCACACACAGACGGATCCTGGACATGGGCTTCAAATGTCGTATTCCTCTTGTCATGCCGCTCCTGAACAACAAACAACTTCAGAAGCATCTTATCTGGGCAAAAGAAAAACAAAACTGGGTCTGTTGTTCAGTGGTCCAAAGTCCTCTTTTCTGATGAGAGCAACTTTTGCATCTCATTTGGAAACCAAGGACCCAGAGTCTGGGGGAAGAATGGAGAGGCACACACTGCAAGATACTTGAAGTCCAGTGTGAAGTTTCCACAGTCTGTGTTGATTTGGGGAGCCATGTCATCTGCTGGTGTTGGTCCACTGTGCTTCATTAAGTCCAGGGTCAATGTAGCCGTCTACCAGATTTTGGAGCACTTCATGCTTCCTTCCGAAGACGAGCTTTATGGGGATGCTGACTTTATTTTCCAGCAGGACTTGGCACCTGCCCACACTGCCAAAAGCACCAAAACCTGGTTCAGTGACCATGGGATGACTGTGCTTGATTGGCTAGATAACTCACCTGACCTGAACTCCATAGAGAATCTGTGGGGCATTGCCAAGAGAAAGATGAGAGATATGAGACTGAACAATGCAGAAGAGTTGGAGGCCGCCACTGAAGCATCCTGGTCTTCCATAACGCCTCAGCAGTGCCACAGGCTGATAGCTTCCATGCCACGCCGCATTGAGGCAGTAATTGCTGCAAAAGGGGCCCATACCAAGTATTGAGTACGTATGCATGCTTATACTTTCAGAAGTTCAATATTGTTCTGTGTACAATCCTTGTTTTATTGATGTAACATGTAATATTCTAATATTCTAATTTTCTGAGACTGTGGATTTGGGGTTTTCATGAGCTGTAAGCCATCATCATCACAATTATGACAAATCACAGCTTGAACTATCTTGCTTTGCATGTAATGAGTCTTTCTCATATATTAGTTTCACCTTTTATGTTGCATTACTGAAATACATAAACTTTTGCACGATATTCTCATTTTTTGAGTTTCACCTGTAGACAGCTGGAGGAACATAACCCAAACCAAACATTACATGAGTGGGCTGATTTTTTTCCTTAATGTATCTTTTAAAAACATTTATATACAAGTAGTCCTGGACTTATGACTATTCTCACCTCGGCTTCTTCAAAAAGCACTAAGCAGACTTTTTGTCTTGGCAAAACTCCTTTTATTCAACGAAGGTGAATTTCTTGAACTTCTTCATTCACCTTCAGCCAAAGGCCTGGCAAACAGTCTTTCAAAGGTATAATTAGGAACACAGACCTTATCTAGCTTGGAGAGCTGCCAAGTAAATATTTTCAAATGCAGTGCTGACAAGGAAGGACTTAGCGCAGAGTCTCTGAGATGCACAGTCAGATCTTCACACTTCTGCAATGAACGAATTGTTCCCTGCAAAAGCCCCCTTCCCTTTTGCTCCTCTTTTAATCCATATGGGAGGGGCCATTCACCATCTACCTGTGGCCTTACTCCCACGTCGACCCTTATTTTGTAATTTTTCTTTTCTTTTGGCAGCTCTGCGCATGCGCAGGCTGGGAAGCTGTTCCCTCGCCTCACTGCTGTCCAACTCCAAAGGCAGCTGATGACCGCCAGACCGCCCTGACCCCATCTCCTGCCTCTGATGCAGAGCCCTCATCCAAGCCTTCCTCAGCCTCCAGGACTGACCCATGTTCCTCCCCAATCTCCTCACTGTCCGACTCTGCTGCCAGCTCTGCTAGCCACCAGCAGGGCACAACAACAGCCACATTTGAACCCAAAATTTCTGTTATTTAGGATTCCGTAATTCCCTCAATTTTTCTGAAACTGAAGTATTAAATATGATGTATGTCCCAGATTATTAAACGTGATGATCTATACATTTGTCAGATAGTGAGAAAGGGGCTTTGTTGGAAATAAACCTGATAAATACTTGAAATACAACCAAGTGTTCCAGGCAATGTAGAAATTTAAAGGGTGGAAAATTGAATTACTCCTTTCTGAAATTCAAACTTGCATGCTAATTCAGCTCTGTCAGTTGCATATATTGTTTATCCCTCAAATATAAAAAGGTTTAGATCCAGTATTAGACACAGTTAGAAAAGTAGCAAGGCAATCAATTGGACATAAGACATTAGAAAGTTAAGGATTGTAAATTACATAACTTATGAGGTAAAGTTTGCTTATAAATATAGGTAAAGTTTGCATAAATGTTGCCCTGTTTAGATAGCTCTTACCACCAATCTAGATTTAGGCTATTAGGATAGTACAAGGCTCCAAATTCTCTATTATCATCAAAGGATGGGTTGCTACTGGTTCGCACTGGTTCAGGTAAACTGGTTGTTAATTTTATGGCCAGTTCTGTGAACCGGCAAATCCCACCCCTGCCCACCCACTCCACCTCTCCCAGGAGTCCCCACATGGCCCGTTTTGGATCTCAGGTAAGTTCAGAGGCTCAGGGAGGGTGAAAAATGGGCCTTCCTGAAGACTCCAAGATGGCATCAGTGTCATGCCCCTGGTGGAAACTGACTCTGAGGAAGAGTAGGAACAGCCAACAGGGAGTCGGAGTATGGCGCCAGAAGTGGAGGAGGAGGCTGGGGAAAGGCAGAGGCCAGCTGAGCAATCAGAGGAGGATCCAGGTCCATCCCCTATCCATCCTAGGGCATGCAGGAAGGAGAGGATCAGGGAAAAGCGAGGTCTACTCAAGAGGAGATTACCATGATCCTCCACGTGGCTTTCAGGTGGGAGATATGTATGTAAGTTTGCAACTGCACAGTTAGAATTTGCAGGAGTCAATTTAGTGTTCACCTTGAAAGAGGTTTATTTTTGCTGGTCTTCTTCCCATGGACTCTCCTTGGTTATTTTCCTGGAGTTTATGATTAGTTATCTTGGCTTGCTTTGAAACTCTGGTCAATGAGGTTTATTTTGGTTTTCTTTTTGTCTCATAATTTACTTTTGTGACTTTAAACTGTGCCTAATAAAACAGTGAAGTTAAGTTGAAGGCCTGACCGGACTTTAATGTATGTGTTGGGTTTTGGGTTATTTTGAGAGACTACGGGTAATCACAGTCAGCATTCAGAGTATTACAGAGTAAGTTCAGCACCAGAAAAATAAACACAGATGGCTGAGGCTTCATTTAACTTCTTTACATATCTAGTAAATTTTACAATACCAGTTGTAGATTTTTCCAACATGGAGCAAACTCAAACAGAAACAGACATCAGTTTCACTTTAGTTCAGCAGGCAAGCAAGACACACAGCAGAATAGAGAAGCAGTTTCATTTTCAATAGACAGACATAGTTCAACACAGCTTCAGAGCTGCAGAGCTTAATACAGAGCCACGCCTAGGCTACTTCTAGTTTCAGTTTCCAAACAGTCCTCATTGGGTGATTTAGTTGCTATGCCTATTCATTGGCTGACCTTGTTATCATGCTCTATTCCAGTTCATGAATATACTCTGACACTCAGCCAGGTTCACTTTAGGATTGACATCTCCAGCATGTCCTTTAAAAGCTCCATTTCTATCTTTCTATTCCACATCCTCTCATTTCATGGCTTCATCTGCTGGGCCAACAGACAGTCATGTAACAACATAAGTGAAATTGAACAATTTCTGGAGCAAAACCATAAATACTCCCTCTTCCTTCTTACCTGTCATTGCCACTTAATCATTTCCCTCCCTTTTTTCAAGAGTTCCTTTTATCTAACAAGCAGGCAGTTAGATCACAATAAGGAGACAAGGAAGCCCCACAGAGGTGGGGTCAACTTTTGTTCACACTGATTGATCAGGATGGTGGTTTCCCAAGATCTTTTAATAAATGAAAGCATCGGCTAAACTTTTAAATTATTATTATTATTATTGCATTTCAGGCTCTTTTAAAAGCTGTTCCTGCTTTTCTTCTCAGGTGCCTGAATTATATTCTCATCATTCTTTCAAGCTTGGTTGTGTTCTACCCTCAACCACACTGTCCCAGCTGTCACTGCTGGGGGGTGGGGGTGTGTGAAATTATACAGCACCATCTCTTCTACCTGCAGCGTGGCACAAAAGTGACACAGTTGAAAACCGATACCCTGATCCTTGTTTCCAACTTAGGAAATCCAGACTTGTAAGTGTTCCCACATAGCTTTCTCTCTGTATGAGAATCTGTTCTGATAGTTTTTCACCCTGCAGTTTCCTTTTCACAAAGGCTACTGTTTTAATCCCTAAACTAATGACTCAATAGTTCTGGATACTACAACACAAAAAAAGATGTTGAGACTCTAGAAAGAGTGCAGAGAGGAGCAACAAAGATGATTAGGGATTGGAGGCTAAAACATACAAAGAACAGTTGCTGGAATTGGGTATGTCTATTTTATGAAAAGGAAGATTAGGAGTGACATGGTACCAGTCTTCCAAGATCTCAACGAGAATAGAATAGAATAGAATAGAATAGAATAGAATAGAATAGAATAGAATAGGAGAACAGAATGCAGAATAGAATAAAATTGAATAGAATAGAATCTAGAGGGGACCTTGGAGGTCTTCTAGTCCAGCCTCCTGCTCAAGCAGGAGAACCTATACCACTTGAGACAAGTGGCTGTCCAGTCTCTTCTTAAAAACCTCTAGCAATGAAGAACCCACAACTTCTGGAGGCGAACTCTTCCACTGATTCACTGTCCTCATCATTAGGAAATTTCTCCTTAATTCCAGGTTGCTTCTCTCCTTGTTTAGTTTCCATCTGTTACTTCTCATTTTGCCCTCTGGTGCTTCGGATAATAATTTGAGCCCCTCTTCTTTGTGGCAGCCCCTGAGATATTGGAACACTGTTATCCTATCACCCCCAATTCTTGTTTTCTTTAGATTAGCCAAACCGAAATCCTGCAGTCATTCTTCATATGTTTTAGTCTCCAGGCCTTTGATCATGTTAGTTGCTTTTCTCTGAATGTTTTCCAAAATCTCAACATCTTTTTTTGTAGTATGGTGACCAAAATCAGTTGCAGTATTCCAGGTGTGGCATTACTAGGGTTTTACAAAGTGGGACTGATACTTCACAAGATCTCGATTCTATGCCTTTGTTTCTACAATCAGGGATTGAATTCATATTTTTGGCTGCTGCTGCTGCTGCATACCGCTGGCTCATATTCAAGTGATTGTCCACCAGGACACCAAGGTCCTCTTACAGTTACTATTATTGAGCTAGGTCTCACCTGATCTGTAGTTAGACTTTGGGTTTTTTTTCCTTCCTAAACATAAACCAAACATGTTCAAAGAACAGCAAGAAAGTCCAGTTGCCTCTTGGAAAAGCACCTTAAGGATAAGTTTTTCCACCTCCTCTTGTCTCTTCTGAACCTTGAACCTGCCCCAAATTAACATTTCCAAATGAATAACCAAACTGAACTCTGTAAATCGAACTCCGCCATCCTTGTTTATTTTATTTTTTCCCCATCTTTCCAGCCAATTCATCATGGCCAGCAATAGCTAGAGATTCTTGACTGTGAAAGATGTGTCTGCTGTTTAATTATTATTGATTCCCCAGCTTAGAAGACCCATTGCGTGTCATCACAAGTCCTCTTGTGAAACACTGAACGAAGAGCCAATTTGTTGGGGTTAGGAGATCCAAAGTTCATTTGAAAACATAACTGGCTGATATTTTGTAAGCCTGGGGGAGATTAAACTGACCTTATTCCTCCCCACAATGCCTGCAATGCAACTTTGGCAGAAATTGTGTGTCCTGGCGATGCTCTGTGGGACATCAATGTCTTCCACCAATGACTCTCAAAATTAAATATATATACATAACTGTCTGGTTTGGTTCTGCAACCCAACAGGACAGACAAAGACTTCAGAGAGTAATTAGGACTGCAGAAAAAACAACTGCAACCAACCTGCCTTCAGTCGAGGACCTGGATACTGCACGAGTCAAAAAGAGGGCTGTGAAAATATTAACAGACCCCTCACATCCCAGATATAAACTGTTTCAACTCCTTCCCTCAAAACGACGCTATAGAGCCCTGCACACCAGAACAACTAGACACAAGAACAGATTTTTCCCCCAAATGCCATCCCTCTGCTAAACAAATAATTCCCTCAACACTGTCCAACTATTTACAAAGTCTGCAGTACTATTACTATTATTCTTCTCATCACTCCTTATCACCCATCCCCTCCCACTTGTGACTGTATGACTGTAACTTTGTCACTTGTATCCTTACGATCTACATTGACTGTTTCCTAGTATGATTTGATTGCTTATTACACCCTATGACTATTATTAAGTGTTGTACCTGATGATTTTTGACTCTTGATAAATGTATCTTTTCTTTTATGTACACTGAGAACATTTGCACCAAGACAAATTCCTTGTGTGTCAATCACATTTGGTCGATAAAGAATTCTGTTCTATTTTATTCTATTCTATTCATTTAGCTCTTAAGTGTCCCACTCCTCTGTTCTTGGGTGTATTGATAGATACCATGTAATCGTGCCCTGTAAATAAAATATCCATTCTCCACATCTACTGTCACCTTGAAAGTATTTATACAGTGCAATCACCTCCTTGGCAAATCCCCTTCTTGTAGCTACATCAATTTAGTTCTTTGTATTTTTGTTTTTGTCAATCTGCGTCAGCCGATTCAGGTTTGGAAGTTATTTTTGCTCCATCATTGATTGAATGTATTTCTCTTTTGGTCTTTCTTAAACTGCAATGTGATATTTTAAGAGCAATGGTGATATGCAAAGAGGCACTGTCTCTTTGTCTGTCTTGATGAACAGACACAGATCTAGATGTGGGATCCTTGGAGGACTCTGAGCTTGGTGGCTTCCTTGGAGAGGTACTGTTACCAATAAAGGTAGTTCAAGGTTGAAATGAGGGATCCTTGGTGCTCTCTTGGTTGTCTTCTTGCAGGTAATTAGTTCAGAATAGAACTAGAAGGGATCTTGAAGTTCTTCTAGTACAACCCCCTGCTTAGGCAGGAAATTCTGGCCTATATGGCTGAATGGCCAAAATGGCTGTCCAATCTCTTCTTAAAAACTTTGAGTGTTGGAGCATTCACAACTTCTGGAGGCAAGTTGTTCCCCTGGTTAATTGTTCTCACTGTCAGGAAGTTTCTCCTTCGTTCAAGGTTGCTTCTCTCCTTGATTAATTTCCATCTATTGTTTCATTACCCAACTAAGTAACATTTACCAGTGATAAAAGGCAATGGGGTTTCTGGAGAGGAAGGAAGAGGAAGAGATGGATTGTGGGGTCCTTGGTGCCCTTTGAGCTTGGTTGTTTTCTTGCAGAAATTTCATGACCCAACTAGGTAACATCATCAGGGCTAGAAGAGACTGGGGTTTGCAGGGAGGAGATGGAGGTGGTGGTGGTGGTGGTGGTGGTGGAGGAGGAGGAAGACTGTGGAGTCCTTGGTCCTTCCTCAGCTTGCTTGTTTCCTTGCAGACATTTCATGGGCCAATTAGGTAACATCATCAGTTTTAGAAGGCAGTGAGTTTTCCTCCCTGTGTATATGCAAGTGTCTTGCCAGTGGGTTAGCATTAAATAACAACCTAATCCATCAAGAATACTCCTACCAATGCTGACAGGACGAGTCATAAAATTGGGTGCAGCTCCCTTAACAACCACCTTGCCTCTGGCCCCAACTGTGTTCATAAATCAAGGATTGCCTGCATCTCAAATAAAACCAAAAGTAAGAAATAAGGAGGGAAGAGGCCTTTGCTGATTTCTGCAGGTTGACTTTGAAATCACATTGCTTGACAGATCCTTCCCGTTTATCTGTCTCTTCCGAGGTGACCACCAGGACATCAGAGCTCTGAGTAAATTCCTCTAATGTGTTGTTGGGTCACTAATGAAGCCACTCATCCCTCCCAGGATGCAGGGCGAAAAGCTTTCCTCTGCCTTTCATTCCCCAGCTCGTCCAGATCTGACAGCTTGCATGGATTATCTGTGCCCCTGAATGAAGAGATTTCAATATTTCATCTGAAACAAAGGAAACAAAAATTCTTGGGAGGCCAGAGAAATTGCGGTCATGCACTGCCAGCCAGATCCTTCAAAGAGATGATCATAGGGAATGTCAACCACTGAACTTCGACAGAGCTGGAAAACGGTGATAGGGATGTATTATGGGGTGGTGAGGGCAACTGGGGGCTCCCCAAATGGAAAATGTGCCCCCAGAGGACTCTTTAATGTGAACCTTTCAACAGCTTTGTTTATTTAACAGAATAGCAGAGTTGGAAGGGACCTTGGAGGTCTTCTAGTCCAACTCCCTGCTTAAGCAGGAAACCCTATATCATTTCAGAGAAACGGTTGTCCAATCTCTTCTTAAAAACTTCCAGTGTTGGAGCCTTTACAACTTTTGGATGTAAGTTGTTCAACTGATTAACTGTTCTAACTTGTAGGAAGTTTCTCCCAAATTTTAGGTTGCTTCTCTCCTTGATTATTTGTCTCCCAACATCTATACCATGAAATCAATCATTCAATCAATTAGAATAGAGCTGGAAGGGACCCTGGAGGTTTTCCAACTCAATCCGCTGCTCAAACAGGAAACCTTATACTATTTCAGACAAGTGTCCAGTTTCTTCTTAAAACCTCCAATGATGGAGCATCCAGAACTTCTGGTGGCAAGCTGTTCCACTGCTTAATTGTCCTCACTGTTAGGAAGCTTCTCCTTAATTCCAGGTTGCTTCTTTCCTTGATTAGTTTCCATCCGTTGCTTCTTGTCTTGCCTTCAGGTGCTTTGGAAAACAGTTTGACCCTCTCTTCTTTGTGGCAGCCCCTCAGATACTGGAACACTGCTAACATGTCACCTCTGGTCATTCTTCTTATTAAACTTGACATACCCAATTCCAGCAACCATTTTTTTTTTTAAATATATTTGAAGGAATAGGGGAAGTCTTCTTCAAAGGGAAGCTTGACATATGGCATCGTGGAAATGGCTATGAAGCTTTCTTTTGGACAATATGAAAAATGCTTTCCAGTGGTCTTTTTGGAAGTACTAACTGGAGCTGACCCTGTATAGTTTCTGTCCACAAAGGCCAGGTAGAAGCTGCCACCAGGCAAGACAAACCTGGAGACAAAGGCTCTCTATCCCAATGTATCTGTAGGAATAACAGAATAATAAGCTGGAAGGGAGCTTCAAGGTCTTCTAATACACCCGTCTGCTCAAACAGGAGACCAAAAAAAAAACCCCACATCCCACAAAATAGGCTATCCATTTCACTTCTTAAAAGTCTCCAGTCATGGAGCATCCACAACTTCTGAAGGCAAACTGTTTCACTTATTAATTGTTCCAACCATTAGAAAATTTCTCTTTAGTTCTAAATAGCTTCTCTCCTTGATTAGTTTCCATCCATTGCTTCTTGTCTTGCCTTCTTGGTGCTTTGGAGAATAGGTTGATCAACTTTTTTTTGTGGCAGCCCCTCAAATATTGGAAGACCACTCTCATGTCACCACTAGTCCTTCTCCCTGTTACCTAAAGTTGACATACCCAATTCCTGCAATCGTTCTTCATATACTTTTGTTCTGTCCTAGGCTTCCCCAAAAAGCACTAAGCCAACTCTAAGACCCGTGAAAGCCTCTTTTATTAAATTAGTACTGAATTTAGTGCATTCACATTCAGCCAACAACTTGGCAGTCTTGGAAAAGCATACTAATAAGCTCAAACCTTATCTATCCTGTAACGCTACCCAGTAAATATTTCCACACTGCAGTGTTGACAGGGAAGGGCTGGGTTACACAGACAAATCTTAATGAGGCTGGAATGAATGAACGAACGAACGAATGAGTTGTTTCCTGCAAAAGCCCCCTCCCCATTTGCTCCTCTTTTAACCCTGATGGAAGGGCCAATTCACCTGTGGCCTTATTCCCATGTCGACTCCGAGTTCTTAATTGTGCCTTCCTTTTGGCAGTTCTGTGCATGCGCAGGCAGGGAACCGGTTCCAGAAGCTCCCTCACTTCACTGCTGTCCAAGCCTGAAGGAAGCTTATGATTGTCAGCCTGCCCTGGCTCCATTTCTGCCTCTGATGCAGAGCCCTTGTCTGAACCTTCCTCAGCCTCCAGGACTGTCCCATGTTCCTCCCCAACCTCAATGTCCAAATCTGCTGCCAGCTCCATCAGCTGCAGATGGGCCACAACAGTTTTAGCCTCCAGTCTCCTAATCAACTTTGTTGTTCTTCTCTACATTCTTTCTAGGTTGTCAACATTTTTTTTTTATATTGGAGTGACCAAAACTGGATACACGTGGATTCCAGGTGTAGTCTTACTAAAGCTTTGTAAAGCGCTAATAGGACTTCATATGTTCTTGATTCTATCCCTCTGTTAATGCATCCTAGGGTTGCATTGGCTTTTTTGGCTGCCGCAGCACACTGTTAGCTCTTATTTAAACAATTGTCCATTAGGACTCCAAGTAGACAATCACTTAAATAGGAGATGGCCAGGCCAGACCCAAAGGCAGGGTCAAGGTGGAATGGAATAAACTCGTAGTGCTTTTGAACTCTATTCTGGTTCCTGGTTTCACACACCTGATAGTATTATGCAAACTTTATAATGATTGGCTTGATTGCTCTGACTACCTCGGCCAGTGGTGGCTAACCTTTTTGGGCTCCTGTGGCAAAAATTGTGAGTGCTTGCATGCTTGCGCTTGCGTGCTAGCACCCAGAAGACAATGTGTGCCCCCCCATCCCCCTACGCATATGCACACAATACCCACCCACCCACCCATCCCCGCTGCCCCCTTACCTGTACTGTGCCTCACAGGTGATTTTTGGGGCCTTTTTTGGCCTCCCAGAGGCTTGAGGAAGGATTCTGCAGGCTTTAAACTAGGCCCCTTTCATCATTTCCGGTATTTTCGGAAAAGCAGGAAGTGACAAAACAGGCTTAGTTTTCAGCCTGCAAAGCCTGCAGAAGCCTTCCTCAAACCTCTGGGAGGCCAAAAAAGGCCTTAAACTGGCCAAAAATTAACTATGCATGCACAGTGAGGTAAGTTTGCCTGCAGCTAACATGCTGGCACAAATGGTTCTGCGTGCCAGCTGTGGCACGCCTGCCATAGGTTCAGCATCATGTACCTAGGCCTACCAACAGCATCTAAAATAATTCTTCCCAACCTTCAAACAAGTCATCTCTTTAACTTGGTGCCTTCCCAGAGATTGGTACATTTATAAATACCTACTCCCCCTCCCATGTAAAGTTAATTGCCTGTAAAGTAAGGTCAATCATTTATTAAACTCATAGATCCTCCATCTTGTCTTTTGTACACAAACATCCATTCATTAATTGGTTAATTAATGTTATGTATTCATCAATCAAATCTGTACAACATTTCACAAAAAGTGACTTTGAAGGGCATGCAACGAAGATTCCTCTTCTTCCTTCCAACAGAAGAGGAGGAAGAGGAAAGGGGGAGAGGAGGAGGGGGTGGAGGAAGAGGAGGTGAGGAACAAACAACCTGGTCCACTTATTCCAACTCAGTTACTTTATTGTGTTCTACCTATAGTACAAGAACAAGGTTTCTTGAAATTTTGGGTGGGGGAGTCCAGCTTTTGCCTTTTGAGGCATCACAAAGACTCAAGGCTAGTTCCCCACTTAATCCTTTCTCCCAGCCTGGCTGGATGTTTCTCAACAGAGGAGGAAAGCAGGAAAGAGGAAGGGAGAACCAGAAAGCTGAGAAAAAGAAGGAGGAGAAGGAAGCAGGAAAGAGGGAGGAGGGAAAAGGAGGAGGAAGAAGCAAGAAAAAGGCAGTTTAGAAACTGTGTCACTATACAACTGCTGAGGTTCACTTCACAGTTGTGGCCAGAAAGTCATAAAATGGAGAAAAACTCATGTACAAACTGTCTCACTTAGCAACAGAAATTTTGGGCTCAACTGTGGTTGTAAATCAAGGACTACCTATATTTGCACTTTGTCAACAAGTCGCACATCCCCAAGGAGATTTTTTTTTTTTTTTCCTCTTCTACTTTGTCCAAACCGATTGCTGATATTCCAAATCTGGATGTTTTTTTCTCCCTTTGGGCAAACCTGAACAATATCCCCTTTTTTGAAAGTGCAGAAACCAAGTCAGAAGCTAAAACCTCTTATGATTTATTTCAAGAAAATGAGCTCCGGAGTTCTGTTTTGATTACACATCCTTTACATGTTGAGAGCAAAGTTAATGCTTCATTCACTTTTTATTTAAAAAAAGATTGAAAAGAAACAGGGTGTTACAGTAAATAAATACACGAAGCAGATACAGATACAGATAATCAGAGTTTGAAGAGACCTTGTAGGTCATCTTGTCCAGGGGTCTGCAAGCTTAAACACTCAAAGAACCATTTGGACCTATTTTCCACAGAAAAGAAAACACCGTGAGTCAATAATTTAACAACCGGTGTTATTGGTTGGGCATGGCTAACTCGACATCACTCACTCCCACCCAGTCACCTCCTGCTCTGGAATTATGGAGTGAGTCTATATCCAATGCCATCATGCTTACCTTCTCGAGACAGGCGAGGAGAGACGGGGAAGGAAGGGGTGGAGCTAGCCAGTGGTGGGATAAGCCAATCAAGAGCCATAGCAGAGGGCCAAAAGAGCCACATGTGGCTCCAGAGCCGCAGGTTGCCAATCCCTGGTCTAGTCCAACTCCTCACCTAAGTAGGAGACCCTACACCATTTCTGACAAATGGTAGTCCAATCTCTTCTTGAAAGTCTCAAGTGATGATGTTCCTACTACTTCCAAGGGCAATTTCTGTTCCATTGGTTGATCATTCTCACTTCCTAATGATTTCCTAATGCCTTCCTAGAAAAGGAGTTGAAAAAAAAAATAAGAAAACCTTGAGCAGGGGTATAGCCCCTCCACTTGTGTGTTTATCTGATAATTATTTGGGATAGGGCTTGCCCCCACCAAGAAAAGCTGCCATCTCCATGGTTTTCATCAGAGCTCAGCCCAAGGTTGACCTAGAATAGGGGTATAAAACTCAATTTCATTGAGGACCACATCAGGGTTGTCTTTGACTTCGAGGGGGGGCATGGCCAACTCAAATTCACTTGTGTCAGGGGCACCTTTGGTGGCCCAAGCGCTCCGCTGGCAAAAATGGACTCTCAAGCTCTGTTTTCGCTGGCAGAAGCACCATGGGCCAATCCTTCACTGCTTCCAAGGCAACCCCATGGGCACTCCTTAGGCTGACTCTGGCTATTGGGCCTTGAGTTTGATACCCCAGACCTAGAGCAATTCACACGAAAGAGCAGCACATTGTTGTGACCTGTTGGCAGCTGACAGAGCTGGCAGCAGACTTGGACATAGTGAAAAGGTTGGGGAAGAACCTAGGCCAGTCCTGGAGGCTGAGGAAGGCTCAGATGAGGGCTCTGCATCAGAGGCAGAGATAGGGCCAGGGCAGTCTGGCAGTCATCAGCTGCCTTCGAGCTTGGACAGCAGTGAAGTGGGGGAGCTTCTGGAACCAGTTCCCAGGCTGCACATGCACAGAGCTGCCAAAAGGAAGGCACAATTAAGAACTCAGGGTCGACATGAGAGTAAGGCCATAGATGGATAATGAATGGCCCCTCCCAGAAGGATTAAAAGAGGAACAAAAGGGGAGTGGGCTTTTGCAGGAAACAATTCATTTGTTTGTTTGTTCCATGAAGATTTGTCTGTGTAACCTAGAGTCTAGCCCTTCCCTGTCAGCACTGTGTGTGGAAATATTTACCAGGCAGCTTTCCAAGATAGATAAGGTTGGAGTTAATAATTATACCTTTGCAAGACTGTTTGCCAAGCCGTTGGCTGGATGTGAATGCAATAAATTCACATTCATTTAATAAAAGAGGTTTTGCCAGGACACAGAATTTGCTTCGTGCTTTTTGGGGAAGCCTAGGACAGAACACACTCATAGCAACAGTGACAGGGCAAGCCATTAGTATACACATAGAAAGCCAACCCTACTCCCTACAAACACTGATGATGACCCCCAGGCTTACAGAACAACAAGGACTTCATGATTCTCCTCCTCTTCTTCTCCTCTTGCTCCTGTTCCCCCTCTCCACAAACACCACTCCTCTTTAGTACTGATGGAATTATCTAGTTGGGTAATGAAATGTCTTCAGGAAAACAACCAAGCTCAGAGAACACCAAGGACCTCACAGTCCTCTTCCTCCTCAACTCCACAAATCCCATTTCCTTCCAGCACAAAGGATGTTACCTCAATTGTGCTCATAAGTCGAGAACTACCTATAGATAGAATCTTGCCAGACTAAATCCTTAATTGATTTACCCTGTGAAATTCTTGGGAGTGGCTATCCAAACTGTCATCTGCACCTCTATAACTGTCTGGTTTGGTTCTGCAACCAACAAGACAGGCAGATTTCAGAGGATAATTAGGACTGCAGAAAAAACAATTACCGCCAACCTGCCTTCCATGGAGGAAGTTACAAAGTCTGCACTACTATTGGTATTTATCTTCTCTTCACTCCTTATCACCCATCCCCTCCCACTTGTGACTGTATGACTGTAACTTTGTCACTTGTATCTTTATGATTCATATGGACTGTTTCCTAGTATGATTGGATTGTTTATTGTACCCTATGACTATTATTAAGTGTTGTACCTGAGGATTCTTGACTCTTGATGAATGTATCTTTTCCTTTATGTACATTGAGAGCATTTGCACCAAGACAAATTCCTTGTGTGTCCAATCACAGTTGGCCAATAAAGAATTCTATTCTATTCTATTCTATTCTATTCTATTCTATTCTATTCTAT
>BLBF01000002.1:1631396-1644751 GCA_015471245.1 Laticauda colubrina | reverse complement strand
ATTCTATTCTATTCTATTCTATTCTATTCTATTCTATTCTATTCTATTCTATTCTATTCTATTCCATTCCATTCCATTCCATTCCACTCCACTCCACTCCACCCTATTCTATTCTATTCTATTCTATTCTATTCTATTCTATTCTATTAACATAAATACTTTCTTCTCAAACAAAAGCCTTGAAGACTGAGACAGGGGGAAGCAGAGAAAGATCTTTCAGCCACCTCCTCACTTCATTTCTGCGATGGCACACCATTTCACACATTTACCTGCTAGATTTTTAAAATGTTATTAATAAAAAGCTGCCAGGGATACCTTACCTGCTATTTCTATTTTTTTGTCTTTTGCACATTTTTTATGCACAAAAACACTCTGCCATTCTGAAATCTTTTTGTATTGAAAAACAGTTGATGAACAAATGCATCATCAATTTTCTTTTCCCCCTGCTTGTGTGCCTCCCACGAGGAATCAAGAATATTCTTCTCCCTATTCAGGGGTTGCTCCTCCAGCATCTTTATGAGTTTCACAAAAAAGACTTCATTGTGTCAATAAGAACAATTTCACAATCAATAAGACTGGGGTGGTTATAGGCAGCAAATATATTATTCAGTGCACTTTTAAAAGGAAGGAAGAGGACGTTTGTCATGGAGTGTTGTTGCTATTAATTTTTCCTTCCTCCAAATCTTATCTTGGGGAAGAGACCCAAATAGAAGATGAGAGTTTTAGAAAAAAAAAAAAAAAAGACAATGGGAAAGAGAACCGCATTAAGTGGGACACAAGCATAGGTTCTGTGGCCGTGGCTTGGTGGGCGTGGTATGGCTTGGTGGGCATGGCAGAGGAAGGATACTGCAAAATCCCCATTCCCTCCCCACCCCCATGAACCTGCTTTCCAGCTCCATTCTCCTGTGCAGGGCAACAAAAGAAAACCCAGGGGATCAGCCGGGACTCAATGGGAGGCAGAGAATAGATTGGAGACAGGGCCAGTCAAAAGTGGGATTTGCCGGTTTTCCAAACTACTCAAAATTTCTGCTACCGGTTCTCCAGAACTGGACAGAACTTGCTGAATACCACCTCTTCTTTGGAGCTGGGAAATTGTCTAAAAAGATTCCCTTTGCAGAATAGACAGAGAATCAAGATAATGTGAAGTATTAGTACCACTTTAAAAACCCCGAATAAGGCCACACCTGGAATATTGTGTCCAGTTTTGGTCACCACATTACAAAAAGGAAGTTGAGACTTTGGAAAAAGTGCAAAGAAGAGCAACTAAGATGATTAAAGGCCTGGAGATATGAAGAACGGCTGCAGGATTTGGTTTGGTTAGACCAGAGAAAAGGAGGACTAAGGGGGACATGATAGCAGTATTCCAGTATTTGAGAAGCTACTGCAAAGAGGAGGGGGTCAACCTATTCTCCAAAGCTCCAGAAGGCAAGACAAGAAAAAAATGGATGGAAACTCATCATGGAGAGAAGCAACCTGGAATTAAGGAGAAACTTCCTAACACAGAGAACAGTCAACCAGTGGAAGGCTTGCCTTCAGAAGTTGTGAATGCTCCAACACTGGAGGTGTTTAAGGGGAGACTGGAAAACCATTTATCTGAAATTGTATAGAGTTTCCTGCTTGGGAAGGGGATTGGATTAGAAGACCTCCAACGCTGTAATTCTGTAATTCTGTTATTTCTAAAAATGTTCATCCATGATGGGAAGTAAAAGATAAAAAGTAAAAACTTGTCCATTTGTCCAGCCAAAGTCACACAGTCAGCTTTCATGCCTAAGGCAGGTATAGAACTGTCTCCCAATTTCTAGACAGGTGTCTTAACCACTACATCAAACTGGCTTTCAAAATGGCCCCCATGGGCACATTTTATACCATCTAAATCTCCTTTATGTTTAAGTCAATGTTCCACAAGCAACTCAGAAAGTCTGTTCTTCATTTCTTCTTCCCCACTGGTCGATGTCTATGGAAATTCTCAGTCAGCTAGGTCACTGTTGTCCCAAAGGTGCTTTTTCAGGAGGAAAATGGACTTTCTTGTTTTTCTTTGAAGATGTTTTGCTTCTCATCCAAGAAGCTTCTTCGGTTCTGAGTGGATAATGAGGATTGGAAGGATTTATACTCCTTGTGTCAGGGTCCTAAGTAACAGACCCAAAACACCTTGTAGATAATTGGTCATTTGCATTCTTTAACAGAGTTGTTGAGGCCACTTGGATGTTTATCTATGTCATCAGGATTACCTGAGTGGTGCAAATGGGTATGACCACAACACAGTCTTTTCAAACAGTTCCAAGAAGGCTCCACACCCATTTGCACAACTCAGATGATCCTGAGAACACAGATAAACCTCCAAATGGCCTCAATGACTCTCTAAAAGAGTGCAAATGACCAGCTGTCTGCAAGAAGTACCAATCCTTTCATTCCCCACCATCCAGTCAGAGCTGAAGAAGCTTCTTTGGATGAGTAGCAAAATGTCTTCAAAAAAACCCAGAAAGTCAAATTGCCTCTTAAAAAAGCACTTTTGGGACAAACATGACCTGGATGACTGAGAATCTCCATGGTCTCCTTGCCTGTCTTTTATGGCTTGCTGTCTTCTCTTGGGTCCCAAAGGACACAGCAACTAATCTCAAAGGCAACTGGACTTTCTGTGTTTTTTGTTTTTTTTAAAGACTCTTCAGGTAGGAATGCTGTCCTATGCGAAACATCTTTTGCTTCTCATTCTCGTCAGAAGAGCCGAAGAGGCTTCTTGGATGAGAAGTGAAACATCTTCAATGCAAAATCAGGAAGTCCAGTTGCCTCTTGAAAAAAGCTCCTTTGGATCCTCCACTGGTGCATGGAAACTGGCTCTCTCCAGGCCTGTATGAAAGAAATTCAATCATCAAATCAATGTCTGCCTTCCCTTCCAGGATCTGCATGGTCCATTCACCTCCCATATTGGGACAGCATCCCTACCTGAAGAGTTGAATGGCATCTTTTAAATGCTATCCCAGGAAGCTCCATTAAGGGGTGGGGTATGTGTGGGCTGAAAATCAGAAACCTAAGACAGGGCAGTGAGAACCAGAAGCCAAGTTGAAATTCAGGGGTCTCCTGGAAGCTAGGAACAAAATTACCACCATATGGCCCAAAACACGAAAGACGTATAATCTCACCTTTCTCAAGGAAATAAAAGAATAATTTGGTGCCTGCTGGGCTTTTGTGTCCATGTTCCATACTTCTATTGAGCCTTTTTTAAAAATAAACTAACCTAACTAGCTTTGTGAGAAAGCCTTCGAAAAAAACAGAAGACTCCTTCAGGTTCGAAATTGCTATTTTTCTCTTTTGCACATTTTTCCTTGAGCTATATTTAATTAGGATTCAAAGTGTGTTCGGAGAGCACTTAGCACTCAGTATAGTTTATCCCTGGTGGGGGGTTTATTTTAACAGTTTAAATAGCATGAAAAAGGAAACTGCACACTTAAGATTTATTTTTTTAGTGAGGAATCGAAGCTGAGGGTCAGCACACGCTTCCATTGTGCATCACACAAGTGATGTAAACAGAAAAAATGAGCAGCAGCATGAACAGCGAAGCTGGGTTGGTGTAGTGGTGTAGTTTAGTGGCAAGAAGCAAACTGGTTGATTTTCATTCAGTCACCAGGAGATGATGATTTCTAGTCTCGTCTTAGGCATGAAAGTCAGCTGGGACTTCGGGCTAATCACCAGGAGACTGTAAGTTATAGCTCCACCTGAGGCATGAAAGCTGGCTGGGAGGGGCGGAGCTGGTGTCGCGACGATACAGCATGCAATCTCGGAGGTCTGAGATTGCAGCCGATATCTTTGCCCCTGGATGGTCCAAACGGATCTAAACTGTCCCGAAGAGACAGTGATAGTGAAGAGTACATCTTGTAGATCCCAGGGATACCGCAAAGTCCCTGGTTGATCCAGGAGAAGCACTTCTTGCCAGTGACAGAGAGGCAGCCATTAAAGCTGCTGAAGTTGGGACAGCTCCGAACAGAAGAGGCTTGAAAGAGAAAGTGTGTCGGTTTGGTGAGAACTTTTCCTTTATTATTCTAAGACTTAAAAGGACTTTAAAGGACACCCTAAGGAAAAGGAAGAATCTGTAAAAGTTTTGACAGAACTGAATAAGCGGTGGTTTTAAACAGAAATGTCAAAGTAAGGCTTTGGTTTGTTTTTGTTTTTTTTCTTATTGCTGGACTTCTATCGTGATTTTGCATTTGCTAACTGGACTGGTTCTTTTTCTCTTTACATCTATTTTTTTCTTCTCTTTTTTGACTTTGCAATATTTTAGGTTAGAGGCTCCCTTTAGTTATTTTTATATACTTGTTTTTTTTTTTTTCTTTTTAACTTCTATTACATTTTGTCTGGGAAAGGAGGGAGAGAGTGAGAGTAAAGAAATTTTGTAACACTGCCAACTAGAGGCTTGAAAATGTTTTAGATGAAGCTGAGAAAGATGAGAAAGAAAGATCTGAAACTCCCTTTCAAGGACATTGCTACATGATAAGATAGAGGGAAGAGCATAGGAGAGTGTTATTGCAAGTGTTCTTCAGGATTTCTATCAACAATTGAAACTTGGCTTTGAAGCTTGTGGAGAAGAGAGTTATAACAAGAGCCTTGGATGATTAAATAAAGTGCAGTGTGTCTTTTTTATTTTTTTTAAGTTGTGCTATCCCTCCTTACCAGCTGTTCTGTTCACTTTAAAAAAAAAAAACTTTAGTTTTGTAATATTTCCATTTCTGCTTTGTATTTTAAAGGGAAAGACTCAAAATATTTCTTTTTTTTCCCTTTCTTCTTTGGGATTTTTTGTTTTTCGATCTATTCTTTTGGTTCACTTTTATGTCTTTTTTTATTTGAGACCTCTCAATTGGACTAAGGTGTTGAAGAACCTGAAGAATTTTTTTTTTCTCTTTTTTTTTTCTCTTTTTCAACCTTTTTTATTTTTCTCCTCCCTTTTTACTTAACTATTGATTGGATTAAGGTTAAGAAAAACCTGAAGAAATTTTTTCTCCTTTTCTTTTTATTATTATTGGGTTTTTCTCTCTACCATTTTTATTTTTCACCTTGGATTATAATTGGCTATTCCATAATTGGATTAGGGTTTAGAAGAACCTGAAGATTTCAAATTGTTTAAAATGAGTAGGAAGTTTATACCTTCTGGCTCCTCAACTTCTACTTCCGCCTCCCCACCATCTGGAGGACAACGTTCAATTCCGACAATATTAAAACAAGACAAAGATCAAGAAAAAGTGACACTACAGATGATTATGCAAGGAATCCAAGATCTTAAAACAAAATCAGACACCACTGAAAAGAGAATAGAGAACATTGAACAAAGAACAGAGAATATTGAACAAAGAATAGGGAAAACTGATGAAAAAGTGGAGAATATTCAACAAATGATAGTGAAGTATGATGAGAGATTCCAAAAAATTGAAGAAGATAAACAGAGACAAGAAGACTGGAGATACTGGAGATTAACAGTGGTTGAACAAGATAAAAGTGGGATGCTGAAATGGGAGATGGACAGATCAGAATTTTATCTCAGATTTCAAAACATAGAGGAAGAAAAAGGACAAAATCTAGCTGAGATAATGATAGAAATATTGGCTGAAGCTTTGGAAATAACAGAAGAGAAGATCATGGATGGAGTAGATGAGGTATACCGAGTTTTTACAAGATGTGCGATGAGAAATAATCTACCAAGATAAGTTGATATCAGATTTACAAAAAAAGCCATTAAAACACAAATATTACAAGTGGTAATAGATAAAACGTTGAAATACAAAGGCAAGGAGATTGTGGTCTTAAAACAAATACCCAGAAGAGTGAGAGAGATGAGAAGATGAGATGAGAGATGAGAATACTGATTTCTGACTAAAATGTTATTGAAAAAAGAGGTGAATTATAGATGGCTAATTCCAGAAGGGTTAATGTTTACATGGCAAGAACAGAGACATAGAATTGACTCAATTGAGAAAGCAGAATTATTTTATGCAGAATTTTTTGGAAGGAGAGAGGAGGAGGTAGAAAAAGAGATTTCACTGATTGAATTCCAAGACGACCAAATGGAGACTGAAAAAGAAGAAGGCGCAGTAGGTGGACAGGTGGAAACCAAAGAACAATGTGAACCAAGATCTACGAGAGCTGCCAAACCTAACTACAAAGCATCATCATGGAAGAGAAAAAACTGATTACAATGAATATAACTGGACTTAATTCAGCTGTTAAAAGAAGGAATTTTTTTTCACAAATTAGAGAAGCTAAAATTTAATATAATTTGTCTACCAGAAGTGCATATTAAAAAACAATATGAACAATTGTTGGTACAGCCAAAATTAGGGAAAATATTTACTTCTTTGACTCAGTGTAAGAAAAGAGGAGTGGCTTCATATATTAAAGAGACCATCTTAGCAAAATTGATTCATACTGATAAAGATGAAAGAGTATTAATGGTAGAAATAATGGACAATAATACGAAAACACTCTTGATTACAATTTATGCTCCGAATGATAAACAAAAATTTTATAAAAAATTACACATGAAAATAATTGAACTGGACTATGTTAATATCGTTATGATGGGAGATTTCAATGGAATTGTAGACAATAAATTGGACTATATAGCAACAAGAACAAAGCAAAATACAAAGACTCTCCCCAAATCCTTTTTAAAATGATAGATGAAATAAACTTAAAAGATATATGGAGAGAAAGAAATGCTAAAACCAAACAATACACTTTTTACTCAAATAGATATTTATCATAGTCCAGAATAGATATGATTGGATTTAAACAGAAATAATATCTAATGTTCAAGAAACAAATATCGAAACAAGTACTTGGGCAGACCACAATCCAGTGACAATTAAATGGAAAGGACAAAAAAGAAGATCAAGATGGACATTAAATAATACTATTTTAAAGGAAAAGGACTTTACACAGCGGATGGAGAAAGAATTGGCTTTTTTCTTTAGAGAAGATAAAAAAGAAGATACTTCAACCCAGAATATATGGGACACAATGAAGGCATACACTAGAGGCTTGATAATAGACTATACAAGGAAAAGGAACATCAGGAAAAGGCAAGCCACAGAAGCTTTAGAATATGAGCATAAAAGACTTGAAAAAGAGCTACAGAAAACGCCACAGAAAAAAGACATTAAGCTAAAACTGTACATAATTAAACACAATATGGGTCAAATAGAGAAAGAAGAATTAGCACAGAAAATTAGATGTGCTAAATAGAATTATTTTGTGGATGCAAACAAACCAGGTGGAGGTTAGCATACAAATTGAGAAAGGAGAAAGAAGGAAAATATCGCAGTTAATAGATGATGAAGGTCAAGTTTGCCACAGCAATAAAGAGAAGAAGGAAATTATTCGAGACTTTTATGGGAAATTATTATTGATGAGGAAAGAGTCAAACAGTATTTACAGAATGCCAATCTACCTAAAATAGCTAAGGAGACTGAAAAAATGTTAGAAAGCAATATAACCATGATGGAATTAACTGAAGCACTTAAGAAACAAAATAATTTGAAGGCACCAGGCCCAGATGAACTTCCAGCAGAATTTTATAAAACACTACAAGAATCGCTGAACCTTCCATTGCGAGAAGTCATGAATGAAGTTATGTCAAAGAAGAAGATACCTAAAACATGGTCAGAAGCCTATATTACACTTATTCCAAAAGAAGAGGCTGATCCATTGCAAATTAAGAATTATAGACCTATTTCTTTAATAAATGCAGATTATAAAATTTTCGCTTCAATATTGGCAGAAAGATTCAAAAAAAATTAAAATAATTTTATTCATCCTGACCAAAATGGATTTCTGACAAAAGAGACAAATCAAAGATAATACGAGAGTAATTTTGGACAATTTGGAATATTATGAGGCACACCCCGAAAAACAAATGGCTTTGATATTTTTAGATGCACAAAAAGCATTTGATAATGTGAATTGAAGATTCATGTTATTATTATTGGAACAGATGGGTTTTGCCAGAAAATTTATTTAAGCAATACAAGCCATATATTATAAGCAAACTGCAAAGGTAATGACAGAGGGAGAATTGACAGACTCTATCAATATGACAAAAGGTACAAGACAAAATTGCCCACTATCACTTTTGCTATTTGTATTAACTTTGGAAGTATTAAATAGAAACATTAGAGATGAAAAGAGTATAAAAGGAATGAAAATTAAAAAGAAAGAATTTAAATTACAAGCTTTTGCGAATGACTTGGCCTTTATTTTAGAAGACCCTTCAGAAACAGCACCAAAATTATTGAAAAAGATAGAGGCATATGGCAAGGTGGCTGGCTTGAAAATAAACAAAGATAAGACAAAGATTTTGACAAAGAATACGCTATTAAGACAAAAAGAAGAATTGTCAGATGTATTGAAAATTCAAGTCACGAACAAGGTTATAGGCCCGGTCCCACTGCACTTACAGATGCAAAGAGGATGTAAAACATTAAAAAATGCTTGCCATCCGTTGGAAAACACTATGCATCCGTTGTGTACTCATTGCATATGTGTTTCATACGCTCTATCCGTCGAGCATCCGTCCACTGCGATTTCATCCGCACAAGAAGTTTTGAGCTGTACAAAACTTTGTGAACAGATGAACTTTCCGCTGTGTATGATGTAAATCCGCGACATACGAGCAACAAACGTTCTATGTCCATTATCATCCGTAAAGTGTCTGCTGTATCCTCTCTGCATCCTCTGGGCATCCTTGCAACTCACATCCGCTGCAGCTGAAAACGGAAAGAGGGAGGAAAGAAAAGGTACATCGAACGTCTATACATTGTTAGTAGCACAGAAATAGAAAGGATGTGCAGTGAACGGTTTGCATCCGATATACATCCACGAGGCAGCCCCTTTCTTTCCTTTAGGTGTACATGATGCATCTGCTTCATCCGCTATGCGTCCGCTTCACAATTATCCCCTGTAACCCCTTCGGAGGTGTCATCCCCTTCCATCCGCTTTCATCTGCTAGGCTTCCGATGAACATCCGTTTAACATCCCCACTACATACTACCCATGTCCGTTCTTTTCTGTTCTTTTCCATTCTGTTTATGCAAATTTTCACCACTTTTTGGAGCAGATGACAATGGATGGAGCCACTCCCAAAATTTTGCTCGTCCGCTGTGTCCTTTATGCATACGTTTTGCATCCGTTGGCCAGTGGGACCAGGCCTTAAGTAAGTATTTGGGGATATATTTGACAGCAAGATGTAGTACATTAAAAGAGAACAACAGACAGCGTTAGACTTGACGAAGTGGGAATACCTACAACTGTCATTAATAGGGAGAATTTCAACAATCAAAATGAATATTTTACCCAGAATTTTATATTTGTTTCAAACAATACCAATAAGGCTTGGAAAGGATTACTTTGAAGATTTAAATGAAATTGTGTTGAAATATATATGGCAAGGTAAGAAAGTGAGAATAAAGTTAAAACTCTTACAAGATGCTAGAATTAGAGGAGGATTTGGCCAGCCTAATTGGGAGTTGTACTACCAAGCTACAAACTTGACATGGGTTAAGGAATGGATAACATTAAGAAATACTACATTGTTGACATTACAAGGACATGATCTGTTGTTGGGGTGGCATGCCTTTTTATGGTATAAGGGAACTAAAATACAGGGTTATTTTAGAAGACATCATATACAGGAGTCTCTGTGGTTAAATTGGGAGAAGATTAAAAGACAATGCTATTTGAAAATTCCAGCCTGATTATCGACTATTGAAGCATTTTCTTATCCTATAACATATAAGAAGGAACAAACAGTTAGATATGGGGAAATTTTGAATGAAAAGGGTGAACTTAAATCTATGCAAAAACTAGAGGAACAAAGTATAAAGATGAATTGGTTTTCATATGCGCAAATACATTCAAGGTATGATAAAGATTTTAAAACAGAAGGTTTTCATGATAAATTGACTGATTTGGATAAGATTTTGATAGGTACTGATGAAAAGGTGATTAAAAGATTATATGGATATCAACTAGAAATTAAACTAGAAGAAGAACAAGTTAAAGAAACCATGATTGCTTGGGGGAAGAATTTTGGATATGGGATTGATTTAGAGAAATGGCAAAAAGTGTGGTTTCAAAATTATAAAATGACAATGTCAACAGCATTTAAAGAAAATTTGTATAAGATGTTTTACAGGTGGCATTTCCCCCCGACTAGCGAGAATAGCGAGAATGTTCAAGAATAAATCTGAAAACTGTTGGAAATGTCATCAGACACCTGGCTCATATTACCATATGTGGTGGACTTGTGCGGATGCTAAAAAATACTGGACTAAAATCCACACGTGGTTGGAAAAAATGACAAAAAAACATATAGACTTGAAACCAGAGATATTTTTATTGGGAATTCTACCTGATACATACAACAAAGATTTAAAATATTTGATTGTAAATGTATTAACAGCGGCTAGGATTGTATTTGCTAAAAATTGGAAAAATGAGAAAATACCATTGCAGGAGGAAACTATTAAAAAAATACTGGAATGTGCTGAAATGAGTTGTTTGACATTTGAAATTAGAGAACAAGAGAATAAACAATTTTATAAAATTTGGGACCATTTCCATCAATGGCTAGATCACAAAATATAATAATAGAATATGTAGAATTTTAGAAAATAATGAATATATAAAGATGTATTTCTTTTCTTTTTTATTATTCTATATATAAAATGTTTTTAGGATAGATTTGGGAGGACTATATGAATTGTTATAAAATAAACTAAGTAAAGTATAGTTATCTCACAAAGTATGAATGAACAAAATTACAGTCAAATGATTGACTAATAATAATACTAGGGTATTCAATTTTTGATTGATAATATGAGTTATTATGTAAAGTAACTGTAATTGAGACTATGAAATTGATGCACAAGAAATTTGTAAACCAACCGACACACTGCTTGTTCACTTATGGAAGAAAGTTGGATGTTTTTATGTTTTGTTTGTCTTTGTTTGTCTTTAAAAATCGATAAAACTTACAAAAAAAAAAAAAAAAAGCCGGTTGGGTGACTTTGAGTTAATCACCAGGAGATGGTGAGTTCTAGTCCTGCCTTAAGCAAACTGGGTGACTTGCATTCAATTACCGGGAGATGGTGAGTTCTAGTCTCGCCTTAGGCATGAAAGTCAGCTGGGATTTCGGGCTAATCACCAGGAGACTGTAAGTTCTAGTTCCACCTGAGGCATGAAAGCCGGCTGGGTGACTTTGGGCTAATCACCAGGAGACTGTGTTCTGACCGAAGCCTCATTCAAAGCAAACCAACACCAAACAGAGATAAAAGCAAAACCTTTTTTATGCTTCTTTGCGAATTCCGTTCATTCACAGTAAAACACTATTCAAAACTAATTGTCCCAGATAAGAACAAGCTTTGCCAAGGTTGAGCAAGGCTGCCAAAAACACTAGATTAAATTTCAAGGAAATAATCAAAACCCAAAAGTCTCCAAACACAAACCAGGAAAGTCTGAACTTCCACAAGACTTGAAGTGCAAGAAGTTGTTTGCTTCCTGCAGAGAATCCCACCTCTGAGGGTTGGCTTTTATCCCTTAAGTGAGGGCCCATTACGTTGCAGCCTTACTCCCGAGTTGTCCATGTTGCTGCAGCTACTCTTTCCTTTGAGCAGCCCTACACGCATGTGCACTGGGCAGAGGCTCCTCGGGGTCATCTTCATGATTGCTGCCAGCCTCCACAAACTCCGAAGGCAGAACTCCACTCCCTGATAGTCCTGGCCCCATCCCTGCATCCCACGCAGGCCCCTCATCTGAGTCCTTGCTCTCCGAGACCTCAGCTGTCCACATCTGCTGCTGGTGAACCACAATAGAGTATGAGTTCTAGTCCTGCCTTAGCAACAGGTCATCTCCTACACTTAAGCAGGACAGCTGGCTGGTTGACTTTGAGCCAATCACCAGGAGACTGTGAATTCTAGTCTCACTTTAGACTAGACTACAGTGTAGAGCAGAACAGAATAATAGAGTGGAGTGGAATAGAACAGAATGGAACAAAATAGAACAGAGCAGAATGCTTCTAACTATTATCAAGTAGCACAATGGTTCAGCCATTAAAGACATTGAGTTTGTCAGCTGCAAACCTGACAGCTGTGTTTGAGACCCAGCTATGCAATGGGATAAGTTCCCATTCCTTGTCCCAGCTCCTGACCAGCTAGCAGTTCTAAAGCATGCAAATGCTTAAGTTCTGCTAATGTATCTCCAGTTTCATTTATTTTCATAAGAAAATTTAGAATTTCTAATATTTCAGGAATTGATCTGGGCAGAATTATAAGAAAAGGCTGACAATCCTTTCACAGGGAAGGAATAAAAGATACCCAGATATTTTGATTCATATAAAACTTGGGAGAACAACTCAAGAAGGAAATTCATGGTTTGACCCTGAAGCTTGAAAAAAATATTATTCCTGAATAAAACTACACTTACCTGCTTTTTACTTCTCTGACCCATTGGAAACAAAGCCTTGGACTTCTCTGCAATTTTCTGCCAATTGAGAAATAACAATAACAACAATAATGTCAATGGTATAAAATAATAATATGAACACAACAGCATCAACAAATATCTTTGATCAGGATTGTGTGGGGATACCTTAGCATTTGTTTACAATACTCATTTTGCTACTTGGAGTGGTGCGGTGCCTAGAGGTGTAGCTCTCACCTCACAATCAGAAGGCTGTGAGTTCGATGCTAGGTAGAGGCAGATGTTTCTCTCTCTGGGCACAATGAGTGTATAACTGCTAAACAAAACTCTGCATTGGTAATAGGAAGGGCATCCAGCCATTAAAACTTTTGGCTAGCTCCATTCAGTTCCTAGACTCCACTTCACAAAGAATTATGGGGTGGTTAAAAAATGATGATGACTCATTTCGCTCCCCAAAATGAGGGGGAAGTAAATCAGATGATGGGATAGCTTTGAAAGGATGGGCTTTTAAGAAAGCTGTGATCACTTCGATTTCAAAAACATGATTTCCAGATCAAATTCAGCACTGAAAAAAAAACTGATAGCAATTAAGGGTGAGAAAGTGCCAATATTGCCTCTCCATCCCAGCCCCTGATGTCATCAGACCATTTACAAAGGACCTTTTGGATGGGTTGAAACAGATCACAAGACATGGGGAATGGGATGGATGGGAAATCATAGGGTTTTGCTGCAGAAACAGCATGTGTGGAACAAAAAGTTTTTTGCTAGTTGAAAGAGGACTGTCACGTGCCTGGGACAGTCTAAAGTGTCTCTTAGAACAGAGGAGAAAGGAACAAAGGAGAAAGGAAGGAAGGAAGGAAGGAAGGAAGGAAGGAAGGAAGGAAGGAAGGAAGGAA
>BLBF01000002.1:1613167-1631386 GCA_015471245.1 Laticauda colubrina | reverse complement strand
GAAAGAAAGAAAGAAAGAAAGAAAGAAAGAAAGAAAGAAAGAAAGAAGAAATGAGAAAAAAGAAAGAAAGGACGGAGGAGTAAAGAAAGACAGAAGGGAGGGAGGGAGGAGGGAGGGAGGGAAGGAAGGAAGAAAGAATGAAAGAAAGAAAGAAAGAAAGAAAGAATGAAAGAAAGAAAGAAAGAAAGAAAGAAAGAAAGAAAGAAAGAAAGAAAGAAAGAAAGAAAGAAAGAAAGAAAAGGCAATGGACTTCTCTCATTTCCAGGGTTCTGCTCTATCATTCTGACCTTTTGTATTGTTCCATATCGTTGAATGGCATCGGAAAGTTGATTCTTCAGCCGGTCGAGCTGGAGTCGTTCTTGCTATGAGACAGAGGGAGAGGAAATAAGAGAGAGATGAATCTTAAAAACCTCCATTGTTGGACTTGCATTTTTAAAGAGGCAACTGAACTTTCTGGTTTTCTTTGAAGATATTTTGCTTCTCATCCAAAAAAGCTTCTTCAGCTCTGACTGGATGATGGGGAATGAAAGGATTTCTACTCCTTACAGATAGCTGGTCATTTGCATTCTTTTGGAGAGTCGTTGAGGCCACCATGACACAGATAAGCCTCCAAGTGGCCTCAACGATCCTCTAAAAATAATGCAAATGACCAGCTGTTTGCAGGGAATATAAATCCTTCCATTCCCCACCATCCAGTAAGGTGAATCATGTTAACCTAAGGCCAATGAATTTCAAACTAAAACAATCATGACAAACCAGATAAGGAGAGGTAAGGACAATTATTCCAATATATATATTTTTTTCCATGAAAATCTTTTGGGATAATGCAAAATAATCAAATATCTCAATGTGCTTTGGTGGTTTTGTTTTTGCAGGTAGATTTGTTTTAAAATTGATTTCCATTTGACAGATGTTTATGAAGCATCTTGAGATGTTTAAGGAGCATCTTGAGGGTCCTCCTGGGCCAAATCTTCCCTTATCTATCATCAAACAAATGCTCATTGTTGGTGAATAAGAAGATTTGATTAAGATTTCAGACCCTGTATTGCATATTCTGTTTACAATACCGTGTAAAGATTAGAGATGCACATTCTGTTCCCTTCTTCACTCAAGAAACCCTCCAGGGCATCTTAGCATAAACCAACCACACATGTTGTCAATGAAATTGCCTGAATGGTGATCCCAGACTCAATACCCAGAATGATTGGACAAGCTGTTGCCAGATGATTGAAGTAGTGGTGGTATTCAATTTTTTTCACTACCGGTTTGGTGGGCATGGTTTGGAGGGTGTGGTGTGGCTTGGTAGGTGTGGCAGGGGAAGGACACTGTAAAATTCCCCATTCCATCCCCACCCCACTAGAATAGAATAGAATAGAATTTTTTATTGGTCAAGTGTGATTGGACACACAAGGAATTTGTTTTGGTGCAAATGCTCTCAGTGTACATAAAAGAAAAGATACATTCGTCAAGAGTCAAGAACCATAAGGTACAACACTTAATAATAGTCATAGGATACAATAAGCAATCATATCATACTAGGAAACAGTCAGTAGAGATTGTTAGGATACAAGCGACAAAGTTAAGCCCATGTCACACTGGCCAACAGATGCAAAAAGAACACAGTGGACGAGCAAAATGTTCCATCCATTGTTATCCGCTCTCAAAAGGGGCGAAAATTTGCATAACCGGAGCAGATAACACGGACATGGGGAGGACGCAGGGCGGATGCAAAGCAGATGCGGAACGGAAGCCCAGTGGATGGAAGCGGATGGGAGCGGATGGGAGCGGATGGGAGTGGGTGGCACATCCGCAGGGCTTCTGGGGGGCCTCAGCAAAGCGGACGCGGAACGGAAAGAGCGGAAGCAGAGCGGACACCGAACGGATGAAGCGGATGCAGAGCGGAAGCCTAGCGGATGCATAGCGGAAGCCTAACAGATGCCTGTTGTTCACTGCGCATGCGGGGAGGATGCATTGCGTCAGCCCCGCGGATATAACAGAAGCAGCTCGGAAGCAGGTCGCCATTCAGAGGAAAGACCTGCTGCCGGACACATCGACTGCCTTGCCTGCCCTGCCTGCATGTCTGCCTGCCAACTTTGCTGCCAGCCTTGCTGCCAGCCTTGCTGCCAGCCTCCCTGCCAGCCTTGTGGCCAGCCGGTCTGCCTAACAGCCTTGCTGCCTGCCTTCCTGCCAGCCTTGGTTCATGTCTGCCTGCCAGCCTTGGTGCCTGCCTGCCAGCCTTCCTGCCAGCCTTGGTGCCAGCCTCCCTGCCAGCCTTGGTTCCTGCCAACCTCCCTGCCAGCCAGCAACCCCACAACCATGAAGAAGCACAGCAAGCCTCAGCCATCTGCTGCCAGCCCTGGCAAGAGGGACAGGGCTACCATCCCGCCCCCTGGCCCTCACTCTGGTTCTCCTGTGGCTTCTGCAGCACGGGCTCGCTCTTCTGGGGCTGGGGCTTCTGCTGCTTCTGCTTCTGGAGTAGCTGATGACAAGCACTCCAGCACCAGCCACCTCCACAGCACCTGCACCCTTCACCCCTGGTACTGAGCGACCAAGAGGAGTGCCAGAGACTCATTTTTGTCTTATAGCTTGTTGTTAATAAAGTCTATTTATGATTCACACACTTGCTTCATTTCTTTTTTTTAATAAAGTCTTGCTGGAAACTTTTAGAAATGGTTTAAGCCTTTGCATGCTTGTGGGATGGGTTAAGATAGCTGTGGGATGGGCAGGGATACCTGTGGGATGGGCAGGGATACCTTTGGGATTGGTAATAGCTATGGGATAGATAAACCTCCAGTGCAAGCATAGTGGGACTGTATGGTCCACCCTCCCAGGTGCCACACCTACGGCCCTTTATTATCAATAATAATGTAATAATTATCCACACATGTCAACATAAACACAACTCTTTATTAAACGCCCTGTTCATTGTAGGCCAACCAAACATACATGGCCCAATCTCATCTGTGTGATGAGACAGGCTGAAGGAAGCATCCATTAAGCATCTACCATCCTGTCTTGCCACTCCACTGCTCCAGCTGGGGAGTTGCACCAGTGTCTCAGGAGGTTGCGCTGCTTCTTCGCTTCATTTGAGGCTCTGTTGGGGCCTTGCACATCCTCAGCATCAATCAGGTTTCGCCCTTGCCTCCATTCCCCAGGCTCCATCACCCCATTGGCTTGCTGGATGTCCACGAGCCTGTTCTGCAAGACTGGGTAGCGGGTGCGCATGAGATTGTGCAGGATGCAGCAAGCTTCCATGATCCTCCCCATGGTCTCTGGGCAATGCTGCACGGTGGTGAGAAGTACCTGGAACCTGTTGGCCAGGATGCCAAAGGCGTTCTCCACCACCCGTCTTGCCCTGGACAGCCTGTAGTTGAAGATCCTCTCTTCACGGGTGAGGAGTCTGGAAGTGTAGGGCTTCATGAGGTAGGTTGTGAGGGAGAAGTCGTCATCCCCCATGATGACACAATGAAGTAGGGCACATCTTGTGTGTCGTTGGGCAGGGGTCCTGGATCTGGGAAGCCCACAATGAGGTTGCATTCCAGCCCCTCCTTGAGGTGACTGGCGTTGTATACCTGGGCATCTGAAGATGAGCCGTTGCCTGAAGCATCGATGTACATGAACTTGTAGTCAGCATCGACCATGGCAAAGAGGATGATGCTGAAGAAACCCTTGGAGTTGAAATAAGTGGACCCCAACTTGGCTGGAGTTTGCAGGCCACGTGCTTGCCATCTATGGCTCCAACGGTGTGTGGTAAGTTCCACTTCTGATACCACTGCTCTGCAACTTTCTTCCATCCTTCTTCAGTGGAGGGGTACTGGAGGAGCTCCTCCTTGTATTCTTCGATGATGGCCTGCACCACTTCTCTGACCACAATGCTGATGGTGTTGGATGGCACCCTCCAGCCGTACTGCATGCTCCTGTAGGAGGTCCCTGAGGCCAGGTGGCGCAGAGTGAGTGCCACCTTGAGCCCAGGTTCCAGGCTGGGCCGGAAGCTGGTGTTTGCCTTGGTCAACCAGGGTGTCAGGAGCTGCACAACTTCGTCAAACATGGCTGGAGGCATCCTTATGAAGTTCTGGAATGCCCGAGGGTCTTCGCTCCTGAGCTCCACCATCAGCTTGTTGTACAGTCCGTCCTCCGCTCTACTGGTGAACCATCTTCGGACCCAGACTCTTTTTGGGTGCCTCCTTTTCTTCTCGCAGTAGTGTTCACAGAGCCTGCAGATGGCTTCGCACTGTTGCAGAACGATGGTGGCTGCCAAAAGGACTTTGTTACAATCCACGGTGGACATGACTGGATGCTGTGGAAGAGGAAGAGGCAGATGAAGGCTGCAGAGGTCTGCACTGCTGGGCTGCTGTTCTGAAAGTTCGATGCAGGCGAGTTGCTCCCCCTTTTTATAGGCAGTATATGTTTTCCGCTAGGCATCCTCTAGGCATCCTCTAGGCATCCTGTAGACACCCTTAATATCCGAGATAGGTCCCCTCTGCGAACGTTTTTTCCGTTTTAAACGCTTTGTTTCCGTGCTGCATCCGATAGGCATCCGTTCTGCATCCATTCTGCGTCCGTTCAGCTTCCTCCCTGCGTCCGCTTACCGCTGAAGCGGATGGTGTTGCACGGATGCAGAACAGATGCCTAGCGGATATAGCGGATGCGTAACGGATGCATAGGGGATGCATAGCGGATGCGTAGCTGATGCAGAATGGACGAACTGGATACATTTTCCACGCAAAAGTTTTAGGCAGCCCAAAACTTTTGGAGCGGATGAAATGTCCATAAACGGATGCTGGACGGATAGAGAGGAAGCAAAACGGAGGCAGTGAGTACAGAACGGATACATCGCGTTAACCAATGGATGGCAAGCTTTTTTGTCCATTTTACATCCTCTTTGCATCCATTGGCTTAACATGGGCTTAACAGTCATATAGTCACAAGTGGATGGGGGATAAGGAGTGATGAGAAGATGAACAGTAATAGTAATGCAGAATTTGTAAATCGTTGGACAGTGTTGTGGGAATTATTGTTTTGCAGAGTGATGGCATTCGAGGAAAAACTGTTCTTACGTCTAGTTGTTCTGGTGTGCAGGGCTCTATAGCATCGTTTTGAGTGAAGGAGTAACTAACCTGCTTTCCAGTTCTGTTCTCCTGTGCAGGTCAACAAAAGAAGACCCAGCCGATCAGCTGGGACTCGGGAGGCAGAGAAGAGATGGAAATAGATGCATTTGGTGGGGCCAGTCAAAGGTGGGATTTTCTGGTTCTGCAAACTATTCAAAATTTCCGCTGCTGGTTCTACAGAACCTGTCAGAACCTACTGAATACCACCTCTGGATTGAAGGTGTGACAAGTCCCTTCCAAAAACCCAATGAAGAGTTTCATTTACACTGAAGCTGGAGATTAATGTGGAAACTAGAAAGCCTATCAAGGAGTCACACACTTTTGGAAGAACGTTTGTGAAGAAGACAAATCAGAGTTTTGATGGAGGATTACTTGTAAGATGGATGTTCTGACCTAGCTCCCCAAACACGACCAACCCAGTCAATGATTTTTTATTAGGAGTGCCAGCAGCTCAGGCAAAAAATTTCTCTCTCACTGCAGGCTAAGAAGTCCAACTGGCCAGAAGATGAATGCCACACCTATTCATCTCTGCCCCCTGACTTTTATCCTAGGGGTGGGATTCTACCAGTTCAGACCAGTTCTATAGAACCGGTTGTTACGATTCTGTGCAGTTTGGAGAACTGGCAAATCACACCACTGGCTGGCCTCTCCCCTCCCTACCCATCCCACCCAGGAGGCTTCCCTGTGGCCCAGTCAGGGGTGGTATTCAGGGGGTTGGCGAAGGGAAAAGTGGCCTCAGAGCAGAGCTGAACCTTCCTTAGGATTGAAGCTTCTATTTTTCAGTGCAGACTCAGGCAGCAGATTGCAGAAAAGTAGATCTGGGAGTGAAGCTGTGATTTTGCAAGCAGCTCAATCTGCCTGCCTGCTTTGCCTGCTTTTGGGTAAAAGTAGCTCTTTTTTTAAAAAAAAAAATTCAATCTTACATATATATTTACAATATTTACATACAAGCCACATCCAGCCAGTCACATGACCAGCAAGCCACACCCACAAATTAGGCCATGCCCACAGAATCAGTTGTTAAGAAATTTGAATCCCACCTCTGTAATTTATCCCCAAATCTAGGGTGGGGCTCATCTAGCAGCAGTAGGTCCTCTCTCTTAAGGACATCTGGTGGGACCAAGAAGGACCTTCTCTGTGGTGGCTCCCTCCCTGTGGAACATCATTCCTGCAGAGATAAGACTGGCCCGCATTTTGATACTCTTTCCAAGGCCTTGAAAAATTGGCTTTGAGGACCCCAGAGGAGGATGGAGTCTACCAAGTAGGTAGTCTGGTTGTTGCCACCAGGAGAGGTTGGGAGGTTCTGGATTTTTGTACTGAGGTATTTAATCTTTCTAAGCTTCCTGGAGTCACCGCAAGTGAGTTAGGCAACTATATAAATTCCGTTAATACGTAAAATAAATAAATGCATAAATAACGGGGGCAGATATAAGGATCCAATTCCAAGAAGATGGGGCAGTTGGCAAGTCAGGCCAACAAATTATTAATTCAATCTATACTAGAGTTCGGTAATGATTCTTTTGGCATTATTCCTTGGGAATAGGTCATCTCAGTGCTGAATTTAAGCATTGGGACACATTTCAAATTTCTACATTAGCCCTATTAAACCGCAGCGGTCATCAATCTCAGCTTTTCACTTTTTCTTCAACCCCCCATAACTTCTGGCCATTAACCATCATGGCTAGCGAAGACTGTCTAACAATATCCATATTGGCCAAACTGAGAAAGAGAGGTACAAAGAACATTTTATTTTGAATTATTCTTCACGCTAAACCTCGTGGCGCACGCAAATGCTGTCAAACACCTTGCTGTAGAGGCAAATTTATTGACTTGAGCATAAAAATGGACTGTCTTGAGCACTTTGGGAAATGGTCAAAACATTGATTCATTTCCACGATGTGCAAATTGGTCTATTTCAGACCTCCAACCCATAGTTTTGCCTTTGAAGTGGAATTGCTCAGGGTGTATTATAGATATAAGAATTTGAAGGCATCATTTTACACATTCTTGTTGGGATCTTTGAATTTAAGAAACCTGGGTTCATAATAAGCAAGCCTCCATACAAACGTCTCTTAACCAATTGATATATTGAAGAAGTTCTCATCAATTAGATAGGTCTTGGGGTGATATGACAGCAGTTTTCCAATATTTGAAGGGCTGCCACAAAGAAGAACAAGTCAACTTATTTTCCAAAGCACCAGAAGACAACACAAGAAAGAATGGGTGGAAACTAATCAAGGAGAGAAGCAACCTGGAATTAAGGAGAAACTTCCTAACAGTGAGGACAATTAACCAGTGAAAGTAGAAGTGGTATTCAGCAGGTTCTGACCAGTTCTGGAGAACCGGTAGCAGAAATTGAATTTAATTTACGGAATGCAAACTAAAGAACCCTTTTCCAGTAGTGACCACAATATGATTGACTTTTGTCTCAACATACGCCCACACAAAAATCATCACAATGACATCATCCCCAATTATAACTTCAAAAAAGGCAACTATGATCTTATAGACAACGATCTCTCATCCCTTGATTGGCAATCTCTATTCACTGGATGCAGTACTGTTGAAGTCCATAACAATATATTTTTACTTGAAGTCAAAAGAGTCATCAAACTATATGTACCAACAACAACTCCCAAAACAAAAAAAAAAACAAAGAAAAACAGATTACCCATAACAATAAGGAAACTTCAATCCAAAAAGAGATCACTCTGGCGGAAAAACAAATCTGGTCACGTTGCCATTTTCAAAAGTCGATACAAAAATTGATGCCACCAGATAAAGATTGAATGCACCAATTATCACATTAAACAAGAGGAAAACCTACTATGCACCAATTCCACCCACGCTTTTTACAATTTTGTCAACAACAAACTAAAAGGCTCAAGGTCCATCCCACCCCTGATAGGACCTAATGGTAAAGACTGCAACGACGACACCATTAAAGCCAACCTCTTTAACACATTCTTTGGCTCAGTATCTTTAAACAGCAATGGATCATGCCCAGTATTTCCTAGCTGAACCACAAACAACTACAATGATCTAATACATATTGATTTTACAGAAAACAATGTTGAAAAAACACAACATAATCTCAAACCATCTCTATCTATTGGACCGGATGGAATATGTGCCTACTTTTTAAAATAACTATCCACTGCCATAGCTGAATCTCTAAGAATAATCTTTAAAAAATCTTTCAGGACCACCTCCTTGCCTAACCTATGGTCACAAGCCACGGTCATCCCCATCTTCAAAAAGGGAGATCCCAGCCTAGTTGAAAATTACAGAACAATCTCCTGATGCTGCATCACCTATAAAGTCATGGAATCAATTATTAACCAATCCATCATCCTCCACTTAGAGACAAACAACCTACTCTCCAATAAACAATTTGGTTTCAGGAAAAAAAACGATCCTGTAATCTGCAACTCTAACACTGCAAAAACATATGGACTACACAACTCGATCAGGGCAGAACAATAGACGCAATCTACATAGACTTCTGTAAAGCCTTTGATTCAGTGGTACATGACAAACTATTCCTAAAAGTAAAATATTATGGCATCTCTGGATACCTGCATAACTGGATAGAAACATTCCTGTCAAACAGACAACAAATGGTCAAAATTGGGAGTGTCCTATCAAATTCTGTACCTGTCAATAGTGGTGTCCCCCAAGACAGTGTTTTAGGACCAACTCTCTTCATATTCTAAATAAATGACCTCTGTGATCATATTAAGAGCAACTGCGTTCTCTTTGTGGATGATGTAAAGCTGTTCAATACCACAGACAATACTGCTACCCTTCAAAAAGACCTTGACTATGTATCAGAATGGTCAAACAAATGGCAACTTCAAATCTCAACATATAAATGCTCTGTTCTACATATTGGCAAAAAAAATAATCAGAAAATAAAATACAGGCTGAATAGTCAAGACCTTGTTGATGATCCAAACTCTGTCAAGGATCTTGGAGTACTCATCTCTAATGATTTAAGTGCTAGAGCCCACTGTAACTACATAGCCAAAATGCATTAAGAGTTGTTAACCTAATCCTCCGTAGCTTTTTCTCTGGTAATATCACACCATTAACGAGAGCATACAAAACATTTGCTAGACCAATACTCGAATACAGCTTATCAGTCTGGAACCCACATTACTTATCTGATATTAGCACAGTTGAGAAAGTCCAGAAATATTTCACAAGAAGAGTTTTCCACTCCTCTACTCATTGTAGAATATCTTATGCCACTAAACTTGAAATCCTAGAGCTAGAAAACCTTGAATTATGCCGTCTTCGGTCTGATCTAAGTATGGTATATAAAATCATACATTGCAATGTCCTACCTATTAATGAATTCTTTAGCTTCAACCATAACAACACAGGAGCACACAATAGATAAAACTAAACATAAACCGCACCAAACTTGATTGCAGGAAATAAGACTTCAGCAACAGAGTGGTCAATGTCTGGAATACTCTGCCTGACTCTGTGGTTTCTTCCCCAAACCCTAAAAACTTTAACCTTAGATTGCCTACTATTGTCCTCACCCCTTTTCTAAGAGGTCTGTAGAGGGTGTGCATAAGCGCACCAACGTGCCTACCATCCCTGTCCTCTTGTTTCTTTTATTTTTCTTGTATGTACCCATTTCATGTATTCATAACCATGTATATACTCATACCAATTATCTTGTAAGCAATTGACAAATCAAATCAATAAAATAAAAATAAAATGTTGAGTAGTTCGGAGAACCGGCAAATCCCACCTCTGACTGGCCCCGCCTCCATCTCTTCTCTGCCTCTCAAGTCCCAGCTGATTGGCTGGGTCTTCTTTGGTTGCCCTGCAAAGGAGAATGGAGCTGGAAAGCAGGTTAGTGGGGTGGGGAGGGAATGGGGATTTTGCAGGAATCTTCCCTTGGAGTGGGGTGTGAATTGAGATTTCACAGTATCCTTCCCCTGCCACGCCCACCAAGCCACACCCATAGAACTGATTGTAATTTTTTTAAAATCCCACCACTGAGTGAAAGGCCTTGCCTCCAGAAGTTGCTCCATCCCTGGAAGTTTTTAAGAAGAGATTGGACAGCCATTTGTCCAGAATGGTTTGAGTCTGCTGCTTGAGGAGGGGTTGGACTTGAAGACCTCCAAGGTCCCTTCCAGCTCTATTCTGATTTATGGATTGCTCTGATGGACTTTTCAATGCCACAACATCATCTTTCTTCATTGATGAGATATGTTAATAAAGAAACCCTTCTGAATTTGCAAACTGACAAACCACAGCTATACACAGAATTCACATTCATCGTGGCTGTAAGCAATCTTTTTCTTGGTCCAGATGCTCTGTGGGTCTTTCCTACAGAGCTCAAGCCAGTCACAAATGAAGCAAGCAATATTGTTACTACAAACTAACTGACAAGAGCTATACCACCACCACCACTACCACCCCAAAAAAGCTAATGCAGTCCTCGGCTGCATTAATAGAGGGATTGAATCAAGATCACATGAAGTTCTACTGCGGCTTTACAAATCATTAGTAAGGCCACACTTGGAATACTACATCCAGCTCTGGTCACCACAATATAAAAATGATGTTGAGACTCTGAAAGCAATGCAGAGAAGAGCAACAAGAATGATTTGAGCAGGGGTCTTCAAACTTGACAGCTTTAAGAGATGTGGACTTCAACTCCCAAAATTCTTCCTTCGGTCATGTTAGCTCAGGAATTCTGGGAGTTGAAATCAGCAAGTCTTAAACTTGCCAAGTTTGAAGACCCTTGGATTAGAGGGATGGAGGCTAAAGCATACAAAGAATGGTTACAGGAATTAGATACGACTAATCTAATGAAAAGAAAGATAAGGGGAGACATGATAGCACTGTTCCAATAGTTCAGGGGGTCCTACAAAGTTGAGGGGTTCAAACTATTTGCCAAAGCACCAAAAAGTAAGACAAGAAACAATAGATGGAAACTCACCAAGGAGAGAAGCAATTTAGAATTAAGAAGAAATTTCCTAATGTTGACAGCAAACAACCAATGGAACAGCTTGCCTTCAGAAACTAGAGGCTTTCAAAAAGAGACTGGACAGCTATTTGTCTGAAATGGTATAAGGTCTCCAACTTGAGCAGTGTTCTGGTTAGCCGGCAGCAGGTGCCGACAGCTAAGAAGAGCGAGGACTCAGATGAGGGGCCAGGACCATTAGGGAGTAGACTTCTGCCTTCAGAGATTGTGGGAACTGGCAGCAGTGATGAGGAGGTTCCCGAGGAGCCTGTTCCAAGTCCACATGCACACAGGGTTGCTTGCAGGAAAAAGTAGCTGCAGCAGCACGGAAGTAAGGTAATGGCCCCTCCTTCAAGAATATAAAAGCCAGCTGTGAATTGAACATTCTTTGCAAGGAGCAAAGACATTTTGAAACTCAAACCTCATGGACATTGCAGTGTCTTAAGTTGGTATTTGAAGAGTCTTGTGTTGTAAAATATGTCTAGGTAACCTTATCTGTTATTCTTGGCAGCCTCGCAGTTTTGGCAAGGCTTGTGCTTATCAAAGTTAATTAGTTTGCAGCAGCCTTTTAATCAGAGATTCGTAAGAATCATTAAAAGTTTCTGTTCCCCTTGGTTCATGTTTGTTTTATTGGACAAGTGTTTGGGTCAGAACAAGCAGAGTTTGGACTAGAAGACTTCCAAGGTCCCTCCTAACTCTATTATTCGAACAGTTGCTTTCCATCTCTTCAATCTTCTCCTCCCTTGCCAAAGCTCCTTCCCGGTTTCTAACTAATGCTCCAGCAGTTTGAAAAGCGAAAGGCGAGACATTTTAAAAAAGATATTGCCAAAATAGTTCAATCACTGGAAGTAGGGATTTTATCTCTATAAATCCATCTTGAGAAAATTTACATTGATGGAAGATTTGATAGGAGAATATTTTAGTTATGTAAATCCATCTTGGGAAAGTATACTTTGATAAAGAGGTTTGACACTAGAATATTTTATGATTGGTGAGAGGAATCTCTCAGGTTTTCTGCCTATAAGTATCTGTCAAACATGAAATATGCACCATGGTGTAAATATTAGATTAGGAAGACTGTAAAAGGCCACGAAATGCTAAATATATTTCAGGCATCTGATAAGGACAGTTCAGTCTATCTTTATTCATGTTATCACTCCAATCGCAAAATCTTTGCAAGCTTTGATATCATAATGCATTCAGAATGTGACTGTGAAGCTAACTTTAGCCTCCTTTGACCTGCTTTACCTATTTAAACAATTAAAAAATGTGCTTTAATTGAAACAAGAAAGCAAAACAAAATAGAAAATGACAATTAGTAGCCCAGAGAAAGATTTCAAGATCAAGGCTATGAATTTAAATATATAATATAATCAAACATTCTTTATTATGCCCCAAAATTATTTCATTCGTTGTTCAATCAGATCTGAGATGTGCAACGGATATTCTGAATGTGAAGAATGAATTCAAAATCTCAAAAAGATGTATCAAAAACTTATACCTCCATTAGTTTTGAAGGTATTACATGGTTATTGATTATTTGTGTTCTCCTTTCATATTGTATCTTGCTGAAGGACCAGTATATCTTCATTTAATCCTCAGAGGAAATGCTGATTTAAAAAATGCTCTATTTTCTTTGTAAAGGGTGAGTTGTAATGTCTTACATCAAGTTTCAGAATGTTGCTATAAGAGGAAAATGAGGAGGAGGAGGAGCAGGAGGAAGAGGGAAAAGGAGAAAAGGAAAAAGGAGGAGAAGGGGAGGAGGAGAAGGAGAGGAAGAGGAAGAGAAGGAGGAAGGAGATGGATAGGAAGAAGAGGAGGAGAGGAGAGGAGAGGAAGAGGAGGAAAGAGAAGAAGGAAGAGGAAGATGGAAGGAGAGGAAGAGGAAGAGGAGAAAAGAGGAAGGAGGAAAAGGAGAGGAGGAGAAGGAAGATAAATAGGAGAAAGAGAGGAGGAGGAGAGGAAGGAGGAGGGAGGAAAAGAGGATGAGAGGAAGAGGAAGGAGACAAATTAGGGGAGGAAGAGGAAGGAGAAGGAGAAGGAAAGAAAGAGGCAGAGGAGGAGGAAGGAGAAGGAGAGGAAGAAGAGCAGGAAGAAGATGGGAGAGGAAGATGGGAGGACAGGAAGAAGAGGAAGGAGGAGAAGGAGAGGAAGGAGGAGGGAAGAGGAGAGGAAGAGGAGGGGGGAGGAAAGGAAGAAGGTGAAGAGGAAGATGGAAGGAGAGGAAGAGGAAAAAGAAGAGGAAGAAGAAGGAGAGGAAGAGAAGGAGGAGAAGGAGGATGAAGACAGACAGGAGGAAGAGGACAAGAAGATGAGGAGGAGGAAGGAGGAGGAGGAGAAGGAGGATGAAGATGGACAGGAGAAAGAGGACAGGAAGAGGAGGAGGAGACAATTAAAAAGCATCAGATTGTCGGGATGGAATTGTGTCTCATTTTGGAAAGCCTCTCTTCCTCTTCCCCCCATAAACAGATGTTGTTATTATTTATTATTCAGCAAGGGCAGGAAGAAATAGCAGAAAATAAATTGGTTGCAATCCAAATTCTCCTCATGTAGTTTTGGCTTTTGTTGATGCTGACAAGTGTGATCGCATTAACAGGGTCAGGAGGTGCTCCGTCTTAGTCTTTTATTTGTATTTCTATTTTCTGGTTCCTTCTGGCTTGCTTTGGAGGAGGACATGGTGGTTGTCTTCATTTGCCTCCCAGCAGACCCAATTTGTCTCATAACAAGACTCTGGACATAAGAGGGAGGGGAGCCAATTTCTTGCATCTTGAGAAAGGATTTTGAGATAAATAAGAAGCCTTTTCTTTTTTATTTCTCCTTCTGCTTTCATTTGGCCCTTTGGTGAACTCACAGCTCGACACGTCTGCAAGCCTCGAAACCTTTCAAACCATAATTTCTGTTAGCACATATTTGAAGATCATTGCAAGCCTTTTTGTTTTGTTTTGCCCCAACATATTTTATTTAGATAAATTGCTTCTTTTAAGCTCTGTTCAGGGAAGCTTTACTAAGGTCATTACAGGGTTTGGGAGGAAATTAGGCAGTAAAGTAGACGAGAAAGTTAAGAAATTGTCTTAGCAGAGAAGATATTTCTATAAAGAGAAAAAGAGAGAGAGAGAGAGAGAGAGAGAGAGAGAGAGAGAGAGAGAAGAATATTTGTCCCTTTGGTGCTCTCTGAGCTTTTTGTCCATACCTGGAATACTGCAACCAACTTGGTCACCACACTGTAAAAAAGAGGTTGAGATTTTTGGAAAAAGTTCAGAGAAGAGTAACTAAATTCCCCCTTAATTCTAGGTTGCTTCTCTCATTGATTAATTTCCATCCATGTCTTCTTGTCCTGCCTGCAGGGGCTTTGGAGAGTAGCTTGACTCCTTCTTCTTTGTGGCAACCCCTGAGTTATTGGAATACTGCTATCATGTCACCCTTACTCCTTCTTTTCATTATAGATATACCCAATTCCAGCAATCTGGAATTATGAAGGCAGAAACACTTGGCCAATAAAAAATTATATTTTCTATTCTCTTCTGTTCTACTCTACTTTACTAGAGAGAGCCTCCAGAGCCCGGTGAGGGCAAAAATGTCCCCCCACACACACACTGTGCTGCAGGAGGCCGACTAGGCCACACCCACCATGGACATGTCCACCCAGCAACCGGTCAGAGAACCGGTTGCTAAAAATTTTGAAGCCCATCCCTGATCTCAATCTCTGACTGGCTTGCCACGCCCATGCAGCCCAGCTGATTTCCGCACCTCGTCCACTTGACTCACTGCGGCTGCCCAAGGAGGTATGCTGGAAGCAGCCTGCACGAAATTGCCCATTAATCTTTCATCATATGATCTGGATGTCAACGGAACTAATCTCCAACATACAAGAAGTAAATATAGAAACAAGTACTTGGGCATACCATCATCCAATATGGGTCAAATGGCAGGGACAAAAAAAAAAAAAAAAGATCAAGATGGACTTTGAACAACTCAGTTTTGAAGGAAAAAGAATATATACAAAATATGGAAATCGTATCGTGTTTGAAGCTGCGCAAATACATGGGACACATGCTCACTTTTTCAGTTCTGCACTAGGCGAACAGCTTGTTAAATCATATAAAGCCCACCTCTGGTTGTTAAGTCGAGAATTACCTGACATGCAGCCACTGTTCTCCGTTTCAAGGTGGTAGAAAGGTGAGGGCTTGGAAAGCCTTAGATATGAAAGCAAAAGCTTGTGTTGTTTTGTTGTGCATGTTTGGGTAATAGAAAAGAGAAAACAATTCACAAGAAACATGTTTTGGGTTGCGTGCTGCGTCCTGAAAGTTCACAGAAGCCCTTCGGACAGACGGAATTTGTGTTTCAATTATCTTTCCCCCCCCCCCCCCCCTTCCTCATCAATATAGGTAGCTGTAGCAGTTAGAAATAAAATGTTGGATTGCAATGGGTCACAAGCAAGGATGAACGTGAGCCAAATATGGAGAAGCAAGGACATCAGCCTAGCCACTAAGTATAGTTTAGTCTACTCTAATATGTCCTCCATAGCAATATAGCATATATACCGTTTCACAGTGCTTTACAGCCCTTTCTAAGCAGTTTACAGAGTCAGCCTCTTGCCCCCAACAATCTGGGTCCTCATTTTACCCACCTTGGAAGGATGGAAGGATGATCAATCTTGAGCCAGTCAGGATCAAACTCCTGGCAGTGAGCAGAGTCAGCCTGCATGCCTGGATTCTAATCATTGGACCACCACAGTGCTGGCTCCTTCCTTCCTTCCCTCCCTCCCTCCCTTCTGTCATGCCCTTGTTAAAGTCTGATTCTGAGGGGGAGATTGAGCAGCTGACAGGGAGTGGGAGTGTGGCTCCAGTGACTCTGGAAGAAACGGGGGAAGGGCACAGTCTGGCTGGGCATTCAGAGGAAGACCCAGGGCCACCCCCTCTTCATCCTAGGGCATGCAGTGAGGAACGGAGAAGGGAGCAACATGACTTATGAGAGAGGAAAGGGCCCTGATCCCTTTCATTAGTTGCAGCTGGGAGAACAGGATATAAGAGAGGCATCTGCACACAGCTCCTTGCTGGAAGCAAAGTGTGCATTATCTTTGTCGAGGCTTATCTGGGTTTTGGCATTCTTCCAACTGTGTGTGCTTCATTATCTTTTAGAAGCCTGTAATTTATTATCCTGGCCTGCTTGTTTATTTACTTCAGCGTGGTTTGTGTTGGTTTTTTTAATTTCTAATTAATCTGTACTTTGAGTTCGGACTGCATTTCTTTCCTTTGTAGACTGTTTTTGGAAGAGTTTGATCTCCAGCCGAGGATAACTGGACATTGGGAGGCAAGTTGGAGGTATTAAAAGGAATTTATCTACTTTTGTGACTTTGTTATTTTTGTGCCACGCCCCAGGTCATCACACCTTCCTTCCTTCCTTCCTTCCTTCCTTCCTTCCTTCCTTCCTTCCTTCCTTCCTTCCTTCCTTCCTTCCTCCCTCCCCTTCCCTCTACTCCATCCTTCCCTCCTTCCTTCCTTTCTCCTTCCCCCTTGCTTCTTTCTTTCTTTCTTTCTTTCTTTCTTTCTTTCTTTCTTTCTTTCTTTCTTTCTTTCTTTCCTTCCTTTTCTTTTCTTCTTTCCTTTTGGGCCTCTCCCTGAATCTTCCCCTTTCTTCCTCCCTCCCTTTATTTCTTTCTTTCCTTCCTTCCTTCTTTTTCTTTCCTTCTTTCCTTTTGGTCCTCTCCCTGAATCTTCCCCTTCCTTCCTCCCTCCCTCAATTTCTTCCTGCTTTCTTTCTTTCCTTTTTAGCACTAGCACCTAGACTTATATACCATTTCACAGTGGTAGAATAGAGTAGAGTATAATACTGAATTCTCTTGAAGTCACTTGAGAGTTTCAACACTCACTCTGGAAGAGCTTCTGATACCCTCGGACAGCTGTCGGATGGCACTTGTGCACGTAGTGATGGTTTTGTTGGTCTCTTGTTGAGTTGTGTGGCTGGGGAAAAAAAGCAAACAAAGAAAGATCAACCTGGATGGAAGCCATAGAGTCAAGCTCAATTCCAGATAAATGCTTAGAGCGCTTTTAGGAATATTTTGACGTCCAGCCATACCCCATCCTGTCGTTCTTCCAGTAAAAGCCCAAATGCTACTATAACAACCATCCCTAAAAGCCTAGAGAGATGTCCATTCAAAAAAGAAAAGCAGTCCTTTCAGATGTCAGCATTGGAAGAACCCATTTCTATCCATTGGCTGCATTTTCAGATCCCTCTGCTCCTACTTAACGTTAAAGTGAAGAATGGATAGTGATTTTAAAATGTGATACGAGGAAGCAGCACTTAGCTAAGGTTGGCTGATCTCAGAGCACTGAAGTGGCATGGACAAGGAGAGAAAACCACCAGGTCAAGTGAGAGCAGAAAGCTGAAGAAACATCACTGATGGCAAACCATCTTATTTAGTGACAAAGAAAGTAACACAGATGGATCCTAATAGCAAGGACAATTAACCAGTGGAACAGCTTGTCTTCAGAAATTGTGGTTGCTGCCAGCTGGTTTTTGGTGGGGCGCATGTGAGGGATGTGTGCACACATGCATACAGGGGTGGGGTGCATGTGCAGGGGGCACTCATATTCCATTTTGGGGTTTTATGTGTGCACCCCAGTGCCCCGTTTGGGGCCTGGAAGGCCTCCTGCATCAATGTGTTATTGGAACACTGCTATCATGTCTCCCCTGGTCCTTCTCTTCACTAGACTAGCCATGCCCAGTTCCTGTAACTGTTCTTTAAATATTTTAGTCACCAGTCCCCTAATCATCTTGGTTGCTCTTCTCTGCACTTTTTCTAGAGTCTCAACATTTTTTTTTTATACTGTGGTGACCAAAAATGGATACAGTATTCTAGGTGCGGCCTTACTAAGGTTTTATAGAGTGGTATTAGTACCTCCCTTGATCTTAATTGTGTCTCTGCTAATGCAACTAAGGATTGCACTGGCTTTTTTGGCTGACGCTGCAAGGAAAGGAGAAGGAAGAAGGAAGGGGAGGAGAGGAGAGTAGAAGAGAAGAGAGAAGGGAGAAGAGAGAATAGAATGCAGAATAGAATGGAGGAGATGAAAGGAATAGAATAGAATAGAATAGAATAGAATAGAATAGAATAGAATAGAA
>BLBF01000002.1:1580748-1594919 GCA_015471245.1 Laticauda colubrina | reverse complement strand
GAGGAGGAAGGAGATGGAGGGAAGGAAGGAAAGAAGGAAGGAAGAAAGAAAATAGAGAGAAGGGAGAGAAAAAATGGAAGAAATAGTGGGAAGAAACAAATGGAAAGGAGGGAGGGAGGGAGGGAGGGAGGGAGAGAGGAAGGAAGGAAGGAAGGAAGGAAGGAAGGAAGGAAGGAAGGAAGGAAGGAAGGAAGGAAGGAAGGAAGGAAGGAACAAGAGAGAAAATGGAAGAAAGAGTGGGAGGAAGGAAATGTAAGGGAGGGGAGGGAAGGGAAAGAAGAAAGGAGAGACAAAATGGAAGAAAGGGAGGGAGGAAGCAAATGAAAGGGAGAGAGGGGGAAGGAAGAAAGGTAGGAACAAAGGAAGGAAGGAAGGAAGGAAGGAAGGAAGGAAGGAAGGAAGGAAGGAAGGAAGGAAGGAAGGAAGGAAGGAAGGAAGGAAGGAAGGGTCATTAATGCTAGAGTGGAGTTTGCTCTCTGTTTCTATACCAACCTCTTTCCTTGTCACCACTGGTGTGACTGTTGTTTTCTCCATAGATGTATTATTTTCTTCTTGATTTTTACATAATCCACCATGCAATGATCTTGGGGAACAGCAGGTAAAATCAGCAAGGTTTGGTTCACATGCCCAATCTTGGTCTCTACCTTCCCCATTAGAGAATCGGGTTTTTTTTATATAAATTATTTAGAATTTATAGTTCTGTTTTTTTAGACTCATCACCAATCAAGGAGACTGTCAAATTGGATGAGCATTTTGTCTCCAGAGAAACTTAATCCAAACTGCATTGATTTTAAACCAAGAAGGTATTTCTTTCAAGGGTTTAACATATTAATTTACTCCCAGCATCATTTCCAAACACCAATGGGACTTGTGTTCATAAAACATGGACAAGCAGATTAAAAAGGACAAGGAAGATTTATTATTAAAACCATAGCCCTCCATTAAAAATGCTAATACTGAAAGATGCATACATGTACATTCAGTGGGCACTGCAGGGATTAAAAATGGCAGTTTTCTCTTAAGTCCTTTAAAATCCCTTAATCAAAAATGTGAAAGGCCTCATGCAGCCTATTTATGTATTTCTTTGCTTTATTCCATTGCTACCTTGCTACAATCCAGGATGCTTTTTTAAATTTCAGTGATCTAAATGGAAAATATATTATCCTTATGCCAAGTCATTCAGGTTTTAGAAATCCTCCTCCTCCTCCTCCTCCTCCTCCTCCTCCTCCTCCTCCTCATCTCTGCAAACCCACTCCCTTTTTGCACTGATGATGCAATCAAGTTGGGTAATGAAATGTCTACAAGAAAACAACCAAGCTCAGAGAGCACCAAGAACCCCCACAGTTCTCCTCCTCCTCCTCCTCCTCCTCTTCTTCTTCCTCCTCTTCCACTTCCTCTTCCTCAACCTCTTCCTCCTCTTCCTCCACCTCCTCTTCCTTCCTTCTGCTCCTCTTCCTCCTCCTTCTCACTGTCCTCCTCTTCCTCCTCTTCTTCCTCCTCCTCCTCCTTCTCCTCCTCCTCCTCCTTTTGCTCCTCCTGTTAAACAAGCTTTCCTCAATTTTCAAACCTTGCTGGCCACTGTTGTTACATGAATCAATTAAGCGAGTCTGGCTTCCCCATTGACTTTGCTTGCCATAAAAGTTGCAACACAATCAACATAAGTACGAGTCGTTTGCCAAGCATCTGAATTTTGCTGAATGGTCGTAAAGTGGGAAAAATATCCCAAGTCACTGTTTTCAACACTGTTGTAACCTTGGACTTGAGAACTACCACTACTTGCAGCATCAAAGATTTATATAGAGTCATTAAGATAGTTGTAGTTTTAGATCCAGTCCTCATCCTAGTAGACCAACTTCGTAATTTAGATTTCAGATTGAGTTGGAAGGGACCTTGTAGATCATCTAGTCTAACCCCCCACCCAAGTGGGAGACCCTACACCAATTCTGACAAATGGCAGTCCAATATTTTCTTGAAAGTCTCAAGTGATGGTGCTCCCACAACTTCCGAGGGCAACTTCTGTTCCATTGGTTGATTATTCTCACTGTCAGAAAGTTTCTCCTTATTTCCAAGTTAAACCTTTCCTTGTCCAGTTTCCATCCATTATTCCTTGTCTGGCCTACAGGCACTTTAGAAAATAGCTGGACCCTCTTCCTCTCTGTGGCAGCCCCTCAAATATTGGAAGATTGCTATCCTGTCTCCCCTGATCCTTCTCTTCACTAGACTAGCCATGCCCAGTTCCTGTAACCATTCTTCATATGTTTTAGTCTCCAGTCCCTGGACTTTTTCTAGAGTCTCAACATCTTTTTTATAATGTGGTGAACAAAACTGGATGCCGTACTCCAGGTGTGGTCTTACTAATACCACTTATAAAGAGGGGTATTAGTACCTCACTTGATCTTGATTGTATCCCTCTGTTAATACAATTTAGGATTGCATTAGCTTTTTTGGCTGCTGCTGCACACTGCTGGCTCATATTTAGCTGGTTTGTTGAGGTAATTCCCTGTTAAGAGAATGAGCGCATACAGGGAGACATATTTGAGAGTAGTGTTTGAATAATAAACACAAAGCACCCTGATATGCTGAACAGTAAATGTTGGTTCCAATAAAGGTTTTAAGCAAAGTTCAAGATAAGCAGTCCAAAAGTCATTCACAGGTAAGATCAATCAGTTTTTAGTCCAGGGATAATTCAGTAACAAAGTCCAGTGTCAAAAACAGTTCAGTATCAGACTTACATTAAATCCAAGAATATCAGTCAATAGAAAGAACAGCAATACTTTCCAACAGAAGGAAAAACAGAGACTCACTCACACTCTCTTCTGAGACTAAGGCGAAAACAACCAGGTTTCTGGCTCTATCTTATGGCCACTTGAGAAACCACACCCAATTATACGTTTGCATTTTCTTAAAGATACAGTTTTAAAATGTCTATCCTGGTTTATATATTGTCCAACCCAAATAGCTGGTAGGTGACTTATATTCCTAACATTCTCCCCTTTTGGGTAAGACAATATATACAACCTTACATTCTAAGTCCATAATCTTCACAGCAAGCCTCATGCTTTATGGAGCCTTGGGCCTTTGTAAAATGATCTCCCATATTGTTTTCTGACATACAGTATTCTAGCTTAATCATCTTTCTTTGAACACACTGTCTCACATTTAAATATCTTAAATCTGTGTGTTTTGTTCTTGTCTTAACAGCAATATTTGAAGCCATCTGTGTTGCTGATTTGTTATCTTCATATACAACAATAGAATCTGTTACATCAATTCCCATATCAATTAATAGTTGCTTATACAAAACTAAATCTGTACATAGTAAAGACAAACATGAGAATTCAGCCTCCATTAGATATTTCTGTCTAATAGATCTCCATCCAAACAATGCCTTTCCCAATAATACTACAGTACCCGATGTAGATCTTTGTGTATTTATGTCTGTAGCACTTGCATCAGCATATGCAGTTAAACTCAGTTCATCTTTAGGCTCCAAATACAATGCACAGTGCATTGTTTGTTTCAGATATCTTAACACATGTTTAGCAGCTTGCCAGTGGCTTTCAGTTGGCTCAGCATTAAATCTCGCTAATTGGCTAATATAGTCAGCAATATCTGGCCTTGACCAATTACTGAGAAAAGATAAACTACCAATCAAAGACTGATAAATGTTCTTATCAAAAAAAGGACTTTGAACATCACAATGGCTAAACTCCTGGCTCATTGGTGTTTTAACCGGCTTACAAAGTTCCATTTTAAAACTTTTTAGTAATTGGTTAATTTTATCTCCCTGTGAGATCTTGTATCCTCCTCTAGTTCGATCTATCTTTAAACCAGGATATTGTTTGATTTCTCCTTATTGTTTTATCTTAAATTTCTTTTCCAACAGTGAGATTACTTTAGTAGCTTCTTGTTCAGTTTTGGTGATTAATGCTATGTCATCAGTAAATAATAGCAACAATGAAATTACACCATTACTTTCTCTTTTGAACAAACATGGATCAGCCATGGCAGCTACAAAGTCTATCTTAGTTAATTCTTGAACTATACCTTGGTTCCACTCATATCTTGATTGCTTCAAACCATAAAGACACTTTTTCAATGTCCAGCAATCAGTTGTATCAGTTATATACTTTTAATACCTAAAGGTTTCTTTAAATATATAGTGTGTTGCACCGCTGCATGCAGATATGACAATGTATTTCTCCTTAGCTACCCACACTAATGCCGTGCTTAATGTAGTAGCTTTCAGACTAGGTGCAAACACCTCATCATAGTCATTTGCTGTCTAATTGAACCCTTGTGCTACTAAAGCCCATGTCACACTGCCCAACAGATGCAAAAAGGACACAACGGACGAGCAAAATCTTCCATCCGTTGTTATCCGCTCTCAAAAGGGGCAAAAATTTGCATAACTGGAGCGGATAACACAGATGCGGGGAAGACGCAGGGCGGATGGAAAGCGGATGCGGAACGGAAGCCCAGCGGATGGAAGCGGATGAGAGCGGATGGCGCATCCGCTAGGCTTCCGGGGAACCTCAGCAAAGCGGACGCGAAACGGATACAGCGGATGCAGAGCGGACGCCGAACAGATGAAGCGGATGCACAGCGGATGCCTAGCGGATGCAGAGCGGAAGCCGAACAGATGCCTGGCATTAATTGCGCATGTGGGGGGGAAGCATTGCGTCAGCACCGCGGATATAACGGAAGCAGCTCGGAAGCAGGTCACCATTCAGAGGAAAGACCTGCTGCCGGACGCATTGGCTGCCTTGCCTGCCCTGCCTGCCTGTCTGCCTGCAAGCCTTGCTGCCAGCCGGTCTGCCTGCCAGCCTTGCTGCCTGCCTTCCTGCCAGCCTTGGTTCATGTCTGCCTGCCAGCCTTGGCGCCTGCCTCCCTGCCAGCCTTGGTGCCTGCCTTGGTGCCAGCCTTCCTGCCAGCCTTGGTGCCTGCCTTCCTGCCAGCCTTCCTGCCAGCCTTGCTGTCTGCCTGCCTGGCAGCCTTGGTGCCTGCCTGCCTGCCTGCCAGCCTTCCTGCCAGCCTCCCTGCCAGCCTTGGTTTCTGCCAGCCTCCCTGCCAGCCAGCAACCCGACAACCATGCGGAAGCACAGCAAGCCTCAGCCATCTGCTGCCAGCCCTGGCAAGAGGGACAGGGCTACCATCCCGCCCCCTGGCCCTCACTCATAGCTTTGGAATGGGTTAGGATACCTGTGGGATGGGTAATAGCTGTGGGATGGGTTAGGATAGCAGTGGGATAGATAAACCTCCAGTGCAAGCATAGTGGGACTGTATGGTCCACCCTCCCAGGTGCCACACCTATGGCCCTTTATTATCAACAATAATGTAATAATTATCCACACATGTCAACATAAACACAACTCTTTATTAAACGCCCTGTTCATTGTAGGCCAACCAAACATACATGGCCCAATCTCATCCGTGTGTTGAGACAGGCTGAAGGAAGCATCCATTAAGCATCTACCATCCTGTCTTGCCACTCCACTGCTCCAGTTGGGGAGTTGCACCAGTGTCTCAGGAGGTTGCGCTGCTTCTTCGCTTCATGTGAGGCTCTGTTGGGGCCTTGCACATCCTCAGTGTCGATTGGGTTTTGCCCTTGCCTCCATTCCCCAGGCTCCATGTCCACATTGCCTTGTTGGAGGTCCACAAGCCTGTTCTGCAAGACTGGGTAGCGGCTGCACATGAGATTGTGCAGGATGCAGCAAGCTTCCATGATCCTCCTCACGGTCTCTGGGCGATGCTGCATGGTGGTGAGAAGAACCTGGAACCTGTTGGCCAGGATGCCAAAGGCGTTCTCCACCACCCGCCTTGCCCTGGACAGCCTGTAGTTGAAGATCCTCTCTTCACGGGTGAGGAGTCTGGAAGTGTAGGGCTTCATGAGTTAAGTTGTGAGGGAGAAGGCATCATCCCCCACGATGAAGTAGGGCACATCTTGTGTGTCGTTGGGCAGGGGTTCTGGATCTGGGAAGCCCACGATGAGGTTGCGTTCCAGCTCCTCCTTGAGGTGACTGGCGTTGTATACCTGGGCATCTGAACATGAGCCGTTGCCTGAAGCATCGAAGTACATGAACTTGTAGTCAGCATCGACCATGGAAAAGAGGATGATGCTGAAGAAGCCCTTGGAATTGAAATAAGTGGACCCCGACTTGGCTGGAGTTTTGCAGGCCACGTGCTTGCCATCTATGGCTCCAACGGTGTGTGGTAAGTTCCACTTCTGATACCACTGCTCTGCAACTTTCTTCCATCCTTCTTCAGTGGAGGGGTACTGGAGGAGCTCCTCCTTGTATTCTTCGATAATGGCCTGCACCACTTCTCTGACCACAATGCTGATGGTGTTGGATGGCACCCTCCAGCCGTACTGCATGCTCCTGTAGGTGGTCCCTGAGGCCAAGTGGCGCAGAGTGAGTGCCATCTTGAGCCCAGGTTCCAGGCTGGGCCGGAAGCTGGTGTTTACCTTGGTCAACCTGGGTGTCAGCCGCTGCACAACTTCATCAAACATGACAGGAGGCATCCTCATGAAGTTCTGGAATGCCCAAGTGTCTTCGTTCCTGAGCTCCACCATCAGTTTTTTGTACAATCCATCCTCTGCTCTTCTGGTGAACCATCTTCGGACCCAGACTCTTTTTGGCTGCCTCTTTTTCTTCTCGCAGTAGAGTTCACAGAGCCTGCAGATGGCTTCGCACTGTTGCAGAACGATGGTGGCTGCCGAAAGGACTTTGTTACAATCCACGGTGGACATGACTGGATGCTGTGGAAGAGGAAGAGCCAGATGAAGACTGCAGAGGTCTGCACCGCTGGGCTGCTGTTCTGAAAGTGAGATGCATATGAGTTGCTCCCCCTTTTTATAGGAAATATAGGTTTTCCGCTAGGCATCCTCTAGAGATCCTTAATATCCGAGATAGGTCCCCTCTGCGAACGTTTTTTCCGTTTTAAACGCTTTGTTTCCGTGCTGCATCCGCTAGGCATCCGTTCTGCATCCATTCTGCGTCCGTTCCGCTTCCTCCCTGCGGCCGAGCGGATGCGAATTGCGTGGATGCGCAGCGGATGTCTAGCAGATATAGTGGATGCGTAACGGATGCATAGCGGATGCGTAGCGGATGCCTAGCAGATGCGTAGCAGATGCAGAACGGACGAACTGGATACATTTTCCACGCAAAAGTTTTGGGCAGCTCAAAACTTTCGGAGCGGATGAAACGTCAATAAATGGATGCTGGACAGATAGAGAGGAAGCAAAACAGAGGCAGTGAGTACATAGCGTTTTCCAACGGATGGCAAGCTTTTTTGTCTGTTTTAAATCCTCTTTGCATCCATTGGTTCAGTGTGACATGGCCTTAACCTGGCTTTATGGGTAACAGTCCCATCCACACCTGTCTTAAGCTTATATATCTATTTATATCCTATGGCATGTTTACCTGATGGTAACTTAACATTTTTGTATACCTCCAGTCTTTTTAATGATTCTAATTCTTTATCCATTGCTTTCTGCCAAGCAGCCTGATCCTAAGCAGGATACAGTTTTAGTTCACTATAATTACTGGGAACTGTATTCACTTGGCATACAACACTAGCCTGTTATCTATCAGGTGGTCGTGTTACTCGGGCTGAATGTCTTGGTAATACAGGGCTAACTGGTGGACTTTCCTGTGCCACCTGCTCCTGTTCTTCCACCCCCTCCTGTGCCTGTTCTCCTACTTCCTCCTGTTCTTCCTCTTTAATGGCTATTTGGGGTTTACTGATTTTATCTTTAGGGACTGTTTGGGTGTCAATAATAATATCATTGCTAGATTCCTGTTCTAGTCTATCCTACCCAACGTGCTCAAGAAATTTTGCACTAGCATTATGATAAACATGAGCTGTGGCTTGATCCCAAAATCTAAATGATCTATGGTTGGCCTCATAACCCACAAAAAATAACTTCTTAGCTCTATGTTGCCCTTTCAGTCTTACTTGTGAGGGAATATGCACCCATGGTGGAACTCCAAATGTGTGTAGGTAACTTAAATTTGGTTTTCTGCCATGCCAACGAGTGAATGGCAATTCTCCAGTTGTTGTATTAATTACATTGTTTAAAACATGGTTACTACACACTATGGCTTCACACCACAGTTTTTCAGGTAAACCTGAATCAGATAACATAGTGCGAGCCATGGCTTGTAATGTTTATGCTCTTCGTTCTACAAAGGAGTTATGTTGTGGTCTATAAGGTGCAGAACGTTTATGCTCAACACCAGCCAATTTCAACATAGTTTGGAATCTTTTGTTAACAAATTCAGTCCCATTATCAGGAATGAAAGTAATTACTTTTCATTTTTCTCTCAGAAAACCTTAGCTAGTTAAAGAAATGTTGGAATGTTTGTGTTTGTTTTTCAAAAGATAGCAGAAACTGTATCATGAATAATGGTCCATAAAATATATCACCTCCTAAACTTGGTTTCTTAGGACCAATTATGTCAGCAAACACAACCTCTAAAGGTTCTTTGGTTTTAAACTCATTAAGTATGTTTACTGGAGTAACCTTACTCTTTTCTTGACTACAAGCATTACAGTTTAAATACTTGCTACAGGGTTTCAATTTTACTCTTCTGACAATTTAAGAGTTTGTTTGAGCATTTTGAAATTAATGTGCCCTAGACACCTATGCAGTAAATGTATACATTCATCATGTGGCTTAACATTGTTATAAACTGAGTTAGCCATCTGCAACTGGTCAACATTATCACATATAAATCATTCTCTAAAGTAGCAGTAACACTTTTACCCTCTTTCTCTATTATACAGCTATCTCCCCTAAAGGTTGCTACATAACCAAGATTAACTAAAGCCCTTACTGATAGTAAATTAAATTTCAGTTTAGGTACATATAACATAGTTAAATGTTCAATTTATACAAGAACAATATGCAGTACCTTCACCCGAAGCTTTGATCTTCCATCCATTTGCCAATGATACATGTTGCTTACTAACAGACATCTTTATAAACCTTTTTCTATCTTTAGTAATGCATTGCGATGCTCCACTATTAACAACCCACAAATCATTGTTTACAATTGAATTGCTAGACATAGCTAAACTAACATTATTCTTGGCCTTCTGGTGATTACTGATATACTGTTGTTTTCCTTTCTTACAGAATTTAGCTTATATGTCCCTTAGCCCCACAAGAAAAACATTTCCTAACAGTATAGGCAGTTGAAGACAAATTCTCTTCTTGTGGTTGTTACTTCCTCGGTTGGTCCCTTTCCAGCCATCTTTTTGCCTCTTTTAACAACCTTCCGGTTATGTCAATCAATATCAGTTTATCTCTGGGCAGGACTTCTAGTGAAGATAATCATCATAACTTTCATCCAATGAGGAAAGAATGATGTAAACTTGATGCAGCTCTGAAAATATCAGTTCTTTTTCATGTAGCTCTTGAAAAGTTCTTGTCATGAAGTTCAAATGAGCTAACATATCTCCACCTTTCAGAAGATGTGCTCTAAACAGTTTACGTGTAAGATGTATGTGTGCAACTACACTGTCACGAACATAAATCCTCTTCAAATTCTCCCAACACCTAGCAGCAGACTCTTCTCCACAAATAGGGACTAGCTGCTGGTCACTCAGTGTTATTCCAATGATACAAAGAGCTCCTTCGTTGTTCTGTTTGAAGTCAGCAAGCTTCTTGGCATCGTCCTCATTTTCTGGATCCTAAACATTTACATCTGGTGGGTCTTGAACTACATTTCATAAGCTTTCTCTATGCAGAAGTAGACTGCACTTCAAATCAGGAAACAGTTTGTTCCATCTAACCGGGTTATCAGTGATTGACTTGTTGAAGTGACTTGTGCCATCTTTACCAGGATAGTAAACCACAATTAAACAGTAAACAGCTGTCTGTATACAGCACTGCGTATTCACACCAACTCTCTGTTATCTGAGCCTGGTATGGCCTGGGCCCATAACCAGTGTTGAGGTAATTCCTCGTTAGGAGAATGAGCGCATACAGGGAGATGTATTTGAGAGTAGTGTTTGAATAATACACACCACGCACACAGATAAACTGTACAGTAAATGTTGGTTCCAATAAAGGTTTTAAGCAAAGTTCAAGATAAGCAGTCCAAAAGTCATTCACAGGTAAGATCAATCAGTTTTTAGTCCAGGGATAATCCAATAACAAAGTCCAGTGTCAAAAACAGTTAATTATCAGACTTACATTAAATCCAAGAATATCAGTCAGTAGAAAGAACGGCAATACTCTCCTCCAACAGAAGGAAAAACAGAGACTTACTCACACTCTCTTCTGAGACTAAGGCTAAACAACCCAGGTTTCTGGCTCCATCTTATGGCCGCTTGAGAAACCACACCCAATTATACGTTTGCATTTTCCTAAAGATACAGTTTTAAAATGTCTATCCTGGTTTATATATTGTCCAACCCAAATAACTGTTAGGTGATTTATATTCCTAACATGGTTGTCCACTAAGACTCCAAGATCCCTCTCATAGTAACTGCTATTAAGCCTAGTTTCACCCAGTCTATATGTGTACTTTGGGTTTTTCTTGCCTTCATATAGGACTTTACTTTTCTCCACATTGAATTTCATTTTGTTAGATAGGGCCCAGTGTTCTAGTCTGTCACGAGCCATCTGGATCTAGAGCCTATCATCTATCACAAGGGTCTCCAAACTTGGGAAGTTTAAAATTTGTTGACTTCAACTACCAAAATTCCTGAGCTAACATGACTGGAGGAGGAATTCTGGGAGTTGAAATCCACATTTCTTAAAACTGCCATGTTTGAAGAGTCCTGATCTAGGGTGTTACTTAAATTCTCCACAAATTTAGTTAAATTTTCCAAAACCTGAAAGCTCAGAGTGGGGAACAGTCCAAAAAGCCATCATTAAAAAGAACTTCTACAAAAGAAAAAAAGACACAGAGCCACACAAAATATTTCCTTTAAGAAAGGAAACATAAGGGATAAAATTTTGCGGATAGGAGCTTCTCCTACATTGGAAATTGAAATGCAATGTCACACCATATAAACCAATCTGGAGTTTGCAAAGAGACTCACAGGCTGTTGCGTAGTTCCGCTGTGTCGTTTTCTGTCCCCAAAGATTTAAGATTTCTTTCCAGAGATGTCACTGGAAAATAAAGAGACAGAGAGAGATATTTTTTTATGAAAATACATTGGCTGGAAAGCATAGCCAACATTCGGAACCAAAACAGGATTGATCCCATTCAGAATTGCAATTGGAGCAATGACAACAGGACTCTATTGTTGTTTCACAGGGAATTCTCATTTTTTAGAAATCCAAACTTTAGGTAAAGGCTCCCCTTGCACATACATGCCAGTCGTTTCCAGCTCTAAGGGGCAGTGTTCATCTCCATTACAAAGCCAAAGAGCCAGCACTGCCCAAACATGTCTATCTCTGTTGTCATGTGGCTGGCATGACTAAACTCCAAAGGTGCACGGAACGCTTTTACGTTCCCACCAAAGATGGTCCCTGTTTTTCTACTTCCATTTTTACATGCTTTCGAACTGCTAGGTTGGCAGAAGCTGAGACAAGTAATGGGAGCTCACTCCGTTATATGGCGCTAGGGATTCAAACCGCCGAACTGCTGACCTTACTGATCGACAAGCTCAGCATCTTAGCCACTGAACCACCGCATCCCAAACTTTAGTCAGAAGAAATTACTGCTTCTTGTGGAAAAGAAAACAGTAGTAGATGTTGCTACAATCACTAAAACAGAGAATTGAAATCTGTCTTGGGGTGTCCTGTCCATTATCCAGTCTGTTTTTTCTCCTCTTTCTTATTATTATGGTTGGACTCTCATTCAGCCAGATGTTCAAATTAGAGTTAGCATTATTGTCCACCTATCTTCCCAAGGAAAGATGTCTCCAGATGTTGATGCTCCATCACTGGAGTTTTTAAAGAAGAGGCTGGACATCCACTTATCTGAAATGGTATAGGGCCTCCTGTTTGAACGGGGGGCTGTACTAGAAGACCTCCAAGATCCCTTCCAGCTCTATTCTGATTCCGATTCTGAATTTATCAATGCCAATGATCTTCAAGGACTTCTCCAGATTTTTGGGGATTACACCCAAGGTGCCCTTTACTATTGGCCCTATTTTTGCCTCCTTTTGCCACAGTCGTCCTATTTCTATTTAACAGAATAAGAATTGGAATGGACCTTGGAGGTCTTCCAGTCCAACCCCCTGCTTAGGCAGGAAACCCTATCCCATTTCAGACAAATGGCTGTCCAATCTCTTCTTAAAAGCCTCCAATGTTGGAGCACCCATAATTTCTAGTGGTAAGCTGTTCCATGGTTAATTGTCCTCCCTGTTAGGAAGTTTCTCCTCAATTCCAGATTGCTTCTCTTTTTGATTAGTTTTCATCCGTTGCTTCTTGTCTTGCCTTTAGGTACTTTGGAGAATAGGCTGTCCCACTCTTCTTTGTGGCAGCTCCTCAAATATATACTTAATTGGAGCTTACAAAACAGTCAACAGTTCCAAGAAGATTTCACACACATTTGCCCTCCTCAGGTGACCCCGAGGGCACAGATAAATCTCCAAGTGGCCTCAATGACTCTCAGGGAGAGTGCAAATGACCAGATCACTGTAAGGGATATAAATCCTTCCATTTTCCACCGTTCAATCAGAACTGAGGAAGCTTCTTGGATGAGAAGCGAAGCATCTTCAAGGAAAAACAAGAATTGTTGTTTTTTTTTCCTTTTGAAGAAGCACCTTTGGAACAACTGCAAAATGAATGCCGATAATTTCTATTTTCCCACTGAAGCAAGGAAGAAGGGAAAAATTGCAACTCAATAAAGGCATAAAATCACCTCTTTCACCCCTCCCTTCCTTCTTTGCCTACCCATATTTAATTTGCAAATCAATATGATAATCATGCAATACTTTGAAGGACAAATCTTGACTGTTCCTTGTTTCCAAAGCTGTGATGCCACCTACAATATCACAAAAAACATAAGAATGTTCCATGTCGGAAGTACATCTGTACACCTTGAGAAAGCTATATGGCAAACTATTTTTACTCCTTGTCAAATGATATTAATAATTATTATTATTATTTCTTCTTTCTTTGGAAAAAAAAATTGTGTTATCCCAATTGTAATTGGAGCAATACTTAAAGGGCTACCTCGCTATTTGGAAATTCTGAATTTATCAGACTTGAATACCATGATTCTACAAAAAAACTACCCTACTTGGAACAGCTTATATCCTCCGACTCTACCTGAACTGTTCCTAGGTCCTTGGTTAGGACTCGAGTTGTTGAGCTATCAACCAGCCCCAAAAGCTGTGAATCTCACATCATAACAACAACAACAACAATAATAATAACAATAACATTTGCGTTTGAAATTATTTCTTCTGCTTCTCTCCCCCCCAAAACCCTCCCTCTATTTTTTTTTAACTTCAAATATTTGCACACACAAAAAACATAGGAAATTAACCTCCCAAGATGTTTGACATACGAACCATTGGCATTAATCTGGAAAATGCTAGTGGAAGTACTTTGAAAAATATCTTGAATTTCATTCGGATCAATCTGGGTGGCTAGAAAAGAGAAGAAACAGAGACAGAGAGATAAATGCATTGTTAGATCAGATCACAGACTGCACACCATAGTCCAGCATAAACATTAGTGGGGTGTATAATTCCCTGATATAGTTAATCCTCAACCCGCAAGCACAATTGAGCCCAGAACTTGTGTTGCTAACCAGAGACAATTGTTTGTCGAGTTTTGCTCCATCTTATGACTTTTCTTGCCACTATTGTTAAGTGAATCACTGCAGTTGTTCAGTGAGTCACATGGTTGTTAAGTGAATCTGGCTTCCTCATTGACTTTGCTTGCCAGAAGGTCACAAAAGGGGATCCCGTGACCCCAGGACTCTGCAACTGACATAAGTACATGCCAGTTGCCAAGACTGTTTAAAAGGGCAAACTTCACATGACCAAGTTGCTGGAAGCAAAGCGTGAAATTATTCTGGTTTGTCAAGTCTTATCTGAGGAATTAAAGCGACTTTACCTATTTTTGTGACTTTGTTGCTTTTGTGCCACACCCTGGGTCATCACATAATATGTAGTCATTTAGAAATATTCTCTATACTACTACTACTTCTTCTTCTTCTTCTTCTTCTTCTTCTTCTTCTTCTTCTTCTTCT
>BLBF01000002.1:1503079-1572336 GCA_015471245.1 Laticauda colubrina | reverse complement strand
AGGGAGGCTGGAAGGCAGGCTGGCAGCAAGGCTGGCAGGGAGGCTGCCCAGGAGGCTGGGAGGCAGGCTGGGAGGCAGGCTTGGAGGCAGGCTGGCAGCAAGGCTTGCAGGCAAGAACTCGAAGTGTCCAGCAGCAGGTCTTTCCTCGGAATGCTGGCCACATGCGAGCTGCTTCCCTTTATATCCGGGGGGCTTGCGCAATGCATCCCCCCCACATGCGCAATTAATGCTAGGCATCCGTTAGGCTTCCACTGTGCATCCGCTAGGCTTCCGCTGTGCATCCACTTCATCCGCTGTACATCCGTTCTGCATCCGTTGTTTCCGTTCCGCGTCCGCTTTGCTGAGCCCCCCCGGAAGCCTAGCGGACGCGCCATCCGCTTCCATCCGCTGTGATTCCATTCCGCATCCACTTTGCATCCGCCCTGCATCCTCCCCGCATCCGTGTTATCCGCTCCAATTATGCAAATTTTCGCCCCTTTTGAGCGTGGATACAACGGATGTAACATTTTTCTCTTCCGTTGTGTCCTTTTTGCATCCGTTGGGCAGTGTGACACGGCCTTAAGGTAATGGAGCAAGGTTTTTTTAAAAAATCAAGCCAGCTCAAGTCTAAGAATATGGAAATATGGAGAACTAAGTTGAAATTAGAAAATTAAGAAGGTTTGAAAAAGAAGGAAAGAAAGTTAGAGAGATAAAGAGTCATTTAACTGAATGAAAAGTTTTCCACAACTTTTTCAGGATGAAAGAAAAATACAGTTTTAATAGCATTAAAATACAAAGAGTTTTGCCCACTGTTCAGTTTAACCAAAATTTCAAAAAAAACCAAAAAACCTTGAAGTACATTAACAATCTTCCTATAAAGTTTCGAACTGGTACATTTGTCGATGACATTGAAGGGGAGATATGGAGGCCTGAGTTGCATGTTTGAAGTTCTACCATGTAGTATGAGGAACATCTGAACTTCTTTGCAGGGAGGAGGGAAGAGGAGGAGGGAGGAGGAGGAGGAGGAAGAGGAGATGATCTGTGGGGTCCTTGATTATTATGAGCTTGGGTTATTTTCATTAACCTAAACTAAATAACATTGATGGTGTTGCTTAGTTTGGATAATGAACATCTGCAAAAAATAACCAACCTCAGAGAGCACCAAGGATCCCTCACATCCATGATGACCAAGGATGAAGTGGCTCTCATATTGTCTATTCTCCGTGATCCAGGGCATGGTTGCCCCAAAGTGCTTTCAAAAACTGCAATTGGACTTTAAAAAAAAATCTTGAAGTCATGTCACTTCTCAACTAAGAATTTTCTTCAGTTCTCACCACCAATTACTGGTAGTTAGAACTGAAGAAGCTTCTTGGATGAGAAGTGACACGTCTTTCAAAAAAAATAAATGAAGTCCAATTGCCTTTGATACCACCTCTCTCTCTCTCTCTTTCTCTCTCTGTGTGTGTGTGTGTGTCTGTGTCTGTCGCTCTGCTCTCTCTCTCTCTCTGTCTCTCCATCCCCCTCCCCCTCTCTCTCACACACACATACACACCAACTTTTAAAATGTTTTGCATGTGTATCTCTGTGTGTCCAAACATATTACTATCTACCCATTTACCATATTCCTCAATAGCCTTCCTGGTGCACATGTTCCAAAACCATCTTAACGTAAAATATGCAGTACCAGCCAACTTATTTAAAAAAAAAAACCTTTGAATTTACGCAAGTGAAATTTAATAAGGCAGTTAAAACGAAATCCAATTTTAAATACCTCGCAGCCAGAAAACATGCATTAAAAAACTTGGAAGTTAAAACCCATGCACTTTGGGAGAATCATCCAGGAAAAAAAAAATTAAAGGGGAGGAAAAAAAAATATTTATACCCAACCGAAATATTTTGAACAGTGCGCACTTTGGGAGAATTCAGTGTCGGTTTATTCGGCTTTTAACCAGATTCGGTAAAAATTGCCTTCTGATCAGGGAAGATGTCAGCCAGAGATTAACACATTCGGACGATTTCGTTCACAACCATTTTGTTTTGCTGGGAAATTTCAGGCGAAGAGCTGTTAAACTAATCCCAGTTCCGCGTTATAAGGGTTTCTAATTTAGGGAACCAGTTTCACTCGACTGGCTTTACAAATGAAGAACTACCCAGCATTTTTTTAAATCAATACAGAGGAACATCAAAAGTGGAGCAGAGAGATGGAGAAGGAATGCGTATAGAAAATGTCTTATCCCAAACCTCCGTTGGATGGTGCTTGTCAGGGGATGACATGATTCCCGTCATTATTTGCACATGAGAGGATTCAGAGGGAAGCTTCAAACAATCCCATTTTTCTTTTCAATGAAGGAAACCCAGTTTAGTGGGAAATAGGAGTTTCTGGGAGTCTTTAATGCTCCCTGAGCTGGGTGGTTTCCTTGCAGATGTCTCATAATCAAACTAGGAAATATCACATCACTGATGATATTGCCTAGTTGGGTGATTAAATGTCTGCAAAAAAGAAGCAAACTTGGAGAGAGGATGTCCTCCTCCTTCCCCACCCTATCTGCTTCCACGCTATCCCCTCTCCTCTCCTCCCTTCCCTTCCTCTCCCCTCCCCTCCTCTCCCCACCTCTCCTTCATCCTCTCTTCCTTCCTCTCTCTCCCTTTTCTTCTCCTCTCTCCCTTCCGCTCTCCTCACCTTCATCCTCCCTTTTCCTCCTCTCTCCCCTCCTCGTTTTTTTCCTCTCCTCTCTTCTCTTTTCCTTTCTACCTTCCCTTCTCCTCTCCTCCTCCCTCTCTTCTATTAATCTTCCCCTCTCCTTTCTTCCCCTCTCTGCCTTTCCTTCTCCTCTCCTATTTCCTTTCCCCTCTCCTCCTCCCTCCTCATCTTCATCCTCCCTTCCCCTCCTTTCTCCCCTCCTCTTTTCTCCTCTTTCCTCTCCTCCTCTCCTCTATTCTCCTCTCTCTTCTCCTCTCCTTTCCTTTCTACTTTCCCTTCTCCTCTCTTGATTAAGCAAGACAATCACACAAACTCCCTGTTTAACTTCATGGTCCTGACACAAGGGCTACTTTTTTATCACGGGGCCACGGGGTTTCTACACGGGGTCATAAGCATGCAAAAACAGTCGTAAGTCACTAAAATAACATTTTTCAGTGCCGTCGTAACGGTCACCAAATAAACTATCATAAGTCAAGGACTACTTGTATTTTAGAAAAGAAATATAATTCAGATTTTGCTTCCAAATTAAATAGCCTGTCTTTCTCAATCGACTCTCCCCAGATGATCAGAATATGGGCAAACTTACTACAGAGACACAAGTATAGCAATTCTACAAGGTTTCTGCTTTCCAAGACCTCCCTACCTGAGCTTTGAACTTTCAACATGACTCGAATTGAGTTCCTGGAGGAGAGCAACAACAATTAGCATGTGGCAACTCGGTTGTGTGACTGACACCTAAGCAAAGTGTGTTGCGATAAAACTCCATATTGCTCAGCAAACATCTTGATTGCAACAAGAGATCACAACTATACACACTGAAGGTGAGGCAGTCTCGGAGCTATTTGTAACCAAAGTTCCTTGCACAGCAAGAAAAATAACCCCAACTTTTTTCCCCTACTTCACACCTGCGTTGAAAAGTGCCAGGGAAAAAAAATCACTCCATTTGGAGAAAACAAGGATAAAAAGTGACTTGTATGTTCTCAGATTTGTTAAAAGTAAGATTTGCTCGATAACACTTAAGTGAATTTGTAGTTGAGTCTAATAATGATGTAGTAATAATAATATAATATAATATGTATAATTGATGGATGTAATATGAATGTATGTTTGGAAGGGGAAGACTTGATATTATGACATTACACAAAAGAAATGTATCAACCAACCTGCTGTATTTTGGAAGATGGTTTTACAGGTGAAAGTCGGAAAATCAGAATATTGTGCAAAAGTTCATTTATTTCAGTAATGAAACTTAACAGGTGAACCTAATATATGAGACAGACTCATTACATGCAAAGCAAGATAATTCAAGTTGTGATGTGTCATAATTGAAATGATTATGGCTTACAGCTCATGAAAACCCCAAATTCACAATCTCAGAAAATTAGAATATTGTGAAAAGGTTCAATATGCTAGACTCAAAGCGTCCCACTCTAATCAGCTAATTAAGCCATAACACCTGCAAAGGGTTTGGGAGCCTTTAAATGGTCTCTCAGTCAGGTTCAGTGGGACTCACAATCATGGGAAAGACTGCTGTCTGACAGTTGTGCAGAAAACCATCACTGACACCCTCCATAAGGAGGGAAAGCCTCAAAAGGTAATTGCAAAAGAAGTTGGATGTTCCCAAAGTCCTGTATCAAAGCACATTAATAGAAAGTTATGTGGAAGAGAAAAGTGTGGAAGAAAAAGGTGCACAAGCAGCAGGGATGACCGCAGCCTGGAGAGGATTGTCAGGAAAAGGCCATTCAAAAGGAGTGGACTGAGGCTGGAATCAGTGCATCAAGAACCACCACACACAGACGGATCCTGGACATGGGCTTCAAATGTTGTATTCCTCTTGTCAAGCCACTCCTGAACAACGAACAACATCACAAGCATCTTACCTGGGCGAAAGAAAAACAGAACTGATCTGTTGTTCAGTGGTCCAAAGTCCTCTTTTCTGATGAGAGCAACTTCTGCATCTCAGTTGGAAACCAAGGACCCAAAGTCTGGAGGAAGAATGGAGAGGCACACACTGCAAGATACTTGAAGTCCAGTGTGAAGTTTCCACAGTCTGTGTTGATTTGGGGAGCCATGTCATCTGCTGGTGTTGGTCCACCATGCTTCATTAAATCCAGGGTCAACGCAGCCGTCTACCAGGAGATTTTGGAGCACTTCATGCTTCCTTCTACAGATGAGGTGTATGGGGATGCTGACTTCATTTTCCAGCAGGACTTGGCACCTGCCCACACTGCCAAAAGCACCAAAACCTGGTTCAATGACCATGGGATGACTGTGCTTGATTGGCAAGATAACTCACCTGACCTGAACGCCATAGAGAATCTATGGGGCATTGCCAAGAGAAAGATAAGAAACATGAGACCGAACAATGCAGAAGAGCTGAAGGCCGCCATTGAAGCATCCTGGTCTTCCATAACGCCTCAGCAGTGCCACAGGCTGATAGCTTCCATGCCACGCCACATTGAGGCAGTAATTGCTGCAAAAGGGGCCTAAATTAAGTACTGAGTACATATGCATGCTTATACTTTTTGGAGATCCGATATTGTTCTTTGTAAACTCCTTGTTTTATTCATTGCATGTAATATTCTAATTTTCTGAGATTGTGGATTTGGGGTTTTCATGAGCTGTAAGCCATCATCAACACAATTATGACAAATCATGGTTTGAACTATCTTGCTTTGCATGTATTAGTTTCACCTTTTAAGTTGCATTACTGAAATAAATGAACTTTGGCACTATATTCTAATTTTTAGCGTTTCACCTGTATGTTGATGTTTTATGTTTGTGTTTCTTAGTGTTTGCCTTTAAAAAAAGTAAAAAAAAACTTTTATAAAAAAAAAGACAAGGATAAAAAGAACGTATGGCTAAAAGAAAACTAGGAAAAATTATTTTTTTTCTTGTTTTGGAGAGCAAAGCTCAACATGTATATATAAGTAATACACCTTGTATATAATGGTAGAACGTGGTTTAAAATAGAATAGAATTATTTATTGGCCAAGCGTGCTTGGACAGACAAGGAATTTGTCTTGGTGCAAATGCTCTCTGTGTACATAAAAAGAAAAGATACATTCATTAAGAGTCAAGAATCATCAGGTACAACACTTAATGATAGTCATATGGTACAATAAGCAATCAAATCATACTAGGAAACAGTCAATGTAGATCGCAAGGATACAAGTGACAAAGTTACAGTCATACAGTCACAAGTGGGAGGGGATGGGTGATAAGGAGTGTTGAGAAGATTAATAGCAATTGTAGTGCAGACTTTGTAAATAGTTGGACAGTGTTGAGGGAATTATTTGTTTAGCAGAGGGTTGGCATTTGGGGGAAAAAATCTGTTCTTGTGTCTAGTTGTTCTGATGTGCAGGGCTCTATAGCGTCGTTTTGAGGGAAGGAGTTGAATCAGTTTATGTCCAGGAAGTGAGGGGTCTGTAAATATTTCCACATCCCTCTTTTTGACTTGTGCAGGATACAGGTCCTCAATGGAAAGCAGGTGGGTAGTAATTGTTTTTTCTGCAGTCCTAATTAATCTCTGAAGTCTGTGTCTGTCGTGTTGGGTTTACTATTTTCATTATTATTTCAGAATAACAGAATTGGAAGGGACCTTAGGTAAAGGTAAAGGTTCCACTCCTTGCACCTACATGCTATTATTTCTGGCTCTAGGGAGCAGTGCTCATCTCCCTTACAAAGCCAAAGAGCCAGCGCTGTCCAAAGATGTCTCCATGGTCATGTGGCTGGCATTACTAAACACTGAAGGCACACGGAGTACTGTTACCTTCTCATCAAAGATGGTCCCTATTTTTCTACTTGCATTTGTACATGCTTTTGAACTGCTAGGTTGGCAGAAACTGGGACCAGTAATGGAAGCTCACTCCGTTCCGCAGTGCTAGGGATTCAAACCACCGAACTGTCGACCTTTCTGATCGACAAGCTCAGCATCTTAGCGACTGAGCGACCACCTCCCTTCAGGGACCCTGGAGGTCTTCTAATCCAACCCTTTTTGGGCACACTTGACTTTGTCAACCTCCGTCCCAAAATACGGTGTCTAGAATTGCATGGAGAATTTCTTTCCATGCAACAACAACAACAAAAAAAGAATGTATCCAGCAATGGGCACAGGAATACTCAGGGAAGGTTCTGGGACCACATGGCTCTGTGAATACAGGTAAGTCCTTGACTTACAACCATTCATGAAGTGACCATTTCATGAACAGCACTGAAAAAAAGTGACAAATTTTTCAGAGTTACACCCAATTGCTGCTTCTTCAGGCTCACGTGCTCAAAATTCAGCATTTGGCAATTTGAATCGTATTTAGGATGGTTTGCACTGTCCCAGGAGGATCACACGATTTCTCCTTTTGGGACCATTGAACAAGCAAAATCAATGGAGAAGAGCCAGATTCGTTTAGCATCCGTGTTCCTCACTTAACAACTGCAGTGATTCATGTAACAACCATAGCAAGCTAAAATGGAGCAGAATTAATGGAACAACCATCTCGCTCAGCAACAGAAATGTTGGACTCCATGATGGATATAAGTCAAGGACTACAGGGTTAGAAAAAATGTTAAAGCAGCCTATAGATTACCAGACAGAAATATTTTTGTTACGTATAGTACCAGAAAAGTACGATAAAGGGAATATATATTTAATATTGTATGTTTTGACAGCAGCAAGAATTGTATTTGCCCAGCACTGGAAAAAATGAGGAAACATCTACATAAGAAGATGTAATAAAAAAAAAAAAATTAGACCATTGGTGGCTAGCCTTTTTGGGCTCCTGTAGCAAAAATTGTGCCCGCACTTGCACACTCGCACTCGCATGCCAACACCTAGAAGGCAATGTGCACCCTCCCACACCCTCTACGCATGTGTGCACAATTTCCCCCACTGCCCCCTTACCTGCACTGCACCTCACAACTGATTTTTGGCCAGTTTGAGGCCTCCCAGAGGCTTCAGGAAGGCTTCTGCAGGCTTTGCAGGACAAAAACTAGCCCCATTTCATCACTTCCTGTTTTTCCGGAAATACCGGAAGTGATGAAACGGGGCTAGTTTTCGGTCTACGAAGCTTGCTGAAGCCTGCAAAAGACTTCCTCAAGCCTTTGGGAGGGCGAAAAAGGCCTCAAATCGACCAAAACTCATCTGTGAGGCGCACACATGCACAGTAAGGTAAGTTTGCCTGCGGCTTGCGTGCCAGCAAAAATGGCTCTGCGTGCCAACTGTGGACCAAAATGGACAGATTGACATTAAAAAGAAAATAAATAGAAGACTATTATAGAATATAGAATATTTTCAAACATGGGATTTGTTTTAAAAATGATTGGACAATAGAGGTAGAAATTAATTAGGAACTGCAAAAGTATTATTATGTAAGCAAATTGATCCAGACAGTATGATGTTCACAAATGTATGTAAAGAGAAAATGTATAAACATTTTTTTTAAAAAAATAAGTCAAGGACTACATGTACTGCTCATGGTACGGTGCTCCTAGCTTTGTGCCCCTGGCATATTTTAATTCTCAGAAAGGGGGTAGCAAACCCTGTGTTTCTCTCAAGAAAGACGTCCCTTTCACGGTTTCCAATCACATGGAGATTAATGGACCAGTCTGAGTGTCTTACTTGCAGGCAGGGAACGGGGGTTAAGAGAAAGTGTGAGGAGAGACATAATAAATATGCTAGTTCCAAGCCATAAAAACATTTTTATAGCCCTGTAAACCAATATGACTGCCTTCTTCCCCAAATAAGACAAGAGTAGAACGTGGAGGAGAAAGGGAGATTTTGGAAATAACGAACAAGAGAAGGAAGAGAGGGAGGGGAAGGAGGGAGGGAGGGGGCTGCTGAGGATTTGCAGGGGTTCAGGAGAGCCCCTATCTAAGATTTTGTGCAGTTCAGAGAACCCCCAAATCCCACTCCTGGCTAGCCCCTCCTATTCCACCCTGCCCCTCCCCCTCCCAGGAGTCCCTATGCAGCCTGTTTTGGATGCAGGTAAGTGCAGGGTGCATGGAGGCTCAACGAGGGTGAAAAACGGACCTCCTGGAAGTTCAGGAAATGGCTGGAATTGGGCCTGTTTCCCATTTCCAGAAAGCCTCCGGAGCCCAGGGAGGCCATTTTCTGCCTTCATGTAGGTTCAAGGAAAGCCTCCAGAGCCCCGGGAGGGCAAAAACGGCCACCCTGCCATGGTACCGGAGGCCAAGAAAAGGTGGGAACAGCACAGGCTGACCCAACTACTCGGGAGAAGAGCTCCCCGCTCCTCTTCACAAGGCACTCCTAGGGAATGAAGCCTAAGGAGCCACTGTGGGGAAGGGCATTTGTCAGGAACAAACGCTAAGTCCCTGAAGTGTTGAGTGCCGACATTTGAACTTTCTAAGAGTCACTGCATTCTTTCCGTCTTTCTGGACTAAAAAATGGATCTTTTGCTTCCTGAACTCCTTGATTTGCCCTGCTGGATTTATTGCTGTGCAGCCTGGGTGCACACAGCACTGGGCTGGACTATTTGCAGTCAAAGGCTGCTTGAGATGCATGTGGGGGTTTGTCATAACTTTGCTCTGGGACCTGCCAGAAATGTCAGAGCGTTTGGGGAACTTTAGAGCAAAAAAGGGATGGTTTAAACTGCCAGCTGCTTGTCTTATTTCTGTGCCGTGTCCTGGGACATCACAGACTCGAGGACCTCCAAGATCCATTCCATTGCTGTTGTTCTCTTAGGATGGACCACAATGTCACCTGGGTTCCTTTCCCACCACCGCTCAGGAACATGGTTACACCTTCTTAATGTGTGATGACCCGGAGTGTGACACAGAAATAATAAAGTCACAAAAGTAGAATAAATTTCCTTTAATGCCTCTAACTTGGGCTTCAAAGTCCAATTATCTTCGGCTGGATATCAAACTCTTTCAAAAACAGTCTATGAAGGGAGTAAATGCAGTCTGAACCCAAAGTAAAGATAACTAAAAATTTTAAAAAACCAACACCCTGAAGTAATTAACAGGCCAGGATAATAAATTGCAGACTTTCATAAGATAACGCAACAACCACAGTTGGGAGGACACCAAAACCAAATAAGCCTCGATAAAGATAATGCATGCTTTGCTTCCAGCAAGGGGCTGTGTGCAAATGCCCCACTTATATCCTGTTCTCCCAGCTGCAACTAATGAAAGGGATCAGGGCCTTTTTCTCTCCCATAAGCCCTGTTGCTTCCTTCTCCGTTTCTCCCTGCATGCCCAAGGATGAAGAGGGGATGGCCCTAGGTCTTCCTCTGAATGCCCAGCCAGTCTGTGCTCTTCCCCCGTTTCTTCCACAGCCATTGGAGCCACACTCCCACTCCCTGTCAGCTGCTCAATCTCCCCCTCAGAATCAGACTCATGCCTACAAATGCAAGGCCCTGGGTTCCTGTCACTTAACGAGTGGAAGAATTTGTCCCATGAAGTAGTTAGATATTCTAGTTGCTCCTGCACCAAGGATGAGGCTGGGCTAGATGACCTCCCCAATTCTCTTCCAATCCCTACAGTTTTAGGATACATATCTTTAAACAAACTGAATGGCATGTTTGCCTGGTAGTGAAGATGCTTGCCTCCCACTAGGAAGGTTGAGGGTTCAATCCTAGGTAGGGGCAGATGTTTCTTTCCCAAGGCACAAAGAAAAAAAAAATCTGCTGTGAGGTTTGGTTAGGTGTCAAGAAAGGGCATCCAGCCAGTAAACACTCAGCTCCATCGCAGCATCACAGAGTCAGGCAATCCCCTTTCATGACCAATGGGGAAGCCGGGTTCACTTTACAACCATTTTCCTAACTTAACAACTGCAGTGATTCACTTAAGAAGCATGGCAAGAAACGGGGCAAAACATGCTGAACAGATGTCTTGCTTAGCAACAGAAATATTGGGGCCTAGTTGCAGTCGTAAGTCTTAAAGGTGGAGCCGTGGCCTAGAGATAGAGCTCTTGCCTCACAATCAGGAGACTGTGAGTTCAATCCTAAGTGTAGAGGCTGATATTTCTCTCTGGGCACAATGTGAATATATCTGCTGTGAACTCCATATTGGTGATAGGAAGGGCATCTGGCCAGTAAACACTCAGCTCCATCCAGTCTCCTCAACTCCCCCCCCCCCAAATTAAAGGATTACAAGGTCATAAAAAGGCAGTTTTTACCTTTAAGCAATTGTGGGGACCTAGGGAAGCCAAGCCAAACAATTAGTGCTTCTCGAATAGGAAGGCAAGAGTGTTTTACTAAAGCTTGCTGGTCTGTTGAGAAGTAAAAAGGAATTGCTGGGAGCTAGGAGTATTTTGCCTAAAGGGAGAAAAATGAAAAAGCTAACTCCAATATGCCTAAATTCCTGTTCACACCGCACTAGATGAACAAATTCTGTTGGAAAGCAATGGGTTGGATGTAGACTTTGCCGTGTTTAGAGCAGCCAGATCAAAATTCCTAGATGTTGTCCAACTTATTCCAATCAGTCTCCTCTCAGTTTGATGACCTCTGAGTCTAACTTCTTTTATCTGTGGTGACACTTGAGAAAAGCTCTTCTCGATACAACCTCTTCCATTTTAATGATGGGCCTATTTTTAGAGAAGCCAGGAAGGAAGCAAATTGAGGGCTGAGATGGGATCCTTCTAACCACAAGTGAATCATAAATAAGAACAACAACAATAACAACGTGGTAAAAAGTAAATGCCATATGGAGGAAGGGGGGGAGAAGGACAATGACTATGGGCTCCTTGCTGCTCTCTGAGCTTAGTTGTTTTCTTGCAGACATTTCATGATCCTATTTGGTAATATCATCAGTATTAGGGGTTTGAAGAGAAGAGCAAGAGGGGAAAGGGAGGAGGAAGAGGAGGAAGAGGAAGAGGAGGAGGAGGAGGAGGAGGAGGAGGAGGAGGAGGAGGAGGAGGAGGAGGAGGAGGAGAAAAAAGAGGAGAAGCAGCAGCAGCAGCAGCAAAAAATCTCTGGTTAGTTAAATGAATTATCATTAATGTCAGTAATGTCCCTCTGTATAATGTACTGCAGTTTCAAAGAAAGCCCCTTCACGCAACCCCTTCAGGATTTTTAAATTGTCCTGAATTCCTAGTCGAGTTCTTTGGTAGTTGTTATATTCTTTATTTTTTTGAACAGTAAAAATTGCAGCTGTCTTCCCTTTTGTTTTCTGACTGGGCACATCTTAAATGAATTTATGGGACCGCATAAAAATAGCAACCCCTAGAGAAGGCCACCATTTATTGTCATCCGATCCCTTTCCGCTCAGAAGAAAATCCCATCAAGGAAGTTTTTAAATTTCCCAGCAGCTTTTCTCTGAGGGGGGAAAATGGACAAGACCTCCTCAGATAGGCTGCATCAACAATAACTCTTCATTTCATTCCACATCTACATATTTTTAATGTGGCGATTTTTCCCGAGTCCCACCTCCCCCTTGCAGAGTTTATAAACCACCGTAAAAATGATTTACATTCTAAATACTAGAAAAGCAACATGAAAATTTCAACTAAGCGATGAGCAAACATCGCTTATGAATTATGAAGTTGTCTCATCTATAAAAGACAAACATGATATGGCATTTCTGCATTTAAATGGGGTTTTCTTCTTGGAGATAGATGGATGGATGGATGGATGGATGGACGGACGGACGGACGGACGGACGGACGGACAGACAGACAGACAGACAGACAGACAGACAGACAGACATATATGTATATATCATTGTCATCAGTATTAGAAGGGAATGGGACACACACACACACACACACACACACACACACAGAGGCATGAACATTATTTTGAATTGCAAAAGGCAAAGGAGGGAACCCCAATTGCAATAGAACTTAGACTAATATACCGCTTTACAGCACTCTCTAAATGATTTGCAGAGTCAGCCTCTTGGCCACAACAATCTGGGTCCTCCTTTTACCCACCTCAGAAGGAAGGGAGGCTGAGTCGACCTTGAGCCTGGTGAGATTCGAACTGCCAAATTTTCAGGCAGTCAGCGGAACCAACCTGCAGTACTGTACTCTAACTACTGCACCACTGAGGCCCACGGTGTTCATAGAAATGTGTCCTTTCCCTCAACTGCATGTAGTCCTCAATATACAGCCACAATTGAAGTTCTAAAATAACAGATTAACAGTTGGAAGGGACCTTGAAGGTCTTCTAGTTTGACCCTCTGCTTAAGCAGGAGACCCTATACCATTTCAGATACGTCAGTCTCTTCTTACAAACCTCCCGTGATGTAGCACCCACAACCTCTGAAGGCCAGCTTCTCCACTGGTTAGTTCTCCTCACTGTTAGGAAATTTCTCCTCAATTCCAGGTTGCTTCTCTCCTTGATTAGCTTCCATCCATTGTGTCAACTCGTAAAGCATTCCTGTACTTCTTTTAGTGTTGCCATAGAGATGGGGGAGGAAATCTGAAGGAGCAGTGCAACAGTTTTAAAACCAGAAGTACATTCCAACACTTATCTTGCAAAGATTGTAGCTAAGCTACCGGATCTTCTGCCCACGAAATGCAATTGATGACACCCCGCCTTGTGCGTGCTTCATCAGAGAATCTGATTTATGACACTTTTTTGGGGGGAAGGGGAGAAACAGGGTCATAGGTGACTGTAAATTATGTATTCCAGAGTTGGCTTCATACAGGTTAATGCTGGACATGTTGCTCCTAATAAATATTTTGATTTCTTTTGAAGCTTGGTTCAAAGCTCATGATTTAATTAGGGCAATTGCCAGAATCCTGATAGCAAGCTTCTTGTCTTGCCTTCTGGTGCTTTGGAAAATAACTTGACCCCCTCCTCCATGTGGCAGCCCCTCAAATATTGGAAGACGGCTATCATGTCCCCACTCATCCTTCTCTTTCATAGAGTAGATATAGATAGCCTTCCAGTTACGACTAAAATTACAACTTACAACTTAAACTTACAACTATTGAGCCAGATACTGCCTATACTGACCTGCACATTTGGTTTTTCTTGCCTAAATGTAGAACCTTACTTTTTTCACCACTGAATTTAATTTTGTTCCATAGTGCCCAGTGTTCAAGACTGTCTTTGTTTCTCTTCTCTGTAGTCTTCTAGAGTCTCAACATTTTTTTTTTACATCGTGGCGACCAAAACTGGATGCAGTATTCCAAGTCTGGACTTACCAAGGCCTTATAAAGTGATATTAACACTTCATATGATCTTCATTTTATCCCTCTGTTAATGCAGCCTAGGATTGTGCTGGGTATTTTTGGCCATATTTAAGTAATTGTGTACTAAGAATCCAACTTCCCTCTCACAGGTACTACTATTGATCCAGCTATCATCTATACTCTACTTGTGCATTTGGTTTTTCTGAAGGCTAAAATATACAATGAATGGTTGCAGGAATTAGACATGGCTAGTCTAGTGAAGAGAAGGACCAGGGGAGACAGGATAGCAATGTTCCAATTTTTGAGGGGCTGCCACAGAGAGGAAGGGGTCAAGCTATTTTCCAAAGCACCTGTAGGCCAAAAAAGGAACAATGGATGGAAATTGAACAGTTTCCATTAAACAGATTTAACCTGGAGATAAGAATAAACTTTCTGACAGTGAAAGCAATCAACCAAGGGAACAGGAGTTGCCTTTGGAAGTTGTGGGAGTTTCATTATTGGAGGATTTTCTAAAAGAGATTGTACTGCCATCTACCAGAAATGTTGTAGGGCTTCCTGCTTGGGCGGGGGGTTGGACTAGATGACCTACAAGGTCCTTTTCAATCAGCTAATCAGATTTTCTGTTTGTTTGAATCTGTTTGTTCTTGTCTAAATATAGTCTCAACATTTATTTTTTTTTACATTTTTGGTGACCAAAACTGAACAGAATATTCCAAGTGTGGTCTTACCAAGGCATTATAAAGCAGTATCAAGATCAAGCACGATCTTGATTCTATTCCCTCAGATGATGCTCAGTGCAGCAGATGGCATTCTCCATTCAGGATGAGATTTGCCAAAATCCAGGAGGAGAAATTTGCCAAGGGTTCCCAGGTGGCCTCCTCCATTCAGTTCCATCAATAGGGAAGCATCTTCTCTGCTTGCCAAGCAGACAAGATGCTCTGTGGAGGATTAGCTGCCTACCCCCAGCCCCATCTGTTCAAGTAGCTTGGAGCCCATCCACCAGACAGGTGGCCTCCTGCCAAGGGTGGCTGTGCCAGATAAACAGAGGGCTTTGGTGGACATTGGCTGCATTCTCAAGCCGATTCTTTGCTGCAAGGAAGGGCTTGCTTTCCAGTAAAGGAGAATGTTTGTGGTTGGGGTTGAAATGTGGGGTACTTGGTGCCCTCTGAGTTTGTTGCAGAAGCTTCATGACCCAACGTGGTAGCATCATCAGAGGAGAAAAGGAGGAAGAAGAGGAGGAGGAGGAGGAAGAAGAGGAGAAGGAGAAAAAGGAGGAAGAGTGGAGGAGGAGACGACAAAGGAGAAGGAGAAGGAGAAATGAATTATAATCAAAACATGAGAAGGAGGATGGAGAGGAGAAACAGGAGGAGGAGGAGAGGAGGAAGAAGAGGAGGAAGAAGAAGAAGAGGAGAAGGGGAAAAGGGAGGAGGAGGAGGAGAGGAGGAGGAGGAGACGACAAAGAAGGAGAAATGAATTATAATCAAAGCATGAGAAGGAGGATGGAGAGGAGAAACAGAAGGAGGAGGAGATGGAGAAGAAGAAGAAGAAGAAGAAGAAGAAGGAGAAGGAGAAGGGGAAGGGGAAGGGGAAGGGGAAGGGGAAGAGGAAGAAGAGGAAGAGGAAGAGGAAGAGGAAGAGGAAGAGGAAGAGGAAGAGGAAGAGGAAGAAATGAATTATAATCAAAGCATGAGAAGGAGAATGGGGAGGAGGAGAAGGAGAAGGAGGAGAAGGAGAAGGAGAAATGAATTATAATCAAAGCATGAGAAGGAGGATGGAGAGGAGAAACAGAAGGAGGAGGAGGAGATGAAAAAGAAGAAGAAGAAGGAGGAGGAGGAGGAGGAGGAGGAGGAGGAGGAGGAGGAGGAGGAGGAGGAAGAAGAAGAAGAAGAAGAAGAAGAAGAAGAAGAAGAAGAAGAAGAAGAAGAAGAAGAAGAAGAAGAAGAAGAAGAAGAAGAAGAAGAAGAAGAAGAAGAAGAAGAAGAAGAAGAATTATAATCAAAGCATGAGAAGGAAGATGGGGAGGAGGAGAAGGAGGAGAACTTGATGCTCTCTGAGCTTGGTTATTTTCTTTACTCAAAGAAAGTGTAAAGTCTTTACTCATACACTTTATATTCCATTACTCAAAGTAATACTAGTGATGATATTCACTAGTTTGGGTATTGCAAAGACTGAAAAGAAAACAAGGAAGCCCAGAGAGCACCAAGGACCCCTTAGGCCTTGCTACTTCTGGTTTCCACACCCGCAGATGGAGGTATCTGACTGACGACCAGCTGAGCCTAGGTGATTCATTTTGATTTGTGCTGGACACATATCTGGCTTTGAGGGGACCAAGAAACAAGGTTACGAGGAGGATGGTTGGAACGAGACTCGCCCCTCACTGGGGCAAGCTGTTTTCTTGCTACTCCAGCTTATAACTTTTAGATTCAGTGCTCAATCTTAATCAACCTCCACTCTCCAGCTGGATACTTGTGTGTGATCTCTCCAAGGCCACTTTGTTCTGACCCAAACTTTGTTCCAAGGAAACAAACAGCAAAACCTTTCAATGATTCTTTATGAATTCCGTTCCTTCACGGTTAAAAGGCTGTTTCAAACTAATTGTCTCTGATAAGAACGAGCTTTGCCAAGGTTGTGCTACACTGCCAAGAACACTAGATACAATTGCCAAGACATATTTCAAACACAAAGGGTCTCCAAACACAAACTAAGAGAGTCCGAACGTCCACAAGGCTTGAGTGCAAAAACTTCTTTGTTTCCTACAAAGAACTCCATTTCCTCAGCTGGCTTTCAACTCTTAAGGAGGGGCCATTACCTTGCAGACTTACTCCCAAGTGGCCTGTACTGCTGCTCTTTCCTTGCACAGGCTCCTCGGGGACCTCTTCATCACTGCTACCAGCCTCCCCAATCTCCAAAGTCAGCACTCCACTCCCTGATGGTCCTGGCCCCATCCCTGCATCACACACAGGCCCCTCATCTGAGTCCTTGTTCTCCAAGACCTCAGCCATCCACATCTGCTGCCGATGAGCCACAACACACTTACGACTGGATTTCTAGGAAAACCAGTTTCCTTCATCTGCATATTTCAGTCCATTGCTGGTAAAAGAGGTAAACCAGGTATAAGCACGGCTGACACATTTGCTAATCTGTAAGAATGTACTTTAATTTTTTATCGATTTATTAGTTACAGGTAGTACTGGACTAACAACTACAATTGAGCCCTATGTTTCCATTGCTAAGTGAAACAGTTATTAAATGAGTTTTGCCCCACAGTACGAACTTTCTTGCCAGTGCTGTAAAAGTAGCACTACAGTTGTTAAGGGCCTGTCACACTGGCCGACGGATGCAAAACATTTGTAAAAAGGACACAGCGGATGAGAAAATGTTCCATCCGTTGTTATCCGCTCTCAAAAGTGCCCCAAATTTGCATAACCAGAGCGGACAACAACGGAAAGGAACGGACGGAGGGAGGACGAAGCCAGGATGGAGAGCAGATGCTCCACAGAAGCCTAGCAGATGGAAGCAGATGGGAGTGGATGGCACATCCGCAGGGCTTCGGGGAGACCACAGCGAAGCAAACGTGCAGTGGAAGGAGTGGATGCAGAGCAGATGCCTAGTGGATGAAGCGAATGCAGAGCGGAAGCCTAGCGGACGCCTAGCGGATGCAGATCGTTCACTGCGCATGTGGGGAGGATGCATGTTAGGGATAACATTGTTTACCCTAACTGTTTTAGGTGAAATACTAACTATGAATCATAGTTAATGTATGCAGCTTTAACTGTAAAATAGCTATTGTGGGTGTGGTTATGAAAACCATATAAAAGTAGCAAGGCTACAGCTTGCTCTCTCTCTCTCTGGCTTTGATGATCCCTGATTACTGCTTGGAAGCAAGACTGCATTGCTCGAACGGGAGAGACTACAACGGACTGATTTATGTGAACTGACAATAGGATATTCTACATGGACTTTGCTAACTGAATATCCCTGAATGGACTGACTACATGGTAAATGAATATTGGACTGTTTTTGACTATGCTATAAACTTATACTGGAATAAAATATATTCTTGATAGCACAAGCGTATCTGTTATTTTTACTGTATGTTAATAAACATACAAGCTTAGCTCACTCATTTATCTGTGTGCCTATCTGACTAACGCTGCACATTCTGTTTAGCTTGTCTACCTAATCCTGGTTGGGGAACCCAGGCTTAACACATTGCGTCAGCCCCGTGTATATCAAGGGAATCAGCTCGCAAGCAGGTCAGCATTCAAAGGAAAGACCTGCTGCCAGACACAGCTCCAGCCAGCCAGCCAGTCAGCCAGCCAGACAGCCAGCCAGCCAACAACCATGGGGAAGAAGAGAAAGCCTGTGGCAACTACTGCCAGCCCTGGCAAGAGGGACAGGGCCACCATCCAACCCTCTGGCCCTGACTCTGCTTCTGCTGGGGCTTCTGCTGCTGGGGCTGTCTCTTCTGGTGCTGGGGCTTCTGCTGGTGCTTACTCTGCTGGTGCTGCTCCTGGTGCTGGGGCTTCTGCTGGGGCTTACTCTGCTGGTGCTGCTCCTGGTGCTGGTGCTGGTGCTTCTGCTGGTGCTTACTCTGCTGACGCTGCTCCTGGTCCTGCTGATGCTCCTGGTGCTCCTGGTGCTGCTGGTGCTCCTGGTCCTGCTGGTGCTACTGGTGCTCCTGGTCCTGCTGGTTCTCCTGGTCCTGCTGGTTTTCCTGGTCCTGCTGGTTCTCCTGGTCCTGCTGGTGTTTACTCTGCTGCTGCTGATCCTGGTCCTGCTGGTGCTGCTGGTGCTGCTGGTGCTGCTGCTGTTGCTGCTGCTGGTGGTGCTGCTGGTCCTGCTTTTGCTGCTACTGTTGTTGTTGCTGCTGTTGCTGGTGGTGGTGTGGAGGAGCAGCCCCTACAACCTCGAAGCCCCTCTCATGAGGGCCCAGATGGCCCTGCCAGAGGGAGAAAGAGGCATACGCGAGAACAGGAGAGGAGGCAGTGCTTCATCGAAGAGGAACATGGGGATGAGGTGCTGGAATGGCTGAGGGAGAACGAGTATCTTTGGCGGAAGGGACACAGGCTCTATCGAGACACCAAAAGGAAGCAGGCTGCTTGGAGAGAGAAGGCAGAGAGATTGGGCGACACTTCGGAGGTGCTCCTTGGCTGGTGGAAGCTCATGCACACCTGGTATGGGAAGCTGCACCTCAAGAAATCTGGCCAGGCCACGGTCAAGCTGACGGACCGAGAGACCTACCTGATGGCCAAGTGCAGCTTCTTGGAGGGTGAGATCCCCCACCGAGGAGCAGCCCCTCTCACAACCCTCTCTCTCTGGCAGACCGCAGAGATCCAGTCCTCTTCTGGCCAAGAGTCAGCTCCTGTGTCAAGGCAGGTATCTGTGGAGCGTGCCACGATGGAGAATCCCCGACAGCTGTACTCCCCGTGGCGGAACGTGTGGAGGACCCCCTAATGCAGTGGGAGCAAAGAGAGGGCACTTCCACCAGAGAACAACCCACATCCACAACCAGCTCCACCTCCACAGAAAGCAGGCAGAGAGGCAGACAGAGGGGCAGAGCCACACTGTCCTGCTGGAGATCAGGGACACCATCAGAAGCAGCGTAGATCTCCTCTCTCAGCTGGTACACACAGATGTTCCATCCTCCAACCGCAAGCCCTTCCTCACCTACGTCAACCAGACCCTCATGGACATGTCGGAATTACAGTACCAGGTGATAAAGGACAGGATCACAGGTCTTCTGCACAACCCTCCAGACCCGGCTGAACCTGCTCCCACCCAGTCCAAGTCTGCTCCTCCAACCCAGGTGATCTCACTGCCTTTCCAAGGCTTTCAACAGCCCCTCACCTACCAAGGCTACGGCTACCAGGAGCTCCAGCAGCACAGGCAGCCCTTCCCAGTCCAGGCACAGGTACATCGAACGCCACCGGTGCCACCGATGCCACCCACGCCACCGGTGCCACCCATGCCACAGATGCCACCCACGCCACAGATGCCACCCATGCCTCACCTCGCTCAGCTGCAGACCAGACATCTCCACTACACTGCTCCTTCCTCCACCCCACAGCCAAGCCTGGCCTCAGAACATCTGTCAGCGGATTTGGGGCTGACACCCCATGTCCTGGAGGAAGGGGCTCTCAACATCACAGGACTGAGCCAGCTCTCTGAGAGCTTCCTCTACACACCGTCCCCTGTTGTCCTCTCGGGGCCAGGCATTCCAATGACGCCTCAGACCAGCGCTCCAGCAGCAACCACCTCCACAGCACCTGGACCCTTCACCCCTGAGACTGGAAACTCCTCAGAGTGACGAGAAAGTGTGCCAGAGACTGGGTGGCTACCTGTTGACTTTATCTTTCCTTGGGACACTTGGGTCATTCTTCTTTTACAGCTTGTTATTAATAAAGATTATCTTTGCTTCACACACTTGCTTCATTTATTTTATTAAATAAAGTCTTGGTGGAAACTTTTAGAAATGGTTTAAGCCTTTGCATGCTTGTGGGATGGTTTAAGATAGCAGTGAGATGGGCAGGGATACCTGGGGGATGGGCAGGGATACCTTTGTGATGGGTAATAGCTCTGGGATGGGCAGGTATAGCTTTGGGATGGGTAATAGCTGTGGCATAGATAAACCTCCAGTGCAAGCATAGTGGGACTGTATGGTCCCCCCTCCCAGATGCCACACCTATGGCCCGTTATTATCAATACTAATGTAATAATTGATCCACACATGTCAACATAAACACAACTCTTTATCAAATGCCCTGTTCATTATAGGGCCACTCAACATACATGGCCCAATCTCATCCGTGTGATGAGACAGGATGAAGGAAGCATCCATTAAGCATCTACCATCCTGTCTTGCCACTCCACTGCTCCAGCTGGGGAGTTGTACCAGTGTTTCAGGAGGTTGCGCTGCTTCTTCCCTTCACGTGAGGCTCTGTTGGGGCCTTGCACATCCACAGTCTCTATCAGGTTTCGTCCTTGCCTCCATTCCCCAGGCTCCATGTCCACATTGCCTTGTTGGCGGTCCACGAGCCTGTTCTGCAATACTGGGTAGCGGGTGCGCATGAGATTGTGCAGGATACAGCAAGCTCCCACGATCCTCCTCACGGTCTGTGGGCGATGCTGCATGGTGGTGAGAAGTACCTGGAACCTGTTGGCCAGGATGCCAAAGGCATTCTCCACCACCCACCTTGCCCTGGACAGCCTGTAGTTGAAGATCCTCTCTTCACGGGTGAGGCATCTGGAGGTGTAAGGCTTCATGAAGTAGGTTCTGAGGGAGAAGTCGTCATCCCCCACGATGAAGTCGGGCACATTTTGTGTGTCATTGGGCAGGGGGTCTGGATCTGGGAAGCCCATGATGAGGTTGCGTTCCAGCCCCTCCTTGAAGTCACTGGCATTGTATACCTGGGCATCGGAAGCTGATCCGTTGCCTGAAGCATTGATGTACATGAACTTGTAGTCAGCATCGACCATGGCGAAGAGGATGATGCTGAAGAAGCCCTTGTAGTTGTGATAAGTGGACCCTGACTTGGCTGGAGCTTTGCAGGCCACGTGCTTGCCATCTATGGCTCCAACGGTGTGGGGGAAGTTCCACCTCTGATACCACTGCTCTGCAATTTTCTTCCAGCCTTCTTCAGTGGAGGGGCATTGGAGGAGCTCCTCCAGGTGTTCTTCGATGATGGCCTGCACCACTTCTCTGACCACAATGCTGATGGTGTTGTGTGGCACCCTCCAGCCGTACTGCATGCTCCTGTACGTGGTCCCTGAAGCCAGGTGGTGCAGAGTCAGCACCACCTTGAGCCCAGGGTGCAGGCTGGGCTGGAAGTTGGTGCTCTGCTTGGTCAACCTGGGTCTCAGCCGCTCCACAACATCGTCAAACATGGCTGGAGGCATCCTCATGAAGTTCTGGAGTGCACGAGGGTCTTCATTCCTCAGCTCCACCATCAGCTTGTTATACAGTCCGTACTCTGCTCTTCTGGCGATCCATCTTCTGACCCAGACACGTCTTGGCCGCCTCCTTTTTTTCGCGTAGAACAGGTGAAAGAGCCTGTCGATGGCTTCGCACTGTTGTAGAATGATGGTGGCTACCAAAAGGAGTGTGTGATGATCCATGGTGGAGATGACTGGATGCTGTGGAAGAGCAAGAGCCAGATGAAGGCTGGAGAGGTCTGCACCGCAGGGCTGCTGGACAGAAAGTGAGATCCAGGTGAGTTCCTCACCCTTTTTATAGGAAATATAGGTTTTCCGCTCAGTGTCCTTTTGCATCCTCTAGGCATCCTGCATACATTCTAAATATCCAAGATAGGTCTCCTCTGCAACCGTTTTTTCTCTTTTAATGCTTTGTATGCGAGCTGCATCCGCTTTCATCCTTTCTCCGTCCGTGCTATTAACGCTTTCTGTCTGTTCCCTGTCTGTTTCGCTTCCTCCCTGTGTCCGTTTTCCATTGGAGCGGATGCGAGTTGTGCAGATGCACAGCGGATGCCTAGCAGATATAGCGGATGCGTAATGGATGATGACGGATGTAGGACAGATGTTCCCCATATGCGTTGCGGATGCAGAACAGACGCGTTGGATACATTTTCCGCTCAAACAGTTTTGTGCAGCTCAAAACTTTTTGAGCGGATGAAATGTCAGTAGATGGATGCTGGACGGATAGAGAGGATGAAAAACGGACGTATTGAGTACAGAACGGATGCATCGCATTTACCAACGGATGGCAAGTGTTTCTCTCCGTTTTACATCCTCTTTCCATCCGTTGGTGCTGTGTGACAGGGGCTTTAGTTAACTCGGTTGTTAAGTGAATCTACCAGTGGTGAGATTAATTGTTTTTTTACTGCCAGTTCTAAGGGTGTGGCTTGTTAGGTGTGGTGTGGCTTGGTGGGCAAGGCATTGGAAGGTTACTGTAAAATCTCCATTCCCTCCCCACTCCTGGGGGAAGGATACTCCCAAATCCCATTCCCTCCCCACCCACTAACCTGCTTTCCAGCTCCGTTCTCCTGTGCAGGGCAACCAAAGAAGACCCAGCCAATCAGCTGGGACTTGGGAGGCGGAGAATAGATGGGGCGGGGCCAGTCAGAGGCGATATTTGCCAGTTTCCATCCATTATTCCTTCTCTGGCCTTCGGGTCCCTTGGAAAATAGCTTGACCCTTTCCTCTTTGTGGCAGCCTTTCAAATACTGGAAGACTGCTATCATGTCTCCCCTGGTCCTTCTCTTCCCCAGACTAGCCAGGCCCAGTTCCTGCAACCGTTCATCGTATGCTTGAACCTCCAGTTTCCTAACCATCCTGGTTGCTATTCTCTGCACTTTTTCTAGAGTCTCGACGTCTTTTTTATCATGTGGTGACCAAAACTGGATGCAGTACTCTAGAATCGAGCTTGGAAGTCTTCTAGTCCAGCCTCTTGAAGACTTAGAATAACTTTGTTGTCACTTTGAATCCGTGGTGGGATTCAATTTTTTTTTACTGCTGGTTCTGTGGGCATGGCTTGGTGGGAATGGCAGGGGCAGGATACTGCAAAATCCATTCCTTCTATACCCCACTAACCTACCTTCCAGCTCCGTTCTCCTGTGCAGGGTAACCAAAGAAGACCCAGCCAATCAGCTGGGACTCGGGAAGCGGAGAATAGATGGGGGCAGGGCCAGTCAGTGGTATTTGTCATTTTCTGAACTACTCAAAATTTCTGTTACCGGTTCTCCAGAACTGATCAGAACCTGCTGAATACCACTTCTAGAATCTACCTTCCCCACTGAAGGTTGTTTGAAGGTTGCAAAAGGGGATCATGGTACCTTGGGACATTGCAAATCATCATAAATATGAGTTGGTTGCCAATGTCTGAATTTTGGTCATGTGACCATGTTGAAACAATCTTGTGAAAAACTGTCATAAGTCACTTTTTTCAGTGTCATTGTAACTTGGTTACAATTTAATGAATGATCATTAAATAAACTGTTGTAAGTTGAGGACTACCTGTACTATCCCTCCCGCTCACAGGAAAGGACGAAAGAAGAAATATTTCTTAACATTTATAGCTCTCAGCGGGAAACTTTCCATTCTCAGCAGAAAACCTTCCATTGCCTCACACCTTTTCGATAAAATTTGAGAGCTCTGAAGAGGGAATGGAGCTGTCAAAGGGAGAGAGACAGAGGAAAAGCTGTCCGTCAGCCCTTAGATGGAGAGTCAACAGTCCCTAGGTCTGGAAGTGGCTGATGAGGAAGAGGTGGAACAGCTGGGTCCAGGGCCTGATACACAAATGCAGAAAAGACAGAGGAGAGGAGAGCAGTGGAAATGTATGGGCTGGTCCTTGGGACAGAAGAGCCACCGCTGCTAGCGAAGCCCCACCCTAGCTCAGGGGATACTAGGCAGGGGCAGAGATGAATAGATGTGGCAGAAAACTATTCTTCTCCCTGCCAGATGGACTTGTTAGCCTACGTTGAAAGAGAAACTTTTTGCCGGGGCTGCTGGAGTTCCTAATAAAGGAATCTTTGAGTTCACTTCAGAGGGTTTGTCGAGTTTGGGGAGCTGGGTCAGAACAGTTGCGTGGCAAATTAGTCATGGCAAGTTGTCCTGCAGTGAGTTGGCCGCAACCACCTGACTGTGACTAGTTGGCCCAATTCACATGTGACCCCCTTTTGTGACCTTCTGACAAGCAAATTCCATGGGGAAGCCAGATTCACTTAACAACCATGTTGCTAACTTAACAAATACTTTCCCTTTGTGGACTAATGCTTATAGCAATTTTTCTAAACGTGTCCATAAAAGCTCACCCTTCAGCGATAGAACTGCAACTTCATCTAATTCTGGTTATAGTGTTAGTCATCTTTCTTTCTTTCTTTCTTTCTTTCTTTCTTTCTTTCTTTCTTTCTTTCTTTCTTTCTTTCTTTCTCTTTCTCTCTCTCTTTCCTTCCTTCTTTCTTACAATTTTTTTATTTGTTTTATTATATAAAATACAAAGGAAAAAAAAAATAAAAATAGGAAATAAAGGGAAGAAAAAGGAGTGGGGAAAAGAGGGTGTGAGAAACAAAGAGGGGAAAAAATGCATTGACTCCAAACTCTTCTTAGCAGTGTACGAGATAAAAACACTCCAACCTCAACGTTTTGCTTTTGCACATTAATGTATAACTTGCCATTTCTACGACACATCTTTCTGATCAACAAAACCGAAGTCAACCGAAGTTTCAGTTTGCTTTTCATCACAAAGCACAAAATCCAGAAGTGACATCCAAATGAAAAAAAGATTTCCGCTTTGAATAAAATAATCAATTTAACCAGGAATGGGATTCTGCCAGTTTGGACCAGTTCAAGCGAACCCCTAGCTCAAAGATCAGCTGGGAGTGAACCAGTTCGCTCCACCTCACCCCGCCCGCCCCTGCGCTGTACTTTATCATCCCAGCTGATCAATGCAAAAGAGCAGATTGCCACTCCTCAGCTGTGTTACTCCCCCGAAGTAACATAACAGGTAAGCTTTTTTGCATTGCTCTTCACACATGCGCAGCACGCGTCAGGCGTGCATGCACAATCACCAAACCAGTTGTTATACTGGCACCATCCCACCTCTAAATTTAACCATTCTGGCTTTATCTTCCTTTGCTATGGAAGTAGTATGTATTTCTATCCGCACATAATAATCTTTGTGAACTATTCCCATTTATATTAGCGAGATTTATTGTATTCTTTCAAATTCGGAAGGGGGGAGGGAAGAACCACTGTTTTTTTTCTTTCTTTTTTTCTTCTTGTTTCTGATGAAAGCTTTCAATGGGTGAAACCTTTTTTTTATTATTATTTTTTAAGTTCCTTCCTGGGACTTCCAAGAGTGACATTTCTCAATACTATCAGTGACACCCCAGAAAACGTACTAGCATATTCATGTGTCACATCAGTCTGATGGACTCAGATAATAAAGAGAGAATACTTGTCCTAACAATTGATGCACCGTTGAAGCAGAAGGACAGATCTAAATATCTATGTCAGGGGCAAGGAAAAAAAACCCCACAAGTTAAAAATAAGGCATTACAAGATGAGAAGGAAAGGAAAGGATTGGATCTTCCTGGTTTCAAATTATATTTTGCAACTTGTGGTTTGCTTTGGATGAAAGGGTGTACAGCGCTGAGAAGCAGAAGACTCTCAGGGTTAGAAGGACGTGACCTGAAATTTGAGCGGCATAGATATATATATATATATATGACAGAGTCAAGGTTGAAGTTAATTTTAAAAATAGTTTCATTCACTTTCCTAAGATTGCAGATCACTCAAAGCAATACATGCAGTCCAGAAATAAAACACAGGATTGCACTGGGGTCACAGAGAAATGATGAACAGAAGCTGAACATGGAAAAGTGAGAACATCAGCCTGGCAACCAAATATAGTCCACTCTCTCTGGGTTCCCTATCGCTATCTAGGGTTGTGAAAGTTGGATATTAAAACAGGAAGACAGGAAGAAAATGGACTCATTTGAGCTATGATGCTGGAGAAGGCTCCTGCAAATTCCTTGGACAGTAAAGAAGACCAACAATCAAGTGATGAAATGCATAACTTTAGCAAGGAAAATTCACAAAACTGTGTCCCGCTTATTTTTGTCATGTCACACAATAGAGATGGAGTAAGCAATTATGTTGAGAAGAGTTCGTGGTAAAAGGAAACCAGGCCGCCAAAGAATATGATGGAGATATCTATGGAGATTCTCAGTCATTCCAGGTCATGGATGTCCCAAAGGTGCTTTTTTCAACAGGCAACTGGACTTTCTGGTTTTAATTTGAAGATGTTTCACTTCTCATCCAAGAAGCTTCTTCAGCTATGACTGGATAGTGGGAAATGGAAAGATTTATACTCCTTGCAGACAGCTGGTCATTTGCTTCCTTTTAGAGAATCACTGAAGCCACCTGGACACAGATGGACATACAACACAGATAAACCTCCAGGTGGTCTCAACCACCAAGGATGCAAATGTCCAGCTGTCTGCAAGGGGTATAAATCCTTCTACTCCCCACCATCCGGTCAGGGCTGAAAAAGCTTCTTGGATGAGAAGCAAATCTCTTCAAAGAAAAACAAACAACCAGAAAGTCCAGTTGCTTCTTGAAAAAAGCACTTTTGGGACACCATGATGGACACCATAACTGCTGGACACCATCAAAGCTGACACTTTGAGCCAGAGAATAGAAAAACTCAAAGAAGTAGTACAAGTATCATACCCCTGTTAGAATCTGACTCCAAGGGAGAGGAGGAACAACCTACAGGGAGTGGGAGTGTGGCTCTGGAGGTTGTGGAGGAAACTGGAGAAGGGCACAGGCTGGCTGGGCATTCAGAGGAAGACTCAGGCCCATCCCCTCTTCATCCTAAGGCACCCAGGGAGGAGTGGATAAGGGAGAAACGTGAATGGCATGGTCTATGGGGGAGGAAAGGGTCCTGATCCCCTTCATGAGCTACAGCTGGGAGGACTGTTTAAAAGGACAATCTGCACATGGCCCAGTGCTGGAAGCAAAGCATGAAATAATTCTAGTCTGTCCGTTCTTATCTGAGTTTGGCGTCCTTCTCAGGGTATGTATTTCGATATCTGTGAACGTCTTCAAGCTCTTATCCTGCCTTGTCTCATTAATTGCTTCAGTGTGGTTTGTGTTCTTTTTTCTATTTATAATTTATATGTATTTTGAGTTTGAGTGGAATTCTTCCTTTTTGCAACTATTCTTGGGGGAGTTTTTTCTCCAGTCAATGATAATTGGACCTTGGAGGCCAAGTTGAAGGAATTAAAGGTACTTCATCTATTTTTGTGACTTTTGTGACCTACTCTGGGTCATCACAGCAAGATGGGAAGATACGGAGAGACCTAGCCCATGGAATCGCCAAGAGTCAGATGTGACTGAATAGACAGCATCATCATGATCATCATCATGACAATCATCATCGAGAATAAGGACTAGTTACAAGGCCAAGTTGTATCCAAAACACATTTGGGGATTTCCACAGAAGAAACAATCCTAGGCTGCATTAATACAGGGATGGGTTGAAGATCATATGAAATTCTAGTACCGCTTTACAAAATCTTGGTAAGACATTTGTAAAACTGCAATTTGTTCCGGTCCTCACAGTATGAAAAAAGTTGTTGGGACTCTGGAAAGAGTGCAGAAAAGAGCCACAACAAATGATTAGAGGGCTGGAGGCTAAAACATACGAAGAATGATTGCAGGAATTAAGTATTTCTAGTCTAATGAAAAGAAGGACTAAAGGGCCTGTCACATACGCCGACGGATGCAAAATGTATGTAAAAAGGACACAGCGGACGAGAAAATGTTCCATCCGTTGTTATCCGCTCTCAAAAGTGCCCCGAATTTGCATAAACAGAGCGGACAACAACGGAAAGGAACAGACGGGGGGAGGATGTAGCCAGGATATAAAGCGGATGCTCCACGGAAGCCTAGCAGATGGAAGCGGATGGAAGCGGATGACACATCCGCAGGGCTTCCGGGGGAGCACAGCGAAGCGGACGTGCAATGGAAGGAACGGATGCAGAGCGGACGCCTAGCGGACGCAGAGCGGATGCCTAGCGGATGCAAAGCGTTCACTGCGCATGCGGGGAGGATGCATTGCGTCATTCAGAGGAAAGACCTGCTGCCAGACACAGCTCCAGCCAGCCAGCCAACAACCATGGGGAAGAAGAGAAAGCCTCTGCCATCTGCTGCCAGCCCTGGCAAGAAGGACAGGGCCACCATCCCACCCCCTGGCCCTGACTCTGCTTCTGCTGGGGCTTCTGCTGCTGGGGCTGACTCTTCTGGTGCTGGAGCTAATGCTGGCGCTGCTCCTGGTGCTGGGGCTTCTGCTGGGGATTACTCTGCTGGTGCTGCTCCTGGTCCTGCTGGTGCTCCTGGTGCTGTTGGTCCTGCTGGTGCTTACTCTGCTGCTGCTGATCCTGGTTCTGCTGGTACTGCTGGTGCTGTTGGTCCTGCTGGTCCTGCTTTTGCTGCTACTGTTGTTGCTGCTGGTGGTGGTGATGGTGTGGTGGAGCAGCCCCTACAACCTCGAAGCCCCTCTGATGAGGGCCCAGATGGCCCTGCCAGAGGGAGGAAGAGGCATACGCGAGAACGAGAACGGGAGAGGAAGCAATACTCCATTGAAGAGGAACATGAGGATGAGGTGCTGGAATGGCTGAGGGAGAATGAGTATCTTTGGCAGAAGGGACACAGGCTCTATCGAGACACCAAAAGGAAGCAGGCTGCTTGGAGAGAGAAGGCAGAGAGCCTGGGCTACACTTGGGAGGTGCTCCTCGGCTGGTGGAAGCTCATGCACACCTGGTACGGGAAGCTGCACCTCAAGAAATCTGGCCAGGCCACGGTCAAGCTGACGGACCGAGAGACCTACGTGATGGCCAAGTGCAGCTTCTTGGAGGGTGAGATCTACCACCGAGGAGCAGCCCCTCTCACAACCCTCTCCCTCAGGCAACCCGCAGAGAGCCAGTCCTCTTCTGGCCAAGAGTCAGCTCCTGTGTCCAGGCAGGTATCTGTGGAGCATGCCACGACGTAGACTCCCCCAACAGCTGCACTACCCGTGGCGGAGTGTGGAGGATCCCCTGACGCAGTGGGAGCAAGGAGAGGGCACTTCCACCAGAGACCAACTCACATCCATCCCCAGCTCCACCTCCACAGAAAGCAGGCAGAGAGGCAGACCAGAGGGGCAGAGCCACACTGTCCTGCTGGAGATCAGGGACACCATCAGAAGCAGCATAGATCTCATCTCTCAGCTGGTACACACCGACATACCATCCTCAAACCGCAAGCCCTTCCTCACCTACGTCAACCAGACCCTCATGGACATGTCCAAATCACAGTACCAGGTGATCAAGGACAGGATCACCGGTCTTCTTCACAACCCTCCAGACCCAGCTGAACCTGCTCCCACCCAGTCCAGGTCTGCTCCTCCAACCCAGGTGATGTCACTGCCTTTCCAAGGCTTTCCACAGCCCCTCACCTACCAAGGCTACAGCTACCAGGAGCTCCAGCAGCACAGGCAGCCCTTCCCAGTCCAGGCACAGGTTCATCATACGCCACCGGTGCCACCGATGCCACTGATGCCACCAATGCCACCGATGCCACCGATGCCACCAACACCCCAGATGCCACCCACGCCACAGATGCGACCCATGCCACAGATGCCACCCACGCCTCACCTTGCTCAGCTGCAGACCAAACAGCCCCACTACACTCCTCCTTCCTCCACCCCACAGCCAAGCCCGGCCTCAGAACAACTGTCATCGATATTGGGGCTGACACCCCATATTCTTGGAGGAAGGGGCTCTCAACATCACAGGACTGAGCCAGTTCTCTGAGAGCTTCCTCCACATACCATCCCGTTGTCCTCTCAGGGCCAGGCACGCCAATGGCGCCTCAGACTAGCACTCCAACAGCACCCCTGAGACTATGGGCATGCCTCAGAGTGACTGAGAAGAGTGCCAGAGACTGGGTGGCTACCTGTTGACTTTATCTTTGCTTGGGACACTTGGTCATTTTGCTTTTACAGCTTGTTATTAATAAAGATTATCTTTGCTTCACACACTTGCTTCATTTATTTTATTAAATAAAGTCTTGGTGGAAACTTTTAGAAATGGTTTAAGCCTTTGCATGCTTGTGGGATGGGTAAGGATAGCTGTGGGATGGGCAGGGATATCTTTGGGATGGGTAATAGCTGTGGGATTGGCAGGGATACCTTTGGGATGTGTAATAGCTGTGGGATAGGCAGGGATACCTGTGGGATGGGTAATAGCTGTGGAATGGGTTAGGATACCTGTGGAATGGGTAATAGCTGTGGGATAGATAAACCTCCAGTGCAAGCATAGTGGGATGTGTAACGGATGACAACGGATGTAGAACGGATGTTCCCCGTATGCGTTGCGGATACAGAATGAACGTGTTGGATACATTTGCCGCTCAAACAGTTTTGTGCAGCTCAAAACTTTTTGAGCGGATGAAATGTCAGTAGACGGATGCTGGACGGATAGAGAGGATGAAAAACGGACGCAGTGAGTACAGAACGGATGCATCGCGTTAACCAACGGATGGCAAGTGTTCTCTCCGTTTTACATCCTCTTGCCATCCGTTGGTGCTGTGTGACAGGGGCTTAAGGGAGACATGATAATGTCCCAATATTTGATGGGCTGCCACAAAAAAGAGGAAGTTCAATCTATTTTCCAAAGCACCAGAAAGGAATACCCAATTCTTGCATACGTTCTTCGCATGTTTTCGTCTCCAGGTCTCTTATCCTCTTTGTTGCTCTTCTCTGCACTTTTCCCAAAGTCTCAATGTCTATTTTGTACTTGGATATGTCTGAGTTTTACTACCCATTAAAACAATAGTTACTACTTTAAAGAAAAGAAAGTCAGGGAAGAAAAAATAATTAACACATGGGGTTCAACTTACCTAAAGGTTGATATCCTTGCCTTGATGGTCCTCCAAAGGTATTTCTGCTACCAAACCCACCGCCATCAATGGATCCATAAGACATCTTCTTTGGACACTTCTGGAGGTAGGCTTCCTTTCAAGACTAAAACAAACAAGGGGAAAAATGTGAAATGGGCAGAGAGAACTTCAGAATACAGAGAGAAACAAAAAAGAACCAGGAAAAAAAAGTGTTTTTGGCATCTTCTCATCTAAAGGAAGCCAGTGAACGAGAAATTCAATCAATATTGGCATATTAGTTTGGAATGGGGCAACTCCACACCGCCAACTTGCCCTGGAGAATGCATACCACAGGGCACAATTTAACAAATGGAAAAGTTAAATTAATTTCAATGGAACCTTGGCCAAATTATAAAATGAAGAAAGTCAATCCAGAAATGCAAGAGTTGTAATAATTTCGACTCAAACATGGTCACCAAAAATAAAAGTAACTGAATGAAATAATTAATACAGTGTTAAATTGTCCTGTGGCAAGTTGGCCAAATGGCCATCATGAGTTGTCCCACAGAAAGTTGGCCGTGATGAGTGACCATGGCAAGTTGTCCTACCTAGACCCATCTTAGTGGCAGTAGCTACATCTTGTACTTCTGTGCTCCACCAACTGGCTATTACTATCTGTGACTGAAAACTATTTGTAGAATATATTTAATTTCCATAAGTAAAATAAGGAGATGCTTCACATATAAACAGAAACCAAAGGCTAAACCTCTCTTATCAATTTAGCAAAGTTATCAAGAAGTTCATACAATCACTCATTTTTTAAGCTGATGACATCTGATATACTACAGGAGAGAACTTAAGAATATAAGCATTGTCCTGCTGGAGTAGACCTCTGGCCCATCTCATCCAACACCGGCCAACCAAGCACGCAAGGAAGCACAAAAGTCTCTGAGTAGATGGCCTTCAAAAACAGGAAGGAAGAAGAAAAGGAAGAGCAATAGCACCTAGACTTACACACCACTTTATAGTGCTTTACAGCCCTCTCTAAGTGGTTTATAGAGTCAGCCTATTGCCACCAACAATCTGGGTCTGTTTAGCCACTTCGGGTGGATGGAAGGCTGAATCAACCTTGAGGCAGTCAAGATGGAATTGCTAGTCATGGGCAGAGAAGGCATGGAGGGTTAGGGTTAGGCAGGAAGGAGGGAGTAAGTAAGTATTGGAGGGAAGGAAGGAAGAAGAAAGGAAGCATTGGATGGATGGATGAAGGGATGGAGGGACAAAGTTTAAACTTGAATGAAGGGAGGAAGGCTGATTGATTAATTGACTTACTGAAGATAATAAGACTTCAAGGATGGGTATGTCTAGTCTAATGAAAAGATAGATCAGAAGTGACAAAATAGGAATATTCCAATCAGTAGTGGGATTCAAATTTTTTTACTACTGGTTATGTGGGCGCAGCTCGGTGAGCGTGGCAGGGGAAGGATACTGCAAAATCTCCAGTCAGAGGTGGTATTTGCCGGTTCTCCAAACTACTCAAAATTACCACTTCTGGTTCTCCAGAACTGGTCAGAACCTGCTGAATACCAACTCTGATTCTAATATTTCAAGGGCTGCCACGAAGAAGAGGGATGCAAGCTATTCTCCAAAGCAGCTGAGGGCAGGACAAGAAGCAATGGGTGGAAACCAATCAAGGGGAGAAGCAACCTAGAACTAAGGAGAAACTATCTTAACAGTGAGGACAATTAACCAGTGGAACAACTTGCCTCCAAAGACTGTGAATGCTCCAACACTGGAAGTTTTTAAGAAGAGATTGGACAAACATTTGTCTGAAATAGTACAGGGTTTCCTGCCTGAGTAAGGGGTTGGACTAGAAGACCTCCAAGGTCCCTTCCAACTCTAATATTCTGCTGCTTTGTCCTTCTCCTCTACAGTGAGCTTTTGGACTGGGAATCACCCATGCACAGAGAAAAGCGCAGCTGTTCCCAGAAACCTTTTTAAAAATTTTCATTTTTAACGTTTGCTCTAACGCTTTCCTTCCTTTTTCTTCTCCATCTTCTCCTGGCAGGTAGGAATATAATAACATCTGCTTGGGAGAAAGGCTTTGGACTTCTACTACAGCATATGAAAATATCTGGCTGAAGTGAAAATTGCTGTTGGCATCATCCAAGGAGCCGCGGTCGAAGAGACAAGCAAAAATATCCCCTTGGCCTTTGTCACAGGAAACACAATAAATCCAGTATTTTCTAGAGAACAAAAGATATTCCTTTCTGTCTCTTTTATCAGTGTTAAAAGCAGAGAACGATGGAAGGGTAAAAATCAGGCTTTCAGCTACCTGGAAATGTATTGCTGAGATTTTATGATTGATTTATTAAACCAATTTTTTTTTCTTATTTACTTATTGAGTTCTTCAATGATTTTTTTTTATTATTATTTTTGCTTCTCTCAAAATTTCCCCTTCCAAAGAATGATCCCTTCCATCGTTCCAATAATCCCCTGAAATTCCCCTCTCCCCACTCATATTTATCTAGTAATCCTTGGAAAAGTTTGCTGAGAGAATTAAAAATTAAAAAAGAGAGCTCCGGTTCCAGAGAAATTGGCCCTGTGATGCTGAACAAGTGAAATGTAAAAGAAAAAAAAAGGGAATGTTTTTCTCTCTTATTGATGTATTTAAAAATACTACAAAATGGGACCATTTTAATCAGAGGTGCCTCAAGGCAGATTACTGGTAGGCCTCCCTGTGTTCTTATTATTTTCCTTATTTGATTTTACCCATTAACAATTTGGTTCCTGAAGCTTTATAAGCAAATCCTAGCTTGATATCATGATCGATGTAAAAACCTTTCCAGTCTATGGAGAAGGAGACAACAGATAATTTGCATGCAAAATTAATTAATTAATTAATTAATGCCCGGGGGGATTCAATTTATGACTGCAACTTTGTGTGTGCCTTTTAATGACCCCGTCATCCCTTACATCGGCATGGATGTGGGCAACTGAATGGAGCTGAGCATTTACAGGCCGGATGCCCTTCCTGTTGCCAATGCGGAGTTCACAGCAAATTTATTCACATTGTGCCCTTTTTCATTTTTCTCCCTTTAAGCAAAATACTCCAAGCTCCCTGCAATCCCTTTTTACTTCTCAACAGACCAGCGAGCTAGAGTAAAACACTCTTGCCTTTGTATTCGAGAAACACTAATTGTTTGGCTTGGCTTCCCTAGACCCCAACAGTTGTTTAAAGATAAAAACTGTCTTTTTACGACCTTTTAATCCTTTAATTTGGGGTGGAGATGGGAGACTGGATGGAGCTGAGTGTTTACTGGCCAGATGCCCTTCCTGTCACCAATGCAGAGTTCACAGCAGATATATTCAAATTGTGCCAGAGAGAGAAATTTCAGCCTCTACTTAGGATTGAACTCACAGCCTCCTGATTGTGAGGCAAGAGCTCCACCTCTATGCCACAGCACCACCCTTATGACTTACGACTACAACCAGATCCCAATATTTCTGTTGCTAAGTGAGACATCTGTTCAGCGGGTTTTGCCCCATTTCTTGCCATGCTTCTTAAGTTAATCACTGGAGTTGTTAAGTTAGGAAAATGATTCTGAAGTGAACCCGGCTTCCTCATTGATCCTAGGATGCTGCGACTGTCATAACTATGAATCGGTTGCCAAAGCATCTGAATTTTGATCACATGAACCTGGGAATGCTGCAACAGTTGTTAAATGTGAAAAACAGTCTTAAGTCATTTTTTCCCATGCTGATGCAACTTTCAGTGGTCAATACAAGAACGGTTGTAAGTGGAAAAGCTACCAGTAAAATGTGATTATTTTAATCAGAGGTGCCTCGAAGCAGACACTGTAGACATTTAGGTAGGCATGTCTATGTTCCCATTATTCACCTGATTTGATCTTACTTGTTATAATTTTGTTCCTGAAGCTGTAAAAGCAAAAAATCTTAGCTACAGAGGTTCTCAGCCATCCTGATTGTTCCAAAGGTGCTTTTTTTTCAAGAGGCAACTGGACTTTCTGTTTTTTCTTTGAAGACGTTTTGCTTCTCATCCAAAAGCTTCTTCAGCTCCGACTGAATGGCTGGGAATGGAAGGATTTGTTTGTTCACCCCAAGGATAAAACACCCAGATACAAACTGAGCAACGTGGTATGCACAGTACATAAAATGCAATGAGCCATGTGCAGTTCTGTACTCTGGGGAAACAAAACAACCACTTCACAAATGCATGGTACAACATGTCAGAGTATATTCATGAACTGGATGAAGAGCATGGTAACAAGATCAGCCAATAAATAGGCATAGGAACTAAATCAGCCAATGAGGACTGTTTGGAAACTGAAATTAGAAGTAGCCTAGGCATGGTTCTGTATTAAGCTCTGCAGCTCTGAAGCTATTTTAAGCTCTGAGTTTGTCTATTGAAAATGAAACTGCTTCTCTCCTCTGCTGTGTGTCTTGCCTGCCTGCTGAACTAAAGTGAAACTGATGTCTGTTTCTGAGCTCTTGAGTTGCTGTTCTGCTCTGGACCTGTAACATGTCTGCTTCTGTTTGAGTTTGCTCCATGTTGGAGAAATATACAACTGGTATTGTAAAATTTACTTTGTATGTTTATAAAGAAGTTAAATGAAGCCTGGAGCACCGGGGAACTACCAGAGGACTGGAAAAGAGCTGATGTGGTTCCCATCTTCAAAAAAGGAAAAAAAAAAAAAAAAACAGACCCAGGAAACTATAGACCAATCAGCTGAATATCAATACCCGGGAAGATACTGGAAAAAGATAATAAAAAAAAAAGAACTGCCAACATCTAGAAACAAGTAAAGTAATAACTAGCAGTCAGCAACAGTTTGTTAAGAACAGATCATGCCAAACCAATCTTATTTCATTCTTCAACTAAATTAGTAGACCAGCAAAATACTGTGAACATAATATATTTAGATTTCAGCAAGGCATTTGACAAAATAGACCACAACCTACTTTTTAGTAAGCTAGAAAAAAGTGGAATAGATAGCACCACCACTAGATGTAACTAGTTCGCAACTGGCTGGAAAACCGTACTCAATGAGTAGTCCTTAATGGGTCTAAGTCTACATGGAGGGAAGGAAGCAGTGGGGTGCCACAAGGTTCCGTCTTAGGCCCAGTACTCTTCAATATCTTCATTAACAACTTAGATCAGGGAATAGAAGGGGAACTTACCAAATTTGCAGATGATACTAAGCTGGCAGGAATAGCTAACACCCAAGAAGATAGGCTCAAGATCCAGATGGGCCATATCTCATAAAAGACAATGGGCCATATCTAATAAAATGAAATTCAATATAGAGAAAAGTAAAGTCCTATACTTAGGCAAGAAAAAACAAAAGTACACATATACACTGGGTGGAACCAGGCTCAATAGCAGGAACTGTGAGAGGATCTTGGAGTCTTAGTGGACAAACAGCTAAATAGGAGCCAGCCATGTGCAGCAGCAGCCAAAAAAGTTAATGCAATCCTAAGTTGTATTAACAGAGGGATACAATCAAGATCAAGGGAAGTACTAATACCACTCTATAAAGCCTTAGTAAGACCACACCTAGAGTACTGCATCCAGTTTTGTTCACCGCATTATAAAAAAGATGCTGAGACTCTAGAAAAAGTACAGAGAAGAGCAACCAGGATGGTTAGGGGACTGGAGGCTCAAACTTTCAAGGAACGTTGCAGGAACTGGGTTTGGCTGGTCTAGTAAAGAGAAGGACCAGGGGAGACATGATAGCGGTCTTCCAATATTTGAGGGGCTGCCACAGGGAGGAGGAAGGGGTTAAACTATTTTCTAAAGCACCTGTGGGTCAGACAAGGAATAATGGGTGGAAACTGAACAAGGAGAGATGTAACCTGGAAATAAGGAGAAACTTTCTGACAGTGAGAATAATCAACCAATGGAACAGAAGTTGTCCTCAGAAGTTGTAGGAGCGCCATCACTTGAGACTTTCAAGAAGAGATTGGACTGCCATTAGTCAGAAATGATTTAGGGTCTCCCGTTTGGGTGGGGGGTTGGACTAGATGACCTACAAGGTCCCTTCCAATTCTGATTATCTGTTAAAGGAATCTGTTAAACCTCTGAGTTCCCTTCCAGCTCTATTCTGATTGATTCATTGATTCATTGAACTAATCAAGGAGACAACCAAGCTGGAATTAAGGAGAAACTCCCTAACAGAGAGGACAATCAATCAGTGGAACAGCTTGTCTTCAGAAGCTATGGGTGCCTCATCACTGGAGGTTTTTAAGATTAGCCATCCACTTGTCTGAAATGGTATAGGGTCTCCAGTTTGAACAGGGACTTGGACCAGAAGATCTTTGAGGTTCCTTCCAGCTCTGTTATCATTCATTCATTCATTCATTCATTCATTGGTTGAACTAAGCAAAGAGAGAAGCAACCTGAAACTAAGTAAAAACTTTCTCATGGAAAGAAAAATTAACCAGTGGAACAGCTTGCTGCCAGAAGTTGTAGATGCTCCATCATGGAGGCTTTTAAGAAGAGACTGGACAGCCGCTTGTCTGATGTGGTAGAATGTCTTCTGCTTGAAGTTGGACTAGGCAACCTCCAATATCCCTTCCAGCTCTATTTTCATTCAGCAAACCTTTCCTCTTCCCTGTGTTAGAGGAGTCAACCAACTCCATTACAGTCTGTTGAACTCATTCCGTCTTGTTGATTTATCAGACAGAGGATTGTTAAGTTCTCAAGCATGGCCAAGCAGAATTGCTCCTGTGCGTTTGAAGGCCCCATAAAAGGATTTTATGTTTCATATCATTGCAGTAGACTGACCCCTTGGCCTGTTTCTCTCGGTTCTGTTGAGTTATCATTCATTACCTGTGACTCCCTGCTCCATTAACTACCTGGATATCTTTCTTTGCCACTTAAAAAAAAAAAAACTCTCCCCTCTGTAAAATTGAATTAAGCTTCTAAAAAGGAAAAGCTATTTTCAGGATTTGAGGAAGGAAAGATCCCTAGATAACTTAAAAAGAAAAAAAATAAAGGTTCTGTGTATTTAAAAGAATAAATTGAGAAGGTTTGTGCCTTCAGGTCATTCTCAACTCCTGCTATCTGCCTGGAGTTGAACAGATCTAACAGAATCAGACCTAAGAGAACAGTAGAGTTGAAAGGGACCTTGGAGGTCTTCTAGCCCAACCCCCTGCTCAAGTATGAGACCCTATACCATTTCAGACAAATGGTTGTCTAATCTCTTCTTAAAAACCTCCAATGGTAAAGCACCCACAATTTTTGAATGCAAGTTATTCCACTGGTTAATTGTCTTCACTGTTAGGAAGTTTCTCCTTAATTTCAGGTTGCTTTTCTCCTTGATTAGTTTCCATCCATTGTTTCTTCTCTTGTCCTTTGGAAAATAGGTTGACACCCCCCCCCTTTCTCTTCTTTGTGGCAGCCCCTCAAAAACTATCATATTCCCCTTAGTCCTTTTCATTAAACTAGACAGACTCAATTCCAGCAACCATTCTTTATATGTTTAGCCTCCAGTTCCCTGATCCACTTTGGTGGTCTTTTCTGCACTCTTTGTAGAGTCTCAACATCTTTTTTGTTATGTGCTGACCAAAACCAATATTCCAAGTATGGCTTTACCAAGGCATTATAAAGTGGTTCTAAACACTTCAAGAGATCTTGAAGTGCAAAGCTGGGTTCTGCAGCTTCCAAAATGTTTTCGATGTAATATGCTTTTGCTAGAACATATGAAGAACGGTTGCAGGATTTGAGTTTGACTAGTCTGGAGAAAAGAAGGACTGGGGGGGTCATGATAGCAGGATTCCAGTATTTGAGGGGCTCCCACCAAGAAGAGGGAGTCAAGCTATTCTCCAAAGCATCCGAGGCCAGGACAAGAAGCAATAGGTGAAAACTCATCAAGGAGAGAAACAACTTGGGATTGAGGAGAAAAGCCTGGACAGCCAGCCATTTGTCTCAAATTGTACAGGAGATTTAGCAGAGATCTCCTCTGGGAGGAGATTTCGAAGTATTTCTAGCAGGACTTCCAGATTCTTTAACAGCTTTGTTCTCTATTGCCATCCATCGGGTAAACTTGCAAGATTCGTTTTTCTCGCCATGTACATGTATGAATCAAAAAAATAGTGTCTTATTTCTCAGTGTCACAGAACATATGTGGGTACGTGAATATTTTTTATTGATTTATTTTGTCATGTTTGTGTAGTGTTTATTAGAGGTGGCAGACCCTTTGAGAGCTGTTTGCAATGAAATTTCATTTTAATGTATGCCGATTAGGGTATATTCAAAGCAGAGGTGTTATTCAGCAGGTTCTGACCAGTTCTGGAGAACCAGTAGCGGAAATTTTGAGTAGTTCAGAGAACCAGCAAATACCACCTCTGACTGGCCCTGGCCCCATCTATTCTCCACCTCCCAAGTCCCAGATGATTGGCTGGTCTTTTTTTTTGGTTGCCCTGCACAGGAGAAAGGAGATGGAAAGCAGGTTAGTGGGGTGGGGAGGGAAGGGGGATCTTGCAGTATCCTTCCCCTGCCATTCCCACCAACCCATGCCCACAGAACCGGCAGTAAAAAAAAAAATTGAATCCCACCACGGATTCAAAGTGACAACAAAGTTATTCTAAGTCTCTAAGAGGCTGGAGTAGAAGACTTCCAAGCTCGATTCGAGAGTACTGCATCCAGTTTTGGTCACCACATTATAAAACGTATGTCGAGACTCTAGAAAAAGTGCAGAGAAGAGCAACCAGGATTGGTTAGGAGACTGGAGGTTCAAGCATACGATGAACCGTTGCAGGAACTGCCCCTGGCTAGTCTAGGGAAGAGAAGGAGACATGATAGCAGGGTTCCAGTATTTGAGGGGCTGCCACAGAGAGGAAGGGGTCAAGCTATTTTCCAAGGGACCCGAAGGCCAGACAAGGAATAATGGATGGAAACTGAACAAGGAGAGATTCAGCCTGAAAATGAGGAGAAACTTTCTGACAGTGAGAACAATCAACCATGGAACAGAAGTTGCCTGTTCTGGGAGCTTCATCAGTGGAGGCTTTCAAGAAGAGTTTGGATTGCCATCTGTCAGAAATGGTGTAGGGTCTCCTGCTTGGGCGATGAAGGGGGGTTGGACTAGATGACCTACAAGGTCCCTTCCAACTCTGATTATCTGTTATCTAATTGGTTGATTGGTTGATGGTAGGGTGTGTGCCATATAAATGGTCTTGAGTCTTGTTTTTTCTTTTTTCTCCCCTGCGTGTTGAGAAGGCATCTTGTCCTCAATGCTTGTGGGCACCCTTTCTGCCTGAATTGTTCGCATAAGTACCTGCTTTCCAGTTGTTTAGTTTGTTGGGTGTTAGCTGGGTGGGAGGCAGTTTTCCTGGCAGATCAGTGGTTGAGTCATGCAGGAGTTCTGTTTCTGTGTGACTCTCTTTACACACACACACACACACACACACACACACAATACTAGCACAGAAGTGTTCCCACTGCAAACTTTAAGGTTCTCCATTCTATAAATGGCCTTGTCATTTTAGTTCGGCTAATTGATTTTAAAAAAGGAAGATGGAAAGGGAGTGAGGAATGATTAGGGATGATTCTTTTTCCATTTTCTTTTAATGTTGCTAAGATGCTTTTCAACAGATCTTTGGGAATGTGGTTTTGTCCCGGATGGCCACCCCCACAAAGGAAATTTGTGGAAGAGAATGTCAATTGGTGGGAGGGAAACGGGCTGAAGTTTAATAAATAGCTCTAGAAGTGGGAAAGTGGATTGTACACCTTCCCCTTCACAGGAAAACGTATTTTTAAATCTAGAAGAAAAGTTCAGAATCCTAGAAAAGAATCCATCGCCTTCTTATCAGTAAAAAATTCTCTTGGTATGGTAGGAATTAGAATAAGAAGAGAAATATGGAACTAATACCGGGAGGTGGAGGGGGCAGGAGGGGGAGGAGGAAGAGGAGGTAGTTGGTTGTTTTCTTGTAGACATTTAATGACAACAGCTAGACAACATCCTCAGTGCTAGAAGGGAGTAGAGTTTGCAGAATGGAAGAGATGCTCTCTAATTTGCCCGTTTGCTGGGAGACTTTTGATTATCCAACTAGGTAGCATCATCAAAGCTAGAAGGGGGGAGGAGGAGGAGGACGAGGAGGAGGAAGAGGAGAAGGGAGATGGAGGAGGAGAAGGAGGAGGTGGAAGAGGAGGAGGAGGAAGTGAAGGAGGTGAAGGAGGAGGAAGAGGTAAAGGAGGAGGAAGTGGAGGTGGAGGAGAAGGAGGAGGTGAAGGAGGAGGAGAAGGAGGAGTTTTTCAGAAGACAGCAACTAAAATTTCCCAAAGAATCATCTTGTCTTACGCTGGGATAGCTACATTTGAAGAAGAGTTTGAAACTGGAGAACTGACTTTATAAAATAGAAATTTGTAAGAACCAATCTGAGAGAAGAAAATGTCAAGGGAAAAAAATTCGGATCCAGCCCACTCCTCGATATTTCCAACTGCAACCCAGTTTCTTTTTTTCTATTGCAAGATATCATTTGAAGGGCATACTGTAACAGGAAGGGTAACGCTGCCCATCACGTGTCTCAGAAGAGTTTTTTAATCGGCAGAGAATTATTGCTTCCCGGGACACTGAGAATTTGTTCCAAGTTTCTCAGAGTGGCAATTTTCACAGAAAAAAGAGAATAACAGAGTTGGAAGGCACCTGGGAGATCTTCTAGATCTAGTCCAACCCCCTGGTTAAGCAGGAGCCTCTATTCTGATTGTCCAATCTCTTCTTAAAAACATCCAGTATTGGTGCACCCAAAACTTTTGAAGGCAAGCCATTCCACTAATTAGCTCTTCTGCCAGGAAATTTCTTGTCAGAGTGTTTACATTGTGAGACAACCCAGGAGCAAAACAGGACACAGAGGCTTTGTCTTTTAACAGTGGTTTATGTACAAGACTACTCTATACATACATACACACATTAGGTAAATACCAGGCAATCAATCAACTATACACTGAGAATTAAAATGGAGAGAGAACATGAGGAGAGAGATGCTCTCACATGGCCTTCCTTATATAGACAGCTTCTTAAAGCAGCAGTACCCTGCTGACTCATCCTCGGTTCATTCATCTGGCTTACAGCCTTACAACAGCTGGTCAGCTATTAAATTATCTTACATTACATTAATATTTCTCCTTAATTCTAGGTTGCTTCTCTCCTTGCTTAGTTTTCATCCATTGTTTCTTGTCCTGACTTCTGGTGCTCTGGAGAATAGTTTGATCCCCTCTTCTCTGTAAAAACCCCTCAAATGTTGGAAGACTGTCCTTCTGCTGACTCTTATCTGACCATCAACTAGACTGCTGTTCTCAAATCTCCTCTTCCTGTCCCTTCAGGACATTCTCCCCATTAGAAGATCATACTTTGCAGAACCTCTGTTTTGGTCCCTGGTCCTTTGATGTCAATGGTCCTCCCAATCTTGGTCTTTCTCCTTTCTCATGGCTCTGGTGCTTTGATTCCACTTCCATGTTCAAATCTTCTGTGGGAAGGCTTGTGTCAGCTTTGGAAGCAGTATTTTATTTAGAAACTTCCACATTACCACATTCTAGTGCCTGGGAATTTGGGAGGGGGGACTTACAGAGACGTGGAAGTACAGACCTAACAAAATTCTTCTTCTGAATCAAGGAAAAGCCATCCTGCACCTGGGAAAGGAGTGGTTGGAGGAATGTCTCCAGTTGAGACAGGTAGTGATTGGACCATGTGATAGTCTGATGGTGTAGAGGATGGGTTTTAGATTTTCAATTATAAAGGGAAAACCCAGAACTCTCAGATTCGGGTTTTCCCAGATGTGCCAATATGACAACTCTAAAAAAATGGACCATTAAGAAAATGCTTGTCTTGGAGTCTATTGGTTTGGAGTTTATTAGTTGAAATGGGGACAACTTGGCTTAGCAAGACGAAGATGTTGAGACTCTAGAAAGAGAGCAGAGAAGAGCAACAAGGATGATTAGGGGACTGGAGGCTCAAACATATGAAGAAAGGTTGCAGGAATTGGGTATGTCTAGTTTAATGAAAAGAAGGACTAGGGAAGACATGATAGCAGTCTTCCAACATCTCAGGGGCTGACAGAGAGAGGAGAGGGTCAAGCTATTCTCCAAAGCTCCTGAAGGCAGGACAAGAATCAATAAATGGAAGCTAATCAAAGAGAGAAGCAACTTAGAACTAAGGATAAATTTCCTGACAGTGAGAACAATTAACCAGTGGAACAACTTGCCTCCAGAAGTTGTAAATGTTCCAACACTGGAAGTTTTAAAGAAGAGATTGGATAACAATTTGTCTGAAATGCTATAGGATTTCCTACTTAAGCAGGGGGTTGAACTAGAACAGTGGTCGCCAACCAATGGGTGGTCTGCGAGAAAATTTTGGTGATCCACAGAGAAATGTCACCAAAGCAGCCCCCAAAGCAATTAATCCAGGCTGCACAGGAACACAAGGCTGTGCTGCCCACATAGCCCATGGGAACATAAGGCCCGCATTGCTTGCATTGTGAACAACACGAGGTAGTGAGGGGAAGGGGGAAAAGTGGAGGAGGGAAACTTGCCCCACGTGCCTTGCCTGGCCACCGGGCTGCAACTTCTTTCTTCTGCTGCTTTTGGCTGCATGCAAGGAAAATAGCAAATGTCTTTCTCTCCCCCAAACTCTGCCAGAAACGAGTCTTTGGGACCCTGCAAGGCATCCTGCTCCAAGAAGCTGCGCCGGTGCAACAAGTATCACAAAGACTTATTTCTAGTGGAGTTTGGGGGAGAGAAAGAAAGACTTCTGCTGCTTCTGCTGTTTTTCTTGCATGAAGCCAAAAATTTCTCTCCCTCTCTCCCCCTGAGAACAGAGCTGGAGATGGTATCCTGTGATCCCAAATAAAGAATGATTGATCAGTAGGAAAATGAGGTGGGGAATCTCCCTGTAAACTTTTTGGGGGATTTTCGCAGGGTCTCTGGTCCATGGGATTTAAAATTATGAGTTTGGTGGTCCCTGAGGTCCAAAAGGTTGGCAACCCCTGGACTAGAAGACCTCCAAGCCACCTTCCAACTCTATTATTACTCTATTCTATCTAAAGACCTGAACTGATTTCTCCATCAGGGTTTGAACTGGGTCCCTTGGTTTTGTTTCTGTTCTTCCTCCTGCTCTTTTTCAGATGAAGATGATGAGTCCAGCTTGGCCAAGATTAAAGCTGCTTGTAATCTTGTGGGAATTCACAGACATTGAACCAATTTCTGCGGTCCTTGGTGGGAGACAGCAGGTATCCACTTCAGAGCACAACCAGTGATAACTGCACAAGGTACATAAAGATATACCTGTTGCTAGGCAACAAATCCCTACTCAAATGAGCCTCCCATTGATTTCCTTAATGTAAGGGTGTGCTCTCCATCATGTCTCCTGTCCTTCAGAAACGTTCCCTGGCAAAGATGTCACCTAAGATCAAGCTAACATCTTGCTCGAGGTTTCTCTAAGACACACAAATAAACCCTCTTCCCTCTGCCATCCATTTTCTTTTTATGGAAGGCCGATCATTGAACCTATGACCCCACTGAATTGGTACATGTTCCTCACTTGACCTCTTCTCCAATATGTACATTGGTTGTGTAACAGAGGATTCTGCTTGGGTTTTCCAAAGAAAGATAACTAATGTTTATTTACCTGGGAAAGGAGAAGGGGAGGAGGAGGAGAAAAAGGAGAAGGAGAAGGAGAAGGAGGGGAAAGGGAAGGAGAAAAAGAAGAGGAGAAGAAAAAGGAGAAGAGGAGAAGAAAAAGGAGAAGGAGAAGGAGGAGAAAAAGGAGAAGGAGGAAAAAGGGAAGGAGGAGGAGGAGAGGAGGAGGAGAAAGAGAAGGGGAAGGGGAAGGGGAAAAAGGAGGAGAAGAAGAAGGAAAAGGAGGAGGAGGAGCCCTTGTGTGCATACCACAGACATCAGGTTTCAAAAATCATGAAAACACACAATTGAGAAACGTTTTCAGCATTCAGGCACAAAATATAGGAAGGATGAGCACCGAGATTTTCATTGTTCCTCATTAACACCTCCTTGAACTATGCTAATTAGGAAGACAACGAAAGTACATCATTCTTTTTTTTAAAAAAAAAATAGCCTTTTGATTTTTTTTCTTTTAAAGACAATGTTTTTGTGTGTTTATTGTTCCCTCTTGTAGACAACCGCTACTATTGTAGGAGCCTCATTTGCATTGATTGGTTAACCATTCTTTGCCCGCCTGCCACCCAATGGCACTCAGGACCGTTAAATAGAAAATTAATTGTTATAATTAATAAATACCATGTGGAGCTTAGGTAACACAAGAGCACCAATGCCTTGCAATCTGCAATTACATCATTGGGAGGAACTCAAAATACTAAGAGCAAAACTCTCAATGCAGAGATGAGAGTTCCATTTTAACACCCCTATTTATGCAGGTGTCAAGCTTAATTTAAAACTGGAAGATAGTGCAGTTAGTCCTCAAACTTACAACCACAGTGAAGAGCTTGAGACATGGGTTAAGTGAATTTCAGCCCATTTTATGGCCTTTCCCGTCACAGTTGTTAAGGGAATCACTGCAGTTGATAAGTTAGTATTGTTCCTGGCAGGTTAGTGTCATCCGCAAATTTGATGAACTCCCCTTCTATTCCCTCATCTAAATCATTTATGAAGACATTGGAGAGCACTGGGCAGGGGTGGACTTCAAAAATTTCAGCAACTAGTTCTCTGCCCAGTTGCTGGGTAGGCATGGCCACTGTGAGCGTGGGCTAGTTAGCTTTCCTCGTGCCTCCGGCCAGGCAAAAATGGCCTCCCCCAGGCTCCAGAGGCCAGAAATAGGCCTCTTTCTGGCCTTCCAGAACTTCCAGAAAGCCCATTTTTACCCCCTCGGGCTCCAGAGGCTTTCTTTGAGCCTCCAAGAAGGCCAAAATGGCCTCCCCGGGCTCTGGAGGCCCTAGCTGGAAAGCCTCCAGAGCCCAGGGGGTAAAAATGGGCCTCCCAAAAGTTCCAGAAGGCCAGAAACAGCCCCATTTTGGGCCTCCGGAGGGCCTCCATTTTCGCACTCCTGGAGACTCAAGGAAAGCCTCCAGAGTTTGGGGAGGGAAATGGGCCTCCCAGAAGTTCTAGAAGGCCAGAAACAGGCCCATTTCTGGCCTCTGGAGCCTGGGGGAGGCTGCTTTCACCCGCCCGGAGGCTTGAGGAAAGCCAACTAGGCCATGCCTACCTAGCAACTGGGCATACAACTGAAATTTTTCTGCTGAAATTTTTGAAGCCCACCCCTGCCCAGTACTCTCTAATATCTTTCCTTGAGCCTCTGGGAGGGAGAGAATGGCCTCCCCTGGCTCCGGATACCCACCGGAAGCCAGAAACAGAGCCGTTTCTGGCCTTCTGTAGCTTCTGGGAGGTCCTGTACTTACATGGTATTCAAAATGGGCTGTGTGGGGACTCCTGGGAGGAGTGGGGCAGGGCCTGCCAGGGGTGGGATTTACCAGTTTGCCAAAATGATAAAATTTGCTATTGGTTCACCTGAAGTTAGGCCCCTAGTACTGAGCCAAAGATGGAGCCTTGTGGTACCCCACTGCTCACGTGTGGATGTATCCATGTGGATGTATATACCATATACCATTTATACTAGGTTGATAATTGTGGATCATGAAATCTGCAGGTGTTGGATTCTGGAAATAGCTCTCTTTTTCTCATCAATAAATTCATGTCAAATCTCAGTGTCCCTGGTTCAGAGCTCCCTGTGCCTAAAATAAACCAAACATTCAACAGGCAATATAGAAATAACCATGCCAACGGGGTGGGTATATAAATATATAGATGGGGTTAGATTCAGAAGGTCTATTTGAACACATGATCTTCAGAAGACTTTGATCTAGTATCAGTATCAGGAGTATCAGGAGTGAAAAATGTGATTCATCTTCAGCCCACCGAGTGAGGAAATATCCCAGAATGACATTGTAACGACCTCGTTCCTGAACCCTTATAGATGTTCAGCTATTTGTGATTCAACAAGAACAGCAACAACAAGGACTGTTAGGATCAGGCATCCCAATGAAATTGTCTTTTCCTTTGCACATACATGAATATGGAACAATTTGAACGCATATGATCGTGGAGTTTTGTGGCTCTCTCAGGGAGGGAGGGAGGGAGGGAGGGAGGGAGGGAGGGAGGAAGGAAGGAAGGAAGGAAGGAAGGAAGGAAGGAAGGAAGGAAGGAAGGAAGGAAGGAAGGAGAGGTTATTTCATTACAAGCACTCTCTGTCTATGGAACATTGAATCATAGGGCTGGAAGAGGCCTTGGAGGACTTCTCGTCCAGCCCTCTGCTCAAGGCAGGAGCCTTACACCGTCACAATCCAATAGCTGTTCAGTCTATTATAGCAGGGGTCCCCAACCACCGGGCCCCGGACCGGATCCAGTCCGTGGATCATTTTGTTACCGGGCCACAAAGAATGAATAATTGTGATTAAAATATATATATTATATTAGCTAAAGCTAAGAAACCCTTTAGTATTGGGGAAGAATTGATTTTGCCGGTCCTTGAAAAAGTGTTTCTGCGTGAAACTAGTCCCTGGTACAAAAAAGGTTGGGGACCACTGTATTATAGAATATGAAATATATTTCTATATAAAAAAAAATAGGATTGTCAGCAGGGATATTTAAAAAAAATCAGCCTGGGATGGGCAGCCATAAGTTCAAAGCCATGTCCAATCTTCATACATGTTACATGTTAACAAAAAGGGGTCAGAACATATCCCCCCCTCCAATCCCCTATAGAAACCTGGAGTGGAACATAGGTTTAGTTGTGCCTTAACTGATAGTCTATTTCATGTCATTCAAGGATGCAGAAAGAGAAACAATACCAATTAAACTATTTCTCAATACCGAAATGCTAAGTAGTGAGAATATATATATATATTTCCTGCAATGTGCTGAGATCAGACTTGCACAGATAAATTGGTGGGAAATCCCACCTTGTTCACAGTCTTTGTAGTGAAAAACAGAGGAAGTTGAACCAACCTCATTTTCACCCATTTAAATAAAGTTATTTTCTTTCAAAGTTTTTTCCACTCCAGAGTCTCCAACGAGGAGCTACCAGTTACCCACTAATTTGAATCAATTTTAAATTTTATTTAATTTCCTCCCCGTCATTCCTTTGTCATCCAAATCAAACAAAAAGAATTAAAAAGAAAAAAGACTGTCAACTTGATGAATCATACATATCACATTCACAATTTTTTTCCATTTTGTTAAGTTTGATCTGCTAGATAAAAGGTTAGAAGACAAAAGAGGATAACCAAGAATTTTGGCTGGATCCATTCACTAAAGTTCTTCTTGTTCCTAGCTTTAACTCAGAACAAAAATTCATGAATAACAGTCCCAAAGGTGATTATTTTTTTCAAGAGGCAACCGGACTTTGTAAACTCTGTTGCAATGGAAAAAGTTATTGTGTTCATTTATTTGTTAATGTAGGGTAGGGATCTCCAAACCTGTTGATTTTAAGAGTTGTGGACTTCAACTCCCAAAATAAATATTGATTAGAATTGAGTTGTAGCAAGCAAGATTTAACCAAACTTCACTGAGCCTTCAAAACAAAACATGATCATATCTCATCAGCATTTGGAGGGAGAGATTACCAGAAATGTTTAGGGAGTAAATATTTGGGAGTAAATGTGTATGGAGATTCTCAATCATCCAAGTCATGGATGTTTTTTTCAAGAGGCAACTAGACTTTCTGGTTTTTCTTTGAAGGCATTTCATTTCCCATTCAAGAAGCTTCTTCAGCTCTGACTGGATGGTGGGGAATGGAAGGATTTATATTCCTTGCAGACAGATGGTAGACAGCTGGTCATTTGCATCCTTTTAGTGAGTCATTTCTTTTAAGGCCACTTGGAGATTTGTCTGCGTCCTCAGAGTCACCTGAGTTGTGCAAATGGCTATAGAACAGTCTCAAGAAGGCTTCACATCCATTTGTACCACTCTGGTGATTTTGATGACATAGATAAACCTTCAGGTGGCCTTAATGACTTGCTAAAAAGGATGCAAATGACCAGCTGTTTGCAAGGAGTATAAATCCTTCCATTCCCCACCATCCAGTCAGAGTTGAAGAAGCTTCTTGGATGAGAAGCAAAATGTCTTTAAAGAAAAACAAGAAAATCCAGTTGCCTCTTAGAAAAGCATTTGGGAGAAAACAAATAAAAGGAGCTGTTTTTCCTTGGAGAGGTTTCATTTCTCATCCAAGAAGCTTTTGCTTCTGTTCCGAATTAGAATGGGAGAAGCTTCTTGGATGAGAAGTGAAACCTCTTCAAGGAAAAACAGCTCTTTTATTGTTCCACATCCATTTGCACCACTCAAGTGATTCTGATGACACAGATAAACCTCCAGGTGGCTTGCTAAAAAGGTCGCAAATGACCAGCTGTTTGCAAGGAGTATAAATCCTTCCATTCCCCACCTTCCAGTCAGAGTTGAAGAAGCTTCTTGGATGAGAAGTGAAGCCTCTTCAAGGCAAAAAAAATAAAAATAAAGTCCAGTTGCCTTTTGAGAAAGCAGCTTTGGGACAACCGATTCTCACTGAGAATATCCACAGATATTAAACTATGCAGAACTTTACCCCTTCGAGATAATAAAATTGTCCACTGAAATTGTAACACAGCTAAAATTGACAGTAAACTGTCTCATTGCATCAAATTTGAAACACTCGCAAATGTAGCCCTGTTCTGCTCAGTCTATTCTTATCCACGGCTACAAGTCCAGGTTTGACCGACAGGGGTCAATTGAAATGACATCCAAATGGCAGAAATTGCAGGCTGATTGATCAAAAGATATTCGGTTAGATTGTGCCTTGACTTGGCCAAGATCTAGAAACATATTGGAGGGCATCAGTGGTGACATAAAAAATGGTTTAAGTGTGGTAGGTGTCACCCAGGACCGAGTCCCGAGATTTTGAAAAAAAAAAAAAAAAAAGCTATTTTGAAAAGCACATCGATCATTTGCAGCTTTATTTTTGTCACTTATTTATTGGTATCCCAACTTTAGTATTTTTACAAGGTGGTGAATGCATCCCCCTTCTCACTCCCTCCCTCCCCTTTTCCTACTCCCTCCCTCCCTCCTCCTCTCCCCACAACAACAATTAATGAAAGAGCAGGAGGGTACAACTCGGAAATACCACGCTATATACCAGTGATGGCTAATCTATTTTGTGTGTGTGCGGAAACTAGGTGCGCATGACAGCACACACACATGCCTGCACCTATAATACAATGCTTGTGCAACCCCCTGCTCACCCTGCCCCATGCACATGTGTGTGACCCCCCATGCTCCCCCAGCCCCTATACACATGCAACCCTCCCCATGCCTCCCCCCCACGCATGCGTGCATGACTATTTTTGGGCCCCATTTTGGGCCTTGTAGGTCTTTCTGCAACCTCTTGGGAGCAAGAACAGGCCACAGGAGGGCTACGTTGCACCTCCCCACACCCTGTTTTTGCTCCCAGGAGGCTGCAGGGAGGCCCAAAATAGGGAGTGAGGGAGAACGTGCTGCACCCCCTCCCATGTTCCCCCTGCCCCGGTACATGTGCATGCAATCCCATGTTCCCCCTGCCCCCATGTATGCACACAAATCTGCTGCGTGTGCCCCACCCCCCATGCGAAGCAGAGACCTGAAAATCAGCTAGCCAGCGGGAGGAGCACACACGTGCATGGTGGAACTGAGCTAGGGCAACAGCTTGCGTGCCCATAGAGAGGGCTTTGCATGCCACATGCCACAGGTTCATAGAGAGGGTTCTGCATGCCATATGCCACAGGTTCATAGAGAGGGCTCTGCATGCCACGTGCCACATGCCACAGATTCGTCATCACAGCTATATACTGACACAACCCTCACCTGACCCATCACAAGACCCTCACTTGATGCAATCCACACATGACCCATCACAACCTTTACCTGACCTGACCCTCATCTGATGTGACCTCCCCCATCACAAGACCTACTGATCATACCAAGCTCATATAAACAGAAGAACAGGCACACCCATATCCCCTAAATTCTGCTGAAGATGTTACCTAGCTTGGTAATGAGATGTTTGGACACCAACCCACAAGCTTGGAGAACAAACTTCCAATCTCACTCACTTCTTTGACAGATACTTTCAAAGAGTGAGGTGTTCTCCCAACATCTATAATGGAAATAACTAATAATTGTATTACTTTTTAATGAAAATAACTTCAAAAGAATTCCATTCCTTGTCACCACCGAACAAACTGAAGCAATGCACTTTGTCTTGACCAAACTTACAACAACATTCATGTGAATTGTACACATTCTGCCCTCCAAATCCTCATTGTTACCTTGTGTAGGAAAAAGTATTAATTGGTTTCCGCTTTTGTTCTCCTAAGTCCAGCGCTTCTGAGGTTCTTCCGCAAACTGCGACACAAAAAATATATATATATAATTATTTTAGAGTGGAGTGCTTTTAAAGACTTATCATTTCTAAATCACTTTAAACAACTCAAATGCATTGCAGGAACAGATATAAGATCAGCAGTGAAATTCAAATTACTTTTGGGCTATGATCTTTGTAGGAACAAACCTGGGTAGTCTAGGGGTTGAGATAGTGGAGTAAAATCATGGAGATACTGGTTGAAGTCTACAAGGGGTACCCACAATGAGGGGGTAAAAAAAAAGTAGGATGGCAGCCACAATAATGCAATTGAAACCCTCTCTTTAAAGGCACCTCTGATGTCCATTTTTGTTATGCCCAACAGTGGAGCCTGAATCTGTGGAGGAAAATGAGCAAAAGCTGGAGCGGAAGAAGATTGAGGGGGTGGCTTCATTGGTTTCAGAGGAATGTGGAGAGGAGCAGGCAGAGTCAAGCCAGGGGATACTTCATGATTGGGACAGATTGTTAGCAGGGAGGAACGGGTACAGAATGCTTGAGAGAGAGCCCTGTGGACATGTGGAGTGACAGAACTCAGGCAATGTGCAAGGACCAGCTCCTCCTGATCCCCGAGCATGGAGAGTGGAGAGAAAGCAGGAACAGTGCAGGGCCACCCAACAATTGGGAGGAGAGTGCCCCATCCAGTGGTGGGATGCTTCCGGTTAAACAACCGTTTTGGAAAGCACATGCTTCGCTGTGTCTGGAGGTGTCCAGAGAGATTGGGATCTTGCTTGTCAGTGTGGGAATGGGTGTCTGCCTCAAGGCAGCAGGCAGGAGCTCCATCCCAGGATTGAGGTACTCGTTTCCAGAAGCAGGGGTTCCACTGAAGGACTTCTGACTGATGGTAGACCTCAAAGCATTGGGCACAAAAGAGGCCACCATAACCAGACCCAAGAGATTGGGTCTCCAGCCTCCAGAGAAAGGTCTGTTCCCAGAAGGGGACAGGGCACCTACAGACACCAGATCAATGAGTTTCTGGTAATCTGCCATAGATTTCATTTCCAGAGCATGAATAACATTTCTAACTGTCAGGTGCAAGTAACCAGGAACAGGAATTGAGTTTAAAACGTTATAAGTTTACTACACGCTATCTATACAACAAGAATCTGATCTATTAACAGTGAAGGCAAAATGGCTCCAGATAAGAGTCAATGGAATTCACAGAGGGCTAGTTTCTTGTGACTGTGTATGGATTGCAAACTGATGATGCATTTGACCCCGCCTTAAGGTTTCACCTCAGAGGTGGTATTCAGCTGGTTCTGACCAGTTCTGGAGAACCAGTAGCAGAAATTTTGAGTAGTTCAGAAAATGACAAATACCACTGACTGGTCCTGCCCCCATCTATTCTCTGCCTCCTGAGTCCCCCAGCTGATGGGCTGGGTCTTCTTTGGTTGCCCTGCACAGGAGAACGGAGCTGGGAAGCAGGTTAATGGAGTGAGATGGGAATGGGATTTTACAGTATCCTTCCCCTGCCTTGCCCACCAAGCCATGCCCACCAAGCCATGCCCACAGAACTGGTAATAAAATTTTTTGAATCCCACTACTGCTCCACCTGGTCACCTCCTTCACAAAACTTCTCCAAACATGTCAACTTTAAGACTTGTGGCCTTCAAAGGATCTGCGTATTATGAAATGTGGACAGAGGGAGGGTATTTTTCTTTCCCTTTGTTAAAAAACATTTTTGAAGGATGAGGTTATTTCCATTTTACACCAAAGTGAAAGCTCTCTTTCATGTTCTTCTCCCCAACCTTCCTTTCCTAACTTTACCCACATCAGGAGAGTAAATATATTAATCAGCTAAGTAAACAGTGGCATTCAACACTCTGTGAAGAAAAGGCACGATGCAAGCCCTGTGAATAAATGAGAAAGGGAAGCTTTAAAGGAAGAATTAGCTCCTTAAGCTGCAACTATTGTTAACTTTGCAAATATGGGGAAGCACCTCGTGAAGGATGCAAAAGTTACCTCATACCTAATACATGATATACCTAATAAATTTATTCTTTGAGGAACCTATCTGCCTCAGAGTTCCTTTTGCTATGGGGTACCTGGAACCCTGACACTGGCATCAGTGGTAGAATGCTACCGGTTTGAAACGGTAGTAGAGAAAGCCTCTCATGATCAGCTGAGAGGAGAAAGAAAAGCTCGGGATCAGACACCCCACCTGCCCCTGTGCTTTTCTCATCTTTCTCCTCTCAGCTGATTGGCACTGCAGGCCTCAGATAATGTGGGGAAAGCTGCGCGCATGCATTAGGCAAAGCACGCGCACCAAACCATGCCCACCGAACCGGTGGTAAAATAATTTGAATCCTACCACTGGCTGGCATGTATTTATGATAGTTGCTGTGTCCCAAAATCATGGGACCACCTGAAAAGCAAAGTCAATGGGGAAGCCAGATAACTTATCAACCACAATGATTCACTTAGGAACTGAGGCAACAGAGGTCGTTAAATGGGGCAAAACTCACTGAACAAATATCTCACTTAACGACATCAATTTTGGCCTCAACTGTGATCGTAAGTCGAGGATCATACATTTGATCATTTGATATCCTATCAACCCACCACATCTGTAGGCTACCTGGGAGAAAGCAAAACCAAATGAGACATCTCTCATCTTTTCCATTCTATCCTCCCTCTCTGTAACCCGTTCTGAAATTTGGAAGAGAATGTGCTTGGTGCCTATGAACCGCTTCCCCAAGCCAATGTCAAGGACTACAAGTCCCATCCTTCTACTGCTCTCTTTTCAATCCACAATTCCTCTCTTTTCCACAACACTCAACTTCCTGGTGAAGAACATTTACAGAGATTCTCCGTCATCTAGGTCATAGTTGTCCAAAAGGTGCTTTTTTTCAAGAGGCAACTGGACTTTCTGGTTTTTCTTTGAAGATGTTTCACTTCTCTTCCAAGAAGCTTCTTCAGCTCTGACTGCATGGTGGGGAATGGAAGAATTTATATTCCTTGAAGACAGCTCGTCATTTGCCTTCTTTTAGAGAGTCATTGAGGACACTTGGAGGTTTATCTGTGTGCTCATCTGACCCTGTGTCCTCAAGGTCATCCAATAAACCCATTTGCACTACTGCTACAGATAGCTTTACAAGTGGCCTCAATGACTCTCTAAAAGAAGGCAAATGACCAGCTGTCTTCAAGGAATATAAATCCTTCCATTCCCCACCATGCAGTCAGAGCTGAACAAGCTTCTTGAATGAGAAGCTAAATGTCTTCAGAGAAAAACCAGAAAGTCCATGGTGAAGAGCTGCCTGCCTCTTTCCAACCTAAATGATCTAAACCTAAAGATCAGTCATCTTTGGCCAGTAATTGGAAAAATGGTACATTCGGAACTGTGTCCTAATTGCCTTCTGCCCAAGGTACGCTGACCTCGGAGTGTTATTTACAGATTTGATATGCATCAAGGCTGCAACAACTTCTCTCAAATGAGCATGTCACCATGAAGATGGAATTTAATGTCATTAGCCTGGAGAGAAAACTAGAATCATTCTGCTGGGTGCCTGAACCTATGCTTGAAATGGTCAGGCCAGGTTCTCATTTAGCATTCTCAGATACCAAAGGTCCTTTTTCAACAATTATTCCAGCGCAAAACACAGTAACAGAGTTAGAAAGGACCTTGGAAGTCTTCTAGTCTAACCCCCTGCTTAAGCAGGAAACCCTATACCATTTCATGCAAATGGCCATCCAATCTCTTCTTAAAAACCTCCAGTGATGGAGCACCCACAACTTCTTAAGGCAAGCTGTTCCACTGGTTGATTGTCCTCACAGTCACGAAATGTCTCCTTAGTTTTACATTGCTTCTCTCTTTGATTATTTTTCATCTATTGCTACTTGTCCTGCCTTCCCATGCTTTCGAGAATAAGTTGACCCCCCTCTTCTTTATGGCAGCCCCCCAAATACTGGAAGACTGCTATTATGTCACCCCTACCCCTTCTTTTCATTAAATTAGACATACGCAATTCCCTCAACAGTTCTTCATATGTTTTAGCCTCCAACCTCCTTAATCATCTTTGTTGCTTGTCTCTGCACTCTTTCTAGGTTGATGTTCTCCTTCATCAGTTTCCATCCTTCTTGATGGAAGGATGGAAACTTGATGGAACTTCCATCCTTCTTCACCATGCTTCTTGACATGCCTTCAGATGCTTTAGAGAATAAGCTGACTCTGTTGAGGTAATTCCCCATTAGGAAAATGAATGCATACAGGGAGACATAGTGAGAATGGTGAAGAATAACACACAATTAGCACACAGATACAGTGTATGGTAAAATGTAGGTTTTTACTTCAAATAAATGTTTTAAGCAAAATCCAAACAAGCAGTCCAAGTCATTCACAGTTAAAGTAGTCAGTTTTCAATCCAGGGATAATCCAAATAACCAAGTCCAGCATCAAAAACAGTTCAGTAACAGACTTACATCAAATCCAAGAATTACATCAATAGGAACGGCAACACTCTCCAGAATAGAACAGGAACAAACCAACTTAGGTTTCTGGCTCTATTTTGTGGCCATTTGAGGAACCACACCCAATTACAGTTTTAGCATTCTCTTAAAGAGATATTAAAATGTCTATCCTGGTTTATATATTTTCCAGCCCAACTATTAGGTGACTTACAATCCTAACAGACTCCCTCCTCTTGTGACAGCGTAGTGACATAGTGAAGCTTAGCAAAGATGGCAGAGATGACAATCCTGGCTTGTGAGTGAGGCTGCCTTCAGATTAGAGCAGACATGTCAAACATGCAGCCCACAGGCCCAATCAGTCCATGGTAGGCCACAGAGTTGGCCCGCAGTGACATCCTGCAAACGGTCATGGATCAGCCCCTACTGCACACCAATCAAGATTCTTTGTCAGGTCTGCCCCAGCTAGGTCCCTAGGAAAGAAAGACCCTCAACTCCATTTGGTTGCAGCAATAGGTTCTTTTACTAGGGACTAACAGTTGCAGCAAAAGTGAGGCTAGACCTGAGTATTCCCGCATGCAAGATGCAAGTTTGATCAAAGGTGATCAAAGTCCAGTCCAAGTCATCCTGTTCAATGGAATGTGGGGCAGTAGGGACACGATGACCAGGCCATCCCAGGCCCCCAAGGGTAAATAAACTACTGATGTGGCCCATGACAGGATCGAGTTTGACACTCCTGGAATAGAGCATCCGTGAACCTTAGCTACTTCCAGTTTTGAGTCATTTTCACCTCAGATCTCTACCTATAGCTAGTTTATAAACCTTCTTCTCAAATTAAAATTTGGAGAGCTCTGATCGATCTCCACTGTCTGGTGTTTGAAGCAGAATGACTTCTAACCCAACCTCCTACTCAAGCAGGAAACCTTATATCATGCCAGACAAATGCCTATTGAATCTCTTCTTAAAAACCTCCAGCAATGAAGAACCCACAATGTCTAAAGTCAAAGCTGTTCCACTGGTTGATTGTCCTCACTGTCAGGAAATGTCTCCTTAGTCCTAAGTTGCTTCTCTCCTTGATGAGTTTCCATCCATTGCTTCTTGTGCTGCCTTCAAGTGCTTTGGAGGAATAGATTGACTCCCTCTTCTCTGTGGTAGCCCCTCTGTCAGCTTTGGAAACCATATTTTACTCAGAAGTTACATCTTAGTGCCTGAGAATTTGGGAGGGGGGATTTCATGAAGAGCTGGAAGATTAGACCTAACAACATTCTTCTCATCAAGTCAAGGACAAGTGATCCTGCATCTGCAAAGGAGGGATTGAAGGAATGTCTGCAGTTGGGTTGATGGTTGATTGGGCCATGTGATGGTCTGGGGAGGGTGCAGGGGATGGATTTTGAATTTTCAATTGGGAAGGGAAAACCCGGAACTCTCAGATTCGGGTTTTCCCAGATGTGCCAGTATGACTTACTTAATAAATTCTTACTTGGATGAATTTTGTTTCTGAGTGCTGAGTGAAATGGGGAGTTTCATTGGAACACTGACACCCTCAAATATTGAACTACTGCTCTCACATCACTCCTACTCCTTTTTTTCATTATAGAAGATATTCCCATTCCTTAAAATTCAGGACGCTCGTTCCTCAACTTAAAGCCAAGGGTCAAGGCCTGAACCATTGACAATACATCAGAGTCTCCTGCTTCTTTGGATCAAATGTCATTAGAAGAGTTAAAGAAGGAGAAAGAACTCCAGAGCTGTCACAGAAGATGATGTGTTGGATTAGACCCCTGACTGCATGGAGACCATGTATCTCCTCATCTTACTTCCTACTATTATATATAGTACCATATACAATGCTATAACAACAGCAGCTTGTTCAGTGCAACTGACAGCTCTAAACATCTGGCCTTGACCTTGAACTAGATCTTACTCCTCCAGGGACATATGCTTTGAATTTTCTCGAGAACAAGCACATTATCTCTGCTGCTAAATATTCCACAAACCATTTCATCCCTTCCTGCCAGATATTATTTCAGGACATTTTTTGCAGACAAAGCCTGTTAATGCATTTCTGACCAGAGGTTGCCATAAATCCTTTCTACTTTATCCTCCTGACCTGGATATTAAAATACACTGGTTTCTCTTTTTTTTTTCTCCCCAAACTGAGTTGGCTTCCCAACAGTTCTGGCCAAAACACTTATCCTTGATATTTATTCTTAGTTTTGCTACATAATTTTCCCATCTGGTTCTCACCCACTGTCCCTTATTTCCATTCTAGGTTTTAGAGGAAGTTCTCAACCAATATCCTTTGTCAGGCCTGCCCCAGCTAGGTCCCTAGGAAAGAAAGAACCTCGACTCCATTTGGTTGAAGTGATAGGTTCTCTTACTGAGGATTAATGATTGCAGCCAAAGTGAGGCTAGACCTGAGTATTCCTGCGTGAACTATGAAAGTTTAATCAATGGTGATTGAAGTCCAAGCCAAGTCATGCTGCTCTACGGAATCTGGGACTTCTTATGTATCAATTGGAGCCTAATATGAAATTAATACAATGCAATAATTTATGTGAGAGACAATGAAGTGTAGTGCAATGGTTCTCACTGCACAGACCCCGGGGGCCACAATGGCTTGAAGAAATCAAAACCACATGAAGTGTTAATCTCACTTTATAATGCCTTGGTAAGGCCACACTTGGAATCCTGCATCCAGATTTGGCTACCACGATATAAAAAAGGATTGTCTGACTCTAGAAAGAGTGCAGAGAAGAGCAAAAAAGATGATAAGGGGACTGGAGACTAAATATATAAAGAACAGTTGCTGGAATTGGGTATGTCTAGTTTGATGAAAAAAAGGACTACTAGGGGTGATAGGATAGCAGTGTTCCAATATCTCAGGGGTTGCCAGAAGGAAGAGGGGGTCAAGATATTCTCCAAAGCATCTGAGGGTAGGACAAGAAGCAATGAATGGAAACTCATCAAGGCGAGAAGCAGAATTTCCTGACAATGAGAACAATTCATTAGTGGAACCACTTGACTCCAGAAATTGTGAATGCTCCAACACCAAAAGTTTTTAAGAAGAACTTGGACAAACATTTGTCTGAAGTGGTGTAGGGTTTCCTACCTAAGCAGGGGGTTGGACGAGAAGACCTCCAAGGTTCTTTCCAACTCTGTTGTTCTATAATTCTATAAATGTTATGATTTAAATCTTGAGTTATGCCTTGGGTGCCTGTAGCCACAAAAGGTATTTATAGGGGGTCCATAGTGCAAAAAACATTGAGAAACTCTGGTGTCATGGGAATGGTATACACAATGAGGAAAGCCCAGTTGTATATTACTGTGGGTAAGATGCTGACTTTGCATGGCCACAAAACAAATGGAGGTAAAGCCCCTGTCACACTGCACCAACGGATGCAAAGTGGATGTAAAATGGACAAAAAAGCTTGCCATCCGTTGGAAAACATGATGTACTCACTGCCTCCATTTTGCTTCCTCTCTATCCATCCAGCATCCGTTTATTGACGTTTCATCCGCTCAGAAAGTTTTGGGCTGCTCAAAACTTTTGCACGGAAAATGTATCCAATTCGTCCGTTCTGCATCCGCTACGCATCCGCTACGCATCCGTTCTGCATCCGTTATGCATCCACTATGTCCGCTAGGCATCCGTTCCGCATCCGTGCAACTCCATCCGCAGAACGGATGCAGAACGGATGCAGCACAGAAACAAAGCGTTTAAAACGGAAAAAACGTTCGCAGGGGGAACCTATCTCGGATATTAAGGATGCCTAGAGGATGCCTAGAGGATGCCTAGAGGATGCAAAGGGACACCTATACTGCCTATAAAAAGGGGGAGCAACTCACCTGCATCTCACTTTCAGACCAGCAGCCCAGCTGTGCAGACCTCTGCAGCCTTCATCTGACTCTTGCTCTTCCACAGCATCCAGTCATGTCCACCGTGGATCGTAACACAGTCCTTGCGGTTGGAGGATGAGGAGTCGGTGCTGACCAGCTGAGAGAGGAGATCTATACTGGTGTGAATGGTGTCCCTGATCTCCAGCAGTACAGTGTGGCTCTGCCCCTCCTGCTGTCTGGCTATCTGCCTTTCTGTGGAGGCGGAGCTGGGGGGGTGGATGCGGCTATGACTGTGGTGGACTCGATGTCTCCTTTCTCCCACCGCACCAGGGAGTCCTCCACGCGCTCCACCATGGTTACAACAGCTGTCCGCGGGTTCTCCGCCGTGGCACACTCCACAGAAACCTGCCTGGAGACAGGGACTGACTCTCGGCCGGAAGAGAACTGGCTGCCAGAGAGAGAGGGTAGACAGAGGGGCTCCTGGTGCTCCTCGGTGGCGGATCTCATCCTCCAGGAAGCTGCACCTGGCCATGACGTAGGTCTCTCTGTCCGTCAGCTTAACCGTGGCCTGGCCAGATTTCTTCAGGTGCGCATGTGCTTCCACCAGCCGAGGAGCACCTCCAAAGTGTAACCCATACTCTCCGCCCTCTCTCTCCAAGCAGCCTGCTTCCTTTTGCTGTCCCTGTACAGCCGGTGTCCCTTCCGCCACAGATAGTCATTCTCTCTCAGCCACTCCAGCACCTCATCCTCGTGTTCTTCCTCGATGAAGTATTGACTCCTCTCCCGTCCCCACATACGCCTCTTCCTCCCTTTGGCAGGACCAGATGGGCCCTCATCAGAGGGGCTCCCAGGTGGTAGGGGCTGCTCCTCCACACCATCAGCAGCAGCAGCACCAGCAGGATCATCATCAGCAGCAGCAGCAGCAGCAGCAGGATCATAATCATCATCATCATCAGCAGCAGGACCAGCAGCAGCAGGATCATCATCATCATCATCATCATCAGCAGCAGCAGCAGCAGCAGGATCGGCAGGACCAGGATCAGCAGCAGCAGAGTAAGCACCAGGAGCCCCAGTAGCACCAGCACCAGCAGGACCAGGAGCACGAGCAGGACGAGCAGGACGAGCAAGACCAGGAGCACGAGCAGGATGAGCAGGACGAGCAAGTCCAGGAGCATGAGCAGGACGAGCAGGACCAGCAGGATGAGCAGGACCAGCAGGACCAGGAGCAGCTTCAGCAGAGTACGCAGCAGCAGAAGCACCACTGCCAGGAGCAGCTTCAGCAGAAGCTCCAGCACCAGAAGAGCGAGCCCGAGCAGCAGAAGCCCCAGCAGAAGCAGAGTCAGGGACAGGGGGCAGGAGGGTGGCCCTGTCCCACTTGCCAGGGATGGCGGCAGGTTGCTGAGACTTTCGCTTCTTCCCCATGGTTGTGGGGTTGCTGGCTGGCAGGGAGGCTGGCAGGGAGGCTGGCAGGCACCAAGGCTGGCAGGAAGGCTGGCAGGAAGGCTGGCAGGAAGGCTGGCAGGAAGGCAGGCAGGAAGGCAGGCACCAAGGCTGGCAGGTAGACTGGCTGGCCAGGAGGCTTGGAGGCAGGCTGGCAGGAAGGCTGGCAGCAAGGCTTGCAGCAAGGCTTGCAGGCAGGCATGCAGCCAGGGCAGGCAAGGACTCGATGTATACTGCAGCAGGTCTTTCCTCCGAATGCTGGCCACATGCGAGCTGCTTCCCTTTATATCTGCATGGCTTATGCAATGCATCCCCCCCGCATGCGCAATTAATGCCAGGCATCCGTTAGGCTTCCGCTGTGCATCCGCTTCATCCGCTGTGCATCCACTGTGCATCCGCTCTTCCCGTTCCGCGTCCGCTTTGCTGAGGCCCCCTGGAAGCCTAGCGGATGTGCCATCCACTCCCATCCACTTCCATCCGCTGGGCTTCCGTTCCGCATCTGCTTTCCATCTGCTCTGTGTCCTCCCCGCGTCCGTGTTATCCGCTCTGGTTATGCAAATTTTTGCCCCTTTTGAGAGTGGATAACAACGGATGGAACATCTTGCTCGTCCGTTGTGTCCGTTTTGCATCCGTTGGGCAGTGTGACAGGGCCTTAAGTGAAGGACAACCTGTGGTTAATCTCCATTGCAATTTATCCCCCCACATGATTCTTCAGGTGTTCCCAAGGTCTCCACAGCACTACTGACCACATTATGTGGGGCAAACTCGGCATGGAGCTCAAAGAATGTACAACTTTCCAAGCTCAAAGCCATATGAGAAGTTATTCCAAAAAGCACCGAATGGGAACAGGATAAAAAAAATTAAGTTATTCTTAAACTTAATGAAACTTAATTATGATTAATATGATTACTCTCCAGTCATGTGTTTAATCATTGCCTCCTTGTGATCGTCATTAATTTTAATGTTACAATTTGACGGTGAAGTTTGCAGAGTTCTGTATGTTGGCTCTCAGGATTGCATGTGACCACAAATGATTTGGGAGGGAAGGAAGGAAGGAAAGAGAGGGGAATGAAAGGGGAAAGGAGGAGAGGGGGGGAGAGAAAATGATGGAAGGAAGGAGGGAGGAAAGGAGGGATTGCATGTGGCCCCAAACATTTTCTCAGTGGGAGGAAGGGAAGGAGGGAAGGAGGAAAGGAAGGAAGGAAGGAAGGAAGGAAGGAAGGAAGGAAGGAAGGAAGGAAGGAAGGAGAGGAGAGGAGAGGAGAGGAGAGGAGAAGGAGAGGAGAAGGAGAGGGAAGGGGACAGAGGAAGGAAGGAAAGAAAGAAGGATTACATGTGGCCCCAAACAATGTTTAAGAAGGGAGGGAGGGGGGAGAAAGGAAATTTTCTAATACACGACTACTAGTATGTTTATTAAGAAGATATGTTCATATATTAGGAACTGAACACCTTCCTTTCTCTCTCTCTCTCTCTCTATTTTCTCAATTACATTGTTTTACTCATTTCCATATTCTTTAAAAAAAACTTAAATTCTCTAAATGGGACCATTTATACTCAAGTTAATGAATCTGAGCTGATGTTTTTGTCATGGAGTACAATCAGTTTCGAAAAACTTCTAGAGGTCCCTTAGAAGCCATTCCTAAAACATTGGAGGTCTTCATCTGAACATCTTGATGTTGTTTTATTCAGCCTTGTCCCTGAGTGTATTCTGGGGGGAGGGACTTACAAATCAGGGGCACCTCCTCTCCTTCCAACTGTTCCACTGGCATTTGGAGTCCTGTTGTAGTTAGACTGCAGCTAAAACCTGTAACCTTCAAATCAACAGTCCTTGCTGGGCCTCTAAAGGAGGAGAAGCTGAAGTCTACATAATGGAGAAGTCAAACATTTACCAATTGGGTTTATTTTATTCTGGAATGAAAGTTTAAAGACAAACAGTTTCAAAAGAGTTTATCATTCCAGTTTGCCAACCCTTGACTGATGAGGTCATCTCTAACTTTGGGGGAGTACATCTTGAGACAAAGCAGAAGGAGAAATAGCTCTTAAGTCTTGAAACAATCCTGGCTCCTTCTTGGCATCTGCTTTTCAGGAAATGGGGTTCTTAACCATCCCCAAGAGGCTAGTAATAGAGTTGGAAGGGACCTTAGAGGTCTTCTAGTCCAACCCCCTACTCAAGCAGGAGGCCCTGTACCATATCAGACAAATGGTGGTTCAATCTCTTCTTAAAAACCTCCAGTGATGGAGCATCCATGACTTCTGGAGGGAGGCCATTCCACTGGTTAATTGTTCCCACTGTCGGGAAATTTCTCCTTAGTTCTAGGTTGCTTCTTTTCTAGTATTGTCCCAAATGTGCTTTTTTTTTTAGGAGGCAACTGGACTTTCTTTTTTCTGAAGACATTTCACTTCTTATCCAAGAAGTTTCTTCAGGTCTGACAAGAGGTGGAGAATGGAAGGATTAATACTCCTTGCAGACAGCTGGTCATTTGCATCCTTTTAGAGGGTCATTGAGGCCACTTGGAGGTTTATCTGTGTCCTCAGGGTCACCTGAGTGGTGCTTCTGGTTCCTGTAGTCTGCATTTTTTTCCTGGTAATCCATTCCTATTCCCACACCATTCAAAGGGTGTTCATCCCAATTTGTATAGCTAAAAGTCTGTAGAGATTCTCAATCATCCAGATCAAGGTTGTCCAAAAGGTGCTCTTTTTAGGAGGCACCTGGACTTTCTTGTTTTTTTCTTTTGAAGATGTTTTGTTTCTCATCCAAGAATCTTCTTCAGCTCTAACAAAATAGTGGGAAATGCAAGGTTTTATATTCCTTGCAGACAGCTTGTCATTTGCATCCTTTTAGTGGGTCATTGAAGCCACTTGAAGATTTATCTGTGTCCTCAGGATCATCGGAGTAGTGCTCCTGGTTTTTGTAATCTGCAATTTTACCTATACAGTTTGGGATTAACAGCCTTTAAATGGTATAGAAGAATGGATTTCAAGAGGAAAAATTACATACTACAGGAACCAGGAGCTCTACTCAGGTGACCTTAAGGACATAGTTAAACCTCCAACTGCTTCAATGACCCTCTAAAAGGATGCAAATGACCAGCTGTCTGCAAGAAATATAAATCCTTCCATTTCCCACCATCCAACCAGAGCTGAAGAAGCTTCTTGGATGAGAAGGGAAATGTCTTCCAATTGCCTCGTGAAAAAGAAAAAAAAGCATCTTTGGAACAATCATGATCTGGATGACAGAGAATCTCTAGACTTTTCTAGAATTGGGTGAAGGTATAAGAGGGATCCCTGATCCAAAGACAGCTCCTCGCCTCCACCATATAGAAATATTCAGCCTCGATCCAAACAGACTGTTGCAAAAAAAAAATGTGAGTCATAGATTTGTTATAGAAACATCATCATCATCGCATCAGATTTGAAACCCCACCACTGTTCGCATAATAACAAGCATCCTTTAGATATTGTGATGGGTTATTATTATTTTTTAACGGAGGGATATATAATATGATAAAAATAGATTGGTTCAATCTTGCAGGAACACCCACACTTCCTTTTTTTATAAACACACTTTGAAAGACTCGAGGGCTTTTTTTTAAATAAAAAAAAATTAGAGAAAAGAAATAGGAAAGGCAGGAAATTGAGAAGGAAAAGGCAATTTTGTAACCCCCACCCCAAATAAATCAATAGATAACCAAAAGATACAGCTGTTTCCCATCCGAATCCCAACGTTCCCTTTTCAAAGCATCCTATTTTAAGCCAGTGGGGGAAAAAATAAAAGATGGAATGTGAGAAACATTTTCTACGTTTACGGATGTCCAACAGTGTAAAGCAAGAAAATGATTAGATAAATAATCCTCTTTCTGCTTTATTCACTACCTGGAAATACAAATGGAGCCCCTGGAATTGAAAGAAAAAATTTCAACAGTCTCATTCACAGAAGATAAATGTATTTACTTTTCAAATAAAACTGGACTTTTTTTATTAAGACTGGACTGGAGGCTAAATTGTTCTTCGTATGTTTTAGTCTCCAGCCCCCCAAATAATCTTTGTGGCTCTTTTCTGCAATCTTTCCAGAGTTTCAATATCTTTGTTTATATCATGGTGACTGAAACTGGATTCAGTATTCCAAGTGCATTCTTATCAAGGCGTTATAAAGATCATTCAAGACAATGACGAATCTGCATAAAGACAGAAGGTTGTACAACTCACCTTGTGATGTAACCGGAACAATCTGGAACTAAACACACTCAAAACTGTAGAAAAGGTGGTAGACTTTAGGAGAAACCCTCCTGTGCTACCACCTCTCACAATACTAGACAACACAGTATCTATTGTGTAGAGACTATTGAGGTATTCCCCGTTAGGAGAATGAGTGGACTTGGGTAAATGTAGTGAGAATGATGTTGAATAACAAACAACCAGCATACAGATATACTGAATAGTAAAATGCAGGTTTTACTTCCAATAAATGGGTAAATAAAGTCCAACAAATAGTCCAAATCATACACGGTTAAAGCAGTAAGTATCAGTCCAGGGATAATCCAAAAACAAAGTCAAGTATCATAAACAAAGTTCAGTAAATGGAGTTTGCTAACAATTGCAAAACTCACAGCAATCCGAACAGAACGACAATCAGGCAATATGGCAAAAACAGGAAATGCAAGAAGAAAGAAACCAGGTTTCTGGCTCCATCTTATGGCCATTGGAGGAACCTCAGCCAATCACGATTTCAGCATTCTCTTAAAAATATAGTATTAAATTACAGAACTTCCGGTTTGCAAGGCTTGGCAGCAGCAGGAATCCGCGATCGTGCACGGGTTTTTGCTGCGCTCGCCGCTGGAGTGCCCCGAGCCAACTGGCTTCAGGGCTATAGCTACCCCGTAGAGGTAGCTGAAGACAGGGGAGACCTAGCAGGGGTCGGGGGGGAGTCGCACCCCCCCTATTCAGCTGGCTTGACTCCCTTTTCCCAAAGCGGTAGAGCGGCGGTCAGAAATGGCCACCACAAAGAAGCTTTCATCCGGAAAAGAATTGCAGGAGGAAGCTGAGAAGTGAAAGTTTTGGCTGACCGGGAGGAGAAGCAACATCCAAGATATCCTGCAATTTAAATTTTGGAAAAAGATACATCTCTCCCTAAGAAGATCTAGAAGCAGCGAATGAAAGTGAAAGGGGAAAGTTTGTTTTTTCTCACTCTCCTTCCTTACGGTAACAGCAGATGAATGAGAAATTGAAAAAACCCGCTTTGGCATCAGCAGGTAATCAAACTGGAAAATTAAAGTCAGGGGGACAATAAAGATTTCTGAACACTGGAAAAAAACTTTTTTTATGCTGTAAGTGGGAAGGGAGAGGATAAGAATTAAGATTAAGATTTGGCTGGAGGAGATTGCTTGGAATTTAAAAGACTAGAACAAAATCATAACAAGACTTCTAAAAGATACATTTTAACTGGAACTTTGTAATTGAATTACAACCCCAGGAAGAGAAAGTAAAAAAGAAGAAGAAAGTGCTAAATGAAATAGACTGTGTGTATTTGGATTGCTTGGTGACTTTGGGACTTTTGGAAATTCTTATTTGAATGATTAAAATCATTTGGGTTGTTTACATTTTTTTTATAATGCATTACTTGTGGATGAACTGAAAATAGAATTTATAAAATATAAAGAAGAGGAACAAGAAGGGAAGGGCTCTTTTGGCCCCGTTTTTCATTTTCTAGAAATGGCAATTTCTACGTATGAGAAACTACAAGAACAAGAAGATTGGGATGAAGAAGAAGCCATCTTTAATGAACAAGGAACTTTATCTGGGGAAGAAAGGGGAAAGGGGGGAAAGAGAATGGAGAATTTAAGACTTAAAAAAACAACCAAAAAAGGGAAAAATAAGGTGAAAAGTGGACACAACATGAGAAAGCAACAGAAAAGAGGAATACAGAAGAGGGTGGAGATTAAGAGACAAGGGAGTAAAAAGGGTGGAGTGGAGAAGCAAGGGAGGAAAGAAGGGAAGAGAAGCTACAAAGGTTTGAAACAAGATGTAAAGAAACAGGATTTATTTAGAGATAATGGGTAAAAATATAACTGAAAAAGAGATTCTGCAAAGGTACATAAGACTGTATTGTTGTATTTGTATTTGAAATGTTAGAAAACTGGAACAACATATGATTATAAAATGAGATAAAATATTTAATGTAATTTAGCGATTTTTTTGAATAAAATAAATGAAATGAAATATGAGAGAAGTGAACTAAAAAGGAATGGGAACATTGTCATTACATAATATTTTAAAATATAAGTGAAATGGGAGGGGGGGAAGTAACTAAGCAAAATCTATAAGTGTTCCCATAGAAGCATGATACTTATTTGTAAAGGAATATGTAAAATGTTTAAGACTTAATGAACATCAATTTTAATGATATAATTTCAATTGCTATGAATTGTTGTTTTAATTATATTATATATTTTTAAAAAATTTCCTATTTTAAAATATTGAGTGTAGCTTTAAAATGTACTATGCAGAATCCAAATGAAAATTATGTATTATTTTAAGTGTTAAACTTAGGGGAAAGATATAAAGGCGTCATACTCCAATCAGTTATTACAGAAGAAATTTTGTGTTAATGAGAAAAGATAATAGACAACTGAAACAGGACAGACAAAGGATATAAGTATAATGATTTAAATTGAGATGAAATAAATAAAATAGAATTAAGAGAGTGAAAAGAGGGGAGAAGCTAGAAAATGTAAAATGGTAAATAAGATATGGAATGCTATATAAAAGTAAGCATGAACTTGAATTTATGTCTGTACAAAAAGACGTAACCTGGGTCAAACTGCTTTCCAAAAAGATGTTTTATGTTCTTTATGTTTTGTGTTTTGTTTGTATGTGTTTGTTTTTTTAAAAATTAATAAAATTCTTTCAAAAAAAAAGATATAGTATTAAATTACTATCCTGGTTTATATATTTCCAACCCAACTGTTAGGTGACTATCATTCCTAACAGAGACTTCACATTTCTAGGTTCTATCATATCACAAGACCTCAAATGGATACCTAACATCTAAAACGTCATCAAAAAAGCACAACAAAGAAGGTTCTTTCTGTGCCAACTCAGAAAGCTCAAACTGCCCAAGGAGCTGTTGATCCAGTTCCACAGAGGAATCATTGGGTCTGTCATCTGAACCTCTTAACTGCCTGGTTTGGTTCCACAACCCAACAAGACAGACACAGACTTCAGAGAGTAATTAGAACTGCAGAAAAAATAATGGCTACCAGCCTGCCTTCCATGGAGTACCTGTATACTGCACGAGTCAAAAAGAGGGCTATGAAAATATTTACAGACCCCTCACATCCTGAACATAAATTGTTTCAACTCCTACTCTCGACGCTAAAGAACAGCGGTCGCCAACCAGTGGGCTGCGGTCCACTGGTGGGCCATGAAAAATTTTGGTGGGCCACAGAAGAAATGACCCCCCCCACAAGCAATTAATCTGGGCCGCACAGTTCTCACGCCTCCAGGGTCTCCGAGGGACCCCCGGAGTCAGGTCCCTGAGATGCACGCACCAACCAGCTCCCACACACGACGCGGCGGCGGCAAGAACAGTCTCCTCCCCCAGCACCCACTGTTAGCTCTCCCCATTAGCTCTCTAGCTTTGAATTGCTCCTGCCTCTCTTTCCTTTCCCCCCATCCCCTCCCCGCACCTATGTACAGGCAGGCAAGGAAAGAGAGACGGAGCCATGCGCAGCTCTCAACTCTTCCAGCCCTCGCTGCCTCTCCCAACATCGAAGCTTCAGAGATGCAGGCAAAGCCGCTGCAGTGGTAGCACCCTGAGTTGCCTTAGCATGCTCAGTTAGTTAAGCATTGCCCTGCCCAGAGAAGGAGGTGGTGCTGGAGGAGGAGGAGGCAGGAGTGGAGAAGCAAGCAACTCAGGGCACTACCACTGTGGCAGCTTTTAAAAGATAGGTGTGTGTGTGTGTGTGTAGATAGATAGATAGATAGATAGATAGATAGATAGATAGATAGATAG